>CM060939.1:770877825-772077825 GCA_030765085.1 Allium cepa | reverse complement strand
GGACAATCGGCATAAGATCGTTCCGCATCCAGAGATTGTTCGGCCTCCCGAGAACGTTGGGCAATTGAAGATTATTTGGCATTCTTTCAATCTCGACCGGCTTCGATTGTTGCTCGGCCTACTCTTCCCATGCAACACCACATTTGGCCATTCGTCATGTTCGGGTCGGCACACAGAGTTTACTCCATTTGGGCCGTGATATCCATCTACCAGGCCCACCAGGGAAGTCCAACCCACCTTCGTGTATAAATAGAGAGGCATGGGCACAGTAAAAAGGATGAGTTTTTTGGAAACACTGGGGAAACTCTGCCGCATTCAACACTCACTCAAGACTTAATCTTTTACTTTGCAATTGTATTCAAGTAATGAGAAACGGATTGTATCTGTAATCAACCATCAAGGAAATCAATAGAAGTCAACTTCAAGGTGGCTGTAGGCAGTTACGCCGAACCACTATAAATTTGGTGTTATTGTTCTCTGCATTGAAATTCATATATTGTTCTTTGTTTTAATTTACTTTCTTCATTGATCTCTCTACACGATCTTTCTAAGGGTGTTAGTGACCAATTTTGGTGCTAACAATAACCTTTACAAAAGAGAAACTGTAATATACACACATCAATCAGAGTACATGAATAAATAATTATCAGCTTGGACAGTTATAGCAACCTGTCCTCACAAATGCTGATTTTGTATAAAAATGCAGCGGAAAATAAATAGATATGTTTATACGACATAAAGATCTCTAGCTCGCCTACCAAAGCTCCAAAAGCACCAAATCTGGGCCTGTAAATATTCTTGGTCTAACCCGAGCATTGAAAGGGAAGAATGCCCGGATCAGTCTAGTAAACCACCTGAGAAAAACACATCTCAATGAATTTATTTTAAAGTTATAAAAGCGTCCTTTTATAAAAAGAAAGGTACCTCGTAAGACACGCCTACACATAAACATAGACGAGTTTTATTTTACGATAACCAAAACCTTTCATATCAAATCATGTTATATTATACTAGTGTCTATTATACAAATAATAATTAAAATAGTCAAAATTGTTACCATGATTGAATTCCAAATACTAGGCTCTATAAAAAAATTGCAGGCGTGTAGTGGAGAATGGATTTCCATACAAATGACCAAGTAAAGTACCTTCCGACAGTACATCTCTAGAGGAATGTACCAAGGATCCATCACAAAGATCCTCTACCAACACAAGGCTGTCCTACCTCAATAATAAGATGGTACCGAATATGTCATCCCTCGATAGTTAACGACCTATCCGAGGCCCTCATAGTACATCCATAATAATATACGTCCCGAACATCATAGCAGGAAGAAATATCTAAAAGGGGATGATCATATCCTATTGGAATGACCCACATAGTGTTGCTGCATCCAACCTTGTTTCGGTCATTTCCTAGGGTGTGAGGCTAAAAGAGGTATCGAATAGCTTTCATATATCACATATCGCATCATCTTCAAATGCCACATTACCATTTCTGTTGACCATTAATTATCTTCCACAAAAATATAACCCTTATGCTCGTACGTCTCATGGAGGGTGTTAAGCTAAGAGAAGTTTCCTTCCCCGCGAGCACAAATATATGTTTGTAAAGACCAATATACGTATTCTCATAAAGTGAACTGTCAGAGATCCATCCATACAAGTTGTCCAAGAACATGACAAATCGAAGTACTTTCTTACCATGTCCTATCGGAAAATCCGTAGGATTAGTAGTGAATAGTCCTTGCATTGGATATTTCACAACAAAAAAACTACTGCTGCTATATGTATTTTAGGATTTTAATCCCAAATGATCAACAAGCAGTCCTTACTATGAAAATCCTACATATCAATGCCATTGGTAACCTGCACAATCGTTGCAAATAAGTTGGTCCGAAGTGGTTTTCAGATAAATCTGATACCGGTCTCTTCACACCAACAACGCAAAAGGGATACTCAACCTCATACAGAAACCAAGTCTTGTAGACTTATCATGTTTTCAACTTTCAACATGCTATCCTTCGACCAAGAACGAAGCTCGGCAGATAGGAGTAATCACTCCACACTACTCGAATCAACATCCTTTACACCAAATGATGATCAAGCCTACACAAATGGCTATGTACTAAGTGTACGACTAAATAGTTTCCATATCAAGTTGAGAAAGTAAAATGGCCAAAAATATAATTTAGCACTTAAACTATCACTAGGTCTGATTTATTAATTTTATTTATTAAGTCACTTTTCCAAATTTATTACCTGAAATTATCTTTAAAAGGATATACTCTCAAAACCATTTCAATATTTGGAAAACATTTCATAAACTTATTTAATAATAAATGAATTCACAATTTATTTTATTTTCAAAACATTTAAACTCCATTTTATAATATCACTTTGAAAAACATTCATTTTATGGATTTTTCACTTTAAAAACGTGAATATATTTCCATTTATAAAAATCCAAATTTAGCTTATCAAATTAAACTGATTTCACATTTATAAAATAGTGTTTATAATTCATATTTCTATTTTACAAAAAATTCCTTTATTATCCAATTTCCTGTTTATCTCATTTATATGTCAAAATCCCATTATAAGTTTATTTACTTATAAATCTCTTTATTTACAAATTCATTCTTTTGTGATCTCTTTATTAATAAAGTCCATTATAAATTCATTTCTAAATTTCAATTTCAAATCCATTTATAGTTTTGATTATAAATCCATTTCTAAAAATTATAAAACACCATTTATAAAAATCCATTTCAATAAATCTCTTAACTAATGACATTCCTTTTATAACTTCCTTACTTTATAAATCCAATTTACCTATAATAGTTCATTTATAACTTCATTTTAATAGCTATAAAACTCGTTTACAATTCCATTACTTTTACTTATAAAATATCAATTTTATAAATCGCATATATAAACCATTTATAATAAGTTCAAAATTCTCAGTTTGACTTATTTTACAAAATAGTTAACTTCATATTTAAAAAATCGTATTTAAGTATATTTCACAAAACCATAATTTTTTTATAACATAAAATTATAATCTTTTAATTATTTAAAATAAATCCATTTATTTAATCGTTCGAAAATTAATAAGAAATGTATATTTTTTCAAAATCATTTTGAAATCCTTTTTAAATTGAAATCATCATTTTAGTATTTTAAATTTCAAAAATATGGCCCAATGCTGCAACAGTACTAAATAAGGGGATTCACATCAATAATAACAATCATGGCATCCATCACATCAAATATCACATAATACAACATATATAACAAAATTTGTAAATAAACATCAACCATGGTTAGGAATCCTGTTGGATCCCTCCAACTTGCCACCTACAACAAATATACATTTGAGAAAATATGTACAATGTCTACTTCGAGGCTAACGCGCATACAAAGGTTCATCCGCTTATACACGAGAATGTAAAGGGTCTCATCTACTCCAATAGGCAGGAATATATCCAACTACTAATAATAAAGTATAACATCCAAACAGTCATCAAACAACATATAATAAATTTATTCCCATTTATCTAAAAATATAAGCGAGCCAGAGAGAGTGAGTTTTACTCACTTTGATTGCAGTCTTCGTTGCATCATTTTGTTTCGATTAAAATGAACAAGCATTCGAATTTAAGAAAAATTTTCTACAGCTCCAAATCCATCTAAACCAGCTCTAAAAGGTAGGCTCGTCAACACGAATCCAATGCAATTCGTTTCGTGCGATTCCGACCTCGTATGAATAAGTTATCACATTTATAAGCATTCTATTGTAATTAATATAAAATTAACTTAATAATTTGTAACTAATTTTTTTTATTTTAACCTTCCTTCTCCCTCCAACACAGGCCGCACGCTCGTCTTTCTTTTTCACGTTCGAACCCATACTTCGTCCCCTCCTTTGATCGCCGCTCCACCCACGAGCAACTATTCGACGATTAAGGACCACCGTTGCCTCCTCCTACACACGTGCCACCCACACACCAAGTTTGCCTCTACCACGTGCCGCCAATCGCCAGAAAAACCCTTCGATGTCGCGCCACATCAAACCCTGATTTTGACCACCACGAAGCACTATTTCAGATCTCAACCGTTGAACTTACAGCTCTCGACGAGCTTAACATTTTTCACATAGGAAATTTTGGGTAATAGTCGATGGATTCGCAGGAAATTGAGGAGGAAGTTGATAAGTTTCGGTCCGTTGGATTATAAAATGCCGGCTAGTGATGAAGAAATAGGGTTAGGGTTTTACATGAAGGGTATAGAATCTCTATTTATAGGCAATCTTAAAACACTATTCACCTAAATATTTTCCAAACTTCAAACGAAGCGTGCCACTTGGGCTTTATAATATTTTACCCCTATTTTGAACATAATGGAATATGTATTGAAGGCCAATTTCATCGTATTTAGAAGATAGGTTTTCAAATCGAATTATTTTAATTAAAATTACTTAAATAAATTTTTATGCATTTCAGCTTCACACAACTAAATCGTAAGTCCGATTGAAACGAAATTTAAAATCCTATAATAACTCACTATTATGGATTCAATGAAAATGGATTTTTCAAAATTCTAGACAGAGTCAAAAATGGCTATTTTTTCACGTTAATTAAATTAATAAATATACAATTTCTATTCATTAACTTTTGAATTAATATTAAAAGTTTACTAACTTCATTCTAATTCAAATAGAATTTAAATTGACTTTATAAATCATTTTCATTCACATTAAATTCAAAATCCAATTGTAAGGACCCGATTCTTCGACTTTCGAAAACTGACATCAATACGTTCACAGTATCAACTGCCGAGCAATCGAAGGACGGAAAACCGAACACTTAGGGTTTTAAGAAAAAGAAAAAGACAAAAGAAGACAGGAAAAGATAGAAGATAGAGAGAAAAGAAAATAGAACGGAAAGAAAAACAGAAAACAACAGAACAACATCAGAATCTCACAATCGCAGCGGAACAACATATAATAGATAAATGAATAATCTTTAAACAAAGAACTATATCAGTTATTACATTACATTACATTTCATTTCATTACATCAGAGTGTACAATAACAAACAACATCAAACAGCGGAAAAGAAATATTATATACTAATAATATGCCATGCCATCCAGCTTGCCTCCAGCAACTCCTGAATTCCAGAATATCCTGATAAACCTTAACTCTTGACTGCCCGTGTGGAAATTGGTGGGCACCCAGAGTTTAGGAAGGAAAACAATAAACTCCGAGTCAGTCATGTGACTGGTGTGAGAACTCAAAACAGTTTATTTATCTTTAAAATCAAAATAGAGGAATATTTTTAAAGTCAATTCACAATGCTTTTAAAAATGAGACTACCATAAGGCCTCCCGCACACACACACATGCAAACGCAGAATCGGAGGAGATTTCTCCTTATGATAGTCAAAGATGCTTGATACGTATTAAAAAGAACATTTGATATTATTACTAGTGCATAGTGTATAAAGCGATTTCGAAAGTAGAATATAAATCTTATCCAGCATAGGTACCATTATATTATGCCTACTATAGCTACCTCCTGAGGAAGCAGGTTCTACAACTAAAACCGTACAAGTTTCATATTGTTTCTTTGGATTTCCAACGAATGGTCAGGCCAAGGAACTTCCCATTGCCACATGGAAACGCTTCTGGAAGGACGTCCCGAGAACCTAACCGGATCTCTGCCAACACAAGGCCGGGTTACCTTTCAAACTAGGTAACAACTGACATGAGTATGCCATCCCCTGGTCCTTTGGGACCTTTAACCGAGCGCTCGTCACCATCATCACACAATCATAAATAAAGTGTTTCAACATGAGTAAGTATCTGGGCTCCATACCATGATACCACCCTTTTCCAGAAGGAAATGCACATACCCTAAAGGGAGCTACCCCTCATAACCTTGCTGCATCTTTCCTGTTTTGACCATTCCGGGGTGTGAGGCTCGACGAAGTCTCGCCCACAAAAACACGCTTTATACAAAGTCATGCTTTGGGTCAACAAATGATCATAGAAATGATCACTAAGATAAACGATCAAACAAATGATCCTATCACAAATGATCAACACAATGATCATTTCACAGCAACACTCAGCATGTCACATTACCAAATTGGGAATATATTGCTAATAACCTTCAACTACATAACCTCTGAGCTCGTACGTCTCAGAGAAGGGTGTTAAGCTAAAAGAATAAATTCTCCGCCACCAACAGAAATATATTTGAAAGAAATCGGCTTTATATCTCAATTTGTAATGTCAGACATACAATCCATACAAGTCTGTTCCGGGCTCGAACAGAACCGAAGGCACTTTCAAAGAAGTCCTTGCAATCCGGATATCCACAATCCTGATCGGATTCCCCATCACATATGGAGAACTCTATACCGGAGCAACTCGGTGCAGAGTCAATCGACAGGTCATCCTATCGCTCTCGCAAATACCCGGTCTTCAACACCGGTCATCAATGCTATCCATTACGTCGTATCACTATTCGGAATGGGAAATCCGAATAACGAGCGCAATAATTTAAAAATAAGTGTAGCATTCAAATTCAGCAAATCACAACAAATACCTTTCAAAGGTAAATATTGATAGTCGGTTATTGAACTATCAATGGATATGCACACATCACCAGATTCCAAATAATTTCCCAAATTATTTATTTCCCAAAAAAATATCTTTACAAGATATATATATTTCAATACTTAAAAATAAATCAATATTTATTTTTAAACGAATTCCACTTTCTTTTACAAATTCCATAGTGAATTTATATTCCAAAATATCTATGAATATACGATTTCAATTATTCATTTCAATTTATCTTCAAAAAGATAAATTCTCAAAATATTCACTTTATATTGGAAAACATTTCCATACTTACTTATTAAGTAATTCTCAATCCATTTATTTTCAACACTTGGAAAATATTCAATATACTTAAATCGAGATTAAGTACATATTTCATTCTTTAAGGAAATCATTCTCTTAAACATATTTATTTGGGCCAAAACGAATGTTGCGTAAAACATCGTTACGACAACCCAAAATCACTAGTATAGGGATTCGAAATTTAAATAGATATATAAATCCCAATACTATACAAAACATTTCCTTTCGGAAATCATTTACTATAACAACAGTGTTATAGTCCACCATTTCCTTCTATTTCTCGAAAACGTCTATTTCAACAATAAATGTTGAATCTCAACACATTTTAAAACATTGTTGGATCGTTTTAATTCTATTTAAAATATCACATCCAAAACAATTTCTTTAACATATTATTCATTATTCAAAAACGTGAATATACTACGTTAACAATTTCATCATTTCTATACGTTTCATTTTAAAGGATTATTCACTGTCTAAAACGTGAATATAACTCCATTAATAGGTTACAACAATTTACTTATCAAAATAAGTCGTTTGCGTATTTATAAAACAACGTTTATAAATTCCATTTCTATTTATTTTATAACAACTTCCTTTTATAAATTCCTTTATTAACCTATTCACTTTATAACTCAATTATAAACCAAAGGTTCATATTATAAGTTAAATGCTTATAAAACGATTATTTTACAAAATCGTTCTTTTAAAGACTTTCTAAATTATAAATCTTATAACTTATAAGATTCATTTATTTAACCAAATCTATTCTTCAACTAACTTTACAAATTTTATAACCTACTGCTTATAAAATTCCATTTATAACTTCACCGTTTATAATTCTATAAATTTCATTCATCTGTGAAATTCATTCACAATTCATTCCAACACTTGTAAAAACTCGTTTTATAATTCAAATATTTTAATTTATAAATATCAATTTATAAATCTCTTATATAAATCAATTTATACTATTATTTTAAAACGTCTTTAAACTCCTTTATAATTTCATCATTTTGTTTTATAAAATAATTAAATTTTATAAATCCTATATTTAAACTTTTATAATAAATTCAAAAATCCCGATTAAACTATTTTATAAAATCATTAGCCTCATATTTTCAAAAATCAGCCTTTTTAACTATATTTCTCAAAAACCATAATTTTTATAACATTAAAATTATATCGTTTATTTATTTAAAATGAATTAATTCCAAAAATATAGTATATTTTCAAAAATCACTTTAAAAAATCATTTTAAAATTCCAAAATTGGTCCAATGATGCTACACACCCAATAGTCAATCATGACTACGACGACATCATATATCGTATATGATAATCAATGAATATCAAAATATCCATAATCAAATAAATTCTGTTGAGGAATCCAGTTAGATCCCTCCAACCTGTTTTCCTGCATCCAAAGATGTTAGCACAATACCAATTCCGTTCCAGTACGAAATTATCACGGTATATGGGATTTAAAATATTATCCGCTTAATAGACGGCGCAATAGGATCTCATCCGCTATACAAATGCGGGAAATCAATAACTGCAATATATACATATGCCAATATATATATATATATATATATATTGCTATTATATATAATACCAATTTCACTGTTTATGAAATATTCGCGGTATATGTTTTTAATAAATAATATCCGCTTACTAACGGCGCATAATGTCTATTTTAACAATCAATAGATAACAATCATCATTCAAACATGCATTCAAATATTTTAAATCTAACTATTTAAAATAAAATCGAAACCGATTCGATTGAGTGAGAAGTTCTCACCTCGCTTTCAAATTCGTTTTAGCGATTTATTTCGAACAAAATTAAACGCGCGTTTAATTTTACCCTAAATTCTCACTAACTCCAAACGACTCCAATCCAGTTGCATCGCGTAGTGCTCGACCACACGATTCCAACGCAACTTGTTTCGTGTGTTTTTGACCTCGTATGAAAAGGATACAGTGTTACAAAGTTTAACAAATTATTATACAATTCATTTTCAATTTAAGTTAAATTTTCCAAACCCTAACTAAATCTGGATCGTTACATACTTTCCCCCTTAAAAGAATTTCGTCCTCGAAATTACAAAGTAAGAAAAGTTACAGAATCTATTAACTTTTCCAAAATCCATAGTTAAACATCTTACAATAACTTTACTAAGTTTTCAAATCATACTTAGTTATCTTTTCAAACCAACTACTATTGTTTAACTTTCAATTCCAAATCAAAGTTAAAGTTTTCAAAAAATTTCCAATTTTCTCAAATTTTTCTAACGCCTTAAATTTTCGGAAAAATTCGCCATAGTCTCCTTTGCGCGGCTCGATCCGAAAAAAATGATAGTATATATATCACAAATATACATCTCATCAAGTAATGAGGCATCCCGAAGGGAAAAAGTGTAAAAGTACGATATTTAATCCGAGATATGTACCTTATATTTTATTAGCGAGCATATACGGCTAATATAGCGCGAAAGCGAGCTCCAAATGCGAAGCAAACGCGATCCGCACCTACTAAACACTCAACAAACAACATGAGAATCATGCATATATGAAAATAGTATCGATATACAACATATAGCAACATAATAACTATATATGCCAACATAGAAAATGTAGTAAAAGCTATATATTCAACCATCAACCAACTATCATCCAACTAACATTCATAACCAATAAATATTCATTTATATTCTCATTAATATTCAATGAAATGGGTTTTCAATTTAATCATATTTGATTCATTAACAGTGGATGTTTTTACTAACATTCATTTTCAATTAGTTTATATTTACTAATTCATATTCAAGTTGGTTCACTTCCAAATCAAATTCAATTCTATTCAAGATTCACTTAACTTCCAATTGAATTCCAATTACTTTAGCTTTCTAATTTCATTAACACTTAATGAATTACATACAATCAACTAACAATCATATAACAACCAATGTATATTAATTACAACCAATTTCCTTTGCTTATATTCATTCAATTTGGTTTAACATCCTTACTTTCAATTGGTTTAATTAAATTGATTTTCATTCAATTATTCAATTTTCCAATAACATAAGATTTTAATGAATTAACACTTACATCCATTATTCCATATCAATTATTCACATTTAATTGATTAACATTCAATTCATTAATTCAATTCAATTACAAAAGTTGAATTTCATTTACATAACTTAAATTCATATTTATCACTTAACTTTATTAATTTACTTCGATACCAATATCAACTTCATTCAACATCTCTTAAGTTATACTTCCATTTTACAACCATTACTTGGTTTTTACATAACTTAAATTCCCACTAATAAATAAATTCAGCTTCCAAATTCTAAAGTAAATTTCCATTTAACTTTAAATTCATTTTTATTTACAACTCATATTCATAAATATATTCATATGGTTTCACTTCTGATATATATATATATATATATATATATATATATGTTTATTTCACAATTGTAAATCACTTTAATTATAATTCAATTCTTATAATTCATTTGCTTATACAATTATTCTTTTATTTAGATTATTCAAACATCTTATTCAACAACCAAACAATATACTTATATACACTTTAATAATTCTGAAAAATTATTCCTTTATATATAAAAATAATCAAGGTAAAATTATTTCATTTACCCAATTTAAAACAATATCATGTCGGTTTATCTTGTTTAAGAGTTTAGAAACCCCTATCTACGATAGTTAGCTAGACTACATCGACCGGAATCTATAAACAATCAACCGATAAGTCAACACAATACAAAACAATTTATATTCACTAACAAATACGCTCTCATAACTATTATTACACTCAAACTCATTCTAGAGTACTACTGACTCCATCTCTAATGAGTAATACCCAACAAAACCATGGTTGTCGCTTAACCATAAGCTCTGATACCAGATGTAAGGACCCGATTCTTCGACTTTCGAAAACTGACATCAATACGTTCACAGTATCAACTGCCGAGCAATCGAAGGACGGAAAACCGAACACTTAGGGTTTTAAGAAAAAGAAAAAGACAGAAGAAGACAGGAAAAGATAGAAGATAGAGAGAAAAGAAAATAGAACGGAAAGAAAACAGAAAACAACAGAACAACATCAGAATCTCACAATCGCAGCGGAACAACATATAATAGATAAATGAATAATCTTTAAACAAAGAACTATATCAGTTATTACATTACATTACATTTCATTTCATTACATCAGAGTGTACAACAACAAACAACATCAAACAGCGGAAAAGAAATAATATATACTAATAATACGCCATGCCATCCAGCTTGCCTCAGCAACTCCTGAATTCCAGAATATCCTGATAAACCTTAACTCTTGACTGCCCGTGTGGAAATTGGTGGGCATCCAGAGTTTAGGAAGGAAAACAATAAACTCCGAGTCAGTCATGTGACTGGTGTGAGAACTCAAAACAGTTTATTTATCTTTAAAATCAAAATAGAGGAATATTTTTAAAGTCAATTCGCAATGCTTTTAAAAATGAGACTACCATAAGGCCTCCCGCACACACACACATGCAAACGCAGAATCGGAGGAGATTTCTCCTTATGATAGTCAAAGATGCTTGATACGTATTAAAAAGAACATTTGATATTATTACTAGTGCATAGTGTATAAAGCGATTTCGAAAGTAGAATATAAATCTTAGCCAGCATAGGTACCATTATATTATGCCTACTATAGCTACCTCCTGAGGAAGCAGGTTCTACAACTAAAACCGTACAAGTTTCGTATTGTTTCTTTGGATTTCCAACGAATGGTCAGGCCAAGGAACTTCCCATTGCCACATGGAAACGCCTCTGGAAGGACGTCCCGAGAACCTAACCGGATCTCTGCCAACACAAGGCCGGGTTACCTTTCAAACTAGGTAACAACTGACACGAGTATGCCATCCCCTGGTCCTTTGGGACCTTTAACCGAGCGCTCGTCACCATCATCACACAATCATAAATAAAGTGTTTCAACATGAGTAAGTATCTGGGCTCCATACCATGATACCACCCTTTTCCAGAAGGAAAGGCACATACCCTAAAGGGAGCTACCCCTCATAACCTTGCTGCATCTTTCCTGTTTTGACCATTCCGGGGTGTGAGGCTCGACGAAGTCTCGTCCACAAAAACACGCTTTATACAAAGTCATGCTTTGGGTCAACAAATGATCATAGAAATGATCACTAAGATAAACGATCAAACAAATGATCCTATCACAAATGATCAACACAATGATCATTTCACAGCAACACTCAGCATGTCACATTACCAAATTGGAAATATATTGCTAATAACCTTCAACTACATAACCTCTGAGCTCGTACGTCTCAGAGAAGGGTGTTAAGCTAAAAGAATAAATTCTCCGCCACCAACAGAAATATATTTGAAAGAAATCGGCTTTATATCTCAATTTGTAATGTCAGACATACAATCCATACAAGTCTGTTCCGGGCTCGAACAGAACCGAAGGCACTTTCAAAGAAGTCCTTGCAATCCGGATATCCACAATCCTGATCGGCTTCCCCATCACATATGGAGAACTCTATACCGGAGCAACTCGGTGCAGAGTCAATCGACAGGTCATCCTATCGCTCTCGCAAATACCCGGTCTTCAACACCGGTCATCAATGCTATCCATTACGTCGTATCACTATTCGGAATGGGAAATCCGAATAACGAGCGCAATAATTTAAAAATAAGTGTAGCATTCAAATTCAGCAAATCACAACAAATACCTTTCAAAGGTAAATATTGATAGTCGGTTATTGAACTATCAATGGATATGCACACATCACCAGGTTCCAAATAATTTTCCAAATTATTTATTTCCCAAAAAAAATATCTTTACAAGATATATATATATATTTCAATACTTCAAAAATAAATCAATATTTATTTTTAAACGAATTCCACTTTCTTTTATAAATTCCATAGTGAATTTATATTCCAAAATATCTATGAATATACGATTTCAATTATTCATTTCAATTTATCTTCAAAAAGATAAATTCTCAAAATATTCACTTTATATTTGAAAACATTTCCATACTTACTTATTAAGTAATTCTCAATCCATTTATTTTCAACACTTGGAAAATATTCAATATACTTAAATCGAGATTAAGTACATATTTCATTCTTTAAGGAAATCATTCTCTTAAACATATTTATTTGGGCCAAAACGAATGTTGCGTAAAACATCGTTACGACAACCCAAAATCACTAGTATAGGGATTCGAAATTTAAATAGATATATAAATCCCAATACTATACAAAACATTTCCTTTCGGAAATCATTTACTATAACAACAGTGTTATAGTCCACCATTTCCTTCTATTTCTCGAAAACGTCTATTTCAACAATAAATGTTGAAATCTATGGTTTCGAATCTCAACACATTTTAAAACATTGTTGGATCGTTTTAATTCTATTTAAAATATCACATCCAAAACAATTTCTTTAACATATTATTCACTATTCAAAAACGTGAATATACTACGTTAACAATTTCATCATTTCTATACGTTTCATTTTAAAGGATTATTCACTGTCTAAAACGTGAATATAACTCATTAATAGGTCACAACAATTTACTTATCAAAATAAGTCGTTTGCGGATTTATAAAACAACGATTATAAATTCCATTTCTATTTATTTTATAACAATTTCCTTTTATAAATTCCTTTATTAACCTATTCACTTTATAACTCAATTATAAACCAAAGGTTCATATTATAAGCTAAATGCTTATAAAACGATTATTTTACAAAATCGTTCTTTTAAAGACTTTCTAAATTATAAATCTTATAACTTATAAGATTCATTTATTTAACCAAATCTATTCTTCAAATAACTTTACAAATTTTATAACCTACTGCTTATAAAATTCCATTTATAACTTCACCGTTTATAATTCTATAAATTTCATTCATTTGTAAAATTCATTCACAATTCATTCCAACACTTATAAAAACTCGTTTTATAATTCAAATATTTTAATTTATAAATATCAATTTATAAATCTCTTATATAAATCAATTTATACTATTATTTTAAAACGTCTTTAAACTCCTTTATAATTTCATCATTTTGTTTTATAAAATAATTAAATTTTACAAATCCTATATTTAAACTTTTATAATAAATTCAAAAATCCCGATTAAACTATTTTATAAAATCATTAGCCTCATATTTTCAAAAATCAACCTTTTTAACTATATTTCTCAAAAACCATAATTTTTATAACATTAAAATTATATCGTTTATTTATTTAAAATGAATCAATTCCAAAAATATAATATATTTTCAAAAATTACTTTAAAAAATCATTTTAAAATTCCAAAATTGGTCCAATGATGCTACACACCCAATAGTCAATCACGACTACGACGACATCATATATCGTATATGATAATCAATGAATATCAAAATATCCATAATCAAATAAATACTGTTGAGGAATCCAGTTGGATCCCTCCAACCTGTTTTCCTGCATCCAAAGATGTTAGCACAATACCAATTCCGTTCCAGTACGAAATTATTGCGATATATGGGATTTAAAATATTATCCGCTTAATAGACGGCGCAATAGGGTCTCATCCGCTATACAAATGCGGAAAATCAATAACTGCAATATATACATATGCCAATATATATATTGCTATTATATATAATACCAATTTCACTGTTTATGAAATATTCGCGGTATATGTTTTTAATAAATAATATCCGCTTACTAACGGCGCATAATGTCTATTTTAACAATCAATAGATAACAATCATCATTCAAACATGCATTCAAATATTTTAAATCTAAATATTTAAAATAAAATCGAAACCGATTCGATTGAGTGAGAAGTTCTCACCTCGCTTTCAAATTCGTTTTAGCGATTTATTTCGAATAAAATTAAACGCGCGTTTAATTTTACCCGAAATTCTCACTAACTCCAAACGATTCCAATCCAGTTGCATCGCGTAGTGCTCGACCACACGATTCCAACGCAACTTGTTTCGTGCGTTTTTGACCTCGTATGAAAAAGATACAGTGTTACAAAGTTTAACGAATTATTATACAATTCATTTTCAATTTAAGTTAAATTTTCCAAACCCTAACTAAATCTGGGTCGTTACACCAATGATTTCTACAATTTCAAATATTAAACTAAGAATTTAATAATCAAATCAATCATTATATTTGAAATATAAGTTATTCAACTTATAGAATTAACTTGTAAATATTTAAAATCGATAAAATATTCAAATTTCGAAGGACTAAAATTCTGCATCGTTACAAGCATAAAGCTCATTGCCATGTTTTAAAAAAATTGAATATAAATAATAATTTTAAATGATTTTTAGAATCTAAATAGATTTTAAAATACAAACATATTCATATAAAATACTGACAAATGCATTATAGATTTTGAAAATAATAAATATATATATATATAGTACACATTATGTACATATTATGTTAATATATATATAATATGTACAATATATGTAGCAACTTTAATATTATTCATAATTTATATAAAGTAAATATTTCTATATATTATGAATATATTTATAAATATTTAGCCAAAATCGGGCATCTGTTTTAAAATAGTTTTTAAAAAAACAAAAAATTATTATGATTTCTGTATGGGAAATCTTTAATTAAGAAAAAACTATTTTAAACTGAAATCTTTTGTTAATTAATTTTTTTTGTTTTCTGTTAATATTATTAGGTCTATATATATATATATATCAATATATTTATTTGTTTAATCATTTATTTACATTGAAACTTATTCATACATAGTTATTACACATTTATATTTAAAATATTGATTTAATGTGTGTGTTTATATATAATAGTATATGTATTTAAAAAATTATTTTTGCAAATACATAATATATAAATATATATTATTTGAACTTAAAATATTGATTTGAATTTGTAATATTTATATATTTCATAATGTAGATCCAAATTTGAAAATTAAAACTTGAATTTTAAATTTGAGTTTGAGTTTAAAATTATTTATATTAATATGTGCAGTTACTTTATATTATAATGTTAATTATACACGCATGCACGTTTATAAATAAAATTTTGTACTATATAAAACTATACATACATACATATATATAAAAATTAGATAGCACAAACATGCATAAAGGGGCTAATATGTCCACAGCGGTGTAAATCCTAACATTTATAAAAGGCATGTTAAACCATGTGTAACGACCTGGAAATTTCGACCTCGAAGATTCGATACTAATATGTTCACTGTAGAAGTGCCGAGTAATCGAACGTTAGAGATTCATTGTTAGAGAAAAGAAGAGAAAGAGGAAGAAGAAGAAATAGAAAACAACAGCACTGAATCTCACAATCGCAGCGGATCAAAGTATAATATCAAATAACAGCATTTATACAAAGAAAGTTGTAGTTGTCAATTTACATACATTATATCAGAGTACAATCATTCACAAATAAACTGGACAGTTGTAACAACTTGTCCTAGACTACTATCAATATAATCTCAAATACACAGCGGAATATACTCCATACGATTCTGCCACCCAGCTCGCCTCTTGAGCTCCAGAACGTCCTAACCTGAAAATCTGTAATACTCGGTCTGACCCGAGCATTACATTAAAGTAACACTCAAGTCAGGCTGGAAAACAACATGAGTAAACCCATCTAATATGAAATACTAAGGCTATAAAGCATCTTTGAAAAAAACCAGGTTAACTCGTACATCAACACGAGTTCTATCTTGTTGTAGTCAAACACTTATTTCAAAAAGTAATATCTAAGTACGGTTACTTAGTTTAAATGGAAAAGTTATCCAATTTATTCCATGCCATCCTATTTAATTCTAAAATAAAATATAAAAGAATTATAGATTACTAATCGAAGTGGTTCCCGATATTGCTAATATACGACTCCGGTCTCTTTGTTGCTTAACTAAATACAATTCAATTTTAAATTCAGAATGTCAAATTTACACAGCAATTCATCATAGATAGATAAACCACATTATCACACTTCAACTAGAGCATTCATATCATAGAGCATCACAAATTACAAACTAGGGATATTAATCAATCCAAGCATTCAATCTAAGTTTTCCATTCATAAGCAAGATTAATTTGTCATACAAATCCTAATCAAATTAATTTAATCACCAAAAAAATTAAACTAGTTACTTTTAAATCATACTTAATTTAATTAATTATAAACCATTTATTATTATTTACATTAATTAATGAAAATAATTAGTCGTCCTTTAATTATTGACATTAATTAATTATCCCTAAATTACTCACATTAATTAATTAACCTTTAATTACTTACATTAATTAATTAACCTTTATTTACTTACATTAATTATTTAACCTTTAATTACTTAAGAAATTAATTTTAGATAAACCATTTATCTTAATTAATTACGTAATTCAACCGTTATTAAAT
This sequence comes from Allium cepa, assembly GCA_030765085.1. NCBI lineage: Eukaryota > Viridiplantae > Streptophyta > Magnoliopsida > Asparagales > Amaryllidaceae > Allium > Allium cepa. The sequence continues at coordinate 772,060,375 of CM060939.1, read as the reverse complement.
TCCACTTGAAAATACTTAGGAATTAATTTATTATTATCGCAATATATAATTATTTCAAAACCAACTCAACTAATTTTAAAATATTGAACCTTTAAAAATTTAGTCTTTGAAACTTGTTTGAAAATCTTGTTAAATACTTTTACTTTGAAAACTTGTTTATTTTCATTTAGCTTTGAAAACTTTGTTTAACAATTTGCTTTTGCTTTTTAAACCTAGTTAATAATTTACATTGGAACCATGGTAAATATATTTAATTTGTTTTTAAAACTTGTTAATACCTTCGCTTCAAAACTTGTTTTATATTTCTGTTATTTAAATTTTTTATCTTACAAAAGAAACCCTAGCCCACAACAATAATATCCGATCCGAACCCCGAGCCAAACACTCATCCACTTCCCTCAGATACTACTCGCGAACAAACTCGGGCTTGACCTAGAGAAAACTCCTTATTCCTCGATGCTCAAAACAACACAACTACCATCAGATACAAAGGATAAATCGTGCACGTGCACACGAGTTTGCCGCCGCTCCATTCAACTTCTCCATTGCCTAAAGGTCGCCGATGACCAACTCGTACGTTCTAACCATCCAACATCATCGATTTCTCCTGGAATCGAAAACGAGAATGTCAAGCACTCACTGAACCCAGACGCAATGACGAAAACCCTCTCGCACCACCGCTTTCGATCGCGTGTGACCTCGCGATCATGACCAGAGCGTCATTGTTGACCCACGCTTCCCCTCACTCCGATCGATCACGATGCACCCATGATGACACACGACCCTCTGAAACATCGTCCACCAAAAATGTCGACAAACCCTACTTCGCCAATGATCCACCTCCATGGCGGACTAAAAATCCACCCACTATTTTTCCATTGATCCCCATCACACCAGCTTCCTCCACCATCAAGCACGACATTCAACTCTTCGTCGATCGTCGAGAATCGACACAAGTCCCAAAACCGTTCAACTCACGAATTCTCAACAATTCCAAACTTAAAAATCTCGAAACTATCATCAAAATTCATATTTTTCTAGTACGAAAGTAATCTGTAATCAAAACATGAAATTAAGATAATTGATTTTTTTGACTCGAGTTGATTTTTCACTGTAATCTCCTATTTTCAAATTAATTGCTTAATATATCCACTTGAAACTATTTTTAAAAATAATATTACATCCATACAATCACTTTTCCTTTAGATATCATAGCTTGAAATTGTTTAGACGGGAAGATATGAATTTATTTAGGTTATTCTCGAGTCTGTCGAACATAACAGAGGCTTGTATATGCATATACACAGACATGCACATAAATATACACACAATTCAACTATATTCCCGGTAAAATACATTCATGCAAATCATATTTACAACATTACTTCACAAATTTAGCACATGCATCAAAGTATAATCATAGATTTAGCTTTAGAAGGTTATGTTTACTCACAAGAATTTTGATAAGCAGAAAAACGGAGCCTTTTCTTTGATCTGGAACTTGATTTTTGAGCTGAAGCTTGATTGTTGATTTTAACTTAAATATACTTTGGGTTGACTTGATTTTGAACTTCTCGGTTATAATTGTTTGATTTTATTTTAGTTTTAATATTGGAAAATGAAATAAGGAAAAGAAATTGAGAAATAGATATGTAGAAAGTTATCATCTGTATACAGCCTTCTTCTCATCTCATTATTATTTATATTTAGTTTAAAAGAAAAGAAATATTGCCACTTGTATGCGCATGGTATACTCAAGCGTACAAATGTCCAAACTCAATATTTTATATCTTTCTTATGTTTTCATTAACATATGTTTTATGTTTTATATTTATATATATGCAAACTATATTTATCTTAAGTATAATTTAAAGAAAGTATATTAAACCTTTTCTTAAATCTTATTTTAAGCTTAAGCTATTATATGTTAAATTAACAAATATTTATCTATAGTGTTTTAAAAATATGGAATTTGACTATAAATATCTTTTGAGAATTATTGAATTCAAACCATAGCTTCCAAATCACAATATATTAATAAACACATATATATTTTTATATCTAGATATTTCTAATTATCAGAATTTATTTGTTAAGCTTATAAATCAGTATTTTTAATTAGTAAATCCAGTTAATTACTAATTAACGGATGTCCAAAAATCCAGGTTATCACATCCCTCCCCCCTTTAAAACATTTCGTCCTCAAAAAGGAACGAAGCAAGAATTTTAAATTATACTATTAATTATCAGTTAAATTATTCTTTAGACATTCTTAACTCTTTATTCTTTTTATTATAAAGTTTTAAAACACTTTTTAAAAAAATATACATAATATCACCAAAATAGTTTTTATAAAAATACTTTTTATAACTCGATGTCTCAAAGAGTCCATCCTCGTTCTCACATAAATTCGGTTATACGTTGATCAGGCATAGGACTGAAAATCTATAAGTACTTAGCAGACCCATTTTCAACACCCAGTGAAAATACTTAGAAAACATTTTTGAAAACATATGAAACATTTTTGGTGAGAATGCTTTGGAAATCATCACCCCCTCCATGGTCACAATTAGCCCGTTGGTTACGTTGCCATCCCGGCAAAATCCATAGAAAACTGTAGGCCTCCGCGCTTCTCGATTACACCATGGAACCCGCCACAGATCGCAGCTACTCCTAGGGTTACGTCGCCATCACGGCAAAAACCTATGTAACTGTAGGCATCAGCGCCCTCGATTTTCGCTGCCAAATGAAACTTCTCCACACAGACCACGTAGATTGCAGACTGCATCAGTCGAGTCCCAATGTAGCCTATAGGCCCTCACTGCCACACGACTTTCGCTATGTCTTTATAGATCGCAGTCTACCGATGTTACGTCGCTCTCCCAGCGAAATCAAACATAGACCATAGGCATTCACTGTCTCTCGACTTCCGCTATGGTGCGCAGTAGATCGCTGTTACACAGAGTTACACTATCGTCACAGCATAACCCAGTGTTTCTATAGGCATCAACACCTTCGACTTTCTCTACCCTAACCATAATCCTCAGGAACTTTAGTTTGTCCGGACTTCCTCACAGGATCAAATTTAAAACACCCCTTAGGGCTCAAGGCAGAACAACCCGATGGATCTCCTACTAGAAGTTCATTCTAAATAGGAGCACCTTTTTCCCCACAGCATTCTCAAAACATGTTGTACTATACATATATAGTATCTTTTATATATATCACATATAAATCTCTTTTACACAAAATCGATATCTCAAATCGATAGTTCCAAACTTGACTTTCCAAATTCCCATAATATGCCTTTTCCCAAAAATTAAAAAGCTTTTCAAAATCGATGGGTTCCAAAAACCCTTTTCCCAAAATCATTCTCATAAAATCATTTATATATATAGGTATATATATATATATATATATAAGTTTAATCTTTTAACTAGAATAAATATTATTTTAATCACTTCCTACTTATATAAATTCTTTATACTTCAAATATTTTTCAATTCTTCTGGTTATAGATTCAACAAGGGTAATTATCATATAAAACAAACATATATATATATATATATACACCTATACTTATGCCAAATCAATATTCAAATTCGATTTCTTTTATAAAAATACTTGCCACATTACTTACTTTTTATAAAATGAGTTTCAGTTATAGTGATATCCAATTTCCACTCTTAATATTACTCAAAATATACTTTCTATTTCAAAAATCATTTTTACTTTCCTTTTCAAAATTTTCAATATCTATTTCATTCAAGCACGTGCGATGTATATATATATATCATCCGTATGCAATATCAAATCTGATCGCTCGCTCGATCACACAACACTTCCGAACTAGTATCGTCCACTCGACTTCCTAGTGCGGACTCAGATCTGGTTTCTTGATCAGAAATCGTCATTCTCCTTGCATAGCCATAACTATGATAGAGAATTTCTAGAATCAATCAAAAATCCATATCCAGGGATCGCCGTTGAAAATCGAGTGAAAAATCCCAACTAGGATCGATATACTTCCTGGAAATTCTGTGCTTGAATCTGGATCAAATCGTTATGCGAATAGAATAATATACGTACATCCTACGTATTTACCTTCATAGATTATCTGCTAAATTAATTTTATTTTACTTCACATTCATTTTGATTTATATTCACAATTGCTTCAATTTCCGTTTGGGTTATCATTTCAAATATAAACAGTTTGCACTCTGACCAACTTGAATTTAGCTTGAAAAGCATAAAATAGATAAGTAGTTGTAAAATAGTTATTAGTTGTAAATAGCAGTAGAATAGTTAAGTAATTATAAAATAGTTATAAAATAGTAATTAGTTTAAATAACAGATTTAAAATAGTAATTAGTTTTCAAAATAGCCATAAAATAAGTATAAGATAGTTTGGGTTTTAAACAAAAAAAGTTGTATAGTAAATAGCTAGAAAAATAGGTTTAAAACAGTTTATATTAAAATAATTTATTTGAAAATATTTCAGAGTCAAACTGGTTCAATTTCCCAATCTCCCATTCAACCCATCTCAATTTCCGCTTGCATTTAAATTGATTCAATTCCAACTCAAATTGAATTAACTTCAATTCCTATCCCAAATTCAAATTAATTTCCATTTGAATTTAAACTTGTTCAACTTCATTCTCACTTTCAATTAATTCAAATCAAATTCCAATTTGAACTAATTTCAATTCCAATCTCAACTTTAAACCACTTCGAATTATACAAATTCGAGTTAAATTCCAAATGTTGATCTAATTTCTGAAATCAAATTAATCTTTACTTTTAATTTAACAACCTAGGTGATTAAACAATTTGATCTTCGAAATCCAATTTTATTACCGACCTTTAACTTCTAATTTTGAAACCAATTCTTAACAATTTTAGTTTGCAAGTTCATTTTTAACATTTAAATCTTAAGTTCAAAGTGATTTCATTTTCATAAGTTTAATCTTTATCTCTTAAAATCAAAATCTTTTAAATAGATTCAAATTAAAGTTTTATTTCCATTTAATTTCAGCAATGGATATATATATATATATATATATATATATATATATAGTCTCAATCCACTTCTTAATTCATTTAAAACAATCCAATTCATAGTTTCATAGATTACTAATAACAACAGGATGGTATCAGGATGAGTCAAAGTAAATAAACATCCAAATTATTAAAACATCCATCAATAGCATCCATTACCTATTTCCAGAACTCAAACCCGTTATGGGATCATACATTCTCTCTTTCAATTCAACCCATTTAACTTCCCTAAGTTAAATCTCAATTCACTTAATCCACTCAACCTTACTCAATTTGAATTCAGCATTTCAAATTTTAAACTTCTTATCATCTCACTTATAAGTTCAAAACTTATTTCACTTTCGGTTTACATCACATTTCAGGGAAAAATTAAAACTCAACACTTAGTGTTTATTTCCAAACAACTTTGATATTATGTATATCCCACATATATACATATCTATTTCCTTTTCACTTTAAGTCATACTTTAAATTTTAAACCATTCTTGGTTTTTTAGTTCAAACAATTTCTTAAAACAACTCTTGTTTTAAGATAAGATTCCTACATTTAAAAATATTATTCATTATATCTTTTTAACACTTTAAAACAGTTTAAATTTTCTTGACATAGATTTAAAACTTCACAATTTAAATTCTTTCCAATTTATAAGTCATACTTATCTAAATTATTACTTCCTTAAAACATTTCATTTTGCTTTATCATTGTTTATTATTATTAGAAAACAAACATTTCATTGTTAGACACAACAACTTTTTTATGATAATAATCAAGATTACCATACCTGGAACCCAATTCACTATATATTATCTCATAATTTTTCGAAAAATAAAATCAAGATAACTTAACTCAACATTCTAAAAAACACTTCTATAAATTTCAGGATTTTATTTTCTGGTTTGAATCCATTTCTAGCTTATCTTATTTGCATAGTTTATATTATCCAATTCCTATTTGGTTATATATATTACCACTTAAATCTTAGTAATATATTTAATTTCAATAACCATCAACCAATTATCTTAATATATATAATAATTAGAAAAATTATTGCTTTATATATCAAAAAATAAGCTTATGTAAAAACTACTTTTAAAACCGTTTTAAAATCTTTATATAAGAAAATAACAAGTACGCCCTCATATAATACGCTCAACTCATTCTAGGGTCTTACTGACCCTATTTCTAATGAGTAATCCCACCAGAGCCAAGGTTCTCGCTTAACCTTTAGCTCTGATACTAAATGTAACGACCCAAAAATTTCGACCTCGAAGATTCGACACTAATATGTTCACTGTAGAAGTGCCGACTAATCGATGCCGAAAATTCCAGATTGTTAGGGAAAAGAAGAGAAAGAGGAAGAAGAAGAAACAGAAAACAACAGCACTGAATCTCACAATCGCAGCGGATCAAAATATAATATCAAATAACAGCATTTATACAAATAAAGCCGCAATTGTCAATTTACATACATTATATCAGAGTACAATCATTTACAAATAAACTAGACAATTGTAACAACTTGTCCGAGACTACTATCAATACAATCTCAAATACACACCGGAATATACTCTGTAAAGACCCGTAAATCCGTACTCCTTGAATAGACACTAATCTCCATTGATTTATTCAAGATGAACGAAAATACGAACCCTTAGGGGTTTAAGAAAAATTTAGGAAAAGAAAAAGGCAGAAGAAGAGAAAAGAAAAGAACATAGAAAATTTGAAAATTAGAAGAAAAAGAGGAAAGAAAAATAGAACGGAACAGAAAACAACAGAACAACATCAGAATCTCACAATTCGCAGCGGAACAACATATAATAAATAAATGAATAATCTTTAAACAAAGAACTATATCAGTTATTACATTACATTTCATCACATCAAATCATCAGAGTTACAACATCATACAACATCAAACAGTGCAGCGGAAAAAGAAATACTATATACTAGTAATACGTCATGCCATCCAGCTTGCCTCCAGCAACTCCAGAATATCCAGAATATCCTGTTGAACCTAACTCTTGACTGCCCGTGTGAAAATTGGTGGGCACCCAGAGTTTAGGAAGGGAAACAATAAACTCCGAGTCAGTCATGTGACTGGTGTGAGAACTCAAAACAGTTTATTTAACTTTCAAATCAAAATAGAGGAATATTTTTAAATTCAATTCGCAATGCTTTTAAAAATGAGACTACCATAAGGCCTCCCGCACGCACACACAATGCAAACGCAGAATCGGAGGAGATTTCTCCTTATGATAGTCAAAGATGCTTGATACGCATTTAAAATAACATTTGATATTATTACTAGTGCATAGTGTAGGGGAAAAATTCATTTTGAAAGTAGAATATAAATCTTAGCCAACATACGACCATTATCGTATGCCTACTATAGCTACCATCCAAACAGTGTTGCGACACCATAAGTGAATGATAGGTTCTACAACTAATACCGTACAAATTTCGTATTGTTTCTTTGGATTTCCAACAAATGGTCAGGCCAAGGAACTTCCCATTGCCACATGAGAATGCCTCTGGAAAGACATCCCCGAGAACCAAACCGGAACTCTGCCAACACAAGGCCGGGTTACCCCTAACTGGGTAACTACTGACACGAGCACGCCATTCCCCGATCGTAAACGACCTTTCTCACGGGATCCCGATAACCAACAACCACAAAGTAATAAATTCGTAGTAACCACATAGGTTAAATATCTGGGCTCCATACCATGATACCACCTCTATCCAGAAGGAAATGTACATACCCTAAAGGGAGCTACCCCTCATAACCTTGCCGCATCTTTCCTGTTTTGACCATTTCCGGGGTGTGAGGCTCGACGAAGTCACGTCCACAAAAACATACTTTATACAAAAGCCATGCTTTGGGTCTACAAATGATCAACACAATGATCACCAGGATAGACGATCAAATAAATGATCCTATCACAAATAATCAACACAATGATCATTTACAGCAACACTCAGCATGTCACATTACCAAATTGGGAATATATCGCTGATAACATTCAACTACATAACCTCTGAGCTCGTACGTCTCAGAGAAGGGTGTTAAGCTAAAAGAATAAATTCTCCGCCACCAACAGAAATATATTTGAAAGAAATCGGCTTTATATCTCAACTTGTAATGTCAGACACACAATCCATACAAGTCTGTTCCGGGCTCAAACAAAACCGAAGGCACTTACAAAGAAGTCCTTGCAATCCGGATATTCACAATCCTGATCGGATTTCCCATCACTTAGGGAGTCTCTATACCGCTGCAACTCAGTGCAGAGACAATCGACAGATCATCCTATCGCTCTCGCAAATACCGGGTCTTCAACACCGATCTTCAATGCTATCATAACGACGTATCACATATTCGGAATGGGTTATACGACCCCATGGTCCTTTCCCGGTTAACCCGAATAGTGAGCGCTTATTCAAAAATAAGTGTAGCATTCACATTCAAACAAATCATATCAAATACCCATTCAAAGTGAAATATTGATAGTCGGCTATTGAACTATCAATTGATATGCACACATCACCAGATTCCAAATAATTTTCCAAATTATTTATTTTCCAAAATATCTTCACTAGATATATAATTTCAATACTTCAAAAATAAATCAATATTTATTTTTAAACAAATTCCACTTTCTTTATAAATTCCTTAGTGAATTTATAATTCCAAAATATCTATGAATATTCGATTTCAATTATTCATTTCAATTTATCTTCAAAAAGATAAATTCTCTAAATGTTTCATTTCACATTGGAAAAACATTTCCATACTTATTTATTCATAAGTAATTCACAAATTTTATTTATTTTCAACACTTGGAAAACATTCAATATACTTCAATCGAAATTAAGTATATATTTCATTCTTTAAGGAAATCATTCTCTTAAACATATTTATTTGGGCCAAAACGAATGTTGCGTAAAACATCGTTACGACAACCCAAAATCACCAGTATAGGGATTCGAAATTAAAATAGATATATAAATCCCAATACTATACAAAACATTTCCTTTCGGAAATCATTTACTATAACAACAGTGTTATAGTCCATTATTTCCTTCTATTTCTCGAAAACGTCTATTTCAACAATAAATGTTGAAATCTATGGTTTCGAATCTCAACACATTTTAAAACATCGTTAGATTGTTTTAAGTTCTATTTAAAACATCCAAATCCAAAACAATTTCTTTAACGTGTTATTCATTATTCAAAAACGTGAATATACTTCATTAACAATTTCATCCTTTTATTCATTTTAATTCAAAGGATTATTCACTATTCAAAAATGTGAATATAACTCCATTTATAGGTTTCAACAAATTTTCTTGTCAAAATAAGTCATTTGCGAATTTATAAAACAACGTTTATAAATTCCATTTCTATTTATTTATAAAAAACTTCCTTTTTATAATTCTTTTATTAACCTATTCCAGTTTATAACTCAATTATAAACTAAAAGTTCATATTATAAGTTAAATACTAATAAAACGATTATTTTACAAAATCGTTCCTCTAAAGACTTTCCAAACCATAAATCTTATAACTTATAAGATTCATTTATTTAACCAAATCTATTCTTCAAATAACTTCACAAATTTAAAATTCTTACTATTTATAAATTTCATTTATAACTTCACCGTTTATAATTCTATAAATTTCATTTTCACTTCATTCAAACACTTATAAAAACTCGTTTTATAATTTCAATATCTCAATTTATAAATATCCATTTATAAATCTCTTATATAAATCAATTCATATTAATATTTTAAAAACGTCTTTAAACTCCTTTATAATTTCATCATTTTGATTTATAAAATAATCAAATTTTATAAATCCTATTTTTAAACTTTTTCACAATAAATTCAAAAATACCGATCAAATCATTTTATAAAATCATTAGCATCATATTCTCAAAAATCAGTTTTTAACTATATTTCTCAAAATCATAATTTTTATAACTTTAAAAATTATAACGTTTATTTATTTAAAATGGATCAATTCCAAAAATATTTTATAAACGTATACTTTCAAAAATCACTTTGAAATCATTTTAGAATTCCAAGTTTGGTCCAATGATGCTACACACCAAATAGTCAATCACGACTACAACGTTATCATATATCGATATGATAATCCATCAAATATCAAAATATCTGAAATCAAATAAAAATTGTTGAGGAATCCAGTTGGATCCCTCCAACCTGTTTTCCTGCATTCACAAACATTAGCACAATACCAATTTCGCTCCAGTACGAAATTATCGCGGTATATGTTCTTATTAAATATTATCCGCTTAATAACGGCGCAATAGGGTCTCATCCGCTAAACAAATAAATTGCGGGAAATCAATAACTCCAATATATACATATGCCAATATATATATTGATATTATATATAATACCAATTTCACTGTTTATGAAATATTCGCGGTATATGTTTTTAATAAATAACATCCGCTTACTAACGGCGTATAATGTCTATTTTAACAATCAATAGATAACAATCATCATTCAAACATGCATTCAAATATTTTAAATCTAACTACTTAAAATAAAATTGAAACTGATTCGATTGAGTGAGAAGTTCTCACCTTGGTTTTATTTCCGTTTTAGCGATTTATTTCGAATAAAATTAAACGGACGTTTAATTTTACCCAAAATTCTCACTAACTCCAAACGACTCCAATCCAACTCCATCGCGTAGTGCTCGTCCATACGATTCCAACGCAACTGGTTTCGCGCGTTTTCGACCTCGTATGAAAAAGTTATGAATTTTTAAAGTTTCACGACTTTTATACTTATATAAATTTACAACCTTTAATTAATTTTAAACCTACACAAATCCTTAGCCACTGGATCCTTCATCTTTCCATCATAGCCGCATCTTGCCTTCTCCTTCATCACGTTCAACTATAGGCCGCACCCAACCCATACAACACCCAATTAGGGTTTTAAATTTGCAACGTCAAAACTCGATGAAACTCGATCAAACCACTTGCAATAGGAAGCTCTTGACCCCCTCCATTCTCGGCCTGAAGGCCATGAAACTCGGTTGTCCCCTCCTCCTCGTGTTGCGTGCGCAATTCCCCCCCTGTCGGCCCCTTTTTCTCCTCCTACGCGACGTCGTTTCAGATCTCAACCGTATGGATCTGAAGAACACACTCCCCTCTACAACTTCTTAGTTGGTGATTTCTTCTAATTGTTGATGGATCGTGAGTGATTGAGAGAGGAAGGTCGAACGTTTCTGGCCATTCATGGGGGAGGGTGGCGGCTACAAGAAATTAGGGTTTAGAGTTTATTTTTATTTATTTATGAAGAGGTTGGTCTCTATTTATAGGAAAAACGAAACACTATTCATCCGGAAATTCCGAACTCTGATTTACGCACCGTAACCAGCGTTTCTAGGGTTTACCCCGCGTTTCGGACACAATGGAACAGGTTTTGAAAGCTAATTCGGACATCTGTGCGAGTTATGGCTAAAAACGTTCAATTTAAATTAAACCGATTTAAATCGATTTCTAGGCGTTTTAATTCGTACCGGACAAACGGTAAATCCAATTGACTTGAAATTTGAAACCTTACAATAATATCACATTACGGATCCGATGAAACTGGTTTCGTCGAAATCCGAGACATTTTGAAAAATGGCTATTTTAACTCGCCAAATTTAAATTAAAAATAATTCGATGCGTTTCGAGCTGCCACGATCAAACGATAACTCCGATTGACACGAAAATTGAAATCCGGTAATAACTAACTATTACGGATCCAATGGAACTAGTTTCGTTCAATTCTGAGACTGTTCAAAAATTGACTATTTTCACTAGTCGATTTAAATATTAAAATATTCAATTTTCACAAATTAACTTTTAATTCGATTTTAAAAGTTCTAAAATATCATTCTAACTCCAATATGATAAAATAAAATTTTACAAATCATTTTCAATCATATTTAACTCAATTTTCAATTATTTTCATAATTTAACATATTAAATTATTGTTTTAATTATTCAATTAAATCCAATAATTCAAATAAAAATTTATTTGACTTATAAATTCACTTATTAATATTTAAAATTAATTAAATATTCAAATTTTAATTTCTAAAAATTCTGGGTCGTTACATACTCCATACGTTCCTGCCACCTAGATCGCCTCCTGAGCTACAGAACGTCCTAACCTGAAAATCTATAATACTCGGTCTGACGCGAGCATTACATTAAAGTAACACCCGAGTTAGGCTGGAAACCAGCATGAGTAAACCCATCTAATATGAAATACTAAGGTTATAAAGCATCTTTTAAAAAAACCAGGGTAACTCGTACATCACCACGAGTTCTACCTTGTTATACTCAAACACTTATTTCACAAATTAATGTCTAAGTACTGTTACATAGTTTAAATGGCCAAGTTATCCAATTTATTCCATTCCAGCCTATTTAAATCTAAAATCAAATATAAAAAGAATTATAGATTACTAATAGAAGTGGTTCCGGATGTGGCTGATATCCGACTCCGGTCTCTTTGAATCCAATACCATTTTCAAGCCAAGTTGTTTTAGTGAATACATTTCAAATTTAAATTCAGAATGACATATTTACTTAGCAATTCATCACAGATAGATAAACCACATTATCATAGTTCAACTAAAGCATTCATATCACAGAGCATCATAAATTACATACTAGAAATATTAGTCAATCCAAGCGTTCAATCCAAGTTTTCCATTCATAAGCAAGATTAATTTGTCATACAAATCCTAATCAATTTAGTTTAATCACCAAATAAATTAAATTAATTACTTTTAAATCCTGCTTAATTTAATTAATTATAAACAAATTTATTATTATTTACATTAATTAATGAAATTAATTTATCATCCTTTAATCATAGACATTAATTAATTATCCTTAAATTACTCACATTAATTAATTAACCTTTAATTACTTACATTAATTAATTAACGTTTAATTACTTACATTAATTATTTAACCTTTAATTACTTAAGAAATTAATTTAAGATAAACCATTTATCTTAATTAATTATGTAGTTCAACCATTATTAAATTCCATATGAAATTGCTTAGGAATTAATTTATTATTATCCTAATATATAATTATTTCAAAACCAAATCAATTAATTTTAAAATATTTAATCTTTAAAAATTTAGTCTTTGAAACTTGTTTGAAAATCTTGTTAAGTACTTTTACTTAGAAAACTTGTTTATTTTCATTTAGCTTTGAAAACTTTGTTTAACAAATTGCTTTTGCTTTTTAAACCTGGTTAATAATTTACTTTGGAACGCTGATTAATACATTTACTTTGTTTTTAAAACTTGTTAATACCTTGGCTTGAAAACTTGTTTTATATTTCTATTATTTAAACTTTGTTATCTTACAAAAAAAAACTCGAGCCCACAACGATAATACCCTATCCAAACCCCGAGCCAAACACTAATCCACTTCCCTCTGATACTACTCGTGAACAAACCTAGGCTTGGCCGAAGAAAACTCCTTCTTCCCTGATGCTCAAAACAACACGGCTACCATTAGATACAAAGGATAACCCATGCACGTGCACATGAGCTCGCCGTCGCTCCATTCAACTTCGCTGTTGCCTACAGGTCGCCAATGACCCACTCGTACATTCTGACCATCCAACATCATCGATTTCTCTTAGAATAAAAAACGAGAATGTCAGGAACTCACTAAACCCAGACCTAATGACGAAAACGCTCTCGCATCGCCGCTTCCGACCGCCTGCGACCTCGCGATCATGACAAGAGCTTCGCCGTTGACCCACGCTTCGATCCTCCTCACTCCGATCGATCACGATGCACCCACGATGACACACGACCCTCTGAAACATCGTCGATCAAAACTGTCGACAAACCTTACTTCACCAACGATCACCTCCATGGCGAACTAAAAATCCACCCACTATTTTTCCATTGATCCCCATCACACCAACTTCCTCCATCATCAAGCACGACATTCAACTCTTCGCCGATCATCGAGAATCGATGAAAGTCCCAAAACCGTTCAACTCGCGAATTCTCATCAATTACAAACTTAAAATTCTCGAAACTATCATCAAAATTTATTTTTTTCTAGTATGAATCTAATCTATAAACAAAACATGAAATTAAGATAATCAATTTTTTTGACTTGAGTTGATTTTCACTGTAATTTCCTATTTTCAAAATAATTTCTTAATATATCCACCAGAAACTACTTTTAAAAATAATATTACATCCATACAATCACTTTTACTTTAGAGACCATAGCCTAAAAAATTGTTTAGATGGGAAGATATGAATTTATTTAGGTTGTTCTTGAGTCTATTGAACATAACAGAGGCTTGTATATGCATATACACAGACATGCGCATAAATATACACACAGTTCAAATATATTCCCGATAAAATACATTAATGCAAATCATATTTACAACATTACTTCACAAATTTAGCACATGCATCAAAGTATAATAAAAGATTTAGCTTTAAAAGGTTATGTTTACTCATAAGAATTTTGATAAGTAGAGAAACAGAGCCTTTTCTTTGATCTGGAACTTGATTTTTGAACAGAAGCTTGATTGTTGATTTTAACTTAAATCTACTTTAGGTTGAGTTGAATTTGAATTTGCTCAGTTGAAACTTGAAGTTGAAATTGTTTGATTTCCTTTTAGTTTTAATATTGGAAAATAAAGGAAGGAAAAGAAATTGAAATAGACATGTAGAATGTTATCATCTGTATACAACCTTCTTCTCATCTCATTATTATTTATATTTGGTTTAAAATAAAAAAATATCGCCACTTGTATTTGCATGGCATACTCAAGCTTACAAAAGTCCAAACTCAATATTTTATATCTTTCTTATGTTTTTATTAACGTAAGTATTATATTTATATATGTAGAAACTATATTTGTCTTAAGTATAATTTAAAGAAAGTATATTAAACCTTTTATTAATCTTATTTTAAGCTTAAGCTATTATATCTTAAATTAATAAATATTTATCTATAGTGTTTTAAAAATATGGAACTTAACCTTAAATATCTTTTGAGAATTATTGCATTCAAACCATAGCTTCCAAATCACAATATATATATATATATATATCCAGAATTTATTTGTTCAACTTATAAATCAGTATTTTTAATAATTAAATCCAATTAATTACCAATTAACAGTTGTCCAAAAATCCGGGTTATCACACCATGTATACTATATATGTTGTACATACACACATGTGAATATAATACACAAGTTATATTATATAATGTAAACATAACACTAAATAAAACTTTATTTATAACTTAAGTAAAATATTGATTCTATTTAAATAAATTTAGATCAGATCTAAATAAATTTCGACTTTATAGGTCCAGTTAGATCCAAAATGGATACAATTGTTGAAATTTACCTTCTTGCCACATTGCATGCTAGCCCAAATCCTAAAATAGTGTTAGTGCACAATACCCTATATGGTCTAAATTAGTCATATTTGGGTTAATTAATTAGTTTACCCATTTAGTAGGGTATCTAAAATGGTAGTGTTGAAGGTTGGGGTGTTGGGTAATCTAGCACACCCTACCTTATGTGGCTACGATCTTACCTTGAAAGGTGAAGCGAGCCAAAAGGTGTTTTCTAATAGAGAAGGCTCAATTTGAATAAGCCCTTTAGCTAATTTTCAATTATTTTGGAATTAAAAATAAAATTTAAAATTTAAAAGTTGAATTTAAAATAGGAAATATATTATAAACGTTATAATATAGTTTTTCAAAAAATAAATTAAAAAGCTATAAAATATTTAATTTTTTCTATATATATTAATAAGATTAATAATATAAATTAATTAATTAAAATAGTTATTACACACACACACACACACACACACATATATATATATATATATAAGATATATAAAGATACAAGTTACATCGATTTGAAATTGTCCAAGACAATTTAAGTGTGTGTACATAAAAGAATTTTCGAAATTAATAATGCTCAATTCAAATCATTTAAATAAATAGATTTATTAAAGGATAATTAATATATAATGAAAAACATATGTATAAAGTATGTGTATAACCATAAATGTTATCGTACACATATTAAATATAAAATGCTATAATTGAAAAAAAACGTTAATCAATAAAATTTATTCAATAAAATTTATTCAATAAATGTTATACACAAGAATAATATATAAGTTACTTAATTTATAAAATTATACCATACTAAAACTTATGTAGCATGAATTTATAAATTAAAGGATGAACATTAAGATACCTTAAGTAGATATAAGGAATAAATATACATACTTATGTAGCATGAATTTATAAATTAAACGTTGAACGTTAAGATATCTTAAGTAGATATAAGGAATAAATACATATATATAATATGTCTACCCTGATTTCTGATGTGCATGATGCTTGAATCATGAGGGTATTTCATAAGGAATATTTATTACATAAGTCGGTATCACTCAGTAAAACATATTAAAGATTATGAATCTTTAATATAAAGTTGTTCTTTGCCATTTATGATAGAGTTAGGGGTATTCCTTGGTGGAAATTCTGTAATTTATAGTAAACTCTGCAATCAGTTCTCATTCATAATTAAGGTATTTTGTTTTTGCATTATATGTAAGTTATAAGTGGTATAATTAAATAAATAATTAATTGAAACATATTTGATAAAAAAAAATCCACAAATGGTATGTTTGTGATAGTAATTGCAAATAGTTGTAATCATGAGTATTGTATCATAATATAATAAACACATCATTTTAAATATTTCCAATCAAGATGTATCGAGAATTTATATAGATACATCCATTAAGGCTAGACTACGTAATGCTTCTTAAATGCTAGACGGTGTAATAATACTCATGACTGCGTGAAGCAACAAGGGGTTATGCATTGATAGTTATTGGATAACTATGGAAAGATTCACTCGATAGTTTTCAGATGGTTAATATAATTAAGGTCAAACAGAAAATATCAATGTGACTAATTTACATAGTTCTGTTGACTTGAGAATACTATTGATCTTCAATATGAAATGTGCATTCTGATTATAGTTAAATCATGGCATGATAACCATCGAATTACTGTAGTTTGGTCGAGTGGAAATATTGAAAGTGAAACGCTACTAACGAGAGAATTTGTCTTCTTAGTATATGGGGTTAGTATCATGGTCAATGGAAGTCAACTCAAAGTCAACGTCTTTGACTAGAGTAGTTTGGTTAATAATATTTGTTATTATTGAATGATGGATTTTGTATATAGACTATAGAGTTGAATATGGATGATATTGAATATTTACTATTACCAAATTTCATAAGTCCAAAGTGATATAGTTTTGACGAAGAGAATTGGTGTAAATAAGTGTCACTACCGAGTAATGCATAAAGTCGAATTGGATTTTACCAAAACCAAGTAAGTTATGAATTTGGCCATGTTTCCACCTGCTAAGTGGATTGTGAATGCTAATACTCAAATTATTCGATATTTATCGCTGGTCAAATTTACATCTAAGAGTCGCACAACTGAGATGTTGAATGCTTCTTTTTCCTACCCAATTCAATTAATTTGTAATAGCTGTAAATTAATGAAATTAATCGATATTTATAAAATATTAGTTATAAAATATTACCTGATGTGCGTTAACAATACTAAATAGTGTGCATATATACACTAATTGATATATGATATCTATATGCATTTAAATTGGATTTAAATGCAATAAATATTTTTGGGGCTTGCAGTAAATTTAAGGCCCACATAGGGCATGCTATTTTCGGCCATGATGGGAGCATAATTAGGCCTATCATTTGATGGCATTTAAAAAGAAGAGAATGGGTTATTAAAAATCAAGGATCTTTATCCAACTTTTTCTCGTTACTGTCTCCTTTATATAAGCATCTTAACTCTCACTTTTAGTACCTTTTTTCAGCCTCCATCTTCTCGTTTCTAGTCGAACACACGTTCTGCCTTTCCTTAAATTTCAGGAAATTTAAATACAAATACAATTGATGGTGTTAAATGCAATTCAGGAGTTAACAACATAAGAATTGGATTCTGATTCATGGAGTCTATTTCTTCATTCCAACATGTGAACTTTGGCCTTTTGTGGGAGGTACTTTGCTAGTCTATTATTATATACTAATGTTTGTATATTCATTATTCCATATGTTGCTTAATTAGAAATGTGAAAAATTGTTATATCGATGGGTTGTCTCATGCTGATGGTTATGTACATTAGTGGTTATATATAATATTAAAATAAATTCGTATATGCTTCACACAACATAATAAAAAAATTGATTATAATATTATTATCGAATGACTTTAATAGATTAAACCTAAATTAAAAAGATTAAATCTTATGATAAACATGTTTTAAAAGTTTTAAAAAAATTGTTCATACTTAAAAAGCTTTTGGCAATAAAAAAATATGTTCACACACACACACTCTTAATATATATCATTTAATTATCTACTTGACTAAAAATTGGTTAAATATATAAAATAAATGTTTACACGTTTATACAAAAATATAAGATTCTGTAAAAAAAATTACGTAATATATATTATACATTATACTTTGGAAAATGAATTATTAAAATTTTTAATTAATTTTGCATGGATTTTAATTAATTATAATTTTTTTGATAAATCATTTAAAATCGAAAAGAAAATTAAAAAAATATTTTTTTTCTGTCTAAGTGGAGTAATAAAATTTATATTTATTTGTATGTGTGTATATGTATGTATGCATAATTAGTTATATGTTAATGTGTAAAATGTATGTAAATTAATTATATAAATAATATAAATAAATAATTTTACTATGGATTTCATATGAAGAAACTATTGTTGATATAATTTAGTACTATTTAATTTATATATATATATATATATATGCATGCATATATGTATATATACGAAATGTATATTTTACAAATGCTTTGTGTAAATAATTTATAATAATTTTTCATAATAATTATACAGTTGTATTTTTACATGTATACATTTGTTCATATAATATTTTGATGCACATATATATACACATTTAGTCAATCAGTTTTTATACATGAGGGGCTAATATGTCTATTGTAGTATAAATCCCAACATCTATACACGGACATGTCAAAATATGTACACATTATCCTATTGCACGGTCATGCACACAGATGTGTGTGTATAATACATGTCTATATAATATAATACAAATTATATAAAAAATCATTTATTTATAAAATTAAATAAAATATTATTTTATATAAAAAATTTAGAAAAGTTGTAATTGAATTTAAACTACATAAGCCCATTATATATCGAAAAAGTAAAATTATAGTTTAGCCAATTACTCTGTTGCGGACTGGCTCAGTTTCTACAATGGTAACAAAGACCAATGGCGTATGTGACCAAACTTCATCATGTTATGGTTAACTAATTAAGCTCACAGCCCAGCTAGTAAGGTGTCTAGAAAGGTAGTGTCGAAGGATTGGGCTTGGCTAATCAAGTACCATGCCCTATCAGCCTGGCCTGATTTGATATGTGCCCAAAGGTTGCCCTTAATAAAAAATGTTTAATTTGAACCATGCCTTGGGCTAATTTTTAAAACTGTTTAAGAAATTGAAAACATAGATTTACATTTAAAAGTTAATTTTAAAATAAGACATGTATATGTTATTGAATTTATAATATAATGAAAATTTTCAAAGTTTTTAAAAACATATTTATAAGTTAATTTTAAAATTAACTTTATTAATAAGAGTAATAAATAAATAATTAGATTAAATAATACATATATGCTTGTATAATATATAGTGATATATGTTGTGTTGCCTTGAAATAACTAAGACAATATAAGTGTACATGCATGCATATAAAATAATTTTTGAAATTAATAAAATTTAAGTAAAATTGTTTAATTAAATTAATTAATTAAAATTAATATATATATATATATATATGTGTGTGTGTGTGTGTGTTTTTCTATATAGGTTATAGTTGTATAAGTATTCAATATAATATGTTAAAATTAAATAATATACAATTAATTAAAGTTAATTAAATATGGTTTAATTAAATAATGTTATACATAAGATTTTTATATTAGCTAATTAAAATATAATATTTATATCCCTACTACTAATATCGATAATTTCTTGAATAGGAATTCAACCCCGTCTTTTGGAAATGCCAAAAATACCCTTCTTATTGTTCGCTTTTTACATTTTCATCATGTTCGCTTCTTCTTTAAAATTGATAGTTGCGATCTTACCATATTTTAATAGTCCCATTATTTTTTCACAAATTCCTCCTTTTATTTTACATAGTAAAACCCTAATCGGATCAGTGTTTGTGAATATGGATCGAGTATGTCTATAGAACCCAAAGACCTAATGAACGAGAAGAATTCACCACCGCTCGATGAAGATGAATCGCTCTATTCAAAACATACGTAAAAAAAAATTCCATCATAGTTTAGGTTCTCCCTATTACTGTTGTTTTGGTAGATCTGTTCAATTTGGGTTTCCTTTTCCTTGGATCTACAATAAATATTCTGGTGAAAGATCGAAAATGTGGGGTTCAAATTTAGCACTGCCAGAAAAAATAGAAAAGGTAGGAGATTTCAAAGAAGTTGGGACATTAATGAGTGTGATTTCTTTCGGCTTTGTAGCAATTGCAATTTTGGTAGCAATGTTCACCGTAATGGACATTTTCGAACACCTTCTTTGATCCAAAGCTCTAGTACCTATGTCTCAGAATGTTGATTAGCGGATAAACTAGAAGCTAATCAAGCTTAGAAAATTGGGAATTTAAGATCTGTATGTTTACTTTTTTGCTAATTTAATTGTTTCTTTATGGTAGTTTGTTTTAAGAGTTAAATTCTTGGGATTAATGCACAGGTTTTAATGCTTGGAACATTGCTAAACTTGTGCCTCTACCATGTCAAAGAGAAGGAATTTCTTGGGTAGCACATGAATACAATTCATTTTCTTCACCCTAATTCCGATGTATACTACAATGTTTTTTTCTGGTTATCCACATTATAGTAGACATCATTTTATTTTATTCTATACTAGCAGATATTGAAATTCTTCCATCCTATTCACTATTTTTTACCTTTCTGGTTTAAACCCGTTAGTTCTATGAGAATAGTAGCATGTGAGGATGTTTAATGTAAAATTGCAACTGGTACTATGATGTATGATTTTAAATCTAACAAACTAAACTTGCCAATTTGAATGCTCATAACATTCTAGAAAAAATGAGTTCAAATATAGATAAAAAAACATATTAAGGCAAGGACAATCAGAAGATGGAATCTTAGATGTTGCAACCATAACAACAGTAATAGGGATATTAATATTTGATAATATTTGTAGACATGTTTTGAATTTGAAAAAAAAATTATTAGATTCTATTTTCAAGTGATATTAAGGTTTGGCATTAAGGGCATTTTTGATAGTTTAAGTTGACATCAAAAAATTATGACACCAAATGATTTACAGCTGTACGTAGTGGCGGACATACTTTATGCCCAGTGGGGGCCACCTCCTGTGTTGGAATTTGATTATTATTATTTTAAATATTTTTTAGTTGACAAGTCAAATTACTTTGAGCACGGGCATGATTCTTTGAACATAGCATAAAACCTAGGGCATTAGCATAAAATTTATGTAACATCCCCCTACTTGGAGGTCCAAAACTAATGGCTACGGATGTTGCAGTCGTCCATAGTTACTAATCCTTGGCAACCAAATACGGCGGTGCAGATACATTGATACGCAAATCACAAGAATATGAGAAAATGTTTTAACAATTCCAAACCCATTTCCACATTCCTTTCAAAACATTTCTTTTTCATTACATAAACTCATAAACATTAACCACATTCAAAAAATATATAATTATTACGCATAATCCAAGAGCGACATATGAATATGCCCCCTTAGTTGATCAGAGTATATAATAAGGCTATAAGTCTGCCTTTAATCCAAAATACACAACGGAGAAAGATAACTCTAAATAATTAACTGCCTTCTGCATGCCTCCAGGAGCTTTATTCATATAAGAAGAGAACCTGAAAACCCTAAACCTCAAACTACTCAAATCAGTTGAGTACCCGAGAGTTTAAGGGAAAACAAAAACTTCGAGTCAGACATAAATCCTGGTATGAATAATAATCTAACATCTCAATCCTTTTCGATATCTAGTGAGACCACGCCGCTTAGCACTACAGGTGTTTCACTCATTAGTATCTTAAAACCTTTTCAAATAATATACTATGCTCCTGCATCCATAATGGTTAAACATAATATTAAAAAACATAACGTTGATATGCATACATAAAAACTTTTCGGATTTCTCATCCCCAGTTTAATTGACTCTCTATCATAATTTTAGTTTCTAGGGTCACTATTAACCTATAAGTTTTCATGGGTTTACTAATAACCTTTTCATAATACATGGGCACCTTGTCTTATTTAATAGTTTTCATGGGATCATTAAGAACCTATAGGCCCCTGCCAATTAACTTAATTATTCATGAGTTTCCTAGAACCAATTGGTCGTTCCAATAACTCTATTATTATCCTAGTTTTCATGAGTTGACTAGGAAACTATTGATAACTCCAACAACTTCTTCCTTATCCAGTTTTCATGGATTTCCTAGGAACCTATTGATATCTCCAACAGCTTCTTCCTTATCCTATTTTTCATGGGTTGACTAGGAACCTATTGGCCGAGTCAATACTTAATTCGGATATAGTTTTCATGGGTTCACTACAAATCAACTGGCCCTTTCCGACCATCCTTAATACATAGTTTTCATGGGATCACTATGAACCTATTGGTGACCCCAATAACATCCAAATCATAGTTTTAATGGGTTTACTATAAACCCATCTCCCGGACAACTTTAAAGTTTAAGTATCCTATATTCTGGTCTCCCCGACCCCTAGATTCAATTCTGCTCATTCGGGAGTTTAATCAATTTATATTCACTATTGGGTTAACCTAACTGGTTCTTTTATACCCTTATCCCCAAAATGGAGTTATAGGTCTTTTATCATGTGAATATATTTATATTTGAAGAAGGAAATATAATAATAAAACAATACCATTCCTGTGGGTTTAACGTCCTTGAAATACTTTTCATAGTTAATCCCTTTAACCTATATTTTCATTAAGGAAATACTTCTTCAAATTTACATACTTAAAATCCTTTCAAAACTCATTTATTTAACTATGTGTTTTTCCTCTAAAAATTTTATTTTGGGTTTAAAAAGCCTTTTGACAACTTCGAAACCTTTTCTTTCGACATCACACGATAGCCTACTCAAAAACATTAAATTATATCGTCAAAACAATAGACTCATGCCTTTTGAATACTTTAAAACTTCTCTTTCGAAAATTTTCGACCGTATTAAAGTACTATCACATAATTATAGAAGCATAGCTTCGAAACCATTTGAAAGTACCCCTTTCGAAACCATTGAAGGTAACCTTTGGAAACCATTGAAAGTCCTCCTTTAGAAATCATTGAAAGTTCCCCTTTCCAAATCATTGGGTTTACATTTAAAACATCATTTTGGGTCAAAGTAAACATAAGAGAAAGCATCTCTTTTGAAATAATTCTTTATTTCCTAATAGTATTAAGGAAACTTGATTGTGTCAAAACCATCCTTTCGAAAGCATTTATAATATATGGGTAAATCAATTGAAGGTTGGCTTCGAAAACCCTTTCGAAAGCATTACCTTCGTACCCTAACCCCTTTCGAAAGTCGTAGTAAGTGTCTTATATTTATAAAAACAAACAATACCTTCCGACAGCATTGATGTCTTTAATACCATTGAAAGGCATCAAATAACAGAAAGGTCTCGACTTGGTCGAAACTACCCTTCCGAGTACTTCACTTTGAAAACATAGTAACTCCTTTAGAAGCTACTTATTTTAAAACAAAGGCGGAAGCTCTCCTTTGAAAGCTTCTTTTGAAATATCTTTTCATAACCATTGGTTTTGACTGCTTTGAAATGTTTTTGTAAACATGCAAGCACTTTACTTTTAAAACAAAGCAAAACAAAGGAACAACCCCTTTGGAAGCTACATTTAAACACCCTACCTTCCGCATTTCTCCAATCCACTACATACCAGGTAAGCGATACCATGTGTATTTGTTTCGTGGTAGGCAGTTTTGACTTTGTTGAAGGTGAAAGCTCTAGGTAGAAAGCTCCTTCCAAAGGAGACGAAACCTACTTTTCTAGGCAAAAGGTTGTTTTTACCAATAAAGTAAACTTTTTGCAACTAACATGCCCACTTGTAAACACTTGATTGGTTACATGAACTTTCAAATTATTTTGCTAATATTTGCCGCATTTTTCTTAGGTCTGAAACCAAATAACATTTAACAAATAAGCCTTTCCTATTTATAAAATAGTCAAGTCATTTAGGTCCTCCTTTCAAAATAATTTAGTTTCCATACTAGACCACTTAGTAAAAAACCCCAAAAATTTCAAAAATTCACTTTAATCGTGTTATCTAACCATCAAAATTTCAGACCCAAATTCTCTATATAATTTCTAAAATAACTTTATGAACCCAAATAACCATATTTTCCTTTGAAAATTCATAATTTTTTCTACACGGCTTGGAAAATTATAAAAATTAAAACCCAACTCCATAATCATGTTTTCCATAACATATAATTTTCCCACATCATTTAAACATCGTTAAATCTTGATTTTTCCCTAAAACCTTGCATATCTTCTTTTAAACAATCTTGTTTAAACCATATAAATTATAAATCAAGCATATCATCATCCAATATATCATAAAAAATAATTTACCCTTAAATCTGAAAAATACGAGTATAGAAACCAAAAATGGAGATATATTGATTATTATTCACCTTAGATTGGATAAGGAAATTGAAAATTGATTGAGATTGATTTCTTCTAGCTTGACCCTAAGCTTTAGATTTGATTTTCCCTTCTTCTCTTCTTTTTAATGGCCGGTTCCTTTTCTTCTTACGTTTATAATCTTGCTTATGTTAAAATGAACATGTATGACCTAGAGGTAATAGTATAATGGTGGGAATATGGGTGGATATTTACCCTAATACCTTTATGTTTAATTA
Organism: Allium cepa; assembly: GCA_030765085.1. NCBI lineage: Eukaryota > Viridiplantae > Streptophyta > Magnoliopsida > Asparagales > Amaryllidaceae > Allium > Allium cepa. Next base: position 772,035,121 of record CM060939.1, on the reverse strand, counting down.
GCTAACACTTAACCATTTATAAGTTCATTTATTTCAATAAGAAAGACCACTACATTTATTTACCAAACCCAATCTCATTATCTCTCTATATTATTCTATTTAATTTATTATAATTAAATCTCTTGAATAATGTTATTAAAATTTAGGGGTGTTACAGGCTCCCCTCCTTAAAGAATTTAGTCCTCAAAATTCAGTAAGGACTAAATAGAAAACATAGTAATCATATGTAATCACTCCTAACATCCATACTAGCCTACTTGAATAGCAACTAATCCATATAAATCTAATATAGACATACCATTAAAGCAGATCAGGATAAGCATGTCGAATGCTGTCCTTTGTTTCATGGCCCTTCTCGTTGTCGGTTTACTAAACATTCACCAACTTGACTGTCTTGGTCCTCAATCTTTTATCATTCTTGCTACAACCCGAACTGGTTATCTAACAAAAGTCAAATCAGGCTCTACTACCAAGTCCTCCAACTCTACCTGAAGAATTGTAGCCTCTGGATCATGTACATACTTACAAAGATGAAACACATGGAACACATTATGAACACCTGTCAAACTGCTTGGCAACTCTACTCTATATGCGAGCTTTCCAAACCTTTCTATAATCTAAAATTGACCGACATAGCTCGGTGCTAACTTTTCCGACTTTCCAAATCATATCGCACCCTTCATTGATGATACCTTAATGAAAACCCCATCTCCCACTGAGAACTCTAGGACTTTACGCCTCTTATCTGTATAACTCTTCTATCCGAATTGAGCTTCCTTCATCCGTCCTTGGATTAACTCAAACTTTTCTGATGCCTCTGTAACCAAATCTAGACCTAAGACCAACATGTCTCTAGTTTGCAACCAACATGCTGGTGATTTGCACGGTCTTCCATACAAAGCTTCAAAAGGCTCCATTCCTATACTAGTATGATAACTATTATTATAGGAATACTCAATCAAATGTAGGTGTTCCTCCCAAAATCCAACACACAAGCTCTCAATAAATCCTCGAGTACCTTGTTGAATATCTCTGCCTGCCAATCCGTCTGTGGGTGATATTTGTGCTCATCTTGAGCTTGGTACCTAATATCTCTTGTAGACTCTTTCAAAATTTGCTAGTGAATAATGCATTTCTAATGCTGACTATGCTTCTAGGAATCTCATGAAGTCTAACTATGTTCTTCGTGAACAACTTTGCCAAAACAGGTGCTGTTCTGGTTGACATGACTGGGATGAAATAGACACTCTTGGTCAACTATCCACTATAACCCATATGCTTTCATTTCCCTTATTCGACCTTGGAAAGCCGTCTATAAAATCCATGCATATCAAATCCCATTTCCATACTAGAATCTTTAAAGGTTGAAGCGACCCACCTGGCTTCTGATGTTCGGATTTCACTTATTGATAGTTAACGCACTGCCTAACCCACAAGCCAACATCCAACTTCATGCATTCCCAATAGAAGCTTCTCTTCATATCCTGATACATCTTGGTCCCTCCAGAATGAGTCGTCAACTTGGATCGGTGACATTCTTCAAGAACTTCCCTTCTTAAGTTCCTTGCATTCAAAACGCATAATCGTCTCTTCTTTCTCAACCTTCCTCTCTGGTCAAGACTAAAATCCTTTAGATCATTGATCTCTAATCCTACCTCAAGCCCTCTAATCTTCTTAGCTAATACTGGATCCGCTTTTTGTTTAGAAGCTATCCTTTAGATCAGCACTGGTCGAAATTCTAAACAAGACAACATGGCAGTACTTTGACTAGAACTAGCAGTCGATCTTAAATGCACACCGCAACTGGCCAAAGTTTCTAGATCATTCCATTCTGCTAACATAGCTAACACCACATTCTGAAGTTTTCTACTGAGAGAATCTGCTACCTTATTTCCTTTTCCAGGAGTATACTTTATACCAAAATCATAAGCAGCCAAAAACTCAAACCATCTCTACTGCCTCATATTTAACTCCTTCTGAGAGAATAGATATCTTAAAGACTTAAGTAGTATATCTTACTACGTGCGGTCTAAGCTGTGTGGATGCATAGGCAATAACTTTACCCTTCTACATCAATAATTCTCCCAATCTGGTTCCACATGCATCAGTGTATACTACCAAACCTTGGTTTTCATCTTGAACTACTAGTACTGGTGCATTGGTCAACAAATGCTTTAACTTAAGGAACCCTTCCTCACATTTGTCGGGCTAAAAAAATATATTATATTTCTTTGTCAACTTAGTCAAAGGTGCTGCTATCCACAAGAAATCCTTAATGAATCTCTGGTAATAGCCAGCAAGTCCAAGAAAAATGCCGATCTCGTTACCGTCTTTAGTCTCTTCACATTATTGATGGCTTCGACCTTAACTGGTCGACTAACAAACCCTCTTCTGAAACCACGAGGCCGAGAAACTTAACCTCTTTTTTCCAAATATGACACTTGAAATACTTCGCCTTTAGCTGATTCCACCTCGACGTCTCAAGCACCCCTCTAAGATGGATCTCATGCTCCCTTATATGTTGTGAGTACACTGAAATGTCATCTATGAATACTAAAAAAACCTATCCAAGTGCTCTCGAAAAACCCGGTTCATCAAATAAATGAAGAAAGCAGATGCATTCGTTAATCCAAATGGCGTCACAACCACTCATACGAACCATACTTGGTCCGAAATGCTGTAATGACCTCACCGCGATGCCTAGTTTAGCAAACAACATTACTAGTAATGTCAACTACTAATTTTAAGAATACGGCTTGTTAGGAGCGATAGAATGTGAATATATCTTTCTACTAATACTGACATGACATTTATACCCATTTTGTTTAATACCTGAACTAAATTTGATGTATACAATATTAATACAAAGTAATAGACAAATCAATTTCTTAGAATTTGAGTAATATATCATATAAATAACAGTCATAGATCACAGAGAAATAAATCTCAACTTATACATATACAAATTATTTAGTTTACAAAATGGAATACTATACTCGATTGTTATACAAATTTTAAAATTCTCTAATCTCAATTGTATATCTTATGAACATATTCACAAATTTCCTAAATTAGATAACTAAAAAGTCAAAAGTGTTTATCTCCTTGCTAGCCCAAACATTCAAACGTCAACTTATCCTGTAACCTGAAATGTCTCGGCCTGACCCGAGCAAAATATGACCGGGGTCGGACTATCTCTAAATATCCAATAGGGAGAGAATAAAATATAACACCAAAAAAACATATAAGTAAATATAGATGTCCATGAAATAATGAGTCATGGGAACAAATTTAACTTAAAGTTCGTTACAAGGCACATGGTTATACATTTAAGTCTTGAACACATATTAGTCACTAAATACTGAATTCACGGAACAAAACACAATATCTCTAAGCATGCAAATATCTATGATTAACTTAGAACATGGTTATAAGTTTAAGTCACAAACACGAACTAGTCCCTAAAAGTGGAATAACAGAATTAACTTAACATCCATCACAAGACACAATAATATATATCTTTATTTCATGAACATAGAATAGTCACAAAACTCAAATATCTAGAATCCAAGAGATCTCAATCAAAAACGATCATAATAATCGTCCAAAATAATTGTGATGATTGTACTCAAAACTCATAGTAAACAAGCAAACAAATTGGTATCACTCGAACCGATTTGATCCAAGGATCGTACTCAGACCGGGAACACAGAATCACAGAATGATCTCAAGGATCGTCCATACCGATCAAGATGATCGTGGAAACCATAATTCGATAACTCTACATCTATTTAATATTATTATATTATTATGTTCGAAAAGAAATCCACGAATAAACTTATTGAGTATCTAGAAGCCACTTGTTGTACACCAAAAGAGAGTAAAATCAAAAGTGACAAATACTATCACCTTAAGCATAAGAATTTAACTAAATCCCATACCGTATGGTGAAATCCAAGTATTTACTAAAAACTAGTAAGTATCACTTATTACGGGTACCATCGGAAAACCTAAACTACTTTCTCCTAAGGATCTAGCAACCACTTGTCGCACACCAGAAGAGAATACAACTCTAAAGTGTAAAATACTTCCTAATAGCAATCACACGAATTTATCCAAGGTATCCCATACTACCCAATGAAATTCAAGTATTCGCTAATGGGTTAGTAAGTTCCAGTCAAACATTCTATTCAATGAGTTACACCATATTCGATGAAGCGTTATTCGAAAGCATTTAAACCAATCGACGACATTAAGTCGATTATTAGTACTCCTCAAATTATAGAATTAAGGTTCTTAAAACATTTATTTAATTGGTCGCTTATTAAAAAATTTCGTTATTCCAAATTGTTCCAATTGTATTTATTTTATGAACCGATTTTTCATTTTTCGAAACCATATTGATACTTAAATTTCCATAAAGTTGTATTGTTCACGAATCATATTTTAAAACCATATACATATTTAAGTAATCACTTGTTCTCTAAAACCATATTTATCACTCTTAGAAATGTCAAGATTAGTATTTATACACTGATATAAAACAAATTAAGTTAGTACTTCAAAACCATGTTACTAAATCTCACACCTAGTTTATTTAATGAATTAAATCTATATTTTACAAAAAATATTTCAAAATCCATTACTATTTATAGTAATACTTAATATAAATATAAATATTAGAGATTAGACCAATTAATAAAGCAAGTTTAATATTTATAACTTTAATAAACTCTCCATACCAAATAATTGGTGTTTATAACTTAATATATATCTCTATAAATAAATAGATACATCTTTATTTAGTTCCAAAGATTTGAATCAAATGATTCAAAATCCACAAACACGTTAGAATTCATTATTACTAAATATTAGGTTATCATAAGATTTTAGTTATGAAATAACCGTATAGAATTCTAACTCTTAAATATATTCTAATTCAAACTTATAATATAAATTTATTAATGTAAATATATATATTTATATATAACCAATGACTAAAATAATCACTCCAGCAACTGGGCACAACACTAAAAACACAACAACACACACAGATACAAGCAATGGGTCGGGAATTCCAGTTTTAGAATGCAATTTCGACCTTTTAAATCATAGAGTTTTCAAAAAATTACAACATGACAGTTTTTACTTAAAGTCTCAGCTTACCAAAAAAAGTTTTGCTCAATTTGGTTTTGCAATTAAAAAGTTATGGCGATATTAGTTTTAGGTTTCAACTGTAAAAATTGACAAAGCAGAGCATGTATACCAGTTTCAAACCCAATTTCGACCCTTTAAATCATAGAAATTTCTAGAACTTACAACACGAAATTATTTCCTTAATCTCTCCGCTTTTCAAAAAAAAGTCTTCTCAATTTTATTTACGGTTAAAAAGTTATGGCGGTTTTAGTCTTAGGTTTCAACTCAGAAAATTGACAGATTAGAACATTTATACCAATTTCATACCCAATTTCAACCCTATAAACCACTGAATTTCCAAAGGTTATTAAAAGATAACTTGTACCTTATTGAAAGAGATTTCTATCGAAATATGATTGAACTAATTTGGGTTGTTCTACAATGAGATATTGCTATTTACTACAGCAATGTTCGAAAATAAATTTCAACAACCACTTTTCAAATTTCAACAATTCAATCATATTACTCAAACCATTCAATTTTTTATTTATACTTGTCACTCAAATCAAAGCATTAAGACTGAATAGAGATAGATATGTGAGTTTGCAACTCACCTCTAATCCAAAAGATGATGAGAGCTTGCTAATTGATGAAGAACAAAGCTTTGAACACTCTATTGTTATTCTCATCTTCCACAACTCCTATGTATCCATAAAAATACCAAAAATCCCTCTCTATCAACAATTTTAGAAATCACAAACCAAGATAAATATTAAATAAATGGTAGATTCAATAGAGGAGATGAAAAAAAGTCTTACCCATATTTCCTTTTGTTTTTAGGATTTTTCTATGAATTGTTCTTGATTTTATAAGACCTAGGTTTTGAGTTTCAATTTCTTTTCTTTTTTTTCTTTTTGAGGAATTGCATGTATAGGTAAAAGGAGAACGATGGATTAAGTGATTAAAGGAGATGATAACTATTCTATTTCTTTTCTAAGGGCTAGTGGGCGTATTCTAAGACAAATGCCCAAACAAAAAAAATAAATAGAAATATATTAACAAATTTCTATTTAGCCCAACAAACACTAGTTTAAATTAACTCTTGTTTTATTATCTCCTAACACTAATTAATGTAATTAACAAAAGATAAGTTAATTATTAATCACTATGTTTACTTTTAAATAATTGTTATCTCATTATATTTGATAATCAAAAATAAATCCCATTTGACAAATTAAATTTCCTTTTTTTATTACTAATAATTTATTTTAATTATCAAATGCGAAGGATTGATAATCAAATCGATTATTCAAAACAAATTTTAATTTCATAATTTATATTATAACATCTCAATAAATATTAATTAACCATAATTAATCGTAATTAATTTGGTAACTAACAGTAAGGTTGTTACAGACATTACCCCTTAAAAAAATTGCGTCCCCGCAATTCCCTTAACGGAAGAAATCCATAACATAAATTTCCTCTTAAAATAATTATTTGTTAACTAGTTTCTAATTTCATTTCCAAAATCACTCAATCAATATTACTCCAAATTATAACACTAAACTCAAGTTTTTAATTATCAAAATTTCTCAAAAGTCACAAAAATATTCTAACACCTTAAATTTACGGAAAATTTCATCAACGTCTCCTTTGTGCATTTAGCGTTTCAAAAATTTACAATATGAACATAGTTACATAATATACATCTTATCTCAAGAATAAGGCATCCCGTAGGGAAAAACATAAAATGCAATATTTAATCTGAGATGCGTACCTTATATTTGAAATATTAGCGAGTCCGCTAATATTCCTTAAGCAAACAATTTATAATCTTTTAAACGATATGCATTTAACTTCAGATGCCTGCACCTATCTCAAAAATTCATGTTAGTATTTAATATCAAATTCATATCATATAAAAGATATTAACAACTCATGATTACATTTTAGTTTGATTGACATCATAATATTCCATAATGGAAGAAATCAATACTTAAATTTCCAACTTTTAATTATTACTTTTGTCATGTTTGATGTTTAGGAACCCCTATCGATAACATGGCGTCCCACATATTGATCAGATTCCTTAAACAACGTTCGGATAAATCAACACAATAGATAATTGCAATTTTAGATGCATTTTTTATTATCCCTAATGTCCATGCATCCAATTTTAAATCAATGCAACCAAGCAATCAATTCCTAGCAACCAATCAGTCAATCAACCAAAACATACATAATCAATTACAGCGGAACAATTCAATGTCTGAAATTCTGCTGCGCAACTCTGATTATTCCTATGTCATTTAGATATTTTACTAATTCACTCAAATTTCCTAAATTTTCTATTAAAAGAAAACAGTTCACTTTATTTAATTCATTCCACTTTAATTCCAAAATTTTCTCAACTCTAAAAGATTTTGCTCATTATTCACTAAAGGTTTTAATATCAAAAATTCAAATTTATCAAACTAATTTTTTTTAAATCAATTTACGCCCCCAAATGATTATCCCGATAATCATTTAATATTCTTATCCCTACTTTGATAATTAATATAACTATCTACCACACACCCTAGGGGATAAGACCGTAAGTCATCTAGGTCTCGAATCAAAAATATTATTTGCTATAATGTTCTGACACAGCATTGATACCAACTGTAACGACCCCACCGTGATGCCTAGTTTAGCAAAGACCATTACAAGTAATGTCGTCTGGTAATCTAGAGAATACAGCTTGTTAGGAGCGATCGAATGTGAATATATCTTTCTATTAACACTGACATGTCATCCATACATTTTTCACTTAATATCTGAGTTGAATTTAACGTGTACATTATTAATACAAGGTATAGACTACTAATTTCTTAGAAACAAAACAATATATCATATAAATAACAGTCACAGAACACAGCGGAATAAATCCCAACTATACATATACAAATTATTTAGTTTACAAAATGAAATACTAAACTCGATTGTTATACAAATTTTACAATTCTCTAATCTCAATTGTATATCTTATAAACTTATTCACAAAGTTCCTAAATGAGACAAACTAAAAAGTCAAAAGTATTTGTCTTCTTGCTAGCCCAAACATTCAAACATCAACTTGTCTTGTAACCTAAAAAGTCTTGGCCTGACCTGAGCAAAATAACACCCGATTCAGACTATCTCTAAATATCCAATAGGGTGAGAATAGAATATAACACCAAAAAAACATATAAGTAAATATAAATGTCCATGAAATAAGGAGTCACGGGAATTAATTTGACTTAGAGTTCACATAAGGCACATGGTTATACATTTAAACCATGAACACATATTGTTAGTCCTTAAGTTGGTGGTTTTGATGACAGCAACCTTAGAACTTGTTATAAAATATAAATACTAACATTATATATATGTATATGCAGGATATAAACATGTAGGTACCAAGAATGAAGACTGTATAGTATAGAGATTCAAGACTGAAGATATCAACATTAAAGACTCATGAGTATCAGGATATCAAGAGTTTAATATTTCAAGAGTACAAGATAAGTATTGAGTCTAGAATTATGTTAAAACTTCTTGAAAGCACTTACATCTTTATTCGAAATTTATTCGTGAAATGGAATCCACTTCGAGCATGTTAAAGGGATGGAACCCTAGTAGGATGGAACCCACGACAATATCTAGTGGAACATATAGTGGTCCTATTTTGATATCCACTAATTTTATAAAAATGCTTTTCAAAAATATATCTCTTGTTTTTTTAAAATGTTTTCAAAACTTTCTTTTCAAAAACACATCTCTCTTGGTTTTAAATATTTTAGCCTCAAAACTATTTTTATCATTTTTAATATTTTGATTTCAAAATTGTCCTTGTTTTTAAACATCTCTTGTTATAAATATTTAGCTTTAAAATATTTATATACTCAGATTTTAAATTATTTTCTAAACTCTTTTATATGTTTAAGCTATATTCAAATATATTTACAAAGTTTAGAAATTATTTTGACAAATTATAGAAACCAATTTTAATAAGAAAATTAAAACATCAATTTTTCCTTGAGCACGTCGATATCCCTTAACCCCCTATGTGGACATGATGTGCGTTAAATTCAAAATTTAAGTTTTCAAAAGAAGTATCTATTCGTCGTAACCTTTCACGAAGAGATATGACAGTTGCTCTACTATATATACAGTTGTTTTAATGAATATTAATTAGAATTTTACTTGTTTTCTCTCCTCTTTATTTTCCACATTTGTTCTAAAGAATCCTAAACTATACTCTACCGAAATACCAAGTGAATCAAACCTGATCACCTCTTGTTTGATTCTCTGCTACTATCTCCATGAGATCTCAATGTTATTCAGAGTTATAGAATCTTTTGTAAATCAAAATGTTGAGTAAAAGGTGCGGTTGAGGCTTGAAATCAATTGGGTGTGATCGTAGCCTGAAAGTCAATTAGGTGATCTTGTAGTCTGGTTAAATCAAGAGAGTTTGCCTAGACTCGAATGTAGGAGGGTGTACCTCATAGCCTTGAAATCGAGGGTGTAATCTGAGAGATTATTTCGATAAGAAATCCATACGATTGTATGGGACTGAATGTAGGGTAACTCCGAACCAGTATAAAATCCTAGTGTGTTCTTTCCTTTACTGCTTTTATTTAGTATTTTCATCTGTGTCTGATTCTGTGATTATATCTGTGTATCTGAATTGAATTTTTTGGTGATTAAATTACATAAGTTTCAAAGAGATTTAGAAAATCCATAAAACATTCTTCACCCCTAGTGTTATTCTAGCCTTAAGATCCATAATCCACATTTCTCACATTTGGTATCAGAGCATTGGTTTTCAAAGTTTTCATAATCTGAATTTTGAAAAGTTTTAAAAATAGCTACCAATACTGGTACTGTTAACACTACCACTAGTTCATTTATAGAGGGTCAGTCTACTGCCATACCACCACTTTTTAGTAGCAGTAACTATGCATATTGAGCATGTAGAATGAAAATATATTTACAGTCAATAGGATTAGACACTTGGAATATCACACAAACTGAATTTTTTGAACCCACAACTAGTTATGCACAGTGGACTACTGAGCAAAAGATTATTGCACAAAATAATTCCAAATCCATGAATTTTTTATTTTGTTCACTTGATAGGAATGAATTCAATAGAGTCTCTATTTGTAAGTCTGCATATGATATCTGGAAAACTTTCCAAGTTACTCATGAAGGAACAAGCAAAGTCAAACAGACCAAAGTATCCATACTCACAAATCAGTTTTAGTTATTCAAAATGAATTCTAATGAGTCAATTTTAGATATTTACAGTAGATTTCAGGATATTGTGCATTCTCTAATATCATTGGGAAAAAGTTTTTGCGAAGAAGATCAAGTCAGAAAAATTCTAAATTCTCTTACTCCGGAATGGGATCAGAAAACTTTTACAATCGAAGAAGAAAATGATATCAGTACTTTGAAGATTGAAGAATTGATTGGAAATCTAATGTCATTCGAAGTACAAATGCAAAGGAGAAGAGGCAGCAGGGCATACGAAAAGAAGTCAATTGCATTCAACGCATTAATAGATGGATCAGACTCGGGAAGTGATGATGATGAAGAAATAACTTTCATGACAAAGAATTTCTGAAATACAAAAGGATGAAAAACTTCAAAAAAAATGATCATAGGAATTCTAGAAATCATAATGAAGTACCAAGCCACGTCAAATGTTTCAATTGTGACGAACCAGGCCATCTCAGAAGAGACTGTCCGCATCCGGATAAGCAAAAGTTTCCTGCAAGCAATGATTATATAAAGAAAAGGAAAAGAGCGTATACCGCTACACTAGACAACTCAAACTCAAACTCAAACTCATCCTCAAGCGATGATAAAAGAAGACGAAAAATTCAAATATGTGCTTTACAACTATTCATGATTCCGATGATCTCAGAGATACGAATCTAGAAAAAGGTACACGTTTACAATATATTGGTTTAAATTGTTTTGCTTATAATTATTTGATTGTTTTATTATTTTTTATTATGTGTTGTTTGAATTTTAATTTTTTTATTATTATGTTTATTTTTATTTTTAATATTATAATATTTCTTATTAAAAGAGTATTATTATATTTATTATTACTCCACAAAACATATAGACATTAAAAATAATATATATATATATATATATATTAAAGTGTATAGGAAAAGATAAGTCACATGAATTCTCTGACCCATGTCGACATGGTCCTACCCATGATGTTGACATCCCTGTCAAAAATTTGAAATTCAAATTTGAATTCAAATCTTTGATCTTCCCACCACCTTTTCACCAAATTCAATGTTTTGGAAGGGTACCTCTTGACAAGAGAACGTATCTACTGAATATCTATTTATTTCCATTGTCTTATCATACCTTTTCACTTTCATTTTAAAATTCAAACTTTCTTTCACTCTTTCAAACTTTCTACTCTCTTAAAAAATGGCTTTTCAAGCACTCCATCCACAATAATGCTGTCTAAAACCATTAAAGAGTATCTCTATAATGATCCGAAAGCAATCAAGGCTTATATAAGCTATGCTAATTTCAAAAAAGTTCATAGGGGAAAGTTTGCTATCTTTAGCGATTTCTCTACGTATGAAATCAATACTCTTCTTGAAGAGAATCATATCCTTAGTCTTTTTGACAATTCTGAAAATGATTTTGTTTGTTACCCAAATTTTGTTAAAATGTTTTGTGCAAATTTGAATCGCGATTTTCATGAGGAAATGAAGATGAAATTTAGAGTAGTGTTAAAGGCACTAAAATTGTTTTAAATTGTGAAATTTTGGGAAACATTCTCAATTGCAAGAATTCGAAAATGGATCTTTCTACTTTTAATATTGATGAACATGACCATGTGTTATTTCATCACATTTTCGAAGGAGATGACAATTTTGAATTTAAAAATCGTAACTTTCATCTGAAAGCACGTATTATCAATCTTCTTTTGCAACATACTATCACTCCTAGATCGTGAAATTTCAATAACCCGACTTTAAAGGTTTGTAAAGCTCTTTTTGCTATCTTTGGTCATTATGATATTAATTGGGCGCAAGTGATTATGGATGAACTTCGTCTTAAGAATTTGGAAGTATGTGAGAATACCTTGTATCATGGAATTCATCTCGCTCGGATTTTTAATTATTTTGGTTTTGATTACAAAAGGAAATAATTTGTTTCAAGAAAAGTGTTTAATCATGCCAACATTTCTCTCATGAAAATTCCTTTCATATTTCAAAAATATGAATCTCTTGCCGAAAAGGATGAACGATTGGCACATGAAGATATGGAGGAAGAAGACGAAGAAGAAGAAGAAGAAGAAGAAGGGGAGGAAATGGAAATTGAAATTGAAGAAGATAATGAAGAAACCTCATTGGAAAGTATTGAATATCCTACCAATACTAACAATCCTTCCAACAAAACTCTCCTCAAAAATCAAAAGGATATAGCGGAAAATCAACGAATTCTCAAAACATCCATTTGTAAGAAATTGGATAAAATGTCCACTAATATGAACAAATTCTTTGCTAAAGTTGGTCGAAAACTTGGCTTATCATCATCCTCCTCATCCTATCACACATTCTAAGAACTAGGTTGTGATGTATTAGTTTGTTTTATGTGAGCTTGTATTGTTCTTTTTATCATATTATGTCATATCTTATGTATCATCCCATCTATTTATAAAAATCATCTATATTATGTTATTCTACATTATCGTGTCTCTGGAATAAATGTTAGTATAGTATATAATTATATATATATATATATATACACATACATACTTATTCACGAAAAAAATAAGACACATAAATTAACAGACCCATGTCGACATGCCTCTACCCCCTTATGTCGACATATAACTGTTAGATTTGGTTATTTTTTAAATTTTGAAATTAAAATAACTAACTCGTGCCTATTCATTTTAAACGAATTTTTGCCTATTTAAACACCTATTTCTTCTATAATTTGTAATCTTTTCATTTTTACTTATCTCTATTTGCATCTCTTCACTACTTATCAAAAATGGCTTCCTCTTCTCGAACTCTAAGTGATAAACTTGAAGAAATTCTCAATTCATTCAAGAATATACTTACTTTTATTCTCCACAATCAAAGGCACTTAGAACTAAATCAAATGCAGATGATAAAAGTATAAGAGAACCATTTCGCTCCTTGGATGATTTCTGCCCTAAACAAAGATGATATCGATGCAAATCCTGTAGGAACTTTGAATCAAGATAATGAAGATTGGAAAGATATTAAAAAGGATGCTATCTTTGGAGAAGAAGGATGGGTTGAAGTTCCCAGAAATAGTTGATCTTCTTATGGTTCAAATTTCTTATTTTTGAATTGTGTGATTTGATTTGATTTTCTTTGATTAGAATCGATTTAGTTTGAATGGATTGCATAACATTATATGAAACGTAGTATATATTGGGTTTAAACTTTCATATTTGTCATGTCTTTATTATTAACTCATGTTATTTTATATAAATATATACTCTATCATAATTTGTCACAAGTACTCCAGTATAAGACTAAAGGGGAGTTATATTAGTTTAAGATTAGTTTTCGTTGATATCAAAGCGGGAGAAATATAAAATAGAGTAGTTAGAGTAGTTAGGCTTAGAATAAGGGGAGTTATTATTTTTAGGGGGAGTTATTATGAAGGAGAAGTATATTTTATAAACATAGGTTGTCATCATCAAAAAAAAGGGGATTGTTGGTCCTTGAGATGATGGTTTTGATGACAAAAACCTTAAGACTTGTTATAAAATATAAATACTAACATTATAGTTTAGATATATATGTATATGCAGGATATAAACATGCAGGTACCAAGAATGAAGACTATACGGTATAGAGATTCAAGACTGAAGATATCAAGATTGTAGACTCATGAGTATCAAGATATCAAGAGTTCAAATTTCAAGAATAAAAGATAAGTATTGAGTCAAGAATTATACTAAAACTTCTTGAAAGCACTTACATCTTTATTCGAAATTTATTCGTGGAATGGAATCGACTTCGAGCCTGTTAAAGGGATGGAATCCATGACAATATCTAGTGGAACATATAACGGTCCTATTTTGATATCCACTAATTTTATAAAAATGCTTTTCAAAAATATATCTCTTGTTTTTTAAAAATGTTTTCAAAACTTTCTTTTCTAAAAGACATCTCTCTTGGTTTTAAATATTTTAGCCTCAAAACTATTTTTATCATTTTTAATATTTTGATTTCAAAATTGTCCTTGTTTTTAAACCATCTCTTGTTTAAAATATTTTGCTTTAAAATATTTATATGTTTAGATTTTAAATTACTTTCTAAACTCTTTTATATGTTTAAACTATATTCAAATATATTTACAAAGTTTAGAAATTGTGTTGACAAATTATAGAAACCAATTTTAATAAGAAAATCAAAACATCAATTTTTTCCTTAAGCATGTCGACATCCCTCAACCCCCTATGTCGACATGGTGTCCATTAAATTCAAAATTCAGATTTTCAAAAGAAGTGTCTATTCGTCGTAACCTTTCGCGAAGAGATATGACAACTACTCTGCTATATATACCTGTTGCTTTTAATGAATTTTAATTAGAATTTTACTTGTTTTCTCTCCTCTTCATCTTCCACATTTATTCCAAAGAATCCTAAACTATACTCTGCCGAAATACCAAGTGAATCAAACATGATTATCTCCTGTTCAATTCTCTACCACCCTCTCAATAAGATCTCAGTGCTATTCAGAGTTATAGAATCTTTTGTAGATCAAACTATTGAGAAAAAGGTGCGGTTGGGTCTTGAAATCAATTGGGTATGATTATAGCCTCGGAAATCAATTAGGTGATCTTGTAGCCTGGTTAAATCAAGAGAGTTTGCACTGGACTCGAATACAGGAGGGTGTATCTCGTAGCCTTGAAACTTAGGGTGTAATTTGCGAGATTATTTTGATAAGAAATCCGTACGATTATACGGGACTAGATGTAGGGTAACTCCAAACCAGTATAAAATCTTGATGTGTTCTTTCCTTTACTGCTTTTATTTAGTATTTGCATCTGTGTCTGATTTTATGACCATATCTGTGTCTGTGAATTGCATTTGTTGATGATTAAATTACATAAGTTTTAAAAAGATTTAGAAAATCCATAAAATACTATTCACAAACCCTATAGTGTTATTCCAGCCTTAAGATCCATAATCCGCATTTCTTACACATATTAGTCACTAAACACTGAACTTATAGAACAAAACACAATATCTCTAAGCATGCAAATATCAATGATTAACTTAGAACATGGTTATAAGTTTAAGTCGTAAACACGAACTAGTCCATAAACACAGAATGACAGAATTAACTTAACATCCATCACGAGATGCAAGAATATATATCTTTAGTTCATGAATATAGAATAGTCACAAAATTCAAATATCCAGAATCCAGGAGATCTTAATCCAAACCAATCATAATGATATTCCATAAAAATTGCAATGGTTGTACTCAAAACCTGTAGCAAACAAAAAAAATTGGTATCACTTGAACCACTCTGATACCAAGGATCATACTTAGACTGGGAACACAGAATCACGGAGTGATCTCAAGGATAGTCCATACCAATCAAGATGATCGTAGAAACCATGACTCGATAACTCTACATTTATTTAATATTATTATATTATTATGTTCGAAAAGAAATCGATGAATAAACTTCTTAAGAATCTAGCAGCCACTTGTTGCACACCAAAAGAGAGTAAACTCTAAAGTGACAAATACTATCAACTTAAGTATCACAAGAATTTAACCGATACTTCCAATACCATATGGTGAAATCCAAGTATAAACTAAAAGCTAATAAGTATCACTTATTACGGATACCACCGAAAAACCTGAACTACATTCTCTTAAGGATCTAGCAACTACTTGTTGCACACCATAAGAGAATACAACTCTAAGGTGTAAAATACTTCCTAATAGCAATCGCACGAATTTAATCGAGGCATCCCATAATACCCGATGAAATTCGAGCATTCGTTAATGGGCTAGTAAGTTCCACTCAAACATTCTATTCAATGATTTATACCATATTCGATGAAGCGTTATTCGAAAGCATTTATACCAATCGATGACACTAAGTCGATTACTAGTACTCCTCAAATTATAGAATTAAGGTTCTCAAAACATTTATTTAATTTGTCACTTATTAAAATTTTCCGTTATTCCAAATTGTTCCAATTGTATTTATTTTATGAAATGATTTTCCATTTTTCAAAACCATATTGATACTTAAATTTCCATAAAGTTGTATTGTTCACGGATCATATTTTAAAACCATATACATATTTAAGTAATCACTTATTCTCTAAAACCATATTTATTACTCTTAGAAATGTTAAGATTAGTATATATACACTAGTATAAAACAAATTAAGTTTATACTTCAAAACCATGTTACTAAATATCACACCTAGTTTATTTAATAAATTAAATTTACATTTCACAAAACATATTTCCGAATCCATAACTATTTATACAAGTAATACTTAATATTAATATAAATATTGGACAAAACTATTTATAAATGAGGTTAGATTAATTTATAAAGCAATTTTAATATTTAAAACTTTAATAAACCCACCTTACCAAAATATTGGTGTTTATAACTAAATATTTTATCTCTATAAATAAATACATACATCTTTATTTAATTCCAAACCTTCGAATCAAATGATTCAAAATCCACAAACACATTAGAATTCATTATGATTAAATATTAGGTTATCATTGGATTTTAGCCAAGAACTAACTCCGTAGAATTCTAACTCTTAGCTATATTCCAATTCCAACTTATAATATAAATTTATCATTGTAAATATATATTTATATAACCAATGACTAAAATAATCACTCCAATGACTGGGCGTAACACTAAAAACACAACAACACACACACGGATTCAAGCAATGGGTCGGTAGTGCTACGGTCATTTCAACCGCTCCACTAGTTACAACTCAATCATGAATTCTAGTTATAGAACGCAATTTTGACATTTTAAATCATAGAATTTTCAAAAAATTAAAACATGAAAGTTTTTACTTAAATTCTCAGGTTTCCAGAAAAATTTTTTCGCTCAATTTGGTTTTTCAATTAAAAAGTTATGGCGATTTTTGTTTTAGGTTTCAACTTAGAAAATTGACAGAGTAGAGCATGTATACAGTTTCAAACACAATTTCAACCCTTTAAATCATCGAATTTTCCAAAAATTACAACGTGAAAGCTTTTCCTTAATGTCTCATCTTTCTAGAAAAAAAAAGTGTTTCCCAATTTGGGTTAACGGTTAAAAGTTATGGCGGTTTTAGTTTTAGGTTTCAACTCGGAAAATTGACAGAGCAAAACATGTATTCCAGCATCAAACCCAACTTCGACCCTTTAAACCACTGAATTTAAGAAAGTTATTAAAAGATAACTTGTAGTTTATTGAAAGAGCTTTCTACCGAAAAACGATTAAACCAATTTAGGTCATTCTATACTGAGATATTGCTGTTTTACTATAGCAATGTTCACAAATAAATTTCAGCAACCACTTGGTAAATTTCAACAATTCAATCAAATTACTCAAACCATTCAACTATTTATTA
Organism: Allium cepa; assembly: GCA_030765085.1. Lineage (NCBI taxonomy): Eukaryota > Viridiplantae > Streptophyta > Magnoliopsida > Asparagales > Amaryllidaceae > Allium > Allium cepa. The sequence goes on along the minus strand of CM060939.1, from coordinate 772,017,300 downwards.
ATTCTTATCACTCAATTCAAAGCATTAAGATTTAATAGAGAAAGATATGTGAGTTTGCAACTCGTGTCTAATACAAAAGATGAAGAAAGCTTGCTAATTGATGAAGAACAAAGCTTTGAACACTCTATTGTTATTCTCATCTTCTACAACTCCTACTTCTCCATAAAAATGCCAAAAAATCACTCTCTTACCAATAATTTTAGAAATTACTAACTAAAATAAATCTTAAATAAATGGTAGAATTGAATAGAGGAGATGAAAAGAAGTCTAACCCATATCTCCTTTTGATTTTAGGATTTTTCTATGAATTGTTCTTGATTGTCTAAGACCTAGGTTTTGAGTTTCAATTTCTTTTCTTATTTTCTTTCTGAGGAATTGCACGTACAGGTAAAAGAAGAATGATGAATTAAGTGATTAAGGGAAATGATAACTATTCTATTTCTTTTCTAAAGGCTTGTCTGCTTATTCTAAGACAAAGGCCCAAACAAAAACAATAAATAGAAATACACTAACAAATTTCTATTTAGCTCAACAAACACTAATTTGAACTAACTCTTGTTTTATTATTTCCTAACACTAATTAATGTAATAAAAAAAAGATAAGTTAATTATTAATCATTATATTTATTTCTAAATAATTATTATCCCATTATATTTGATAATCCAAAATAAATCCCATTTGACAAATTAAATTTCTTTTTTTTCTTACTAATAATTTATTTTATTTATCAAATGCCAAGGATTGATAATCAAATCAATTATTCAAAACAAATTTTAATTTCAAAATTTATATTATAAAATATCAATAAATATTAATTAACTATAATTAATCGTAATTAATTAGGTAACTAACAGTAAGGTTGTAAGAAATGCTTTCAAAGGAATGCTGCCCTTCGCCACTCTCAACTGGTGAACCCTGCCGCCAAATTCAACTGGGAAAACACTTTGGTTCCACTCAATTGATCAAATAGATATCTATCCTCGGTAGAGGTTACCTATTCTTGATCATCCTTTCATTCAACTTACGATATTTGATGCACATCCTTAACGACCCATCTGGTTTTTTCACGAACACCGCGGCTGCTCCCCAAGGCAAACTACTTGGTCTAATAAAATTCTTTCCATCAAGATCCTCATGTTGCACCTTCAATTCCTTCATCTCTGTCGGTGTCATCCTAGTAGGTGGTCTACTCACATGTTCGGCTCCTGGTACAAGATCAATCCACAACTTAATAGCTCATTTCAGTGGTAATCCCGTAACCGGCTCAAAGACATCTGCAAATTCCCTTACTACCTGAACCTGACTAAGCTCTTCTCCACCTCCATGCACTCAATAAAGCATAAACACTACGATTGGAATTCTCCATTGAGAAGATGATTCGGTTATGACTATCTGGGTGTCTCAATGTTATTTCCTATCCTGGAAAAATATCTTAGCCACATACTTCCCCAATCAATCCACACCCAAAATGATATCGAAATCTACAAAATCAAAAACATACAAACTGCATGCAAACTTATAACCTAACAAATTAAGTACTAACTGGTCACATTCATCCCTAGAGTTGCTACCCTCCTATTGGGTTCGCAACCCTTAAGGAAGTAATAAGGTATGTGGTCTCTATGCATAACCTATCAATCAAATACTATGATATAAATGAACGTGATACACCGGTATCAAATAGTACCTTAACTGGTATACTCTGAATCAAAAACGTATCTTCCATCACAGTCTTTCCTTTCACTGCTGCAATAGGGCTAGAAGAAGATGGCAGTCCAATAAAAAAACCTTCCCTCTGTCTGACTTATAATGCCCAACTTGGTCATAGTTGAAGCATTTCACATTCTTCTTCTCTGCAGGCTTTTTTCCTTTACCCGTCCAGCACTCGTGAGAATAATGGCCCTTCTTATCATACTTGAAGCACACTAATCATCCTTCGCCTTCTTGGCAGCATCCCCTTTCTGGGACCCTTTCTTCTAAAAGAATTTCTACTTCTTTCTCTAAGGCCCTGGAGCTCAATCGGCTTCTCCCTAACGGACACAGCAAGCATCTCTTCATGGTGAATGGTCATCTCCACCATCATGTTACAAGGTTCTCTGACATGTGTTATGGTCATTCTAGCTAGCTCTAGTTTCAATCCTAGAATGAACACTCATTCCTTCTTATGTCAGTGTCTATAATGGCATATCCATATCGAGACAGCACATTAAACTTAGCAGCGTACTCGATTACCAACATATCTCTTGAACAAGATCAATGAACTTCCTCATCAATGCCGATTTAGCAACCTCGGATAAAAATCTCTGCTCAAATCTCCTTCTGAAATCAGCCCATGTCAGCTCTTCCTTCGGAACTCCAACGGTTACATTATTCCGCCAGTGAAGTGTTACCTCTTACAACTACCTAGAGGCCAGCCTCTTCTTCACCTATCATCCAAGCCTAAATTAGTAAAGATCCTCTCACAGCTCAAAAGCCAATTCACAACCTCAACAGCATCCTTCGCTCCAAAAAATGGCTTTCCACCTAAACTGGTGTATTTTTTACTCAGCCTAGTATAATTATATCCAAATGGAGCTATGGGATTAACACCTCCCATAATAATACCAACAGCCCCGACTTACAAAAGATTGGCCAACAACTGATACACCATCCCCGCATCCACTGGAGGATTTCCTACACCTACATTGGCTTCAGCATTTGGGTTAGCATTAGCCTATCGACCTTGGTTTCTCCTTGTAACGACCCACCATTTAAAAAGGATATTTACTTAAATGATAAATAGTTATTAAGGGTAATAATAGAATCAATCACTGAATCAAACATAGAAACAAAAAAAAACTTAGAATCTCATGGCGGAAAATAAGTATATAAAAAAAATCCTAAATCTCCAAATAAGTTTACATTTATTCTCACACTAAACAACTGGAAATGAAATAATTGAAAATGAAATAAGTATAACTAACAAAGCTAAACAAACTAAACTGATGAAAAAGCAGAAATAGAATGGCACCTCCAGCAATGCCTTTGCCTCCACAACAAGCTCTCAAAACTGAAAATACTCAGGCTGACCCAAGCATAATGGATAAATATGACAAAGCACATGAGGCAATGCCCAATGTAGGATTCTATCATTTTACCCTTTCTGCCTGGTCGTAATCCATCAGTGGCCGACCACGACTATCAATCCAAACAGAAAGGTGCACCCATCGAGTTTAAAATCACGATAGTAAATATGAGGGATCAACATTGCTAGAGGTATCTTACCATATTGGCCAGATATAGGCTCCTGTTTTAGTCATTTTAATTATGACGGAATGTTGAGGCTATCCATTAACGTTGTCTTACTTCATTCCAGTAAATGTTCCCTAATTCAACCACTACATTCTGGATATCATCCACCGCGTACATGGTTATCCAAGTGGTTCTGGGATTGATAGAGAGTATGTCAATATCCAGCCCTGGTCTCTTTGACAACCTAGCGAATGTTTTACACACCACTTGGTAAATTTATGGTTTAAAACAATTCATATCAAAATGAACGGGGATTTTAAATTTCCATGTTTCTCAATACCCAATTCCACATTTCCTAAAAAAATTCCATTTAAAAACATTTCAAATTTCAAATTCGTTTTCCTTTGGAAACATTCGACCGTAAAGTTCATTTAAATCCAATAAAATGAATCACTTAAGTCAAAATTTATTTCAAGTTCAATTATGAATTCTAATACAATTTAACCCCAATTCTTTTATAATAAAATTCCAAATATGAATTCAAACAATTTAAATTACCCTTTGATTTATTTAATGGTTTGTTTCCAAATAAAATTAACCTTACATATCTCATTATTAAGAAAACAAATTATTAAATTTAGGTTTATATCTAAATCAAAATTTTAACTTGGTTCTCAAATTTAACATCTTTATACTGAAAATATCCAAATTTTAAGTTTAATCAATTTTATGGACTTAAATCCAAATCAAGTTTCTTTAAATAAGCCATTTCAAAATATTTACCCATAAATCTTCGTATGTTCGTAAAATCGCTTATTTCACAATAAATTGATTTAATTAATGAAATACAATTTTTAAACATATTAAAAATTCAAATCATTTATATATAAATTCCCAAATGATCTCAATTTATCCAAAATTATTTTATTTGACCAAACGGTGTTTAAATTTAAATTTTCCTCCTTCGAAAAATGGAATATTTAAATTTAAATGCTGGTATATTTCATTTAAACCCTTTCCAATATTACAAGTTCAATATATACAGTCATGTCCAAATATCGATGGGAAAATTTTCAATAAATCATATCATATTGGATATCAATAACATGATGAAACGTGACATGTCCATATTAATTTTTTCTATACTTGTGCGCATGCATATGACGTGTATATCGTGTCAACATGTGTACAACAATTCGATAGTTCATCCAATAACTATATATATTAATCTAAATTTACAACGAATATATATATAACAATTTCAATTTTTATTAACTTGCATAATGATATTAGTTAGGTGTAAATGAATAATCACTCACCTCAACGATGACAACTCGAGATAGATCCACTATAGGGCCTACGACGCATGACAAGATCGGACTCAATAGTAACGACCAAAACTTGTACACTCGCATGAGCCCCCACTGGTGAATACGGAGAGCACACTTATATCTTCTCTTTGATATATAATTATTTTTAAGTGGATGCTTGGAAAAAGGAAAGAGAAAGTCAACTCAGGAACAGGCAGGCGGCTGGTGCGGCAACACTTCAAGGTGACAGGCGGTGGTCAGTGGGGCAGTTTTAGGCGGCAGGGGTCAGCAGGTACGGCAGCAGCAGAGTGTAGTTTGGTTTCCGTTTTTTATATGGGTTAGCGGTTGCTAAGGAGATAGTCGAAGAAGATGGCGCGGCGGCGTATGCGAGGCGGAGCGGCAGTGAAGGATGAGGAGTCGGCAGTGATAGGGGAAGGTGGTGAAGGAAGTAGGTTCGGGAAGAAGCAGGTTTCGAGTTTTATTTTCTAAGCTTTTGCTTGTTCAAATATAAAGTATAATTTAGAAGTAATATAAGAGAGAGGAACATGGCCACCACACGTGAGAACAGGGTATTCTCTGCTTAAATTACTAATTCAACTATTATTAACGTATACCAACTAACAAAATATACTTATCCTTTTCATATTTCTAAATGGCTGTTATTATAAATTTATATTAAAATTTTCGATAGAAAACAAACCCTACACATATAATAATAACCACCGCTAACATATACTAAAAACAGAGCTCAGAATAAAACACGAGAGTCCAAACACGCGAAACAAAACACCATTGTGCATGGTGTGTCGATGCGAACGCGTTAGCACATAGAAAACTGGTCCTTTAACGCTCGGGTGAAAATTCGTTATATATGCAATATCGATTGTCGCTACCATAAATCGATCATATAAATAGATTTAAACGAAGCCAGCGAAATTGAAATCCGACAAAACGAAAGTCGGCGTTTTTATTATAAAATTTTCTAAAATATTTTCATGTAAAATATTTAAATTTCAGAAACTAAAATTTTCGCTATTCTATTATTGACCGATTTCTATGTTAAATTTTAAATTGTTTAAAATTTACATTTTATAATTTAATTCACATTTTATTCATTTAATCAATCATACGCGGCATTAGTTGTAAATTCTCAACTTAAACCAAGATCAAATATAATCTAATTTCTTTTCAAAAGAACCATAAACTTCGAAATCGTTACATTTGCTTCTATCCAAAACTTTTCGTCCTCAAAATTAGTGAAACAAAATAACAGAACAAGAATCAAACATGGATTAAGATCAGAATGCATAGCCGAATCAAATAATTCATGATTGGAAGCACAGATACTATCCTTGGTCTTCCAAGTGCAATCTCGATCATCATTACTCCACTGAACTCTGAGGAGACAGAACGATTTACTCCTCAACTTCCTCACACTCCTATCCAGGATACACAAGGCTTCCTCTCAACAGTAAGATCAGGTTGAACCTCCAATTCCTCCAGTCGCGTGGACTGAAATATCGATGATGGGTCATGAATATACTTGCGAAGGTTGGAGATATGGAAACATCATGAACACTGGATAGTTTTTAAGGTAACTCAACTTTATAAGCTAGAGTACCAATCCTCTTAGATATGCGAAAAGGACTAATAAATCTTGGGGCCAACTTAACTTTCCTCCCAAACTGAATTACGTTTCTCAGTGGCCAAATTTTGAGATAAACTAGATCTCCAACTGCGAATTCCAACTATTTTCATCTTCTATCGGCATATTTATTCTACCTTTCCTATGCAATTTTCATCCTTCGTTTAATTCCTTCAATCTTCTCAGAAGCTTCCAAAATAATATCAGGCCCAAGAACAAGCTTATCTCAAGTTTCAATCCAAAAAGATGGAGATTTTCATGGATGTCCGTAAATAGCTTTAAGCGGTGCCATGTCAATACTAGCCTGAATTTAAAGATTTGAATTACTGAAAGGTTTATCTTACATATATTTAATTCGATTATTTAATGAAGTTATACCCGATAGCTATTATTGTAGGTGAATTCGACAAGATGGGGATGGTCTTCCTAAGAACCATCGAAATTCAAAATACATGCATGAAGAAGGTCTTCCAAAATTAGATTGATCCGTTCAGTTTGGCCATCCGTCTTTGGGTGATAGGCCGTACTTAGATTCAATTGTGTACCCAATGAATCCTGAAGGGATTTCCAAGAATTACTAGTGAAGATAGGGTTACGGTCACAAATGATACCAGAAGGAATTCCATGGAGTTGGATAATTTCTTTCAAATAGATCTCACCTAAACTCAAGGCAGTTCGAGTTGACTTCACAGGAATAAAATGAGCTGATTGTCAAATGATCAACAATCATCCAAATACTCTCATTACCCCTTCTCGTCCTGGGTAAACTGTCGGCAAAATCCATAGAAATCTGGTCCCAATTCCATTTCAAATTCTGAAGTGGTTGTAACAAACCTGCCAATTTCTAATGATTGGCCTTAATCTGCTGACAAGTACTACATCTACTCACATACATCGAAATGTCCTCCTTCATTCCTTCCTACCAATAAAGTCTTTTCATATTCCGAAACACACTTCGAGATGAATAGAAAATTTGGATTTATGGTTCTCTCTAAGAACTTCTTCTCTTAGTCCATCCATATTCGGAACACAAATTCTACCATTGATTCTGAGAATACCATCCTTATCCTCTACTACATCACACCATCTACCAGAATTTTCCTCACTCTTCAAAACTGCATCTCAAATGGCCCTTAAACTTGGGTCCTAATTCTGCTTAGCAACGATGCGTTCCATAAGAGAAGATGAAATAACAAACTGACAAAGCATAGCCTTGTTCCTACTCAAGGCATCGGCTGTCGTATTTGCTTTTCCCGGGGTATAGTTGATGTCGAGATCATATGCAGCTAAGAACTCAAGCCATCTTGCTTGCCTCAGAATCAAATTCTTCTGAGAGAAAATATATTTCAAGGACTTGTGATCGGTATAAAGCCCAAATTTTGTACCCAAGAGATGATGCCGCCATAATTCCAAAGCAAAAACCACTGCCAACAACTCCAAATCATGCGTTGCATACTTAACTTCATGAGAATGCAACTGTCTAGTAGCGAATGCAATAACTTTTCCATGCTGCATTAAAATAGCCCCAAGCCCACTTCTACAAGCATCATTATAAACTGTAAGGCCTTCATTACCGTTTGCAACAGTAAGGGCAGGAGCGGAGGTCAACTTCTGTTTCAGTTCATTAAATGCTTTCTTACACCTTTCATCCCAATTGAACTTGGCGTTCTTTCGAGTGAAAGTTGTAAGAGGAGAAGCAATGCGGGAGAAATGCTCGATGAACCTCCTATAGTAACTAGCAAGGCCTAAGAAACTCCTAACATCCATGGGTGTCTTAGGAATTTCCAAATCCTGGAATTAGAGATAAGGCGTGAGTCAAAATCAAGAATTTCGATAATCAAATAGAAAGTAAAAGATATGAACTTACATTTATTGCGACGATTTAGTGGGCTCCACCGAAACATCATTTTTCAAAACCACATGGCCATGAATCGAACTTTCTCCTACCAGAAATGACATTTGGAAAATTTCCTTCAACTGATGGCTTCTCAAAGTTTTGAGCACAAACTTCAAATGCTACTCATACTCTTCTTTGATCTTAGAGAAAACCAAAATATCATCAATAAAAACAAGCACGAACTGGTTAAGAACATCTCAAAATACTTTGTTCATAATATCTACAAAGTAAGCCGGTGCATTCGTTAACCCGAAAGGCATAACAAGCTATTAATAGAAACTGTCTTCAATATGGAAAGCAGTCTTATGGATTCTATCCTCATAAATCCTCAACTAATGGAAACCTAAAGCGAGGTCAAGCTGAGAAAACACTTATGCTCCATAAAGCTGGTCGAACATATCGTTAATCCAAGGCATGGGACATCGGTTCTTATGCGTGAGATTATTCAATTCTCTGTAATCCACATACATTCTTAAGGAACCATCCGACTTAGTAACAAAGGCTATAGTGGCACCCCATTCAGATTAACTTCTCGTAATCAAACCTCTAGCCAATAGATCATCAACTTGGGTTTTCAACTCTGCTCTTTCCTTAAATGGCATCTTTCAAGGGGAAATACAACATGTCCGGTTCCATGGATAAGATCAATTCGAAATTCAATTTCATGATGAGGTGGTAAATAAATAAACTCACCAAAAACATCAGGGAAATGCTGAACAACTGGAATAGTACTAAGATCGCTAGAATGCGAATCAAGGGAGAAACAAAGCTCTTAACAAGATAAAAAGGCATCTTGCAAATAGTAACAAGCTGAGAACCTTCATCATCAACCAAGGAAATTTTCCGATCACTACTAGAAATAACTGCATCGAACTTAGATAGCCAATCCATGCCTAACAACAAATCGAATCCACTAAAGCCCAAATCATAAAAGTCCCTAGTGAAACGGTGTTCGTCTTTTAAAAGACAAACATCCTTACAAATTATTCCAAAGTTTTCAGGGCCACCAATGGGATTAGAGACACGCAATGATTTATAAGTAGGTTCAAGTTTCAAATCATGTTCAAATTTCTCACATAAATAAACACAGATATAAAACTATGATATGCTCCGGTATCGAATAGAACACAAACAGGTATATCATGAATGGAAAGTGTGCCTTGAAGTACGAGATCAGTCTCCTCAACTCGAGGGGTGGAAGCAGTGACAATAAAGATACCAGATGGTTTGCCTTTCTTTTGAGTAGGGCAATCTTTCTTGAAATGGCCCGGCTGCAAGCTAATATGGAATAGGTCATGCCTAGTCATCTGAATTGAAGGGACAGCTGCTAATGAAGTAGGTGGACAATCTCTAGCATAATGTCCCCTTTTATCACATTTGAAGCAGGTGATGTGCGACAAGTCCTATGGATTCTTCTGAGAAGATCCAACTCCTTGCCCGCTTTGCCACTTCTTTTCTACTTTTTAAAATTTGACTTCCTCTTGCCAAGGTTACTAGAGCTAGACTGAGCTGGAGTATCTGAAACCTCTAAAAATCCTTTTCAACTTCAAACTCTCAAAATGAATCGCCAAATCATTGATATTATAGATTGTCCTATGGATATGAGCAGTGAGCTGCTCCTTATACTCTCTATGCATGCCAGCAATAAATTTCTCATTCTTCTTAAGAGGGATCTCGATCAGATGAGGGCCAAACTTCGATAGCTCATTGAACTTCCTTTCATACTCTACAACAATCATCTCGCCCTACTTAAGCTCCATAAACTGATTTTATTAATCCGTCCTCCTAGCTTCAGTCATCCACTGGGTAATAAAAGCTTCCATGTAAAATGGACAATACAAAGCTAAGCTAACTTCCATGAGATAATCTTAAGAATATAAAATTCTCATTTAGATATATCTCACTTGAAATGGGCCCAAGAAATATCTTCCTCTGGCATATGGGCTATAAAAGCATCCTACCAATCAAGAGCAGCTTCCTGAAGCTGCCAATTGATACTTTTGAGCTTCAGCGATACCAAGTCCAACAAAAATCCTTTCAACATTCTTAAGCCATTGCTGTGCCTCAACAATGCTCTCAGATCCTGTGAATTTCTTTCCTCCAAGCTGGGTGTACCTTACTATGATTAGTAAATCTCACCTCTAGGACTGCAACTGGTGCAATGGCCTCATCGAGGATAATTCCCCTACCTCTGGAATTTCAATTACTCATCCTGTAGAGAAGGGACGGGCAAGGAAATTAATTAGAAGCTGAATCGATTGAAGGAACCTAATCAAAGGAATCTACTAAGGATGGGCACCCTAAAATTTAAGCTCGTTTAAGATTTAACTTTTTTTAATTTTAAAATACGCTCTCTTAAGAAAGATTCTACTCATTCTAGGATAATTAATTACCCTATCTATAATGAGTTTACCCCACAGGCTTAGATGTTCACCCAACCATAAGCTCTGATACCATCTAATGACCCACCACTTAAATAAGAATATTTTCTTAAATGATAGATAGTTATTAAGGGTAATAATAGAATCAATCGCATAATCACAAACAAAGAAATAAATACAACTCAGAATCTCACAGCGGAAAATAAATAAGTACATAAATAAATCCTGAATCTCCAAATAAGTTTACAGTTATTCTCACACTAAACAACTGGGAATGAAATAACTGAAAATGAAATAAGTCTAGCTGACATAGCTAAACAAAATGAACTGATGAAAAGGCAGATGTAGAACAGAGTCTTCAGCAATGCCTTCATCTCCACAACAAGCTCTCCAAACTGGAAATACACAGGCTGAACCAAGCATAATGAAAAACACAATACTTAATTCAGAACTAATATCCTCATGTAAATCAATAAATCAATGCAAAGTAACTTAGGAGATGTTGCGGGTTTTTCCATCTCCTAAGGATCCATCAAACTATCTATATATAATAGTGTATACTATAATAGATAATCTCTACCAGTAAAATAAATATCAAAATAGCATTAGGGCTTTACATTTATCCCCCTTAAAACATTTTTATAGCATGTAGTCTATGCAGGCCTTATAACACAACTAGTAACGTTGGTAGCCCGTGAGTCCCCTATAGGTACAGTACTAAACCAAAGTCATAATGGGCTCGTATAAGGATAAATATAACAAGGCACATGACGCAATGTCTAAGGTAGGATTCTACCATTTTACCCTTACCGGTTGGTCATAACACATCCGTGGCCGACCGCGACTATCACTCCAAATAGAAAGGTGTACCCATCGAGTTCAAAATCATGATAGTAAATACGAGGGATCAATGTCACTAGAGGTAGATAACCTCATTGGCGAGATATAGGCTCTAGTTTTAGTCAATTTAATTATGACACCAGTGCCAAGGCTATCCATCATCGTTCTCTTACTTCATTCCAGTAAAATTTCTCCAATTCAACCACTACATTATGTATATCATCCACTGTGTACACGGTTATCAAAGTGGTTCCGAGATTGACAGAGAGTATGTCAATATCCGGCCCCGGTCTCTTTGACAACCCATTGTATGTTTTACACACTACTTGGTCAATTTATGGTTTAAAACAATTCATATCAAAATGAATAGGGATTTTAAATTTCCAAGTTGCTCAAAACCCAATTCCACATTTCCCAAAAAAATTCCATTTCAAACATTTCAAATCCATTTTCCTTCGGAAATATTTGTTCATAAAGTTCATTTAAATCCAATAAAATGAATCACTTAAATCAAAATTTATTTCAACCCCAATTCTTTTACAATAAAATTCCAAATTTGGATTCAAATAATCTAAATCACCCCTTTGAAATATTTAATGGTTTATTTCCAAATAGAATTAACCTTACAAATCTCGTTATTAAGGAAACAAATTGTTAAATTAATGTTTAAATCTATATCAACAATTTAACTTGATTCTCAACTTTTACATCTTCATATTCAAAATATCCAGATTTTAAACTTAATCAATTTTATGGATTTAAATCCAAATCAAGTTTCTTTAAATAAACCATTTCAAAACATTTACCCATAACATATATTCGTAAAATCACTTATTTCATAATAAATTGATTTATTTAATGGAATAAAATCTTTAAACATATTAAAAATCCAAATCATTTATATATAAATTCCCAAATGATCTAAGTTTATCCAAAATTGTTTTATTTGACCAAACGGTGTTTAAATTTAAATTTTCTGCCAAGGCAAAGTGGAATATTTAAATTTAAAAGCGGGTATATATCATTTCAACCCTTTCCAATATCACAAGTTCAATATATACGGTTATGTCTAAATATCGACGGGAAAATTTCAACAAATCGTATCATATTGGATATCAATAACATGATGAAACGTGACATGTCTATATTAGGTTTTTCTAAACTTGTGTACATACATATGACATGTATATTGTGTCAACATATGCAAAACAATTTAATAATTCATCCAACAGCTATATACATTAATCTAAATTAACAAAGGATATACATATATATAACAATTCGAACTTTTATTAACTTGCATAACGATATTAGTTAGGTGTGAATGAATAATCACTCACCTCAATGACGACAACTCAAGATAGATCCACGATACGATTTACGACGCACGATGCGATCAGGCTCAACAGCAATGACCAAAACTTGTACACTCGCATGGGCGCCACTGTCGAATCCGGACAGCACACTTATATCTTCTATTTAATACATAATTCTTTTTTAAAAAAAAACTTTGTAGGCGCCTGGAAAAAGGAAATAGCAAGTCAACTCTGGAACAGATAGGCGGCTGGTGCGGCAACACTTCAAGGTGACAGGCGGTGGTCAGTGGGCAGTTTCAGGCGGTTGGGGGTCGGCGGGAAAGGCGACAACACAGTGTAGTTTGGTTTCCTTTTTTTATATGGGTCGAAGGCTGCTAAGGAGATGGTCGGAGGAGCTGGCACGGCGGTTGTACGCGAGGTGGAGCGTCGGTGAAGGGTGAGGAGTCGGCAGTGGTAGGGAAAGGTAGTGAAGGAAGTAGGTTCGAGAAGAAGCAGGTTTCGAGTTTTATATTTTGAGCTTTTACTTGTTCGAATATAAAGTACAATGCAGAAGTAATACAAAAGAGAAAGAGGAACATGGACACCACGCATGAGAACAGGGTATTCGAACGATAATCTCTACTTAAATTACCAATTCAACTATATTAATGTATACCAATTCAACTAACCAAATATACTTTTCCTTTTCGTATTTCTAAACGGTTTCTAAACGATTGTTATTATAAATTTATATTAGAATTTTCAATAGCAAACAAACCCTATATATATATAATAATATTCACCACTAACACGTACTAAATACAACGCTCGGAATAAACCGAGAGTCCTAACACGAGAAAGAAACACCGTTGTGCACGATCTTTCGATACAAACATGTTGGCATATGGAAAACTGGCCATTTAATGCTCAAGTGAAAATTCATTATTTACACAATATCGGTTGTCGCTACCGTAATTCGATTTAAACGAAGCTAGCGAAATCAAAATTCGACGAAATGAACGTCGACGCTTTTATTATGAAATTTTCTAAAATATTTTCATGTAAAATATTTAAATTTCATAGACCAAAATTTTCACTATTTTATTAACGACCGATTTCTACATTAAATGTCAAATTATTTAAAATTTCTGTTTTATAATTTAATTCACATTTTATTCATTCAATCAATCATACGTAGCATTAATCTTAAATTAAAATTTTGAATTCTCAACTTAAACCAAGGTCAAATCTAATCGGATTTCCTTTCAAAAGAATGGTAAACTTCGGAATAGTTACACTCCTTGTATTAGGTCGAGCATTTTCATTGGTTGTTGTGCTTCCTCCACCTAGATTTCCTCTTCCGTTTCCTACTTCCATATCATCTTTCTCATAAATCTACATACGAGTCTTAATAGGATATGGAAGAATGGTCTAAGAGAAAGGGGAATACGTACTTAGATATATAACTGTATATTAAATAAAAGTATGTTACTATAGCTTTAACCCAAACCTCGATTTTGTTTTATTGTATTATGTATCAAAAAAGCTTTTAGGTTTAACTTTTCTTTTAAAGTTTCATAAACCTATGCTCTGATACCAACTTGTAGCATCCCCTTACTTGGAGGCCTAAAACTAACAGCTACGGATGTTGTAGTCATCCATAGTTCTTTTTCCTTGGCGACTAAATACGGCGGTGCTAGATACATTAATACGCAAATAACAAGAATATGGAAAAAATTAAACAATTCCAAACACATTTCCACATTCTTTTCAAAACATTTCTTGTTCATTACATAATCCCACAAACGTTAACCACGTTCAAAAAATAATAATTACATAAGCCAAGCACGTCATATGAAGATGCCTCCTTGGTTGATTAAAGTATATAATAAGAATATAAGTCTGCCTTTACATCCAAAATACACAATGGAAAAAGATAGCTCTAAATAACTAACTGCCTTCCACATGCCTCCGGAAGCCTTATTCTATAAGAAGAGAACCTAAAAACTCTAAACCTCAAACTATTCAAATCAGTTGAGTATCCGAGAGTTTAAGGGAAAACAAAAACTTCGAGTCAGACATAAAGTCTGGTACGAATAATAATCTAACATCTCAATCCTTTTAGAAATCTTGTGAAACCATTCCACTTAGTGGAACAGGGTTTTCCGTTACTAGTATCCTAAATCCTTTTCAAAACCATATACTGTGCTCCTACATCCGCAATGGTTAAAATATAATATTTAAAAACATTATGATGATATGCATACGTAAAAACTTTTTGGATTTCTCATCCCCGGTTTAATTAACTCTCTGTCATAATTTTAGTTTCTAGGGTCACTATTAACTTATAAGTTTTCATGGGTTTACTAATAACATTTTCATAATACATGGACACCACGTCCTATTTTATAATTTTCATGGGATCAGTAAGAACCTATAGACCCCTGCCAAATAACTTAATTTATTCATGGGTTTCCCTGAACCTATTAGTCATTTCAATAACTCCATTATTTCCTAGTTTTCATAGGTTGACTAAGAACCTATTGGCTGATGTCACACTTAATCCGGATATAGTTTTCATGGGTTCACTACTAACCAACTGGACCCTGCCAACCATGCTTAATATATAGTATTCATGGGATCACTATGAACCTATTGGTTAACCCAATAACTTCTAAATCATAGTTTTCATGGGTTTACTATGAACTTATCTCCCGGAAAACTTCAAGGTTTTGGTATCCTATATTTTGGTCACCTGACTCCCTGGATGCAATTCTACTCATTCGAGAGTTTAATCAATTTATATTCACTACTATGTTAAACTAACTGATTCTTTTACCCCTTATCCTCAAAATGGAGTTATAGGTCCTTTATCATGTGAATATATTTATATTTGATGAAGCAAATATAATAACAAGATAATACCACTCCTATGGGTTAAAGGTCCTTGAAATATTCTTCATAGTTAATCTCTTTAACCTATATTTTTATCAAGGAAATAATTCTTCAAATTTACATATTTGAAATCCTTTCAAAACTCCTTTATTTAGCCATCGGTTTTTCCTTTAAAAATTCGAGTTTGGGTTTAAAAAGCATTTCGACATCTTCGAAACCTTTGCTTTTAACCTCATAGGATAGTCACCTTCGAAAGCATTAAATTCTATCTTCGAAACAATAGGCCTCTCGTATAATTTAAAACTTCTCTTTTAAAACCTTTCGACCGTATTAACGTATTATCACACAAGTGTTGGGCGAATTCTCACCACCGATCCAAGGCCTCACCGAACCCACCTACCACCGGACCAAACACCAACTCAACTACCACCGGACCAAACACCAACTCACCTACAACCGGACCAAACACCAACTCACCTACCACTGGACCAAACACCAACTCATCTACCACCGAATCAACTACTACCGAATCAACTATTACCATTACCGAACCAATTCTCACTCACTACTCCCCACCGAATCAACCACTACCGGACCGAAAGCCACTCCAACCATCTCCGGACCAAGGCTTTGCCGAACCAACATTGCCAGGCCAGATTACATCAGCCCAGGCCCACCAGCAGCTATGTACATCCAAGACCCCTACCCCCAGCCTCACTGTAACGACCCGGTATTTTCAACCATTCGCATCCACATATGTCGGACTTGTATTGTTCAAAATACCGCGTTGTAAATAAAATTTGGCAAATCTCAAAATATACAATAAATAATTAATCACAGAATCATAGACACAGAATCAGAATACTCGTAGCGGAATTTAAAAATACTTAGTGGTTCATGAAGCCACTATAAATAGTCTCAATCAAATAAAAATTACATAGTTTTTAATCCAAATATAGTTTTAAATCATTAGTACAACAATCCAAATGTCCACTAGTCTTGATTTCAAAATTTTAGATAAAGAACTGGAAAGGAAGTTTGCTAGCAGCTTGAAAGTGATCTACAGAAATCCTAGCTCCGGGATGAAAACTGAACTGCAACTCAGGCTGACCCGAGCGTAAGAAATAAACACAACACTCGAGTCAGGACATACATACTTATATAGTGTAAGTTAATTCAAGTGTACTGTAATATAGAGCAAGTAACTTAAAGGATGCTTGGGACCGCCCATCCTCTAAGGATCCGTTAAACTATTTACTATGTAATAATATTTCGCTATTATAATAGTGTCTATATTAAAATAAACTTACTTTTAAATAGCGTTAAGGGGTAACCCATATAGCCCTTAACACATAATATATTCCCATAGTCTATACAGTACCGTAATCTCCCCCGTACTGGGCGTCGTCAGAGGGCACTCCATAGGTATGGTACAAAACCAAAATCGTATAAGGCTCGCTATGGTAGGTGACACGACACAACTAGGCAATGCCAGGGTAGATGTACCAATTACGCATCTGGACCGATGGAAACGTGTAGCGCGCAGCTGCCGCCCACCTCGGACAACACTCCCAAATCAAAGGTGCGTACCAAAACAATCACAAAAGTAATAGAATGGCATACGAAGAAGTGCGTCCGATCAGAGGTGCTGCCTCATTAATCCGAGAATCGCTTCTGTTTTAGCCACCTTATGCCAACTCACGGGAGTCGGGTCCACGTATTTACCTTAAAGAAAAATTCACCACCATCCTACTTCATTTTGGAATCTCCACCGCGTACACGGTTGTCAAAGTGGTTTTCGGTATCGACAGAGAGTATGCCAGATATCCGATCCCGGTCTCTTTAACAACCAAACGTTATTTTAACCCGTGGTTACAACTTTTAAAAATGGTATTTATACTTTAAAAATCAAAATAAATTTCAAATACCTTCAATATCATAATATCATTTTTAAACATCAGTCATTTTTATAAAATACCATTTAAATCTATTCAGTTTATTTAGGAATTGATTGCCTTTCAACTCACATTTAAAAGTTAAATTCTTCCATTTAAAACCATTTAAAGTCAATTCCTTAATTTATTAATTACATATTAAATTCAAAAATTTAATCTTTTTCCCCAAGATTATTTCCATTAAATTCTTTTATTAAAACAATCAAAATTCAGTTTCCGTAGCACTTATAAAATGCTACCTAAAGTCATAGGTTAAAACAGTTCATTTACAAAAGACAGCATTTAAGTGCTGAAATAAATTATTAACTTAACAGTTAAATTTAAATTCCCAAATATAACTTATTATCAATTATTTTACTTAACTAAAATCTCACTTTTAACAAAAATTCAGAATAAGTTATATTCCAAAATTTTACTTAAACTTCCATTTATTTAACATTTTGACTCATTCAAAAAATCATTATAAATTTCATAAAATCCTTTAAATACATTTAAGCCAGAATATCATAAACTTTCTATTTAAAATATTTTTAAAACATTTCATAAAATATTATATAAACCACGGGTCTGTATATAATTTTCTAGCCTAGGTCAGTGATACGGATATATATCATTTCAATCCACAATTTACAAAAACCCAGGTTCCATCATTTCAAACCCGCAATCCCAAGTAAAAAATAAACAATTAAACAATTAAATAAATAAATGGGTAAATAATTATCGTTTAGGCCTATCATTTCAGCTTATAACGATCCCAAATTTACAGGGAACTTGCAGTGTGATTAACAGTAAATAAGCATTAAATAGTATAACTGCAATAATACTTCAATAAATAAACAACTGATGATGTGTCAATAAAAAATGGGATTTAACATCATACGTTTATATCGCAGGCAAATAAAATAAAATTAAATAAATTTTACAATTACACTTGTGATAAATTCACAAATATATAGGTATGTTTTGTCTAGTGAGAAATACTCACCTTAAAACTGCAGATAATCAGATTCAAATGATTGTACCACTTGATAAAGGAACGTACAAATGGCACGATTAGATTTCCGCGGATGCCACGCCTTGATTCAAATCTATAATAAGATCCAAATACCAAATACGCGACTTTAAAATTACGGTCAAAGCCAAATTTTCGAAACAACCGGAACAAATAGAATTTGACTTGACTCGACCACTCCCACTACTCGACTCGCCCACGTTCACAAGGCCAGGCAGTGAAATCTTAACTATTTACGTACCCATGAAAATTATAGTGAAAAGTTTTAGGCAAAAGCTGGAAAGAAAAAGGTGGACACAATAGGTTATTCCCTTTCTACAAACAGGTGGCATACACTAAAATTCTTCAGAATTGAAAACAGTGAAATTTGCAACTAATATATCTTTTTTTTTCTTTCTCTGTATAAGTAATCACGTTGCATAAAAGTGAAGCATGTTGGTTCCCAAAGCTTGAACACGCAACATAGCACAACAACTCCTACCTCATCTTTTAAAACATGCATTTCTCTTCTTTTGTTTTTTTTTTTTGTTTTTTTTTGTTTTTTTTAAAACACTTAGGAACAACTCACGCATGCACTGATGCTTTTTTTATATAAATGAATGCATGCACGTGCACGTTATGGCCGAGTACACCATTTTGCTTGCTAAATATTCAAAGTGCCACACTCATGCAATTCACGTGGCCACAACTACAGGCACAGGTATTTTTTACTTCTTCCAGAGATGTAAATGAAAATATACTTTTTTCTTTTGTTAACATTTTATTAAAATGACTCATGCAACAAGGTGATACAATCTAAATAAATGGCACGGTCTCCTTGCCTATTTTAAACCCCGTAAGCATGCACTCAAAATATACAAGTCACTGCATATTTTGGAAATAATTTAGGTAATAAAAAGTTCTACCTATCTGCTGAAACAAACGTGATTTTGCACGTGTGAGTGTATGCAAAATGAAGGATATTAGTTTTGTTTGTTACCCTTTTTTTTTCAAAGATGACACACTTTAGCAATTCATATTTTAAAAAAAAACTCACGCAAGAAGTTCAAGTGGCCACAACTACAGGGGCGCATGCATTTTTCTACAGAGTGCAAAAGGATATAAAGCTTGACTTCCTACAACAATCTGATATGTATGTCAAAATAGATCAGAGAGGGAAAAAGGAGATGTGGCAAGGACAGGTGGTGGAGCAGCCGAGTAGTGTGGACATTGGACCAAATGAAACAAGAAGAAGAACAAAATAAATAAAAGCAAGGTGCTGCCATACCTGTGCACTTCCTCAAGAAGAACGAAGGCAAATTTTATATGCAATATAAAGTTTTTGTGTGAGGCTTTATATATATAATCAGTGATTGCATTAATTAATATAAAGGAGACGGCAAGTAATATTGCTTTGTTATTCGAACGTTACATAAAGAAAGCATTGATTAAGGGAACTGGTAGGCACGAAATCAATTTTCTTTGAACGTGTTGCTTATTTAAAGGAAGGACTTTCGAAATTAAAGATGAAGAAACGGCAGGTAATAACTTGAAATGGACCGGAAAGTGTGTGATTTTTCCTTTGAGATTAAGTAAAAAAAAAATTCTACAGGTAAGAAATAAATTTTGCTTTCCTTGAATGTTTATTACAAGAAGCATGCGTTGAATTACAGGAAAAGACCCAAAAGTTGGAAGCAGTTATTTTAGCAGTGAGTTGCAAGATTTTTGGCATGCGGAGATCAATGGAAAAGAAAAGGTAAGCAATAACTTTCGTTCGAAAATTAAATACAGTAAAACGGCAAGTGGATTTTGAAATAAATGGTGTCAATGCATAATAAAATGGTGCGTGGGTTTTATCACTTGAGTTATGGAAAAAAAACAGTAGAAAAATAATTGAACATTCCAACCGTGTTTTATATTTTCTTTTCCAACAAAGAGAATCTTGTAAAAGTTTAGTCATAAGGATAAGCAATTAAATTGATTTGGTGAATTTAGAAAACGGCAAGAATTAATTGCTGAGAATGGTAAAAGGAAATTACAGATTATATACCTATTAACCAAATGAAGTTGTACATGGATTTGAATTTTTATAACTAACATTGATTTCGTGAGTTTTTAGTGTAAAGAGGATATCATGTATTGCTTTTGGTAAAGGAAATGGCAATCAATTTACAGATAGCATTGATTTATAAAGAAACGGTAAAGTTTTATCAGACCATGATTTAAATCAAATTTAAGTCAAATTAGACTTTGAAACAGTAAAGGAAAATAACAAATTTTGCTGCATTAAAAAGGGGCGTAAATCAAGTGATAAAATTTTGCAAGGAATAACGTACGCTCAAACTAAATTGGGAGTGAATGCGTTGATTCAAGGAAAGAAAGTAGCAAGCACTAAATATTTATATGGCGTTGATTTAAGTGGAAGAAAACGTCACAAATTTATGGTTTGAACGTTTTTAAACAAATGTGCTTTATTTCTATTAATTCCACTTGTTAAGTTTTCAATTTACCCTATGGGTTTCCACTTTTTGATTTCTACCATTGGGACATCTAGCAATCTAGCCCCAATTCCCTAAATAATATTTTTAAATTAGTTAATTCCCTCTAATTGATTTCCATAATCTTCTAATCAATTAATTCCCTTTAATTGCCTTTAATTGATTTCAATTGATTACCTTATCCCTTTTAATTAACCTCCTTAATTGATTTCAATTAATTACCATATTACCAATTAATTATCCTCCTTAATTGATTTCAATTAATTACCATATTCCTTCATGTCAATCAATCTCCTTTAATTACATATTCAAATTTGGTTACTAACTTAATTAGTTAATTAACCCTTTTGGTTTAATTATCAATCTTGTGACGTCTCACATTAATCCGTCCACTTTGTAGGCACTGGTAGTCGGACTGGTTACACGGGCAGATTTCTCCTACAAAATGGGGATTAACCATGTAACGACCCTGGATTTTGGCCCCGATTATTTTAATAAATATTTAATCTAATTTAAATAAAACGTAAATTTATCATATTAAAATGATTATGATTTGGAAATACTGTCAATTTATTTCTTTAAATTGTATTTTTAAAAGGGAATTAGACTTTGAGAATTCAAAGTAAAATCTTTTGATAATATTTACAATAAAATTTATCTTATATGATTGAATTACAATACTTTGTCTTATTAACATATATAGTGGTGTGAATGATAATGTTTAGAGTTTAAAATCTAATTCTGTCAATATAAAATATAAATATTAGATTTAAGTAAAACTTAAGGATATAATTTAAATGTTGTTAGCTAAATTATAAAATATAAGTAAACAAGAAAATGAAATAGAAGCCAAATAAAATCAGTCAAAGTATGAAAATAAAACTTGACATATATATATGTATATTGAAGTTCAACTTGAAGTCAAAGATAAAACAAACATTTTTACTTTAAGTATCTTCATTCACAAGCCTGCCTGAAAGTATATGTTTTTAAACAAACATCTTTATACATAGTACAACATATTTTCATTCATAAGGCAAACATCTACCTGCAAGTATAAAATAGTATCTGACAATACATGTGAGTATAAATTAATCAGGCTAGAAGTAATAAAATAAATGTTTACATACAAAGTATAGCTTCATATACAAGCCAGGTCTAACTACAAAGAAAAATAAATAAATAAAACAAACAGTTTCTATACCAAACAAGATCTTTATACAATGTCTTCACACACAAGAGTATCTACCTGCAAAGGTGTATAAATTTATAAAAAAACAGCTATACACAGTAAACACAATTATAACATGTAAACTAATTAAGAAACAAAACTTGTACTTGCCATCTGCTCAAGCTTATTTTTTTTGTCAATTCAGAAAATATTGCAAATCTTACATTTCAGTAAGAAAATCTGGTCACAGAGAAGAAAAAAAATTTAAGAAAATAATTTGACTAGATAACACCTTCCTAAAACATACTATTATCTTCTACATATATCTATTTGTATCTTGCTTTTTCAGTTCGTTCATTAAAAAGGAAATTGAGAAAGAAAAAAAAAGTGAAAACAAAACTGTAACTTGAACTTAATACAAACAAACTTGTTCAACATCAAAGATCGGAGTACGGAATTCAAAGCTTGAAGGCTGGGAAAACAAAGATCATGACTGTGATTATCTGGAAACTGAGACTGCTTTCTGTTAAATCATTTTAGGTGAGTAAACAACCTATTTCAGGATTTAAGTTGAACTAAATATGTGTGTGACAGGATTTAACTAATGATTGTTTGAGTATACCCATCAGGTTCAACCCTGTATATATATATACACAAATTCATCTGAGCATTTCTTTATCTCTCTGTATTTGGATTCAGAGTAAAAATTCATCAAGAAATTCAATATTCACCTATTTAAGCATTATTAGACTTTGTAGTTTAAACAAAACAAGCTAGATTATATACGTTTTAAGATCTAGAAATATTTTTAGCAGAATAGTGTTTGGTAGCAATTGTAAATTTTTTTTTTACAGGAAAAACTTAACTTTGTGATATATTCGAATGTCATGAATCTTAAATTTAATTATATAGCTTGAATTGTTACTAAAAGGTAGGATTTTTAAATCAGAAATGGTAATTTTTCATTGAGTTTGCGAAGAGGAATTCGTAGATGAACTGGAAGAGGGTTCTTGGCATTCAGGCGGTCAGTGGAACTAGGGGTGACCGGGTTGTACGAGGTGGTGGACGAACCTACTGGGGTGGTAGGAAAAATAGTTGGTGGTGGCCATGACGTCGGAGGCGACGACGGAGTCGTATTTCTTTTGTAAACCTAAATTTTTTTTAAAGTGTTGAACATACAATCGCCGCGACCTCCACAGTGCGTCGAGTTGCACGACATTAGAGGGGGAAGAAGCTAGATGGATGATGGAGCTGTGGTCAGAAGCGCAGAGCCTCTGATGGCCGGAGTGAGGATCGCGAAGCGTGTTTCCTAGCTGTTCGAACTTCTGGGTTCGAGCTTCAGGCGATAATTTGTTTTCGAATGCATGGTTGATTTATGGTTTGTGGGTGGTGACGAGGGCCGCCGGAGGTGCGGCGAACCACCGTGCACGTGCACGGTGGCGATGGAGGTGGAGTTTTGTTTTTCTGTCAACGTGAGTGTACTCCGTGTCGTGCTCGAGTCTCACTGATGGTTGCTTCGAGTTTTGATCGAGGCCGGTTTTATTTCCTGATGTTGCTTTATATTTAAGTTTTTTTTTTCAAACTTACTGCAAATAAATACATAAGAAAGAGAGAAGAAGAAGAATGGGTTCCGGGGGGAGACTCGGGAAAGATTGCGTGCTAAACCGAAGTTGCACTCGAGAATAACAGGAGGAGACCCGAGATTTTGTAATTGTCGTATTGAATCTTCAAGATTAAGATTGAAATATAAATAACTGTTAAATGATTGTAACTTAGAAGCTGGTTACATGTTTTAATTAGTTTTCGTTAATACTTAACGATGTTTAAGCCTTAATTATTATTATTTTAATCAAGTAATTACAGTATAAGTTAAGTAATTGCTTTAAGTTAGAAGTGTAACCGATTAACGTTTAAGTTACAGTTAGTAGTAATTTGAGCTTCAAAATTTTAAAGAAACTTCTTTTAATTACTTGCAGGAAGTAATTAAGGATGTTTAAGTGATTGATAAATGAGTAATTAACAACTTAAGTCAATAAATGAATGATTAATAGTTAACTAAGCAACTAATTTAATTATAAACTAATGGTTAATTAATTAAGCAATTTAATTAAGAATTAAGATTTATAATTCATTAATTAAGTAATTAGTATTTAAATAGTTAAGTGATTAAGTCTCATTAATTAAAAATTAAGGTTATCAATTAATGAATAAGGAATAGTAATTAAAGATAAACAACTTGATTATAAAGTAACTAATTAAATAAATGAAATTATTAATTAATTGAATAATTAAGATTTAATAGTTGATTAAGGAATCATTAATTAGATGATTTGAAATGAAATAGGCAATTAATTGTTAATTAATGATTAATTAAATAGAGTTAAGTGATTAACTCTCAAGTGATTAATTCTAAATTGAATTAATTACAAATAAGACTTGAAGATGACTGCTTATGGACTGTTGTGTTGAATATCTGATTGTGATATTTATGTGATGATATTCTGTGATGCTCTGTGATATATCTATGATGCTTGTATATGTTTTATCTGCGATAGATGCTATGTTAATTCAATTGTTAAATTTAAATTATTTAAACTGTTAAGTTAATTTGACAACTTGGCCCCTAAAATGGCGTTTGGATTTCGATGAGATCGGGATCGGGTTTCCATATTTGGACATCCGAAAACCATATCGATCCAAATTAACGTTAGGTCGTGAATCTGATGTGAAGATGAAGATTCAGAATGCAAGGATTGTCGTCGTTAACTCTGAGGGTGATTCCAAAATGAGTGTAACGAGATAATGCCTTCGGTTTTATTCGAACCCGGAACGAACTCGTATGGATTGAATGCTTTCAACACATCGTCAGGCGGGCGATGAGCATTCTAAGAAATAATGTTCTCTAAAGGTAATCGTAGCCTCACGCCTTATCAACCGGGAATGGCTAAAACAGGGGAGGTGCGGCAAGGTTAGGTGGGTGATACCCAAGCAGGACAAGATTTTCCCCTGTCTAGATGTCCCTTTTTATTCGGCTTAGTGAGCGGTTGGTCGCGCCAACAGCGGGGTTATCTTGTTCGGGACTGTTCAGTAAGGAATGGTTCCGGCCTTGTGTTGCAGGGGAGCGGGCGTACTCCTCGGTACGGTGATCTAGGCCCCGTATTGTGACGGGCGGTACCCCAGTAGCCCTGCCATTGTATGGAATCCATTTTCCAATAAGTGCCCACGGTTTTGATTGTATTACCCACTTTTGTGGCTAGTAGCTAGAATTTAATAATGTAACAATTTCGGCTATTTTCTATTTACTCGAAAACCCTAGACACTATTATAATATCATAGAATTTCCTATGAAATGTTTTGGTTAGCGTAAGGTATAAAAACTTACCCGTATTTATGTGTGGGGAGTCTTACGTGATACCTTTATTTTCAAATGTTTTTCAAAGTTAAACAATTTAAACCGTTTACTCATACCAGACCCATGTCTGACCCGGAGTTTATATTTTGTGTTTTCATAAACTCTTGGGTACTCAAATTTTTACGAGTAGCCAAGTGATAGGTTCTTGGATTGTTGAGTTCTGGAGGAGCTTGGAGCAGGAGCCCAGACGTATGTAGATATCTATATAGTTCCGCTGTGTTAGTTAGAGTATGTTGTATTTTGAGATGTATGTAGTGACAGATGTATATAAATTTGTCAAGTGTATAATATTGTATAACTCTGATATATGTAAACTATGTAATTGTTATGTGATGTATTATATTTTATTCCATTCCGCTGTGAGATTCCGTGATTGTTGTTCTTTCTTTCTTTCTTTTCTTTTCTATTTCTACCCCTTTCATTCTTAATGATGATACGTCTTTCTGGTAGTAGAAGGGCGGGTCGTCACAAACCTCGCATCCTCATGCCATTAACCAAAAGAATTTACTTATTTATCTTTCATCAATTTAATTAACTTGCATTAATTATTCAATAAATTAATTCTGGTCAACTGCTGAAATTTTACAATTAATTTCCCTATTAATTGTCATTAACTCTATTTTAAAATATATGTATATGCCTTTATTCAAGTTTTGAATTGCTAAGTAGGAATAAGGTAGATTCATCAAATAAATTGATTGCAAGTTTCATTGTTTTAAATTGCTTAACAATGTTCACCACTAACATAATTAATATGTCAAAATTGACAATATTCCATCAACATGATTTGCATGTCATAACCTACCCAATTAACATAATTAATTAACCACTTTAATATGTTACAAATTTTCGCCTTTCATTATTTTTAGGGAATGGGTATAACAACAGATATTATGATAATATCCAAAAACATTTAGTTACCACTCACTTCATTATAAATTATAAAGTTTTTTTCTTCTTAAATTTAGTTACAAAAAAATTTATCAAAATTAATGAGTTTAATTCTCTAAATTTACAGGTCATTACACTCTCCCCCACTCAAAACTTTTCGTCCCCGAAAAGGAAAGAGGTAGGAGAATAGAAACACCCTGTAAGAAAACTAAATTGAAACTCAAAATGGAATCATTTATTTAAACCATATAAATTCAATTTAAATTAATAATATTCAATAATTGATTGATTTCAATCTTAACTATTTCCAAATTAATTATCTTATTATCCAATTATTTTGAAATTAAAAATTTCTAAAATCATAAATTTGTATAGTCATTTATAATAATCATCCTTTATTCAACAAATTTAATTCTTCTTTATTCCAGATTATTATTAAATATATTCTACTTAATATATCTTATCGCACATATTAAGTAGATTACATTTATTATAACTATTCCAATTTATTTCTAAATTTCCTTTAACACCATTTGATATTGTATATTATTCAATTATTATTTTTATTCTATTTACCTATATTTGTCTTGTTGTAACTGAAACTTTAAGTGTATAACATTTATTATAACCACTCAAATTTTATTTATAAAATCCTTTTATATTGTACATTATCCAATTACATAGTTAATTTTTGAATGATTTAGGTAAGTTATATTGGCATGCAATTTAATATTATACAAGTAAAAAATTTCCAATTCTATTATTCAAGTTTAAATATTCATTCAAAATTTGACTTTATTTTATCATTAGAATCACCTTTTAACATAAATTTATGAATTAAATTTCCAATTAACTTCAAACCCTTTAGAGATAAATAAATACATACATATAGAATATGTCAAATCAAATTTAAATCATATATCTATATATATTATAAATTAAGTCATATTTTAGAAATTCAAATCAATTAAATTTTTGAAACAAAACTACAGCGTGGTCTCTTTACTTCGATACTCGAAAATGAATGTCGATGATGTTGTAGTCATCACCGAAATTATTTTCCAGCGACAAAGAGAAGAGCACTAATTTTTAAAACTTTAAAATTCTTTGGAACAAATTTATATTCGAAAATAATTTAAATAATAATATATCCTTTTAAGACTTTAAACACAAGGTTTGAAACTATCAGAAATTAAATTCTTAAATTCTTGTTTTAAATTCATTTCTGTTTCCAAATAAATTTATAACCATGTTTTATAGTTCAATTATTTATATAAGACAAAACCAATGGTTTACAAAACCATAAATAAAATCAAACACTATTATCTCAAAACAACTAGTTAAATTCTGAAAATTATACTTCTATATATAATATTAGATTTTTCCCAAATATAGGAATAAATTTTCCAAAACAAGTATAGAGATTCAAATTTGAAGGACTCAAATCAAAGAGAATTTTGATTTAAAGATAAGTTGGAATTAGAAGATCCGATGATTAAATAACAGAATAAGGAACCAGATAAGTTTATATAAATCGCGGGCAACCTTAACCGGGTCAACCGTGACTTAAAGAAGAAGATCAATGTGGATTTTCTAGGGTAAATTTACATTCGATCTGAAGAAATAGAGTTCAGAATAACCAAAGATACTAGCATCTAAACCGAGGATAAATATAAATCTCCGGTGAAAAAATGCTAGTTGTAAAGGAGTTTCACCGCTATATTAGAATATTGGCAAAACCGCCAATTCACTATAAAGATCATCCGAAGTGGAGTTATGGGATACTCCAGAATCGAAAGAAAATCTATAGTGAGGGACACAAATGAACTTTGGAACCGCAGGAAACATTCCAAAATTCGAAAAGGATGAGATTCAAGCTCGAATGAAAGTGATTCTGTAAATCAAATTTGCCATGCATTCTAAGTTTTTCCTAGAGCCAAAGCTCTGATACCAAACTGTAATGACCCGGTATTTTCAACCATTCGCATCCGTACATGTCGGACTTGAATCAAAATACCGCGTTGTAAATAAAATTTGGCAAATCTCAATATATACAGTAAATAATTAATCACAGAATCACAGACACAGAATCAGAATACTCGCAGCGGAATTTAAAAATACTTAGTGGTTCATGAAGCCACAATAAATAGTCTCAATCAAATAAAAATTACATAGTCTTTAATCCAAATATAGTTTTAAATCATTAGTAGAACAATCCAAATGTCCACTAGTCTTGATTTCAAAATTTTAGATAAAGAACTGGAAAGGAAGTTTGCCAGCAGCTTGAAAATGATCTACAAAAATCCTAGCTCCGGGATGAAAATTGAACTGCAACTCAGGCTGACCCGAGCGTAAGAAATAAACACAACACTCGAGTCAGGACATACATACTTATATAGTGTAAGTTAATTCAAGTGTACTGTAATATAGAGCAAGTAACTTAAAGGATGCTTGGGAACCGCCCATCCTCTAAGGATCCGTTAAACTATTTACTATGTAATAATATTTCGCTATTATAATAGTGTCTATATTAAAATAAACTTACTTTTAAATAGCGTTAAGGGGTTACCCATATAGCCCTCAACACATAATATAATCCCATAGTCTATACAGTACCGTAATCTCCCCCGTACAGGGCGTCGTCAGAGGGCACTCCACAGGTATGGTACAAAACCAAAATCGTATAAGGCTCGCTATGGTAGGTGACACGACACAACTAGGCAATGCCAGGGTAGATATACCAATTACGCATCCGGACCGATGGAAACGCGTAGCGCGCAGCTACCACCCACCTCGGACAACACTCCTAAATCAAAGGTGCGCACCAAGACAATCACAAAAGTAATAGAATGGCATACGAAGAAGTGCGTCCGATCAGAGGTGCTACCTCATTAATCTGAGAATCGCTCATGTTTTAGTCACCTTATGCCAACTCACGGGAGTCGGGTCCACGTATTTACCTTAAAGAAAATGTCACCACCATCCTACTTCATTCTGGAATCTCCACCGCGTACATGGTTGTCAAAGTTGTTTTCGGTATAGACAGAGAGTATGCCATATATCCGAACCCGATCTCTTTAACAACCAAACATTATTTTAACCCGTGGTTACAACTTTTAAAAATGGTATTTATACTTTAAAAATCAAAATAAATTTCAAATATCTTCAATATCATAATATCATTTTTAAACATCAGTCATTTTTATAAAATACCATTTAAATCTATTCAATTTATTTAGGAATTGATTGCCTTTCAACTCACATTTAAAAGTTAAATTCTTCCATTTAAAACCATTTAAAGTCAATTCCTTATTTTTATTAATTACAAATTAAATTTCAAAATTTAATTTTTTTCCCCCAAAGATTATTTCCATTAAATTCCTTTATTAAAACAATCAAAATTCAGTTTCCGTAGCACTTATAAAATGCTACCTAAAGTCACAGGTTAAAACAGTTCATTTACAAAAGACAGCATTTAAGTGCTGAAATAAATTATTAACTTAACAATTAATTTTAAATTCCCAAATATAACTTATTATCAATTATTTTACTTAACTAAAATCTCACTTTTAACAAAAATTCAAAATAAGTTATATTCCAAAATTTTACTTAAACTTCCATTTATTTAACATTTTGACTCATTCAAAAAATCATTATAAATTTCATAATATCCTTTAAATACATTTAAGACAGAATATCATAAACTTTCTATTTAAAATATTTTTAAAACATTTCATAGAATATTATATAAACCACGGGTCTGTATATAGTTTTCTAGCCTAGGTCAAACGGATATATATCATTTCAATCCGCAATTTACAAAAACCCAGGTTCCATCATTTCAAACCCGCAATCCCAAGTAAAAAAATAAATAATTAAACAATTAAATAAATAAACGGGTAAATAATTATCGTTCAGGCCTATCATTTCAGCCTATAACGATCCCAAATTTACAGGGAACTTGTAGTGTGATTAACAGTAAATAAGCATTAAATAGTATAACTGCAATAATACTTCAATAAATAAACAACTGATGATGTATCAATAAAAAATGAGATTTAACATCATACGTTTATATCATAGGCAAATAAAATTAAATAAAATAAATTTTACAATTACACTTGTGATAAATTCATAGATATATAGGTATGTTTTGTCCGGTGAGAAATACTCACCTTAAAACTGCAGATAATCATATTCAAACGATTGTACTACTTGATAAAGGAACGTACAAATGGCATGATTAGATTTCCGCGGATGCCACGCCTTGATTCAAATCTATAATAAGATCCAAATACCAAATACGCGACTTTAAAATTGCGGTCAAAGCAAAATTTTTGAAACAACTGGAACGAATAGAATTTGACTTGACTCGACCACTCCCACTACTCGACTCGCCCACGTTCTCAAGGCCAGGCAGTGAAATCTTAACTATTTACATACCCATGAAAATTATAGTGGAAAGTTTTAGGCAAAAGCTGGAAAGAAAAAGGTGGACACAATACGTTATTCCCTTTCTACAAACAGGTGGCGTACACTAAAATTCTTCAGAATTGAAAATAGTGAAATTTGCAACTAATATATCTTTTTTTTTCTTTCTCTGTATAAATAATCACGTTGCATAAAAGTGAAGCATATTGGTTCCCAAAGCTTGAACATGCAACATAGCACAGCCACTCCTACCTCATCTTTTAAAACATGCATTTCTCTTCTTTTGTTTTTTTGTTTTTTTTTTGTTTTTTTTAAAACACTTAGGAACAATTCACGCATGCACTGATGCTTTTTTTTATAAATGAATGCATGCACGTGCACGTTATGGCCGAGTACACCATTTTGCTTGCTAAATATTCAAAGTGCCACACTCATGCAATTCACGTGGCCACAACTACAGGCACATATATTTTTTACTTCTTCCAGAGATGCAAATGAAAATATACTTTTTTTCTTTTGTTAACATTTTATTAAAATGACTCATGCATGAATTCACAAAACAAGGTGATACAATCTAAATAAATTGCACGGTCTCCTTGCCTATTTTAAACCCCGTAAGCATGCACTCAAAATATACAAGTCACTGTATATTTTGGAAATAATTTAGGTAATAAAAAGTTCTACCTATCTGCTGAAACAAACGTGATTTTGCACGTGTGAGTGTATGCAAAATGAAGGATATTAGTTTTGTTTGTTACCATTTTTTTTCAAAGATGACACACTTTAGCAATTCATATTTTAAAAAAACTCACACAAGAAGTTCAAGTGGCCACAACTACAGGGGCGCATGCATTTTTTTACAGAGTGCAAAAGGATATTAATCTTGACTTCCTACAAAAATCTGACACGTATGTCAAAATAGATCAGAGAGGGAAAAAGGAGATGTGGCAAGGACAGGTGGTGGAGCAGCCGAGTAGTGTGGACATTGGACCAAATGAAACAAGAAGAAGAACAAAATAAATAAAAGTAAGGTGTGGCCATACCTGTGCACTTCCTCAAGAAGAACGAAGGCAAATTTTAGATGCAATATAAAGTTTTTGTGTGAGGCTTTATATATATAATCAGTGATTGCATTGATTAATATAAAGGAGACGGCAAGTAGTATTGCTTTGTTATTCGAACGTTACATAAAGAAAGCGTTGATTAAGGGAACAGGTAGGCACGAAATCAATTTTCTTTGAACGTGTTGCTTATTTAAAGGATGGACTTTCGAAATTAAAGATGAAGAAACGGCCGGTAATAACTTGAAATGGACCGGAAAGTGCGTGATTTTTTCTTTGAGATTAAGTAAAAAAAAAATTCTACAGGTAAGAAATAAATTTTGCTTTCCTTGAATGTTTATTACAGGAAGCTTGCGTTGAATTACAGGGAAAGACCCAAAAGTTGGAAGCAGTTATTTTAGCAGTGAGTTGCAAGATTTTTGGCATGCGGAGATCAATGGAAAAGAAAAGGTAAGCAATAACTTTCGTGCGAAAATCAAATACAGTAAAACGGCAAGTGGATTTTGAAATAAATGATGTCAATGCATAATAAAAGGGTGCGTGGGTTTTATCACTTAAGTTATGGAAAAAAAAGGGTAGAAAAATAATTGAACATTCCAACCGTGTTTTATATTTTCTTTTCCAACAAAGAGAATCTTGCAAAAGTTTAGTCATAAGAATAAGCAATTAAATTGATTTGGTGAATTTAGGAAACGGCAAGAATTAATTGCTGAGAATGGTAAAAGGAAATTACAGATTATATACCTATTAACCAAATGAAGTTGTACATGGATTTGAATTTTTATAACCATCATTGATTTCATGAGTTTAAGTGTAAAGAGGATATCATGTATTGCTTTTGGTAAAGGAAATGGCAATCAATTTACAGATAGCATTGATTTATAAAGAAACGGTAAATTTTTATTAGACCATGATTTAAATCAAATTTAAATCAAATTAGACTTTGAAACAGTAAAGGAAAATAACAAATTTTGCTGTATTAAAAAAGGGCGTAAATCAAGTGATAAAATTTTGCAAGGAATAACGTACGCTCAAATTAAATTGGGAGTGAATGCCTTGATTCAAGGAAAGAAACTGGCAAGCACTAAATATTTAGATGGCGTTGATTTAAGTGGAAGAAAACGTCACAAATTTATGGTTTGAACGTTTTTAAACAAATGTGTTTTATTTCTATTAATTCCACTTGTTAAGTTTTCAATTTACCCAATGGGTTTCCACTTTTTAATTTCTACCATTGGGACATCTAGCAATCTAGCCCCAATTCCTTAACTAATATTTTTAAATTAGTTAATTCCCTCTAATTGATTTCCATATTCTTCTAATCAATTAATTCCCCTTTAATTGCCTTTAATTGATTTCAATTGATTACCTATCCCTTTTAATTAACCTCCTTAATTGATTTCAATTAATTACCATATTACCAATTAATTATCCTCCTTAATTGATTTCAATTAATTACCATATTCCTTCATGTCAATCAATCTCCTTTAATTACGTATTCAAATTTGGTTACTAACTTAATTAGTTAATTTACCCTTTTGGTTTAATTATCAATCCTGCGACGTCTCACATTAATCCGTCCACTTTGTAGGCACCGATAGCCGGACTGGTTACACGGGCAGATTTCTCCTACAAAATGGGGATTAACCTCGCGTCCTCATGTCATTAACCAAAAAAATTTACTTATTTATCCTTCATCAATTTAATTAACTTGCATTAATTATTCAATAAATTAATTCTGGTCAACTACTGAAATTTTACAATTATTTTCCCTATTAATTGTCATTAACTCTATTTTAAAATATCTGTATATGCCTTTATTCAAGTTTTGAATTGCTAACTAGGAATAAGGTAGATTCATCAAATAAATTGATTGCAAGTTTCATTGTTTTAAATTGCTTAACAATGTTCACCACTAACGTAATTAATATGTCAAAATTGACAATATTCCACCAACATGATTTGCATGTCATAACCTACCCAATTAACATAATTAATTAACCACTTTAATATGTTACAAATTTTCGCCTTTCATTATTTTTAGGGAATGGGTATAACAACAGATATTATGGTAATATCCAAAAACATTTAGTTACCACTCACTTCATTATAAATTATAAAGTTTTTTTTTCTTCTTAAATTTAGTTGCAAAAAAACTTATTAAATTAACGAGTTTAATTCTCTAAATTTACAGGTCATTACACTCACTCTATATAAATAGAGGGGTAGGGGTGCAACAATGGCAGAGAAGTTTGAGAGCTCAAGCACGGATAGAACTTTCAAACAACTTTTATGTACTTGTAATCAAAGCTTTGTACTTGTAATCTGAACAGTAAAGGAGAATAACATATAAAGTGGACGTAGGCACATTCTGGCCGAACCACTATAAATCTGTGTGTCTTTTACAGTTTAGTCCCTGCTTTTTACATATTAGCATAAATCACCCGACTCGCTAAGAACAACGTAAAAATAAACTAAATTATAAGACTTGGAGGTGTTTGCCCCTTTTTTCTGCAAACATTTTTGGTGCTTTCACTGAGAACTCGAGCTAGAAGCTTCAGCTTCTCCCACTTAACCCTCTTCCCGACACCAACGCTCATTGCTTGAAAGACATGCCTCCTAGGCAGAAGAAAGATGTTAGAAAAGGAAAGAACATCGCAACTAGCAGCATTCCAGATCCAGTGATCACAGATCAAGAGAATCGTCCCGTTTCAACAGCAGTACGAAATGGAAATCAGGCAAACCCGACAGCCCCTGCCACGGAACAACCAACAGCAATTACTAGGGCAGATCTAGACAGGGTTGTGACCGAAGTGACTAACCACTTCACATCCCAACAAGAAGCCTTGGTGGACCGACTCATGTCACGATTAAGGGATACTGAAGAATCCAACCGCAACACTGAATCGTGGGATGAGTCCCAGTCTGGAGGATCTGGGAGGCGACAAAGACCTTTCTTCTTCGAAGAAGCTAACAACAGAAACGGCAATGATAGGAGCCGAGCCCGAACTCAGCCCGAACTCTGACCCGAGGAAACACTTGGAACCAAACCCAACGGGGGAGGTACCAGGCGAGGGTCGGCTATGGCTGAGCCGGTCATGCTACCTAGCCATGGAAACACCAATGAACGGGGCCGAGCTAGAGCCCAGCCCGAAGTTGGACCCGAGGAAGTGCTCAGAACAGAACCCAGCAGGGGAAGATCAAGGCATGGGCCAACTGTAGCTGACCCTAGCGTGCTCCCAGAAGACCAGAGGCAGCCACTGGAAAATATTAGGAGTGATAGATGATACCACCCCTACAGATCATCTAGACGGAATCAATCCCGCAGAGAAGAACCAAACTCATTTCTATCTGCTCCAAATTCTGATGAAAGGATGGCGCAATTGTTCAGAGAGTGCGTCAAACGGGATCAAAGAGATCGAGGGATAGGCGCTAGGGTAACCAGCCCTTTCACCCGCAATATCGAAATTGCCATCAACCCCCGAGAATGGAAAATGCCAACAATGGAACCTTACACGGGAATCTCTGACCCCGTTGTGCACTTGCAGAGATACACACAGCATATACTCATGAGTGGATCCACAGAAGTAGTATTGTGCAAATGCTTTCCACTATTCTTAGCAGATCTAGTTACCTCCTGGTTCTGCCACCTACCCCAAGGATCCATCAGCTCGTGGGAAATGTTGAAATAAAAGTTCATCAGCCAGTTCCGCATTCATGTGGAACAACCCAAGGATGCTTATTCCCTATCTAACAATATCTAACCCGATTCAATGCTGCAGCGGCCGCAGTCCAAGATGCCGATGAGAAACTTCTCTTAATGGCCCTCTGTAGTGGTGTGCATCCGGATACTAAGTTTGCTAGAAGATTAACGAAAGAAAAACCAGCTACCTTACCCGATTTCTTCCATGAAGTTGGAAGATATATGAGACTTGAAGACGCTGCCACTGAAAGACAGATAGGACAACAAACCACAATAAACCAAGGCAGCTCATGGTGACACACCCGCTGTAGCAAAGGACGTTCGAAGAAATGACTCTAGAGACAATGCCGGGGGCAAGAAGGGAGAAAAACGTCTATATCGGCCAGGACCGAGGTTTGACACTTACACTCCTTTGAATGAGACAATCGAAAACATCTTCCTGGCCACCCAAGATGAAGTTAAATACAGACGCCCTCCATACAAGAAGAAATCAGATAACGCAATTAAGTCTGGAAAGTTCTGCCGCTTCCACAAATCTCATGGGCATGATACCAATGAATGCCATCATCTCCGGGATTTAATTGAAGAACACATCAGAAGGAAGAGACTAGAACGCTATGTAAAAGGTCAGAACAGGACCCTAACTCCTGCCAATGAGGACCCAAGGCTACCTCTCCCAAAAACAGGAGGGGGAAATCGCAACACCGACGGCCCCAGTCATGAGAAGATAGTGGTCCATACCATATCGGGAGGACCACACATCGCCGATAGAAGCTGGACAGAGATGGAAAGATATGGAAAGTCACTTAAAAACAATGATGGCTACGTTAATTCTATTATGGAAGAACGCCACCGAAGCGAAAAGAGAATGATGACATTACATTCAATAGGCGTGACCTGGAAGGAAGGCAGTACCCTCACATGGATCTTATGGTCATCTCTGCCCGGTTCGGCCCAACCGAAGTTTTCCAAATTCTAGTAGACACTGGAAGCTCAGTAAATATCCTATTCAAGCATGCTATCGACAGAATGAAGCTGTCAATGAAGGATGTGTCACCCTGCAACAAACCACTACACGTTTTCACTAGAGACGCGAAGATGCCCCTCGGGCAATTGGACCTTTTTTTTGAAATAGGAAGTCACCCCCGCTCCGTTGTGCGGAAACAAACATTTGTGCTGATAGATAACCACTCGGCATACAACGCCTTTTTAGGAAGACCGGCCTTGTCTGACTTCCAAATTGTCTTGGCCTCATGGTGCCTGAAGATGAAATTTCCAATAGACAATGGAATAGGGGAAGTAGAGGGAGATCAAGACGCCGCTCGAGATTGCTATGTAACTGAACTTCGCAATAATCGTAGGAAGGATAAAGGGAAGAATGCAGAGACTACTCTCTGCATGAAAAACTTGGAAGCATAGCAACTAAAGAGAGCCCCTCCTTTTCGATATACCAGTGATCCTTTCAATGAATTAGACCCCAGGGATAAAGAGGAGGAGGCCACCGCCGAGCCTGTAGAGGCTATGGAATTTGTACCTGTAGACAAACACGATTCGAGTAGACTGTTGAAAATCGGATCTCAGCTAAGAGCAAAATTGAGGGATCAACTCATTGATTTTCTCAGCCACAACTTGAATGTGTTTGCATGGACGCACGCTGACATGACTGGAATCTCTCCAGACGTGGCATGCCACGTACTAAACATCGATCCTACCAAGGCACCAGTAAAGGAGAAAAAGAGAAGTATGGGGGAAGAACGATCGATAGCCCTTGATGAAGAAGTAAAGAACCTACTTGCCAATAACTTCATACGAGACGCCATCTACCCAGAGTGGATCGCTAACCCGGTACTAGTAAAGAAGGCTAATGGGAAGTGGTGAACATGCATTGACTTCTCCAACTTAAATGATGCTTGCCCGAAGGATTGTTTCCCACTCCCCCGAATCGATCAGCTTGTGGACAGCACCGCCGGGCACGAACTCCTATCTTTTATGGACGCATACTCAGGATATAACCAAATTCCTATGCACGCCCCCGATCAAGACCACACTAGTTTCATCATTGACCGGGGATTGTACTGCTATAGAGTAATGCCTTTTGGACTCAAAAACGTCGGGGCTACCTATCAGCGCCTCGTCAACAAGATGTTTGTGGAACTGATAGGACGAACTATGGAGGTTTATGTGGATGACATGCTAGTAAAATCGAGGAAAGCCAACGATCACGTAAGCCACCTGGGCGAGATGTTTCAAGTACTTCGCCAATATGGAAGGAAGCTGAATCCTCTAAATTGCTTATTCGGAGTATCGTCAGGAAAGTTCTTGGGATCCATCGTCCATGCCAGAGGAATTGAAGCAAGACTCGAACAAGTCCGAGCCCTGAAAGATATCAGGATACCTTCCACTCGAAAAGAAATGCAAAGCCTGAATGGGAAGGTGGCCGCCCTAAGCAGATTTATCTCTAAAGCGACTGACAAGTGCGTCCCCTTCTTCGAGGCTCTAAAGAAAGACAAAGGAAAGTTCGAGTGGACTGACAAATGCTTAACGGCCTTTCTTAACCTAATCGAACACCTCCAGAGACCACCAGTACTCTCAACTCCAAATCAAGGCGAAGAGCTATACCTATACCTTGCTGTGTCATCTCATGCTCTAAGCGCCGCTTTGGTGAGAGAAGACAACCGCGCACAACGGCCAGTATACTTTGTAAGCAAGAGGATAACAGGGGCAGAAACCAGATATCCTAAACTTGAGAAGCTAGCATACTGTTTACTAATAACGTCACGGAAACTGCGACACTATTTTCAATCTCATTCCATCAGGGTTCTAACGGACCAACCGCTAAGGCAGGTACTCCATCGTCCCGACACTTCTGGACGACTACTTAAATGGTGCATTGAACCGAGTCAATATGATATCACCTACCATCCTCGCACCGCCATCAAGGGACAAGCCATGGCCAATTTCATTGCCGAATTCACTACGAACGAAGGTAAGGAGCAATCTGAAATAGCAAAAGACATTAAGTGGAATCTCTTTGTGAATGGAGCTTCAAACGAACAAGGCTCGGGGGCAGGTATTGTAATAATCACTCCCAGGGGAAGGAAACTACACTATGCTCTAAGACTGGAATTCGCTGCCACCAACAACGATGCAGAATACGAAGCAGTAATAGCTGGATTAGAACTTGCCCTAGAGATTGGAGTTAGTTCTTTATGTCTTCATAGTGATTCCCAGCTTATTGTAAACCAAATACTAGGAGAATTTCAGGCTAGAGGAGAATGACTCACAGCATATCTAAAGAAGACCAAGCTGCTACTCGATGAATTGGATCACTATTTAATCAAACACATTCCTCGAGAAGAGAACCAAGAGGCCGACGAGCTGGCAAAGCTAGCTAGCATGAAAGACGGTACCACTTCCGGAACAGTAGCCATCTCAAAGCAACTAACCCCGAGTTTCGAGCAAGTGAATCTGGTAGCTACAATCGAAGAAGAAACTTGGATGACTCCCATCCGAAAATTCTTACAAGATGGCACACTGCCCAGCGAGCGTAACAAAGTCAGGAAAATCTTGAGGAAAGCTTCCTGCTACACAATACAAGAAGGCATCCTCTATCGGCGCGGCTTCTCTAACCCCTTATTAAGATGTGTCGCTGGAAGGGAAGCTAAGGAAATCTTATCCAACATCCACCAAGTAAGCTGCGGGGATCACACTAGAGGGAAGACTTTAGCAAAGAAAATACTCCGATATGGATATTTCTGGCCCGCCTTAAACAAAGACGCCTTATACTTCGTTAAAAAATGTGACATATGTCAGAAATTTGCCATGATTCCTCGTCTACCAACAAATGAGATTACTCAAATGACCAGCCCTTGGCCCTTTGCAGTATAGGGAATTGACCTGATTGGCGAACTGCCAGTGGGTCGAGGCGGAGCCAAATATGCTATAGTGGCAGTTGACTATTTCACTAAATGGGTGGAAGCAGAACCTTTAAATAAAATATCTTCGGTAAAAGTTATTAACTTCTTGACCAAAATTGTTCTATGCAGGTACGAGGTTCCACTCAAAATCATATCGGACAGTGGACTTCAGTTTGACAGTGAAGAGTTTGCCGACTGGTGCCAAAAGCACGGAATTCACAAAAGTTTCTCATCTGTGGCTTACCCCCAGGCAAACAGACAAGTCGAAGCTGTCAACAAAATTCTCAAAACTCTAATAAAAAAGAAGCTTGAAAAATCGAAGGGCGCTTGGATGGATGAACTTCCTACGGCACTTTGGGCCTACCGCACATCTTTCAGAACATCAACGGGGCATACTCCTTTCTCTTTGGCATACGGATCGGAGGACATGCTCCCAATCAAAACTGTAGTATCTTCCCACCGCGGGATCAACTATAACCCAGAAGAGAACGAAGAACTCCTTCACATGTCTTTGGATCTAATTGAAGAGAGGAGAAACGATGCAGCGCTCAAAGCAGCAGCGCACAAGCAAAAAGTGGCGGTGCAATACAACTCCAAAGTCAAGCATCGTAGCTTACAAGAAGGAGATCTTGTCCTCAAACGAATCTTCCCGCGCCCCGGTGTACTAGATCCAATCTGGGACGGACCATATGTAATTCATAAAGATCTCCACAACGGAGCTTATATTTTGTCAACAGTGGATGGAGAGGTGTTACAGAGGGCATGGAACATCCAATACCTTCGTCGATACTTTTCTTAACTTGTACTGCCCATATGAAGTGAATTAACAAAGAGAATCAGTGGACGTAGGCATTTTCATGCCGAACCACTTTAAAAACTTGTCTCTTTTTAACTTGTTCCTTTATATCTTGGCTGCTTGTTAACTTTATCCTTTTCTGTTGAACAAAATCCTATGTAATGGCATTTCCATTCAAGACGCATCATGGTGCAACCTCCTCTCGACAAGACCTAACAGGTACCTCGCCAATGAGACACTTTTGCTCCATCATCCCTCTGCTGCGTGTTAACTCATTGCTCGCGATCGGCCCTTAAAGCCAACTGTAACGAGCCGATTATAAGCCACCGAGAAGGCCGACTATAGCCGAGGCAGCTCATTACGGCGTTCGGCTCGCCGGCAACTGTGAACCTACTTTAAGCCCTAACATAAGGTATGGCCAGCCAGAGGTAGTTCACGGTTGACGATCGGCACCCACGCTAGCCGGCTACGGTAAATCGAATAATACCCACGATTACGGGCCATAATGGCCTGCGTAGTTACTGTGCGCGATCTCGGCTCCGATGTGTCTTAAGTACGGCTGTGGTAAAAAAGAAAACTCCCCGCGGAGGCGTAAGATGGGTGACAAAAGTCTCCAAGACCCACGGCTAGGGAAAGTGACTACAAAACTCGTTTGCCACGAACTTAAGCACATCGAAGGCCTTCCGTGATTGGAAATTTTACTATTTATTATATTCCTATTTTATTTAAAAACTTTCCTCCTATCCTATATAACGATCCCTAAAGT
Organism: Allium cepa; assembly: GCA_030765085.1. Taxonomy (NCBI): domain Eukaryota; kingdom Viridiplantae; phylum Streptophyta; class Magnoliopsida; order Asparagales; family Amaryllidaceae; genus Allium; species Allium cepa. The sequence continues at coordinate 771,976,213 of CM060939.1, read as the reverse complement.
ACAAGGCACAAAATAGGAGACACCCGCAAGTGGGGATAGGAACTCACAACTGGATGACAGGACACTCAGCTGCATTCCATACTCAAACACACACGACATTCAAAGCTACCATCTACAACTAAAATACGAAGGGCGGTACTCTTTTCCTTTGTCTATGAATGTGCAGCTATAATTTATTCACACATCACAATAACATTGCAAGATATGAAATTATATTTTAAGCAAGAACTTGACATCAAACACAATTGAATCACAGGCATATGCATAGCTGCATTTCTTATGCAACACACCAAAATAACGAAAGCATTTAAATACAAAAGAACCAGCTTAAGTTAAAAAATTACATGCCCAAAAATGAAGTTGTTCGATACAAATAACATAATTACAGCCTAAAAGTTACATTAATATTTTGGGGCTAGCATAGACAACAATGTCAGGTAAACCAAAAGATGTCCAGGTCAAGTCTGGGAGTCGGCTGCATCAGAGCTTCACCTCTATCCTACCGGCCCCCCGAGATCTACTTAACCGCGGGATCGGAACTCTCAGCATGCTAACCAGAGGTAGTTGGTGCTCTAGGGGTCCCGCCTATCCAATTCGGAAAAGAATCCATTAGTAGTCGCGAACAATAAGCAATCAAGTTACGAAAAGACTGAAAGGGAAGACTTACCGGCATCTTCTCCTTGATCATCATCCTCCAACTGCACCCCTACCTCCCCAGCAGTAAGCAGCCGCATACCCTCCTTCACCGTCGCTTTCTCCTCCTTGGTAAACTGGGTCGTGACCACGTCCATTCTGAAGGCCACGCCACCCTCCTTATCCGCATTGGCCTTAGCCTCCTCCAGGGCCCTAAGGTAAATCCTGGCCATGACTAGGGGATAATCATCCATCCAGGATAAGTTACCCTGTCTCCAAGTGTGAAAGTACATATCCTGAAGCATCTCATCCATTATCCCCTCGTTCTCCTCGAACTCCCTTATTTGGTCCCCAGAAGCCAACAGCTTTGCAACGGCACCATCCCTCTCCGATTGGTATCACGAGCGGTCAGCCTGAAGGATTTCCTCATCGCCTCCATCTCCTCCTTCAGCTTGGTTTGAGCAAGCTCTGCGGCTTCAAGCTTCCCCGATAACTTCTGTACCCGCTCAAGATCTGCTTTCCGAACCTCATCCACCGTTGCAATGGCCATATCAATCCGTTCCTTACAAGCGGCCTCCATTTTCCGTAACTCTGCCCTGTTGGCCTCTTCCATGGTTCCCTTTAATTGCCTAGAGGCGGCCTCATGTTGAGAGATCTGGATGGCCTGATCAGCGAGTTGTTTGGCGTGGTCGGAAACCATTAACCGTAGTCGAATGTTGGCGCTCCCGATTTCTTCCCCAGCCTTGACCAGTCGGGAATGATGCCCCCGTCAGCTTCCTGGTCTCCTCAGAAACCCGGTCGATGTTTGCCTTAGCTTCGTCCCCCAAAGTTACAACCCGAGTGGTAAGCAAATCAAGGTCCAGGGACTTAGCTTCATCGAGTACCCTTACCATAGGATTGCGAGGGAGAAGGTGCTCACCGGTAGCTTCATCGAAGGTAACATCACGAAAACCAGGATCCAGATCTGGATGACCCGCAAACGGATTACGGACTAAACCGGGACGATCTATCTGGGTAATGGTAGGATTTTCAGACTGATGCGGAGAAGGTATAAACCCAGTACTCTCCTCCGTGGTATCCTGGGGAGGCTGAGTTAGAAGTTGAGGACTAGGTGGAGGTTCAAGCAAGGAGCGACTCCTCTTCTTCCTTTGGATATCCTCTTCGATAACTCCAAGAAGAGGACGGTAGCCGACTACGTCTTCGGGGCGGTTAGTCGGAGGATTTGGTTTAGTAGAAGCCTTGAGAAGTTTGTATTGTTCGAGACGGTGCCAAACGTCCGATGTCTTGGCCACCTTACCTGCTTCTGTGATATGAAACCAAGTGTTACAAGCATACATTGAACTATAATTCAAGAAATATATCAAGTTAAGAAGAGTAAAGAAGTGCTTTGTTATACAAACCCTAGGGAGGAGTATGATACTGCAATAAGTCTTGGATCTCACTCTTGGACGGAAGCCGATCATAAAATATTCCTAAATCCTTATCATAAATGGAGTCTGCAGGAGTCAAAAATTCACCTTGATTCGCAGGAGTTGCCTTAGCTGAAATGCTCTTAGAAGATGAATCGACACCAGTCACGGCCTTGTCAGCTTTCTTTGGCTTCTCCACCAAGGCCAATCCTTCCTCCAACCCCTCAAAAGCTAGGCGGAAAGCATCATCTGTCCACTCCTGGATCTTACCTACCTGCCCAGAAGACAAAGCCCCAGTGCCATCACCGCTTTGTCCTTCGCCACCATCATCACCGCGACCATCACCATCGCCTTCTCCACCACTTCCACTCTCCGCCTTACCTCCTTCATCCTTGCCTCTTTCCTCCTCCACATCGTCCTCCTCCGAAACATCTGGACATGTGTTGGGGGAGGGTCCATCGGACTTCTTAAGTTTCTTCCCCCCCCCCCCCCCCCCGGCGACTGGATGTTTCGAGAAGGGTTTCCTTTTGCTGCTCTTCGCCGTAGCCCCTCCTTTAGCTTTGGCAGCCTTCTCCTCAGCTGTGTCTCTTTGCTTGACCACAGACTGGCGTGGCAGAATCAAGTTCAGCTCTAGAAGAGTAGCATTCCTGATCAAATAAGAGGCTGCCCTCTCCCTTTCCGGATGGCTTCTATCTCCGCAGCCATCTGAACCAGGCGATCGCTCTCTACAACCGCAAAACCACCTGTCGCTAGCAAGAAATAAAGCACATAAGGAGGAGCATTGTAGTTAGAACAGAAATTATAAATAAGATTCAACTTACAGCCAGAGGTGAAGCGGTGGAAAGAAACAGAGTCATCCTTGACAAAAAACCATTCCTTCTTGAACATGCTGAATTTCGAATACAAGTTCAGGACTGGCTTGAAAGACACGGCCGACTCTAAGCTGATATATGGAGACCCCTTCTTATAGCATCTCAAGTTGTACAGGTACCGAATCTCCCGGTTGGAAGGGGGACGCCCGTACTTTCTCCGGAAGATAATAAATAGACTCACCAAGATGGCATAAGAGTTGGGCTGAAGTTGGAAAGAGGCCACCTTCAAATAGGTGATGAAACTGACTACCCAAGCGTTGATCGGAGGAATGGACCCTCTCATGCAATGGTACCTTCTATAAGCGAAATATCCTTCAGGGGGATTATGCGGCATCACTCCTTCCCCCGACAATAACATATGTGCTCTGTCGATCCCGAAAGAGCGAGATATAACATCAAGCTTCTCATCTTTGAGGGAGCTGGGAAAGCAGTCTGGCGGTGAATTCAAGAGCTCTTGGGGACCGTACCCGTATACTAACGATCTCGGGGTTGGTCCGTGACGTTCTGCCCGAACTGGGGGCACTATGGGGGACCCTCCTCTGTCTTTGGATTTCTTCTTATCAGAACGAGTTTCTACTTTATGAGACATTATCTGCAACACGAGAAAACATATTGTTACAACAAGGAAAGTAGAGATATGAACAAGAAAGTGCATACAGTCTGGAATTTCATTTGTAATTCAAAACATAAAAGGCTCAAAGTTCATTCGGCATTCAAACTCCCCGATCTCATTCGGTATTTCCAACATAAAGTTCATTCGGCATTCAAACTCCCCGACCTCATTCGGTATTTCCAACATAAAGTTCATTCGGCATTCAAACTCCCCGACCTCATTCGGTAAGTCAAAGCGAAAGCTCATTCGGCAGAAGAGGGCCTCACCTGGTCCGGCAGTTGAGGTCTGGTGGTACGTTTGATTCGGCAAAGACAAGAGTTTGGTTCGGCTAGTACGGAATAACAGAGGCACGAAGCCCCTACTTATAGACCAACACAGACGACCGAATCAACTGGTTTGGCGCTTGGGACCGAATGAGAGTGTCCAAGTTGAATGGCCTAAAACAAAGCGCGACATATGCAGGCATATGCCCCACTTTGGGGGGTAAATGTTGGGCGAATTCTCACCATCGATCCAAGGCCTCACCGAACCCACCTACCACCTGACCAAACACCAACTCACCTACCACCAGACCAAACACCAACTCACCTACCACCGAATCAACTACTACCGAATCAACTACTACCACTACTGAACCAATTCTCACTCACCACTCTCCACCGAATCAACCACTACCGGACTGAAAGCCACTCCAACCATCTCTGGACCAAGGCTTTGCCGAACCAATATTGCCAGGCCAGATTACATCAGCCCAGGCCCACCAGCAGCTATGTACATCCAAGACCCCTACCCCCAGCCTCACTCTCTATAAATATAGGGGTAGGGGTGCAACAATGGCAGAGAAGTTTGAGAGCTCAAGCACGGATAGAACTTTCAAACAACTTTTATGTACTTGTAATCAAAGCTTTGTACTTGTAATCTGAATAGTAAAGGAGAATAACATATAAAGTGGCATTCTGGCCAAACCACTATAAATATGATGTGTCTTTTACAGTTTAGTCCCTGTTTTTTACATATTCGCATAAATCACCCGACTCACTAAGAACAACGTAAAATCAACTAAATTATACGACTTGGAGGTGTTTGCCCATTTTTTGTGCAAACAACAAGTATTGAAGCATGGCTTCAAAACCATTTGAAAGTACCCTTTTCGATATCACTAAAGGTTACCTTCGAAACCATTGAAAGTCCCCCTTTTGAAATCATTGAAAGTCCCCATTTCGAAATCATTAGGTTTATAAATATCAATTTGGGTTAAAGCGAACATAAGAGAAAACATCTCTTTTGAAACCATTCTTTATTTCATAACAGTAATAGGGAAACTTGATGGCATTGAAACCATCCTTTCGAAAGCATTCATAACATCTGGGTAAAACAATTGAAGGATGGCTTCGAAACCCCTTTCGAAAGCATTAACTTCGAAACCTCTAACCCCTTTTGAAAGCGGTAGGAAGTGGCATATATTTTTAAAAACAAAAATTACCTTTCGACAACATTGGTGTCTTCAATACCATCAAAAGGCATCACATAACAGAAGGGTTTCGACTTGGTCGAAACTACCCCCTTCTGAATACTTCACTTTGAAAACATAGTAACTCCTTCGAAAGCTACTTATTTTAAAACAAAGGTGTTGGCTCTCCTCCGAAAGCTTCTTTTGAAATACTCTTTCGCAATAATTGGTTTCGATTGCTTCAAAACCCTTTTGTAAACATGCAAGCGCTTTTCTTTTAAAACAAATCAAAACAAAGGAACCAACCCTTTGGAAGCTTTGTTTCGACACCCTACCTTCCGCCTTTCTCCAATCCACTATGTACCAACTAAGTGATACCATGTGTATTGGTTTCATAGTAGAAGATTTTGACTATGTTAAAGGCGAAAGCTCTGTTTTAAAAGCTCTTCCAAAGGAGGTGGAACCAACTTTTCTAAGCAAAAGTCTATATAAAGTAAAAATTTTGCAATTAACTTGCCCATTCGTAAACACTTGATTGGTTACATAAACTTTCAAACTATTTTACTAATATTTGTTGTATTTCTATCAAATCTAAAACTAAATAACATATTAAAAATAAGCCCTTCCTACTTACAAAACAATTAAATCATTTAGGTCTTCCTTTCAAAATAATTTAATTTTAATACTAAATCACTAAGTAAAAATCCCGAAAAATTGCAGAAATTCACTTAATCATGTAATCTAACATTCAAAATTTCAAACCCAAATTATCAATTTAATTTGCAAAATAAATTTATAAACCCAAATAACCATATTTTTGTTTGAAAATTTATAATTAATTCTGCACGGCTTGGAAAATTACAAAAATTGAAACCTAACTCCAAAATTATGTTTTCAATAATATATAATTTTCTCATGGCATTTAAACATCATTAAATCTCGGTTTTCCCATAAAACCGTGCATATCCTCTTTTAAACAATCTTGTTTACACTTTATAAATTATAAATCATGCATATCATTGTCTAATATGCCATAAGAACGAATTTACCCTTAAATCCAAAACCATATGATTATAAAAACCAAAGATGGAGATGTAGTGATTATTATTCATCTTAGATTGGATAAGGAAATGGAAGATTGATTGAGACTGATTTCTTCCAGCTTGAACCTAAGCTTTAGATTTGATTTTCCCGTCTTCTCTTCTTCCTAATGGCTGGCTCCTTTTTTTCTTATGTTTAAAATCTTTCTTATGTTAAAATGAATGTGTATGGCCTAGATGTAATAGTATAAGGGTAGCAATATGGACGGCTATTTACCCAATTATCCTTATGTTTAATTAGCTAACACTTAACCATTTATAAGTTCATTTATTTTAATAAGCACGACCACTACATTTATTTACCAATCTCAATCTTCTTATCTCTCTACATTATTCGATTTAGTTTATTCTAATTAAATCTTCTGAATAATGTTATCAAAAATTAGGGGTTTTACAATTTATCATGCAAAAAAGCATGATTCCTTGAACACCGATTCCATTCAAGCGATTCCACTCTAGAATCCAGGCAACAGGCGCGATTGAACCCTAGCATAGCACTACAACACACATTGAAGTCCAGGCGGTTCTAGGTGCGATTGAACTCTAGGCTCTGGAGTTCTAATCGATTCAATTCCAAGCGATTGAAGTTAGCAGCAATTCGAATTAAGGTATTGATTTGAATTTTGAGTCCCTCATTTCTGAATTAGCTATTTAGGGTTATCGTATTCATTTCATGTTTTGTGTTGGATATTCTGCTGCTATACTAGGGAGATGTTAATCTTCTTCCCTTTCTTTTCTTTTTCCAGTGTCAAAAACTTAATCTGCTTAATATGCTTTGCTTTCTTTGGAAGAGATATTTCAAAAACCATTGAAATTGATGTTGTCATTCAAAATCTCCAAAATATGAAACCTAGGAGGGTTTTCTTATGAACATTTGATGTTGAAATATTTTTCAATGCTTAAATCGAATGATAATATATGACTTTTACGGATCGAAGATGTGCATATTTTTGTTATGAAAATAAGTTTGTTATCTTTTTTATTAATTTCCACCCTAGTGACTCGATTCTCTACGTACGCCATTGATTGCACAGATACACACACATTGAACTTAAATAGATAAACTTCGATACTCATATTAGTAGATTAATAATAAGATGTTTGATAGCCTAAACAAAAAAGACAAATAATAAAAAATTTATTATTTATTTCTACTAAATATGTGCCATAACTAATTTACAAAATGATCTTTAAAAAATAAATGTTTATTTGCAATTCAAGAATCTTCTGGTTTATTTAGCACATGAAAAAATTAGATTAGTAAAGTTAAGAGTTAAGATGTTCATTAGTGATGGAGCCATAGTTGTAATTGAGTTTGATAAGGCTATGATAAATTTTAGTCGATTAGGTTTTGCTAAAGCTAACGTTCTTGTGGATCGATCGAATGATAAAACTTAAGTATTATTTCCATTTCATCCAGTACAAGGAGAAAAAAATTAGAACAAAAGAGAAGAATGATAAAACTTGAGTATTATAAAAAAATGTTTATATGACGATTCTTTAGTTTTCTCAGTCTTCTCAGGCTGGTTCATGTTCAGTTTCTACTAGCAATAGAATATCAAATCTACTTCAAGGTGTACAACTATAAATGCATGCACATTATGATTAAGTGCAGGATCACCTGGGCGTGCATATATGCTCATAATAATAATATTTATATAATATGAATGTATAAACTAAATGGAGGAACATCAAAGACCATTAATTAGACTTAAGGAATAAATACGTACATAAATGAACATATACCATGATTCTTGATGTGGCTGACACTTGAATCGCAAGGGTATTTGATAAGAAATACATTATTTCGTAAGTTGGTATCACTCAATGTATATATATATATATATATATGTTAAAATTATGAATCTTTAATATAATATCGCCATTTATCATATATGTATATATATATATATATTAATAAGTTACTTGCACACTTCTTTATTATTGAGAGAACTCAAGTTTAAGATGTAATGTATAGTACTATTAGTAACTTAAATACATAAGGTAAGATAATTATTAGCATTTGTTAAGCAAACTCAAGGTACATATACTATACTTAGGTCCTCACAATATGTTAGGTATGAGTGAATAATTTCATTTCGATTTGTTGTTAAAACTCAAGGTCGAAGTGAAATCAAGATAAGGTACCACGGATTAGGAGTTTTACATGATACATGCGATAAGAAGTTATCCATCATCTGTAAAGCTATGACCTATTGAGTAAACTGAAGGCTAGAATTTCAAGACAAACAAGTCCTAACACCTACTAGTGAAGTCAAATGACTTTTATGTTTTTACTTAGGTTGGCGAAATGTAAAGGACTAGTGGGAGCTTATTAGTAAAATGAAATATAAAGTTTAACCTTACTAATGTTGTAAGAACATCTAATATGATATTATCCTAATAACCTACTAAATAAAACATGCATAAAATACCAACTCTAAGCCTGTTTAGTGAAAATGACAAACTAACTAGATCAATCAACTATGTTGATTGACTAAGAGCTATCAAGATAACTTTGACATATAAGCATATTTGGTCGTCTGTTACTTGTACTCCTATAACGAGACCTACTGTAATTGCTGACCCGGAATGCATCTTTTTTATAATAAATGGGTCGCTGACTTTGAAATCGCCTAATTTTTCATGTTTTCTACATTATACAAGCCATTACAAAGGAAGCATGAAACCATGTATGTCCATTAGATATTCGAAATACCGAAGGCACTATTTAGTGAGCAATCTCATTCCAAGAGGTACGAAATTACCAAGAAATTGTTCAACACCAAAATTTAAAATGGACGGAAGGAGGACGATTATGTCCTAGTGATGAAGGGCTATATTCGTAGGCTTTCACAATTAGATGTGACAATAAGCAACGAGTTGCAAATACATTTGATACTTGGTTCACTTACCACTCGATATGAACCATTTATACTAAAATATAATATGAATCAATCGAACGTGAATCCCATGGTGCTCCTAAATACGTTGAGGTCGATGGAGTTACAATTAAAGGATTAAGTGGTCATGCTTGCTGTTAAGGGTGAGGTATCATCTTCAAAGAGTTCGAAGAAGTAAAAGAGACAAGGTAAGAAAAATAAGAAGAGTAAGAAGTCTAACGACAAAGGTGAATATCACCATTGCCATAAGAATGACCGTTGGAAAAAGGAACTTTCTGTAATATCTAATGATTGTTAAAAAAGAAAGTAGAATAGTTCTGCAGTTCCGTCGGGTACACTTATAATTTGAAATAATTTTGTAGTCAATATAATTTCATATGTTTTAGATACTGGATCTAGAACTCATATGAGTAATTCATTGCAAGGGCTTAGGAACTGCACCATGTGGAAAAAGGAGAGATGAGGCTCCAAGTTGCTAATAAAACTATCATACATGCTACGATCGTAGGAGATCATCATTTATATTTGCCTAATGGAGTAGAATTGATATTAAATTATTGCTATTTTGTAAAAGAATTTATTTTTGTAACCGTGTATGTTTCTAGATTGTTTGAGACTGGAGTTATATTCTATTATGTGAATAATGTTATAAACATTAGTTTGAATGGAAATAAAGATTGCAATGGTGTTCTTGAAATGGAATTTATGTAATCAATACTAATTATGCATGTTTTGTGAGTAGTTCAACTAACAATACAAACGATAGTTATCTTTCACACCATAGGCTGGGTCATATTAGTGAGAAACAATTACATAAACTGAAAACCAAAGGTTTTCTCCCACACTTTAAATCATTTGACACATGCAAGTCATGTCTCAAAGATAAAATGACCCGGCGGCCCTACAATGAGAGCAACGTAAGAGTTGATGAACTCTTCGGGTTAGTACATAGTGATCTATATGGCCCAATGCCTATAATCACCAAGGATAATAGTTCTTACTTTGTTATCTTCACTGATGATTACTCGAGACTAGGATACGTGCATTTTATAAAGAATAAATCCGAGGTCTGGGGGAAATTTATTGAGTATAAGAATATAGTATCAAATGAACCGTAAGATTAACAAAAATTCGATCGATTAATGAGGTGAGTACATTGGACAGGAACTCCAGTGGTATTAAAATAGAATGGGATTATCTCTTAGGTTTTTCCACTCTATACTCCTCAACATAATGGTAAGTTAGAGTGATGGAAGCGAACCTTAATAGAGATGGTTCATTCCATGGTGAGTAAGGCCAACTTACCTTTGTTCTATTGGGAATATGCACTAGAAACCATGGTGCGTATGTTGAACTTGTTGCACACTAAATATATTTCTATGCCTAAAAGATTATATGTGATGTGGTATGGTAAGAAACCCCAACTCAATTATTTGAAGGTGCGGGGTTTTCCGATCCACGTTAAGAACATTGGTCCAAAAAATAGAGCCAAGGCCTGTACGATGTAAATTTTTAGGATAACTCGAAAACTTAACGTTATATATACTCTATAATCCAAGGAGCAAAAGGTTATTCTTTCATAGCATGTTGTCATTATGGAAAGGAAATTTCTTTCAAAGAAAATTAATGGCTAGGTAGTAGGCTTGGATGAGATCCAAGAAGTTACCACTAAGGCTGAGCTAAAAGGAGAATCGAGTTCAATGGTATATGGAAACATGTAGCATATTAGAAGGTCTAGTAGGGAATCTCATGCACATGAGAGATATTATGACTTTCTCGCAGATGGCGAGAAGGAGGACAATGTTTTAGATTATGGCATTTCTTTGTCTTTCCAACATGCACTGTACATTAAAGACTCTATACTCTAGCTTAGGGCGATGAAATCCGAGATGGATTCCATGTACAAAAAAGTATAGACGTTGTCAGACATACCTAAAAGGATAAAATAGTGTATGCTATGTTATGTACTAGATCGATGTGGCATATGCATTTAGATGTCTAAGCCAATACCAGTCTAATCCTAGAGAAAATCATTTGATGGTCATAAAATGTATACTAAAGTATTTAAGATGTACTAGGGATTTATTTCTCATATACGGGAATGGAGACCTGCTTATGAAGGGATATACCGACTCTAGCCTTCAGAGTAGTTGATATAGTAAATCGATGTCTAGTTATATTCTTATGCTAAACGACGGGGCCATCAGTTGAAAAAGTTACAAACAAGAAATAGTAGTTAATTCCACGATAAAGGCCAAGTACATCGCCCGTAATGAAGTAGCTAAAGAGGCAGTCTGGATGTATAAGCTTTTTCAACGAGAGAATCCAATGGAATTTTTCTGTGATACCAATGCAGTAATACAGACCGCAAAGGAGCCTAGAGCATTCAAGAAGTTGTAACATTTTCTTCGAAAGGTCCACCTCATTAAAGAGCTCGTTGAGAAGAAAGAGCTCATGATACAGTGTGTAGATACCAAGGTTAACATTTCTGATCTATTCATCAATGGTCAAGCTCAGTCAATCCTCGAGAGGCTAATTGAAGGGATGAGATTGAGACTCCATAATTGGCTTCAAGTCCAAGTGCGAGATTAATATAGTTAAGGGTATGCCTTTTGGGTAACTTTGTAATTTGTTGTAAAATATTAACTTTGTGATCATTTCTCTTTTGTGATAAAGGCATTTTCTTTCCATTATACATGCTAGTTATAATTTAGTGATAAATAATTAAATTTTTAATTGAAATATATTTAGTAGACAATCTGTAAATGGTGTTTTGTGATAGTAGTGATAAATAATTATAATCATGAATACTATATCATCATATAATAAACATATCATTTTATAAATTTCTAATTAAGATGTATTGAGATAGGATATTGATACATCTACTGAGATTAGAGTACATAACGCTCTTCAAATGTTGGAAAGTGTATTACTCATGACTATTAGGGTGCCAAAAGATTACATATTGATAGTTACTTGATGACAATGGAATGACTCACTCAATAGTTTTATGTTGTTTAATATAATTAAGGTTAAATAAAAAATATCGATGTGATTAATTTACAAAAATCTCTTAACTTGAGAAAACCATTGATCTTCAATATGAATTCCATGCTTTGATTATAGTTAAATCATCACATGACGTCCGTCGAATGACTATAGTTGGCTCGACTGAAAGTATTGGAAGTGAAACAATATTCAAGAGAGGATTCGTCTCCTCAGTTATATGAGATTAGTGTCATGGTCTACTGAAGTCAACTCAAAGTCAAAATCTTCGACCAGAGTAGTTCAGTTAATAATAATTATTATTAAACCAAAGACTTTGTGTTTGGACTATAGAGTTGAATATTGATGATATTGGAATTTTGACATTACCAAATTCCATAAATCCAAAGTGATATGGTTTTCTGAATAGTACTGGTATAAATAATTATCACTACTTGGTAAAGCTTAATAAAGTAAAAACGAATTTTACTAGAACTAAGTAAGTGATAAATTTAGCTATAATGTTATACCATCTACTAAGTGAAGTGTAAACGTTAATATTCGAATTGTTCAATATTAATTACTGATTAAATTTATATCTAAAAGTCACACAACTGTAATATTGTATACTCCTTCTTTCATCCAACTTAATTAATTTTAATTGTTATAAATTAATTAAATTAATTAATATTTATGAAATACTAGTTATAAAATTTTATGATGTGCTTTGAAAATATTAAACTATGTGCACATAATAGTTATATGAACACTGATCAATATACGATATCGATATACGTTTAAATTGGATTTAAATGCAAAAAATATTGTTCGACTTTGAAGTAGATTTAATGCCTATAGGAGCTTTCTATTTTCGACCATGATAGGAGCATGATGAGGCTGGCCATTAGGTGGCATAAGGGAGGATTTTGAATGCCTAAAAAGAAATGAGTGGGTAAGAGAAAAACTCGAGACAAGCACAGGCCTGCCTTGATGTCGACTCAGAGCATATATCACGTAAAGCAGTTCTCGAGTCATGCTTAGGAAAATGTCAAGGCCACTTTGTGTTTGTCCCTAGCCCATCAAACACACGGCCAACTACCATGCTATGTTAAAAATTTGAATTTCCTTTCCTAAGTGCGGATTCGACCATCGATCGTTGGAGGAGGAAGATGAAGTTCAAGTGGCGATTGAGCATTATCAACGTTAAACCGATGGCAAGCCTATATCACCACCACCACCTAGTACTAGAGATGTAAATAATGAATTGAAATATTGATTTAAAATGGAACCCAATTCGAATAAATGAAGTCGGTTAGATTTGAAGAGATGTGTTCAAATCAAAGTAGTGGCGTTGCTGATGACAAGTGGTGTCTGAGACAAGTCGACGAAACAAGGCGATGGTGGACGACAGTTAAGTTCAAAATTCAACAATGGTGGGAAAGGAGCTCGAAAGAAATTAAGCAAATAGAGTGAACAAATGAGGGGATAAAAGGAAGTACCTTGAAACATCTAAAATCCCAATAACAAACTCGAACTGCAAACTTCAACTTTTATACCATCCAAAAGATGTGAATCCAAAAACTGTTCAGGGTGATGTAACAAATCAAAGATGACACACTGATCTATGATAAAAGTTTGAAGAATTGAAACACTAATTCAAAGCAAAGTTTGTAGTCGATAGCTTGTACTGATCCAAAGCATACCTTGTTGCCAACAATACATATTTCGGGGGGCAAATGTTATCCACCCTTTGAACCATGTCATATCTAGACAAGTCAGAACCATTGAATAGCGGATAGTAAGCCAGAGATTCAGAACTATATCTTAAAAAGTCGGAATTCAACCAAAGCTCGAAGAATGATACAGAGTTTTGCCCACAGTTTAAAGTAAGAACCATTTTCTACAAAAGCCAAGTGGTATAGTGGGAAATCGGCAAAAAATGATGAAGTGCCGCATCACCACCGAGTTGACCCACTCAACTCGGTAAATATCCCTACTTGCGAGCCAACCAAACAAATTAAAGACGATCGAAAGGCAAACCATGAAAAATACACAACATGAAGTAAAGGAAGATTGGCTACGAGCTTGTTATCAAAGAAAACAAGAGATTGAAGATCAGAAGTTTAAAAATGACAGAGAGACAACTCGGCGCCGAGTTGTGAAGTCCAACTACGTACCGAATTAATCGCCGACTTATGAACGTGGTCATGATCATTTACCTAAACCTCCTCCTGAACAAAAAGAACATGGATAGCAAATATCAAAGCCTATTTCACTGAGCTATGTCTATAAATAGAAAGAAATGGACACTAATCAATGTTTGTCCAACTTTTGACACGAGTATTTGGGAAAATGGTTAAGTTGTAGAGACAATATATTATTAATACTTATCACTACTATAGCTTTTGATTTTTAATGTTATTAATTGAATAACATTGAGATGATTAATATTAAGCCTAATGCAGCTGATGTGTCTTAGGTTAGCAAATTGAACACACTGCTTCAGTTCCCACTTCTTACTTGCGTTACTTTTTCTCCAAAGGATGCAGCTTAAGCCCTTTTTGTTTGGCTTAATTTAATGCTCAGATATCACTGAGTAAAACATCATTGGTGTCTTTGTTTATCTTTTTTCGACCTTTTTAATGTTATTTTTTTAAGGCTGCATCTTATCTCTTTTCAACTGCATCCCCTTTTAATTTTTACTTCCATGTCAAATAACTAGCGCTTTTTAATGCATGATATGCATCCATTTTACACCATTTTCATTCTCTTCACTTGATCACTTTTATCATTTTGAAAAATATATAACAACTGTAAATTAAACAAACTGGCATAAACAAACTGGCACTAAGTAATCCATTGCTTGCTGAGTTTACAACTGCTATCATTTTCAAATTGGATAGAGTACACATTCACACATGATTTATGAGCCATGTTGTCATAAAACGAAATTTGGAGGTCAAATAAGTCCAGCCAATGCCAGTCACTTCTAATATCACCGGTAAAATCACTCCATCAACTTGTTATTATCGTATGAAAATGACTAAGGTGCAGTGATCATTATCTATAAGAGCATTCCGCGCAGAAAGGTGCCGCACGTCTTAACTTAATATTTTCTTACACTAACCCACACCGAGCGACTCTTTAATATTCCAACAATGCATTGAGTTATTTAGTATCAATAATGACAGATAAACTTGTATGGATAAATTTTCAACGCATGTGATGGATGATTAAATCTAACCACACAACTTATTCAACATTAGTAATGCCAGATAACCCAGTGACTTACCGTTAGTGATGTGATTAAAATATGGCTCACTGACCTCTGCTGGGGTCAGAGACTCAAGATTGGACTCCCTGTTGAGAATGGTCGAAGCAAAGTTCATGTACATAGGATCTGTGCCTAGTGTAGAATGACATAATTAGGTTATATACAGTAAGTTTTGAAATTTTATTCTGGCACTAAATTAATGGAAATTGCATCAAAATTAACATTTCCTAAACATGGAAGAGAAAGTAGAACACAAGCATTACCTGAAATATGGAAAATATTGTTTTACAGATTTGTCAAAACCAACATCAACCAGTCAATGATCTCTCAAGATGCTATGTTTATTCAAACATTTCTTGAATGCATATACACCTGTGCACTTCTATATCAAATTTGCACTTTTATATGCAACTACTACCAGTAATGTGTATTGCTATGTTTATCATCGTTTTGTTACTATATTTTCAAACCATACGTAAGGTGATCCACTTATCAACATTCAAGCTACTGCATTAATAACCAACTTAGTAATTAATCTATTCATTCGTGATACATACTTATGTAGTGCTGACCTAATTAGAACTTACTAAAATGGTGGCTAAGTCGAAACCATACATTTCAATCCCATCTATTATCACAATAGTAAGATCACTCCATCACCTTACAATTATCACATGCAAATGCTATAAAATACATGGTTTTCATACACATTTAGAACACTAACACAAGATGCTACTACAATAAGCAAATTACTAAGACTCGCTTGCAGCACACTTCCAGGTTTCCAAATTAATACATTATGACACCAATTTCTTCATTCAAAATAAAATCTTGATCATCTTATCACATAATATGTATAACCCAGAGCGTTGTTCCATCAAATTGATGATAAGGATCAGCCATAGTACAGTGATTATAATCCATAAGCAAATTTCAAAAGCATAAAATCTAAGCCTATGGTATGTTGATCATAATTAGGTTATACAGCGTAAATTTTGAATCTTTATTCTATCCGTAAATTATTGGAATTTACATAAAATAGCCTTTTCTACAGACCTGGAACACAAAGTAGACCACAAACATTATTCAAATAATAATATGCTGTTACAGATTTGTCAACATATATCCAAGAGAAATAAACAATCGTCATCTAAGTTTAAAAGAATGATCAACATACATACAGTTTGTCTAAGTCAAGAATTAAAATAGAGATTAATCAGGATTAATTAAAGTCCGGGGCGAATTTGGTTTCTGGAGTGCGTGGTTATCTCCTTATAGCGCTTCAATTCATCAGCCCCAAGTTCGTCCCCGT
Source organism: Allium cepa (assembly GCA_030765085.1). Classification (NCBI taxonomy): domain Eukaryota; kingdom Viridiplantae; phylum Streptophyta; class Magnoliopsida; order Asparagales; family Amaryllidaceae; genus Allium; species Allium cepa. Next base: position 771,959,659 of record CM060939.1, on the reverse strand, counting down.
TCACTCCATCAAAAACAATTTCAACGATCTCGTGATGAAGAGTAATCTTTGTCTGTCTCGCCTTCTCCTCTTCGATCAAGGAATTCAACTCCATTAAGCGATTACTGGCCTCTCCAACCCTATTATTATATGTCGAAGAAGAAGAAGAAGAAGAAGAAGAAGAAGAAGAAGAAGAAGAAGAAGAAGAAGAAGAAGAAGAAGAAGAAGAAGAAGTAGTGGGCTGCTGCTGATATTCCACGAAGCGATCGACAATGGAGTCCACATCTGGATTACCGAAAGAGAATAGCTTTCCCGCTCCCGAAAAGACCATCGCGGCAACTTGAGCTCCGCAGAGAATGGCGAGTTCGTTCACCTTTTTGAAGAGGCCGGACCGCCGTTTTGAGAAGCAGACATGACGGGCGCTTTCGTTTGCAATAGCTTTGATTTCGACCTTCCGTCGCCCAATACCTGGTTTCCGATTGCTTGAAGCCATTGTTAATTTGTTTCTTGAGTTGCAAGAGTATTTTTCTGGCTTTAGTGATGGGACTCTTCCCGTATTTATATGTCTTTTAGTTTTATTTTTCAACGTTTTAGCACTTATGCGTCACTGTAATATTTTGTATGGATATGAATTTGATTTTGGTATCAATCATGATTAAATTTTAGTTCAAAAATTGTTAAATAGATATCTTGTTATGATTTACACTTACAGTTTATACGAAACCCACGTCATTTAAAGCTTTTAACATTAGAATGGGATAACTAAGGAAAATAAAAAATTGTTCAAATTTATCCCTAAATTTTCTAGGATTCTAGACATATCAAATTTAACTTTTTTAATGGTTTTTATGAATCATATCTTTTTATGATCTGCCTAAAAAAATTAGTAAACCTTTTTATAATTTAACAAAAAAAAAATTATAGAGGAATTTTTTTTTGAAGTGTCGCACAAGTCGATACAATATGATTTCAACCTTTGCTGAAACATATTTAAGTTTCCAAGGCCAAAATAACAGTTACAATATTGCTCTTACCAAAAATAAAACCATACAACCGATTTGTTCTTGCATTCTTTCAAACACGGCCCAAGTCCCTAACTGCTACACAATCCATCAAAACCGCAAACGGTTTAAGCAAATTTCTTCTAGATTCAAGTGGATTAACCCTTCAAATCGTCAAGAATCCTACGAACAGAGACCAAAACTGTAAAAAAACGTAATTCATAACACTTTGCCATTATTAGTCCGAAATAAATATATCAAATCTTGAATCGTATTTTATTTAAATCAAATGTGAGTGCTAATTGTTCAATTTGTTTTGTGAAAAAATTATAGCTAAATTATCTATTATATTTTTTTCAGTTTATTTTACTTTGAACCTATGATGTTGTTTAGGATTGTTATGACTATGATAATCATTACTAATACTAGACGATTGCTATAGTATCGACACTACTTGTACGTTAAAAGTTACTATCAACACTTTATCGGTAGAATTGTTAAATGATCGTTGATATACCGTTATACTGGTAAATTACTGATTAATAATGATAAATTTATCAATACAAAATTCATTAAAAATTTAACATATTAAGAGCTTTATAATGATTAGTAATATTTTATTTCTGATACTAAGTTTGCAAACACACACATTAACAAAAGTACCATTTTACAACATTAAATTCATACCGGTTCTGCAAGATATCATGCGAAATCATTGACAACTTATGCTAAAGAAAACATTGTAATTAGTTTTTCATGAAGATAATGTCTGCGTACGTGTTGCAATAAAATAATGTCTACGACTTTTATCCGAATAATGGTTGAAAGCAACATTTAACAATGCTTGTTTTGCATTGTACCATATTTGGTTTTATCACAACTGTTGTATGACAACGTGGAATACTGAAACTCAACAATTGTATTACTCCATAATTTCGATAATTAATTCAAACAGGGATATTTTAGTAATTTTGACAATATGGATATTTAATGGCGAGATTTGCGCCATTACGATCATCTCGTTTTGTTTAATATCAAAACGATATATAAGTTTGTACAAATCGAAAATCGTTAGGATGAGATACAAACCAAATGGGTTTTGGATCTCAGTGGGCTTTGGGATTTAGGACTTAAATTTACAACAACGTTTCGGTTTTTCCTCCTTTTATTAATAACACATTTTTTAAGAAACGTACGTTCATTTTTATCAGAATCCTTCTTCTTCCCCGTTTTTTCATTTCCTTTTCCAGGGCAAAGCTTCAAAATGGCGTAAATCTCACAAACCTTAACGAATTTTGATGATCTACCCACCAGAATGATTGTGAGGATGCGTACTACTATCTGGAGTAGGAACTGTCACGAATTATAGAAGTTTCAGGATGCTATTTTGTTACGGTAACAATGGACTTGGAGCTAATCTATTGTTGATGAGTGGATTCTATCTAGTTTAATACTTACTTGACTAAACCTATGTCATATTACGATCTATTTGGCTTAGGGTTGGAATTGGTTGGGATATTTATTAGTTACCAATATGTACAATAGTTAAACTGACTTAAAATTTGATTAAAACCATGATTTCGATAATGGAATCAACAATTTGATTTATATATGGAATGGGTTCATAAGCAATGAAAAAGAGAATGTATTTTGATCATAATGGCATGAAACCCATATATGTGTGTATGTATGTATGTATAGGTGTATGTATGTATGTATGTATAGGAACAAAGATGAGGTAATGATGTCATTTTACACAGATAATAGAATAAAATATGAAGTTAGAGGAATGTATATACACATATATACATTTTTTTTGAATTATACTAATGAGAACCTTACGGACGGGTAAATGCTTGAGCGGAAATTAAGTTATGCTTGTTTGTTTCAACTCATGCCACCTATAACTCTCTACCACTATTTTTTACGAGAAGTGTGTGCAAGGTAGGGCTTGAACCTGAATTTGTTAGAAGATATACATATACATACATACATACATACATACATATATAAGATAGAGAAATCTTATTTTCTATGAATGAAGCATATTGGAATTGTATATGGGCTAAATACGAAATAAATATTGTTAAATTCATTTGAAGTGTATTATTGAAGTGGATATGTATATTTCAGTAAATATCGTTAATCAATTAGTGTCTATAATGGGGGGGGGTCCAAAAAACGAATCATTACAGGTGTTTTCTTATATGTTATCCTCGGAATCATTTAGTCATTTTTAATGTTGTTGCATTTTGCACTTTCCAGCATTTGCATGAAATATGTAGTATAATTTTGGACTAGGGCTGTCAATGGATACTTGAAATATCCAAAATTCGTCCGCATTCGTATATCTGATATCCGAAAAAAAAGATGCGGATGAGAATACAAAGACATCCGCATCTAAAAATTATCTGCCCGTTTTTTGTCTAGATTATAAATTAAATTTGTGTATTTGAATACAATGAAAGATATCTATTTATTGTTTTATCAAGTTAGTAATTATATTATATGCATTAATGCATATTAATTGCTCAAAACTATTTATTATCATCATATTTGTTTATTTTTAATAATTTTATAACCAACACAATTGAAAAAGAAATAACATTGAACTAAAATTTTCTATTTAATTTTTTGATTATTTTTATTTTTGAATATACTTGGGAGAACCGGCGGACCTCTAAACTCCTAAGGGGAATTTAGTTGAGCTTTTCTACTTGAGCTATGCCACCTATAACACCCAAGTACTATTTTTTGCGAGAAGTGTCTGTAATGCAGGGTTTGAACGTAGACTTAAACTAAAATTTACTTGTTTTATCGGTCGTTAGCAGATATGATAATTATCCGATTTTCGTCCATTTCCGTAGATGCGGATATCAGATACTCGAAAATGATTTAGGATGCAGAACCAGATATGGTATTATCTGTATCCGAAAGTATCCATTGGAAGGCATATTTTGATAAATTATGGATGCCTTTTTTGTCAAAAATAAACAACATAAAAGTCAACGCCTTGATCAAATTGATTTAGGCAAACGGACTACAGTTAGCTAGCACTTGTTCATAAGTAGGAGTGTTGTTTTGAGTTTTACAACATATGGTGCATTTGGAAAGAAGTAAAATGGGCATTCAAAGCGAAAGCGAAATACTTTCTTATGCTTTGAAACGAGAACAAAAGATGTATTTGATATGATAATTTATTTTATTATTATTTGTATTTGAGCATTGATTAATGGGTTCCAATGAGGATTGATCCCTTCCCCTCTAGATAAATCTAGAAATGTATCATTATTTCGTAGATAACATTATATACTTAATAATTGTTGTTGTTTTAACGTTTCTAAATTAAGTTAAATTAAATATTGTTAATTGAATGGAGGTGTCGTACGCAACTAACGAGTCGAATGCTAATGGACCAAAAAGATTTTGTCTTGGCAAAAGGGCAAACATATAGGATGTGATACTATTAATAATTGATGTTGTTATAGTGTTTTACTCAAATAGAAATAAGTTTAACATAAAGTTGCATAATTAATGTTATTTTTCAATTCCATCATTGGCGTCTTAATCAGTCTTTTTTCCACCTTATTAATGTTACTTTTTTGACTAGACTTCATGGTCTATGTAGCCCTTTTTTATTTTCAGTTCCTCCTCAAATAGCTGGGACTTTTTAATGCATGATTTGCATCCATTACTTGTATGTGCTTGTTACTAGGGGTGTTACGGTGGCGGTAACCATCATTATTACCACTAACCGTAATCGTAACTGTTGCTTAAGGTTATAAATTCTTACAACCGTTACTGTAACCGTCTATGATGGTTAACTGTTATATTTTCAATTTTGAAGCAAGTTATTCATATATTTTCAATTATACGCATTATTGATGATAAATTCATATAGCTCTAATTTTTTTTGCAAATTTATTTATTTATTTATTTACAAATCATCTAACATGCATGCACATGTTATTAGTTCATGAACGCACATATTATTAATGTACAATTTATTCCTCTAACTTAAGTTACTAATTTTTATATCTTAATGTTAAATATTATACAAAACAATCATGTGTGGTTGGATGGTTAACCGCGGTTATATAATTCTTCAACATTTACCGTAATAGTTACTGTTATATAAAGTAACCGCATGAACGGCTGGTACGGTTGAATGGTTGATGGTTCAACAGTAATACTCATACCGTTATATCTAATTCTCTTCACTTAGATCGCTTTATCAGTTTGAAAATATTTTGACAACTGTAAATTAAACAAAACCGGCACTGCACTTAGTAATCCATCACTTGTTGATTTTATGGCTTCTATTATTTTCAAATTGTACAGTACACATTCACATGTGATTTATGTTCATTGTTGACAAGTGATAATACCTAATATGGAGGTCGTGTAAGTCCAACCAATGCCCGTCACTTCTACAATAACCAGACAAATCACTCCATTAACTTATTATTATCATATGAAAATGCCTTAAGTATAGGGATACCGATCATATTCGGTATAAGCAAAATCTAATGGAAATGACATGAAAATTAACTTTTCCTAGAGATAGAAGTCGAAGTTGAACACAAACATTATTCAAAACATGAATTTTTTTGTTTTACAGAGCTGTCAAAACCAACATTAAGCAATAAATGATATCTCACTATGCCATGTTTATCCAAACATTACTTGAATGCATATACACATGTGCACTTCTAAGTTAAACTTGTACTTTAATAATGCATATTGCTATATTTTCCATCGTTTTGTTACATTTTTTCGACCCATACGGGGAAGGCAAATCACATGGTTGATATTTTCTTATTTATACCACTTAAAATTACATAAGGTTATCCACTTATCAACATTTAACAACTACATCAATGAATAGTTTCGAAGACCGAACATTAAGTCAAACCATGTTGGTGCAAGGTTAAAGATTCTAGAGGTTTAATCGATCAGACTGTGAGAGCCACGCTGATCTTTGATTTTTATTTTATTGATTTAAATATAAATTATTTCAGTTAATGTTAAATTTTAATCACTTATAATTAATATATCGAAATTTAAAATGATTGTTTTTAAAAATTTCATAACAAATATTGATTGGAATAATTTTATAATACTTTTTATAGTGTAAAATTGTAGATTTCCTTATTTTTATGATGAAAAAGATTTAATTTAAGGATAATTTGTAAAAAGTATACTAATAATGTATTAAATCGTTCAAAACTGATAAGATAATCCGTAGTTTAGTGGTTAAGATTATGAAATTATTCGTTAAATTAATTACGTGAAAAAAATGAAGAATAAATCGATAATTTTTTCTCAAATTTAAAGAGTCATGGAGGTTAAAAGAGGTCGATCTAAAGGTTTTTTCAGGTTTTGAGGTTAAACCGTGGATTCATGCACATGCAAGTTTATTTCATTTTCAGAAACGTACCGCTCTAAGCTCAAAGGTTAACCATGGTCAAACTGAGGTTGGGTTGGGTCTTTAAAACACCGGTACAAAGGATCAGCTGGAATTCAGACCTCCAAACTACGACACAACCAACCGAGGAAAAACAACAACTGAAAGCATAATCTACAATATGTACTGATCATGCACAGCCATAGATCGAGACTCTATATCTCTGGTAAGAATGAAATAACAACTATAACTTTCAGCTAACTTTTCACATATACTAATATGAATAACTCTATACTAAAAAAACTAGTGGAAATCGGAGAACGAGCAGAAAATATTTGTGCGTAGCATAGACACAGTAAAATACATCATATTGTTACTTATAATGCAAAATCATATTCTTATCAATACTGCACAAACTTTTCACATCTTCAAATCTTAAGGGCAAGAAGAAGCTAGAGCAGTCAAACCCGTGTCACAGCAATGGACCTTCACCAATTGAAAGTACTCAACTTTATCAAACTAACTCAATAAAAAATGCTGATGAAATTACTAAAGATGTGAAAGAAAATGTCGGCCCAGTAGAACCCCCAGCTGCATGTCAAGTGGATTAATGATTAGGTAATGAAAGGTTTATTGATAACATTTAAACTGGAACCCAATTAGAACAAATGAAGTCGATTAAATTTGAAGAGACAATGCGTTCAAATCAAAGTAGCAGCGTTGCTGATAACAAGCGGCGTTAGAGACAGGTCGAAGGCGGCATTTCCTAACAAGGCTACGGTGGATGACGGTTTAAGTTCAAAGTTCAACAATGGCAGGCAAAGAGCTCAAAAGAACTAAAGAAAATAGGGTGAAAAAATGAGGGGATAAAAGGAGTTTGATTCGCTTATGTGTAATGTCACATATGAAAATGGGGAAAAATTAAGGTGTCGATCCATGAAGCGTAGATTGACCTCAATTTGTGAAAAAATATTGAAAAAATAAAGAAAAAAGAGAGAGTATAGCAGAGAAACAAAAGAAAGGAAAATGTAGAGTGAGATTTGTGATGGAAAAAAATGCAAACAACAGATTTCAAGGTTCTACCCGAACAGTTTAAAGAAAGCATCTTGAAACATCCAGAGTCCTAATAACGAACTCGAACTATAAACTTCAACTTTTATATTATTCAAAAGATGTGAATCGAAAACCTACTCAAACTAACGTGACGATTCAAAGAAGATGCACCGATCTATGATAAAAGTTTGGAGAATGGAAACACCAATTCAAAGTAAAGTTTGTAGTCGATAGCTTGTCTCGATTCAAAACATATCTTGTTTTCATGGTATACTTCAGAGTGTAAGTGTTATCCTACCTCTGAACCATGTCATATCTAGATGAGCCAGAACCATTGAACGGTTGGATAGTAAGCCAGAAATCCAGAGCCGTATCCTAAAAAGTTGGAATTCAGCTAAAGTTCGAAGAATGATATAGAGTCTTTCCCACAGTTTGAAGGAGCTAACCATTTTCCACATAAACCAAGTGGTATAGAAGAATGTCGGCAAAAAATGAGTGAAGTGCCAGATCGACACCGAGCTGACCCACTCAACTCGGTAACGATCCCTGCTTACAAGCCAACAAAAAAAATTAATGATGATTGAAAGGCAAACCATGAACAATTCACAACATGAAGTAAAGGAAGATTGATTATGATCTTTCTATTAAAGAAAATAGGAGATGGAATATCAGAAGTTTAAGAATGGTAAAGTGATAACTCAGCATCGAGTTGTGAAGCCCGCCCGGTATCGAGTTGACCATCAACCTGTGAACATGGCCATGGTCATCTTCTTGAACCTCCTCCTAAACGAGAAGAATATGGGTAAAAAATATCAAAACCTTTTCCTTGATCTTTGTCTATAAATACAAAGAGGGGAACACTAATTCTGTGTTTATCAAACTTTTGACAAGAATATTTAGGAAAATGGTTAACTTATGGAGACAATATATCATTAATACTTATTTCTATTATAGCTTTTGTACTACAAGAAAATTTTGAAATACCGATGACCCTTGGCGATTGCGATAGTTTTAGACGGTTTTCGATGGGCCCTCCGTGGCCATCAGAAGCCGTGAGAAAGTAGTCGTCAGCGGCCGTCGAAAGCTGTCGGAAATTCGCTTTGTGCATATCTCGGCCAAAACATTTCTTCCTCAATTGAGCTAAACTTAAATTATTTCCTAAAACTCATTTTCAAGCTTCCAAACCTCAAATTCAAGCTTTCTAATCTTGCACGGCTCCTTGCTCGGTCTATATAGCTTCTAGTCTCAGATATAGTCTTAATTTTTTGCAAAAAAACCTAATTTTTAACCTAAATCTAGATTTTCCTAATTTGATAAATTAGGACTAATTAGTGATTTTAATTGCTTCTAATAGCTTAATGATGGTTTATAGTATCCCCATGGAATACCTATTTCATTTGTTAGCTTTAAATTGTGAAAAGTAGATATAATTCGTGAATTTGTTTATATGTGCAAATCATTATATATGTGTTATTTTTTAGCATTGTCTTATGTTAATTGTGATGTTTATGTGTTCGATATATGTGTCTGTATGTGTTAATCATTATACACACACACTCTAATAACTAAGTAAATTGTTTTCCATCGAAAACATCGTAAAAGAATAATTTGCATATCTGTTAATACACTAAATTAATCTTGTTCGATAAAATACGCAGAATAATGTGGTAAATTAATAATTTTTCGAAATATATAGAATTAGTAAATTTTCAACCGTTTACAAACAATTATGAGAAATGCGGATTACAGATCTTAAGGCTAGAATTAACACTAGAGGGGGGGTGAATAGTGTTTTAAGGAATTACTAATTCTTTTTTAGTTTATATTAATTTGAACACAAATGTATGCAATATTCAGACACATATATGATCACAGAAACAAATACAGATGCAGAAATAAAGTAAAAGCAATAAAAGAAAGAACACACCGGATTTTATACTGGTTCGGAGTTAACCTATATCCGATTCCGTAACATAAGTACGGATTTCCTTTCAAAATCAATTCTTACAATTACACCCTCGATTTCAAGGCCACGAGGTACACCACTCCAGATTCATAATCCTCTAGGTAGAGATACTTGATTTTACGGGCAACAAGTTCACCCAATTGATTTTCCAGGCTATAATCACACCTTTTCTTGCTTGATTGATTTCACAGACTACAATCACACCTTTTCTCACTCAATTAATTACAAAGAAGCCTATAACTCCGAATATCACTGGGATCTTGTTGAGATAGTGATAGAGAATCAAACCAGAAATGATCTAGTTAGATTCAATGGTGATTTCGGTAGAGTAATGGTAAAAATGTATGTAAAGAAATGTGGAAGAAGAAGAGAAGTGAAATCAGAGAATGTATGAATATAAATTCGTTTAAAACAGCCCCTATTTATAGTAGAACAACAACCATGTCCATTCGTGAAAGGATATGACGAATAGACACTTCCTTTGAAATTCAAATTTTTGAAATAAACTGCCACCTTGTCGACAAGGGTATCTTGGGGTTGTCGACAGGCCTATGTAACTTTTGGTAATTTGTTTGTCTTTGAAAATAACTTCAATCTTTTATTAAAACTATTTTAAACTTTATAAATATACTTAACGATAGTTAAAATAAATAAATAAGTATAGAGAACGATATTTTGGTATATATAAAATTTTACTATGTAGTTAAATCTAAGTATGAATATTTAAAGTTAAATATATTATAATTAAAAGATAGTTTAAAACCAAGAATAATTTGATTCTGAAAATAAAGATCATTTTGAGGCTAAAAGTATTTTAAAACCAGGATAGATGTTTTTGATTCTTTTAAAAGGAAGATTTTGAAATCATTTTGATAACAAGATCTAATTTTTAAAACATTTAAATAAAAGTTAGTGGATACAAAACAATGTTCCACTAGATTATTCGTAGGTTCCATCCAACTTAGGGTTCCATCCCTTTAACGGGCTCAAAGTCGATTACATTCCACTAATAAAAAGAATTTTAAGATGTCAGTGCTTTTCTGGAAGTTTTAACAAAATTCCTAACTAAACTACTTATTATTGAAATGTTGAACTCTTGATAATCTTGATACTCATGAGTCTTCAATCTTGATATTTTCAGTCTTGAATCTCTATATTGTATAGTCTTCATTCTTGGTACCTGCATGGTTAAATCCTGCATATACATATATATTTAAACTATAATGTTAGTATTTATATTTTATAATCTTATTCTAAGGTTGTTGTCATCAAAACCAACTTCTCAGGGACTAACAATCTCCCCCTTTTTGATGATGACAACCTTTTCTTATAAAAAATTACTTTTATCCAAATAACTCCCCCTAAAACTATGCCTAACTATCCTATTTTATACTTCTCCCCCTTTGTCCTCAACAAAAACCATCCTAAAACCGTAAAAATAAAAATCTCCCCCTTAAACTAATACTAAACAAAGTATAGTAAATGAAATGTAAAAGACATTAACATAATTATATTATAATTATTCAATACATAAATATGTATAAGTATATTTCAAACAATCCAATCAACACGCATATCGAATCCAATCATATCAAACAATTCAAACAAATCAATCAAGTTAAACAAGTCAATCAAATCAAACAAGTCAAACAAGTCAATCAAAACATACCAAACAAATCAAAAACTAATAATCCTATACTATAAGACAATACTACAAACTCCTTCTATATAAAATACACCCGTTATGTATACATGTATGAAATATGTAGTTTGTAATGCAGTATGAAATGTATGACATATGCAATGTAGCAGAGATAATATGCAAAATGAAGTGCAACTTGTGATGCAAATGATTATGATATTTCATGCATTGTAATTTATGATGTAATATGTGATGAAATGTGATATGAAATAGGATGCATAATGATATGTAATATGAAACAAAATGATAATGAAGTAAAATAATAATAATAATAATAATAATAATAATAATAATATACAGAATGATATGATGATATATATACTACGGTAAGAGACATTTAGATTATAAGATAAACATGAGTGATAAGTAATATCTAATTGACAAGCATGTATATATACATACATACATATACATATACATATACATATATATATATATATATATCTGTGTGTGAGTGTGTGTGTGTGTATGTATGTATATATCAAATTATTTATTATAAATCACTTCAACCAAACAAAGGTAATACACACCAATTACTAGACTTAGGTTAAGGGAATGGGACTGAAAGAGTAGTAAAGAAAAGAGTTTAAAGGTAATAAATGATATTAAAACTATAACATATTCATGAAAGGTAGTAATCAAACTCAATATCAAAACCAAATTGCTAAGAAATATGGATTTAAACTATATGTATGATCAAATATGGTTTTTATAAAAATTAATAGCCTACTTATTTAATTTATTAATTTTTTTTTTAGAATCCAAACTTCCATGTTTATAAAATACTTAACTTACTAATTAAAACCGTTATATTAAATTATTATTGGTTTAAATATTTAAAAACATGTTTAAACATCTTTTAAATTTAAAAAAAATATCATAATGAAATATTAAATAAAATAATAAAGATTGAAAAACTAAAATAAACATGTGTTATACTAAGGCCTCTTGCTTTTAAAATTTTTAATTAATTATTAAAAAACATTTAAACATGAAATCAATTTTAAAATATTCTAATATAAGTTAGAAACTAACTCTAAAAAGAATAGAGAAAAATACTTAATTTAAATATCATTTTTACATAGTTTAAAGTTTCATAAAGAAAGACAACATTTAAAGAATGCTATAAAAAGTTTTTGCAGTAAAAATATGTTCGAAACTTTATAAACTAAAACTGTATCATTTACCAAATGCTATGTAAAGTTTCTGAAACTCTACAGCGTTTCAAAGCACAGAAATGCAAAAAGCGAAATTGCAGTACTTACAAAATGTTACAAAAGAAAAGAAGCATTTTAGAAATGCTATCTAAAATTCCGGACTTATTTTTAACATGATTTTGCACTAATTTTACGACTAGATTTTGACGTGTAAATAACTAATTTTTGACCCAATTTTTTGAAGTTGTTAACATAACTAAATCACTTAAAACAAATATAAAAAATTATGGAAAAAACATGTGTAAAGACACTTGGCATTATGCATGTAAAAATGCTTTTATTATAGAGCAAGTGTAATGACACGTGACATTTTGCATGTATGCCACTATCTACTTATATGACAAGTGTCAGATGATGTTGTGCAATCTTATTAATTGAAGAAATATATAAATAGAGCCTTATTCTAACATTCTAAATTCATTCTATTAATTTCTTAAAGATATAAAATTAGTATCTTAAAAGAAATAGAGTATGAGAACTAAAAAAATCATTAGAAAAGTTGAAATCATGAATGAAGGTATGCTTTTCTACTTAATATTGTTGTAATAAATTAGTTGTAAGATTTTATTGGAAAGGAACACATTTTAAAAGACTTAATTATGATGTGTCGATATATGGACCAAAATATCAAAACTTATAAAAGAGATAAATTTCTATACCTAACTAAATGCATAAGTATATGTTCCTAAATGAAACAATAAAGATGAAATAATTGTAAAGCATACCACTTTTTGCACTCCTCCATCTTTCTAACTTTGTTGTTCTTCCATTGCCATGAACCACACATTTATATCTTTTAAAATTTACGACAAGATCTGTTCTATTGTGACAGGCTCGTTTTTCTGATCACGTAGTATGTTTATTTGCTGAATTTGAAGACCGTATGAGAAAGATACAGATGATTTAGTAGATTGACTAACTTGGCGCCAAAACTTTGAATTTGAATTTTGAATGAATGGACACTTCAACCACTATAAATAGGCCCAACAGTCACCACTTCGTCTTCTTCTTCTTCCCGGTTTTCTATATACCATAAAACTTCTAGAAGGCATATCTCCTTCGTTTCTTAACGGAATTGGATGAAACCAGCGGGAAATCGAAGAGGAAGGCAAGGGCTACGATCTAGTAATAGTTTGGTGACGAATTTGGGTGGTATTATGGTACAACAGGCCGATCAATAGGAGAAATGTAGAAAATTCTGTACACGGTTTTTCAGTTTTGGATAGCCAATTTAAAACTGTCAAATATCACTCAATTTTGATCGGAATTTGATGATTCACCCATTAAAACGACTGAGGGAACAAGGACTACAATCTGGAAAAGAAGTTGGGACAAAATATTCAGATAACTGGATGCAATTAGAAGAATTCCATTGACAGTTTGCTTTCTTTTTCTCTTTGTTCACCAAAACATCATTTGACCATCACTTGGTCTTTTCTTGATGGATTCGTACGAAACCAGTGGCATTGCGAAGCAGATGGAGAGAAGTAAAGTATCAAGTAAAGTTGTAGATGAGAACCAAAAGTTTTTTATTCATCTAGTACCCATTTCATTGCTGATTGCCATTATACATCCATTTGTTCTTCTTGATCAATGAATGATTATCTGGTATCTTTTAACCAACAGTCATTAGACATAACTCTTCTCCTGCAAAAAACATAACTTTTTAAAGAATCAAGTGACTTTTAAAATAATTAAATATAGTTTTAAACAAAAATATCATGATGATTCTGTGACATATTCATATGAAAATAGTGTTAATAATTTTATAAAAAAATTGCCATTTCAAAATTTTTCAAAATTCAGATTATGAAAACTTTGAAAACTTGCTCTGATACCAAATATGAGATATCGGATTACGGATCTTAAGGCTAGGATTAACACTAGAGGAGGGGTGAATAGTATTTTAAGGAATTACTAATTCTTTATGAGTTTACATTAATTTGAACACAAATATATGCGATATTCAGACACAGATATGATCACAAAAAAATACAGATGTAGAAATAAAGTAAATAAAAGAAAGAACACACTGGATTTTATACTGGTTCGGAGTTACCATACATCCAGTCCCGTAACAAAAGTACAGATTTCCTTTCGAAATCAATTCTTACAATTACACCGTCGATTTTAAGGCCACGAGGTACACCACTCCAGATTCACAATCCTTTGGGTTGAGTTACTTGATTTTACGGGCAACAAGTTCACCCAATTGATTTCCCAGGCTACAATCACACCTTTTCTCGCTTGATTGATTTCACAGGCTACAATCACACCTTTTCTCACTCAATTAATTACAAAGAATCCTATAACTCTGAATAGCACTGGGGTCTTGTTGAGATAGTGATAGAGAATCAAAGTAGAAATGATCTAGTTAGATTCAATGGCGATTTTGGCAGAGTAATGGTAAAAATGTATGTAAAGAAATGTGAAAGAAGAAGAGAAGTGGAATCAGAGAATGTATGAGTACAAATTCGTTTAAAACAACCTCTATTTATAGTAGAACAACAGCCATGTCCATTCGTGAAAGGATTTGATGAATAGACACTTCCTTTAAAATTCAAAATTTTGAAATAAACTGCCACCTTGTCGACAAGGGTATCTTAGGGTTGTCGACAGGCCTATGTAATTTTTGGCAATTTGTTTTTCTTTGAAAATAACTTCTATCTTGTATTAAAACTATTTTAAACTTTATAAATATACTTAACTATAGTTAAAATACATAAATAAGTGTAGAGAATAATATTTTGGTATATATAAAATTTTACTATATATTTAAATCTAAGTATGAATATTAAAAGTTAAATGTATTATAATTAAAAGAAAGTTTAAAACCAAGGATAATTTGATTTGAAAATGAAGATCATTTTGAGGCTAAAATATTTTAAAACCAGGATAGATGTTTTTGATACTTTTAAAAGGAAGATTTTGAAATCATTTTGAAAACAAGATATCATTTTTTTTAAACATTTGAATAAAATTTAGTGGATATAAAACAGTGTTCCACTAGATTTTTCGTAGGTTCCATCCTGCTTAGGGTTCCATCCCTTTAACGGGTTCGAAGTGGATTCCATTCCACAAATAAAATGGATTTTAAGATGCCAGTGCTTTTCTAGGAGTTTTAACAAAATTCCTAACTAAATTACTTATTACTGAAACCTTGAACTCTTGATAGTCTTGATACTCATGAGTTTTCAATCTTGATATCTTTAGTCTTGAATCTCTGTACTGTACAGTCTTAATTTTTGGTACCTGCATGGTTAAATCCTTCATATACGTATATATTCAAACTATAATGTTAGTATTTATATTTTATAATCTTATTCTAAGGTTTTTGTCATCAAAACCAACTTCTTAGGGACTAACAACAATAATATATTATATAATTAATAAGAAGACAAACTATAAAACTTTCAATTTTTATATAAACTACTTTTTATTTCGTCCCTTGGAGAGTATTTGACCCCGCCCAAGAAGTATTGTAATGATCGATATATAAATATTCGTTTTGTTATAAAACGGACATTTGTATTCATCCGGTACAATACGTGCTGGATTTGTTCCTGTATTAGACAAGTTATAAGCACATTAAACCATTACAGTTGGTATAATATTTCATTTTATACGGTTCAAAAAATTTTGCCATCACTTTTTTGCTGTGTATACGCATTTGTGTACAATACAGGAAACAAAGGGGAAGTGCTGCCAAAATTTTGTTGAATCATTTAAAATGAAATAATTTACGAAATGTAATTGTTTACTATGTTTGTTAGAGGATGATGACCATCAAAATAGAGTACCATAAATCAACATTTCAATATTGTATTCTTAAGTTTGGATAAATTGACGCATATAAGATTATGTATCAATAAATTGAAAAATAAAATACCAATTCGTAAAATAGCCAATATTTATTTTAGATTTGTGACATATTCTTTTAATAGGAAAAATTATCGATTATTTTATTGATTGGAGGAGATGGATGTATCAAAGAAGGGGACCGAGAGGCTCAATATAGAAATATTTTTATAAAGGTTTAAACGTATTTGTTGAATTCGATTTAAGTAATAATAGAAAAGATGTACAAATTCGTTGTCGATTTAGTCGGTGTAAACATTTGAAGTATTTGTTACCGGATATTGTAAAAGTTCATTTATGCAAAAACAGTCTCATACCGAAGTATTATATTTGCAATCGTCATAAAGAAGTTGTAGCACGTACTCTTGTAGAGTCTGAATTAGAGGTGGCAGGTAATGAAATTGTTATGGTGAATCGTTTATAAAATATGGTTGAAGATGTAGCATGAACAATCTTCGCTACAGTTGAAGCTGACGACGACGATTTAAATGTTTGAAGCAATTTTTTTTACAATTGGATTCTTTTAAGAAATCTCTTTGGGATGGTTGTAAAAGTGGCACTCAACTATCAGTAATCTCGGAATATATTGCGATGTAGTCGAAATACAACAACATTGAAGTCGAATTTACACCTATTATACAAGCTACAAAACGACATATGCCGCCTAATAATTTAATGTGTGAAAACCACTATGAAGTTAAAAAAATTATATCGGCTTTTGGTTTGCCATATCAAAAAATAGATACATGTTAAAATGGCTACATGTTTTTTGAAAAGAGGACATCACTTTTAGAAAGTTTAGAATATGTAACAAGGAAAGGTGCAAACTAAGAAAAAAAAGAGAAAGGAAGTTCCATACAAACGTATGCATTACTTGCCCATCACTCCTAGGCTTCAAAAATTATACGAATCTTCTATAACTGCATCTCACATGAGATGGCATAGCATGAGAACAGAGGAAAAAAGTACATTGACATATCCAGCCAATGGAGAAGCATGGAAGCATTTTGATAAAACTTATCCCACTTTTTCAATGAAGAGTCGTAATGTTTGACTTGGATTATGCATGGATGGGTTTTCACCATTTTCTCAATTTGATGATAAATATTCATCCTGGCCCATTATCATAAAACCTTACAATTTACCTCCGTGGATGTGTAAGATATATGTTTCTTACTGTTGTCGTTCTTGGCCCCGATGATCCGACACAAGGAATCGATGTTTATTTACAACCGTTGATTGAGGAGTTAAAAACACTATGGAACGGAAGAGCGGAAACATATGACATTTCAAAGAAATTTTTTTTGTATGTTTGCTTCTCTGTTGTGGACTATAGGTGATTTTCCTGCTTATGTAATGCTTTTAGGATGGAGTACATCTCATTGTCTAGCTTGTCCTTATTGCATGGAAGGAACATGGACATTTTCTTTACTGAATGGTAAGAAAATAATGGTTTGACTATCATCGATGTTTTCTCCATGCCAGTCATCCCTTCAGAGAAGATAGAAAAAACCTTTTAGCTAATAGAGTAGAAACCCGACAACTACCAACGATATGGTCAAGCGAAAAGATATATGAACTTGTAAGGGACTATCCAAAGATACATGAAACTGGAGTATAAACTGAAATTGCTGACAAATCGACTATTCATAATTGGTGCAAACAATGTATATTTTGGGATTTACCTTGTTGGAAAGATCTTATGCTTCATCATAATATTGATGTGATGCACAATGAGAAAAAATGTATTTGAAAATATCTTTAACATAATTTTAAGTGTCAAGTGAAGAATAAGGACGATTTGAAATCAAGACACGATATACAAGAGTTATGCAAATGTCTTGAGCTTCATATAAAACCAAAAGACAATAAAAAACCCAAAGCATGTTATGAATTGGATAATAATCAAGTTAAATTTGTGTTAAAATGGGAGGAAGATTAATATTTTCTGATAGAATTTCATCAAATCTTCGTAGATGTGCTAACTTTAAAAATGGTAGATTGAGTAAAATTAAAAGCCATGACTGTCAAATATTGATGAAAAATTTACTACCCATGAATTCAATGAATTATTGCTCTTAAAAGTTTGAAAGGTAATAACGAAACTAAGTCAATTTTACAAAGAGCTTTGCTCGACTAACTTAAAAGTTCAATGTTTATGTAAACTTGAAGAAGATATTCCTATTTTTCTCTACAAACCCGAGAAAATATTTCCACCAGATTTTTTTAATGCAATGGAGCATCTACATGTTCATCTCCTGTCTGAAGCACGAATTTGAGGTCCTGTGTAACATGGATGGATCCATTCAAGGGCTATGAAATATGCTACCTATTAATTTAATTATATTCCCAAATTAAAGTTAATGTAAACTAATTTTTCATTGATATTTAAATCATCTAAAGAAAAAAGTGAGGCAATAATCATGGTTTGAAGGTTCGATCTGTAAATCATACATCGAAGAAGAAGCTTCGTTCTTTTTCTCTCACTATTTCAGTGACCATGTGAACATATCATTTGAAAGTGTTCCACGTAATGATGAAGGCGATGAACAAGAGTCGTCTCAAACAATGTTATCTATTTTTAGACAACGCGCTCAACCTTATGGAAAATGTGTAGACATATGGTTAGACAATAGAGATCTTCACGTAGCACATACTTATATTCTTCTTAATTGTGTTGAGGTTGCACCATTTGTTAGGTAATATGAAATAATAATTCTTGATTTATTAATTTAAAAATGCATGCGCATGTAGAATTCGAGCAATATTTTATTCATACATGCAGTATTTAAGAAAGAGAACATCCACGCAGAGAACTCAGTAAAGAATTTTCTAATTGGTTTTCAAAATACGTTTATGAACCATGAAATTGTGTGGTCGACGAAGGATTGAAACATCTTGCTTTGGGACCAAAAAATGTCAAGACATGTCCACTATATTTCATCAATGTATATAAATTCAACACCAAAGAATAAGGTGCTGCAAAATTGACTGATTGTACTGGTGTATTTGTTAAAGGTAGCGATGACCCAGAAAATTACATAAATGATTTTATGGCGTTTTGACCTAAATTTTGTAACTTACAAATTTCTCATGACCCACGGAGGATGTTTTCTATTTAGATGCAATTGTTTCAGCAATGTTTCAAGTTCAAGAAGTAGTGTGCATAAGGATTATAATCTTATTGAAATAAAGCACACATCGCATTATCACAAGTATGATTCTTTTTGTACTAGCCAAATGAGCATTGCAAGTTTATTATACTCTTTATCCTTCTCTAAAAAGAGATAAAGCAGATTGATCAGCAGTTTTTAAAACAAAGACAAGATTTACGTTTGATGGAAAGAATATTCCAAACAAACAGGCTTATCAAGCAGATCTTAAGCGAAGTAATGAAACAATAATAACAACGGATAATCGTACTGAATTTGGACCTCTGAACGATGAATCAAACATTTTGGTAGAAGCATTTGAGAGTGGAGAGGAAAATAATGTAGAATATGAGATCGAATCTGAACCAGATGATGATGAGGATTCGTTAAAATATTAAGTTGAATTCTGATGTATTACGCAATTTATGTAATTGATGGCATTTATTTTGCATGTTGTGCAATTTATGTCATTTATGAAACCGAATCTGCTTATCGTCATTTACGTAATTTATGTCATTTATGTAATTTATGTCATTCACATCATTTATACTGTATATATTACTTAGTTAGCAATTTATGTTAAAAATGCAATATTTTACTTATCGTCGGAATACGAGGCCTAATATGAATCGGGTATATTTTGTAGTTTATGTATTTTATCTCATTTATGTCATTATTACATATATATCATTACTATGCTATTGTTCTCTTTTAAACCGATGTGTCTGCGATGGATATAATGTCATTTAGAAAGTGGAGCTCATCCCATTCATCTGAAGGCGATGTCAGCGGCCCATCACAGCCGCCACAGCGTCCAGTTGTGTATTTGGTGCCTAAAGCGGAGGGCTAAGTATTAATTTTTTTTTCAGCATCATAAATAGTTTTTGTACGATATAATAATATGTATCATATTTAATACAGGACGTTCGACATACAACCGTTAGCTATAGTTCTATTAGTTTCTAGACACTCGGATAAGAGTAAGATGACGGCTTGTTAGCCCAAGTGGGATAATATCCCTTCCTACATCATGAAGTGTATATGGAAGGATTTCATTGTATGTCTTATATTTTCGATTCTCAATTTGTTTATCGCTTATTTATTGCTCACCTTATAATGTTTAATTATTTATGGCTTATTTATCATGAAATGCAGGCCGCAGTCGACGTCCAAGCTGATGACAAACTGCTGGTACGACACCACTGGATGTAGAAGATGAGGAAGAATTGCCGGGATACAATGTCGACTATGAAGTATAAAGGGAAGAATATGAACTGGATGGGAATGAGTGTGTAAGAGGATTGGCTGGCACATTCGGAGAGTAACGAAGCGAAGGTAAGTGTAGCAATCTTTTATTAATTATTTGATTGATATGTAAATATCAAAAAATATTTGGTAAGTAAATAATGTATTATTTGTTTAAATGTTTAGATAGATTCGCAAAGAAACTCTGCAAATAGGAACAGTAATCCCGTCACTCGTCGAGGAGTGTCCAAGTCGTTCCAACAATATCGTCAGGAGTTCCTAAATTTATTAACTATGAATTGTAAATAGTTATTATGCTATATAATTTTGAATATCAATAATAGTACATAATAATCAATTTCAGGAAGCGAAGGCGTAGGGTCTCATATCGTACATGGATGTATTTACCCGTACTCATGTCGTCGAGCATGTAAATCCAAACGGCACTGTTTCATATACATGGCACGATGATAAATCGTGGAAGAGCCATGTAAGCATATTTTAGTTTAGATACTAGTAGTAATTGTTTTAATTATTAAAGTATAATAAATTAAGATATTATGCTATTAATTTCAAATGTATTTTTATTTGTTAATGCAGGCACGGTTTATGGAACGGAGACAAAAACTCCTGTAAGAAAAATGTCAAGAGCAGCTGACTATGGATGAGGAAGATGTCATTTTTGAATAAGTCATGGACCAACCTTTTTTGAACAGGCATTACGGTTTTGGAAATCGAGCGGTAATGTATAGTATATTTAGATATAACAACTTAGTAATCTTCAGTTCTAAAGAACTTCACATCGCTCTAGTTTTGATAATAAGTTTATAGATATAACAATTAAAATATTATGATGTACCTTCGATAGTAAGATTATAGTATTTGAACTTTTACTAAATTAAATAAGTATTGCAGGGTAGACAGAGGAGAGTCGGTAAAAGCAAAGCTCAAATCGATCTAGTAGAGATCGAGGAATTAAGAGGTACGGTGGCGCAGCTGGAGGACCAGAACCGTCGGCAGACTATTAAGATGACACGGCTGCTAGACCAGCAGATTGCTAAGTACATGCAATACTATGGTAGTCGCTTTCCGTCCTCAACTAGTTCCGAAGGTTCTGGAGGTGATTGATATGAGTAATAGGTATGTTTTTTGTTATTCGACATTGTTTATGTAACGACCTATCTTTTTGGATGTTTTAAGCAGACACACACGTCGGACTCAAACCACTCAAAAGGGAAGATTGTTATGGGGTAAATAAGAAAAAGAGAAAGAAATAAAACGAATACAGAATCTCGCAGCGGAATGAAAAAAAATAATAGTCAAATAACAGTTCATGAAGCTGTCTACAAATAAATTTGATTATACTTATACAATAGAATCGGAGTTACAGACAACAAGAATAAATAAATAAATAAATGCAGCGGAACAACATGATGCAGTGGAATAATTATAATAAATAATAATAATAATAATATAAATCTTTATCTTCGTCCTTCAGAAATAAGGTCTTCAACCCTAAAATGCTTAAAATGACCTGAGCGAATTGAAAAGACAAAACACTCGAGTCAGAACTAAAAGATCTTATGTAAGTTAAATAAATGGTAAATATAAGTGTAACGATGTCAGAGATGTTTACGAGGTTTGACATCTCCTATCCAGTGTCTAACGTGAGTGCGGTAACTTAAGAGATGTTTGAGATTCCCATCTCCTAAGGATCCATTAAACTATATACTATGTAGTACAATACATTATTATAATAGTGTCTACAATAATGTAAAGCATTAAAATAGCATTAAGGCATTACCCATATCCCCTTAACATATTTTTATACATTCTCATAGTCTATACAATACCGTAATTCCTCCATAAACTGGAGGGCTATCAGAGGGCACTCCATTGGTATGGTACAAAACAAACTCATAGAAGACACTTTAGGGTATGTGAACATGGCACTCGAGGCAACGCCGGGGTAGATTTACCAATTGCAGAACCTGGCCGGTGGTAACTCGTAGTAGCTACTACCGCCCACCTCAAAACACATCCCCAATCAAAAATCAAGGGGTGGTTACCAAATCATCACAAAGTCATAATATGGTATCGAGGAAGAATGTCCAATCGGAGGAATGACCTCACTTGGCCTTGGTATAGCTCTTGTTTTAGTCACATCTAAGCTGACTCACGGGAGTCAATGTCACGTCATACCTTATATAGAAATTATTTGCCAAGCCATCCTACTTCATTTCAAGAATCTCCAACCCACGTACATAGTTGTTAAAGTGGTTTTCGGTATTGGTAGAGAGTATGACATAACTGATCCCGGTCTCTTTAACAACCAAACGTTTATTTCACACTGGATGGTTCTTTTACATTTTAAAAGTCAATTGCTACTTGATATCAAAATCTCATATTCTCAAAACCATATTATTTTAAATCATATTCACTTTCAAAATCACATGCACTTCCAAAATCGTATTTACTCAATATGTCATTTCACAATGGTTATCAATTTTAAATTTCAACTTAAGTTGTATCATCATCAAGGATAACCTTACAAGTCTGAATTTTTAGAAAATAGTTAAGGTATTCATAAATAATTTTAATAGTTTTAAAAATAGCTTAAATTAGATTTAATATATTTTAAATAGTAAAATAGCTTTGAATGGATACAAATTGGGTTTGGTTAGATTTAAAAATGATTTAAATAGATTTAAAATAGATTAAATAGATTTTATTAGGTTTTAAAGGTTTTAAATTGATTAATTATAGACTAGATTGCTTTAAACTATTAAATTGATTAAATAAATTTAAGATAGATTAAATAGATTTAAATTATATTAAATAAATTTAAAATGGATTAAATAAATTTAATTGGTTTAAAACGGGTAAAATAGATTAAATTGGGTTAAATAGGTTATAATAGATGAAATAAATTAAAATCGTTTAAATTGATTAAAATAGTTTAAACTAGTCTGAAATAGATTTCAAATTTCTCCAAACATTTCCAATAACTCAATTCAGATAAGTTCATTTTATTTGACACTTCATCTTTGAAATTTCAAAATTTAAATCCTTTGAACAATTCATTAAATCAATTCCAATTTCAACATTTACACACGGATTTTAGAAAATAATTCAGTTTAAATAAATCAATTTCTATTTCAAAATACCAGTTATCTGAATTCAAAATTTTACATATTCAAAGATCACTTAGTTTAACCCATTCCGGTGTCCGTATATAATTTTCTACCCTAGGGTCCAGTGATACAGATATTTGTGATTTCAATCCATAATTTAAATTTTTTACAGTTATATATCATTTCTAACCGTAATTCCGAACTAAATAAAAATCCATAAAATCGCTCGAGTTTATCATTTCAACCCGTAACGATTTTTTCCTAATCTATAGATCGTTCGAGTATGTATCATTTCAACCCATAAGGAACTTGCAATATTATAACATTATAAAGTACGACATCTAGTCATCCAATATGAATGATAAAACATACATCACAATCATCATCCAAATAAATCAATAACGTCAACAGATAATTGATAATCAATACAGGTATTAAATTGACAAATTAAAACTCAATATCAAATTAAACGATAATTAAATGCAATAAAAGTCAAATTTAACTAGAATGACAAGTTAACATCCCAAACAGCAATAGATTAATTTTTAATCACATAATAAATTAAATTTAACTAACATAAGAAATTTTAGAAGTTGTGAGCCAGTTAAAACACCCACCTTCGATTTAAAATCAAATTAAAAGCCAATTTAAAACCAAAATTTGAACGGTCATAGAATCCATCCAAGCTAGTGTCAAAATGTCCGAAATTTCGATACGATCTCAGCGAAACAAACCGCATGTGAATCAGACCTTGTCTGTAAAAGTTATGTTATTTAGAACAATTAAAATCAAAATTAAAAAAAAAAAAAAGAATACCACGTCAACAACTCCTCACGCAAACCCAACCATCTGCTTTTCGTTCGAACGAATGAAGCTGCCACCTTTTTATTTGTATATCAATTAAGTGTTAATTATTGCACTAATTACAGTGTTCAATCTCAATTGCAATTAATCCAATTAATTAAAATTTAATTTCAGTAAATTGATTATACTTTGATTTCAATCTTTTTATTTAATCAATCATTATTCTGTTGACCTAATTAACATTGTTTTATATTTTATTACATTATTCTTAAACTTCCATCTTTTTACTTGTTTTAACTGTTACATTTCCATTATATTGAATTTTGTCAATTTCACACATCAATTAAAATTTAAAATCCCAAATTAATTTATTTATCTTGATTTCACTTTTATATTAAATCAATTGTTACCTTATGAATATAATTAACATTTTTATTCCTTTTATTACAATCACGATTTATAGTTATTGTCTTAACTCACCTTAATGTAACATTTAAGGACATGCAATTAAAATTGATTTACATAAATTGGTAACAAATAACAATTGTCACCATTTCTACATTTAATAACATTTGTAAGTTTATTATTTACAAACAATTGTTATAACAACTCACATTTCACTAATTTTATTCAATTTCTATTTATTACACATTATTTTATTAATTGACCAACATTTAAATTATCAACTGCTATTTTAATTCAATTATCAATTAATACACACATTACTATAATTTATTTACAACCTATATCAGTTATTACTCTATAATCCTTTTGATTAATTGTAATTACATTTAAAGCAATTATCAGTTACCTTAAATTAATACTATTTCACTTTATTTTAGTTATATTCTTATTTTTAAATCAAAATTTTTTATTTCTTCCAACATTAAGTTACGAAACCTTATTAAATTTACAATTTTTAATTATTGAAAATTAGGGGTCGCTACACTCTCCCCCACTCAAAACTTTTCATCCTCGAAAAGGAAAAAGAAGGAAAAAGGAAGAATTAAAAAACCAACATATCTTATTCAAAATATTAAATTTATAAACAATCAATTTACATAATTAAATAATTTAAATAAAATATATCATTTTATGAAAACTAAATCCTTTTATATTCAAGTTCTTAAAGTTTGGAAAAACATTTCACAAACATTTTTTAAGTCAAAAATTTACGAAAAATTTCGTAGTCTCCTTTGTACGGAGAGGTCTAGAAGAAATAATAATATCAATAATTACAATATATGTGACGACCTAGAATTTTTGAGCATTTGAAATGAGAATATTTAATTTAACTTGAATTTCAAATATCAATATGTATTGGGTGATTTAATTATTAAATCAAAATAATTTGAAGTTGGGTAAATTATTGAATCTGGAGTTTTAAGCCTGTTAAAAATAATTTGAAGGCTTATAAAATTTATATTGATTACACTGAAGATAGTAGAAGTTGTAAATTTGAATTTAACAGTGGTTTGTTCAGTTTTGAAATTTTATATCGTTTAAGTTGAATTTAAAATAGCCTTCCGAGGCTCAGTCTCGGAATTTGATGAAACCTGTTCCATGGGATCCGTAATATTGTATTATTATCGGATTTCAATTTTCGTAGTGATTGGAGTTATTATGTGAGCATACGATTAATAAACGCGTTGAAATTTACAACGATAATTTAATTTAACTTTTATAAGTATGATATCATATAAGCAACATCACAGCCGAGATAAAAATTAAATAATATTATAACTTGACAAAAATCAAATATTGGCTTCAAGAGCACGCCACTTCCTTTCCAAAATATCACGTCCCCTCTCCTCTTTTATAAATCGAGCTTCATCCCTTACTTCAGAAACAAAACGAAATCGAACAATAATTAATGGCCGAGGCCTAAACTTCTCACATCAAAGCCTAAACAATAATTAATGGCGGAACAAATCGAATATAAATCAAGTAAAAAGTAGGCCGAACCCTTTTCGTTTCATCTCGTTTTTGCAAAAAAAAAATAAAAGAAAAAAAAATGGCGGCCAAACTTTATAGATCGAAGCCGATTCCATCTCGTTGAAGGGGGGGCCGACCGAAGTCGTTGCGAATCGCATGAGCGCTGGGAGGGGCGGTCGTAGTTGGCTTGCGAAGGGAAGGAGCGTGATGTCGATGCGAAGTACGTGTGTCAGTGCTCGCGAACACGAGGCCCACGGAGGGGGAAAAAGCTCGAAGTCGCGATCGTTTGCTAGGCGTTCGGCTTGGGAAGGAGCTTGGAATGGTGGGCATCTTGGCGATTTCGCGATGGTGTTGAGGTGGGGCGGCGATGCGGTGGTTTATGAGGGGAAGAGCGGGGGTCGAGCGCGCTTGGACTTTTGGTGACCGAATTAGGGTTTCGGCAGCGTGGGAGGGAGCAGGGGTTCGAGCAGTTAGGTATTTCTTTAAATTTATTTATTTACTTTATATGTTTATGAATTAAAAATAAAAATAAAAATGAAATGAAATTTTATTTATATAATAGAGTGTTGTAGAGTTTATATATATAAATCTGACTTTTCATGAAATATGTTTAAGTCACATATATTTAAAAAAAAAAGAATTTAGTTTAAATCAAATAATTTGTTAATTTAAATATATTAAATGGTAGTTGATTTTTCATTTGGTTCGAGTGTAAGTAAGATCGTATAAATTGTTATACAAGGTCTGGAAATAGTAAGGAGACTAATTAGTGTAATTAACTTATTTAATTATTTTTAAACAAAGGGATTTTTTAGGAAAATTATTAGTTAAATTAAATTTAATAAATAGTAACGGATTATATGATTATCTCAGATATTAATAAATCATGTAATGTTATACAAGGTCTAATACGGTAAAGAAAACAAGTCAGGATTGGATTGGATTGCAACGAAAAAACCAAAGGTGAGTTAATCTCACTCAGTTAACATAAATTTAAATTTAAATGATTAAATTTAAACAATTGTTTGAATGGTTGAAATTGATTGATGTGCTATAGTATGTTATATTCTGGAATTGGCATATTATTGTGCTGACATCTTTGGATGCAGGGAAAACAGGTTGGAGGGATCCAACTGGACCCCTCGAAATTATCTAGATTATTGAATATTCTGTGTTCTGAATAGTTGATATTTCGTGATGATTTTATGAATAATTGAAGTATTGAATGGTGTGGTTGGATTGAATATCACAGTAAAATAAATTGTAAAATCCATAGAATTGTATTTTCGAAAGAAATAAAAGAGTAAATTTTTAAGTAAAATAATTCTGGTGAATTGGTATAAATTAATAATGAATTGAAAATAAAATAAAACAAAAGTGATTGCAAAGCTCTAACAAATTTGGAATAAGAGGAATTTGAAGTATTAGGGGTAATAATAAATGGTAAGCTTAAGTGATATTATTTGAATGAATAAAGAATTTATTTAAAATGAGATTTTGAAAATTTTAAACTGGGTTATCAGGTAAAATAAAATATCGGTGGATATTTTAAATATGAATTCAAAGTGGAAATTTATAAAGGAATGGAAATTTGTTTAAAAATAAATAGTGATTCATTTTAATGATGTGAAAGAGAAGAGTGTTTCACTGGATAGCCAAGTATGATTTTTAAGCAATTTTAAATGTAAGTTAAAGGTTTAATGTTGATTTAAAAAGCATATCTTAGAAAATTTATTATTTTTAAATGTTTAAATTCTAAAATAAATATTTTTCAAAACTATTATCCTAGTAATTATTAAATGACTTGGTATTTGTTTTTAAAGAAAATCTAGTTTTATATTTTAAATAAAAGTAGCCTTATTTATTAAATATTCCTTAAGTATATAATTTGTTTAAGTATTAAAGTAGTTTAAATTTTTTAAGGCTATGAAGTATATTTTATAAATAAGTGCTTTTAATTTATTTTAAAGCTAAATGTATTCTATACTTGGCGTTTCAGTGGAAATAAATATTGGGAAATTATTCCGGGAAAGGATATGTTTGAAACCATTTTCAATCGGGGTTTGAAAGTGAAATTTATCTTGTAAAGATATTTGGAGATAAATAAATAATTGGGGAAATTATTTATTGGTTGATGGATGTTTATACCTATTAATTGATAGTTAAATCATCGACTATCAATATTGGACAAATGCGTTGATCGTTTCGAAGGGACCGGGATCGAGATTTATTTCTCGAAAACCACTTCGATCCGGTTTGTACGTTTTGTGTAAACGATTTTGGATTCGAAGATGGAGCAGTGAAGTGCAAGGGCTAGTCGCTACTAATCCAGAGGATATTTCCAAATGGATGTAGTAGGAATAGTGCCTTCGGTTCCGTTCGAACCCGGGACGGACTTGTATGGATGAATGCTTGCGAAACATCGTCAGGTGGACGATGGGCATTCTAAGGGATATATTCTAAAAAGGTAACGCTTAGCCTCAATCCTCATCAAATGGGAATGACTGAAAATCAGGGGTTATGCAGCAAGGCTAGGTGGGTAGCACCCAAGCAGGGTGAGGTCATTCCAGTCTAGATGTCCCTTATTTTTATTTCGGCTTAGTGGGCGGTTGCTGATCCCAACCGCGGGGTGATCTCACTCGGGATTATCCAGTAAGGGGTAGTCCCGGCCTTGTGTTGCACGGGAGCAGGCGTACTTCTCGGTACGGTGATCTAGGCCCCGTACTGTGACAGGTGGTACCCCAGTGCCTAGTCATTAGTTGGAAATCCATTCTCCCTACGAGCCTTGTACGAGTTTTGTTTGTATTACCCACTCTGTGGCTAGTAGCTGGAATTTAATGAATGTAACAATTTAGGCTATTTCATAAGTATTTGTATATAGACCCTATTATAATATCAGAGGATTTCTATAAAAATTGTTTTAGCTATCGTAAGGTAAAAACCCGACATGTTTATTTGTGGCGTGGTCTTACGAGATGCTTTCGTTTTCAAAGGATTTTTGAAACTTTAATAATCAAATGAGTGTGATTTTCTCACGCTGGTATTCCAGACTGACTCAGGTGTTATTTAACTATAATGCTCGGGTCAGATCGAGTATTATAGAATACAGGATATGATGCTGTGGAGCTCAGGAGACGAGCTGGATGATGATACGTATATCCTTACTTGTTTATCTATATATATTCTGCTGTTTGAGTTGTTGTGTATACATTGTATGTTATTGATGTGAGCTGTGATTGATGTACTCTGATGATGTAATATATGTAAACAGATATATTTGATTTTGAGTAAAGATATTTACTTATTATATTTTATTCCACTGCGATGATTAGATTCTGATGTTGTTTTCTATTTTTTTTCTTCTTCTACCTCTTCTTCTTTAACCCAAATGGTTCGTATTTCTGTACAACTTGAGTTGATTTAGGTATAATAGTGTTGACTCAAGGGGTACGGATTTGCGGGTCATTTCACTTGGTATCAGAGCTTAGGTTGGAGATAACCTTGGCTCTGGTGGGAATTACTCATTTAAATAGAGTCCGTATTACTCTATAATGAGTTTGAGCGTATTAATAGATATGAGTGCGTATTTGTTAGTGAATATAAATTGTTTTAATATTGCGTTGATTGGTTTATTGAGTGGCATATGAACCTTTGTCGACACAGTCTGGGCAACTGTATTGAAGGGGTTTCTAAACACTTGAATAGAACAATTGACACGGTATTGTTTTAACTGTGGGTAAATGAAATAATTTTTACCCAAAATATATTTTGATATAAAGAAATAGTTTTTGAAAACTATTTAGCTAATATATTGTTGCTCGGATGTTAGGAATGATAATATTAAAGTATTATCATTGCTAAGTGAAAATTTAACAAGAAATTAAAATATAACTAAAGGTTAAGGAGATAAATTCATTATAAAATAAAATTTATAAATATGAATTATGAATGTAATTTATAAATTGAAATATAATTAATTGGGAATTTGTATAAGCATAAACTATACAAATGCATTTTATTTAAAATTTGAATTAAAATAGAATTTAAAAAATTTAAAACCCCGGAGATTTTGGAAGTGTTTGGAGGTAAATAGTATTATTGTTGTTTTGGGTTATTTCTGAAAGGAAATTTGTTTAAAAATGGATTTTGGAAGGGAGATAGCATTGAATTCACTTCAGTCACTGGAAAAATAACTTCGGCGATGACTGCAGCATCATCGATGTTCATTTTCGAGTTTCTAAGTGAAGGATTGCTGCCAAATTGATTTGTTCAGAAAAGTTAGTTGTTTTTGAAAATCTCAAAGGAAATTTGTTGGAAATAAAACCAGGATTGGTTTAATTATTGAGAAATATGATTTGAGATGTTGGAGATTTCAAAACAATTTGAAGCCAAAGCTGGGTGTTTAAAAATCCGGATAAGATAAGTTGTAAGCTTATAAATGGAAATGATTTGTAAATTAGGAGGAAATTTAAGTTTTGGATAATGGAATATAAATCTAAAGTGAAAAGTTAAAATGAAATTTACTTGGATTGGAGAATAAAATTTAACTGGATTAAAATAAATTGGATTGATTTCAAGAGATAAATATGAAATGCTCGACAAAAAGGTATGTATTTGATTTTGGTATGAAATTTTATTGGGATTTGGATTGAACCACTTGGCTTTTTGTTTTCTTTTTGGATTTGGGAGGCCGTAGAGCCATTTTGTAGTTGTACCGAGCTAGCCGCGCAAAGGAGACGCTGACGAAATTTTTCGGAAATTTAGTGAGTTAGAAAAATTTTGAGAAAATTTTTGATAATTCAAAATTTAGTTTCGAATTATAATTTGAATGATTGTATAAATAAAGCTATTAGGGAATTAAGGGAAAAGTTTGGGAAGTTAGTAAGAATTGTAATGGGCCTTCTATTAAAAAGATAGTTGGTAAGATGTTGAATTGTTAAGAACTGGTTGGTTTTGGGAAAAGTAAACGGGTATTAAATCATTCTTCCTAACTGGTAATTTCGGGGACGAAATTCTTTTAGGGGGGAGGAATGTGGCTAGTAGCTGGAATTTAATGAATGTAACAATTTCGGCTATTTTATAAGTATTTGTGTATAGACCCTATTATAATATCAGAGGATTTCTATAAAAATTGTTTTAGCTATCGTAAGGTAAAAACCCGACATGTTTATTTATGGCGTGGTCTTACGAGATGCTTTCGTTTTCAAAGGATTTTTGAAACTTTAATAATCAAATGGGTGTGATTTTCTCACGCTGGTATTCCATACTGACTTGGGTGTTATTTAACTGTAATGCTCGGGTCAGACCGAGTATTATAGAATACAGGATATGATGCTGTGGAGCTCAGGAGACGAGCTGGATGACGATACGTATTTCCGTACTTGTTTATCTATATATATTCGGCTATTTGAGTTGTTGTGTATACATTGTATGTTATTGATGTGAGCTGTGATTGATGTACTCTGATGATGTAATATATGTAAACAGATATATTTGATTTTGAGTAAAGATATTTACTTATTATATTTTATTCCGCTGCGATGGTTAGATTCTGATGTTGTTTTCTATTTTTTTGTCTTCTTGTACCTCTTCTTCTTTAACCCAAATGGTTCGTATTCCTGTACAACTTGAGTTGATTTAGGTATAATAGTGTTGACTCAAGGGGTATGGATTTGCGGGTCGTTTCAATATATATCATATTTTTCATATAAAATATCCCAAACCACGAGAAAAACGATATAATATCGCTTGAAAACCGTTCTCCAAGAACGTACCTATTTATCGCGCAAATAACACTTATTTTATGAAATCAAAAGCTGTAGCAATTGCTTGCATAAACCTGCATTTCACTTATATAACCCAAAAGAGTTAATAAGTAAGTAAAAGAGAAATATTTTAAGTTGTTCCTTCAAATAACAAACAAAACATAACTACATAACAGTAATCATTTGCAAACAAACAACTGTACAAACATCATTTGAACAAAGAGGGCAATCGTCCATCCATAGCAACCAAACAAATGGTTTGTTCGGGTTTAGAACTTATAATCATATAAAATGATAAATAAACTATGAAGTAAACCATACACTAAATAGTCGTAGATAACTTTATAGATTATTTATACATCTCTATACAAAATAGAAGTATCCTTTCCCAACCAATCCATAAGGCAATACAAAAAAAGATTTCAATGCATTTTTAAGTTTACTCTATTTATCCTTTCACATCATTTATTGTTCATTTTTCCATACAATGGTTTTCTTTAATTCATGTTCATCACTTAAAAAAAAAATTAATTGTCACTCATTCATATAAGGCTTATTTCATTTATTTACATTCTTTACTTACATAAGTTATATCCATTTTAATTGTTTGGATCATAGACGAATTCATTATTGAAGTGTTGTATATATTATATTTCAATTTACTTCACATTTACAATTTAGTTTGATTTCCCTTTTTTCATCATTTATTTTTCTTTTTTCATTCATAAATTGTTTATTTTCATCAATTTACATTCGTTATTACTTTCAAAAGTTCATTTCTCCTTTATTCATACAGTGTCATTTTCTTCCATTTATTTCTGTACATCAAATGCTTAAGTAAGTTATTTTTATTTTAATTATTGGATTATACATTATTAGGTAAGTTTCTTTACAATTCATTTCACCATCTATATTTGTATTATTCCCACATTCATTCTTCCATATGTAGTATTATTGAATATTAACACTAATTCTAAATCTTTTCAATGTTTCTGAAGTTATAGTCATTCAATTTATATAGTACTCATTTTAATTATAAAATGGCTTCAACATTAATTTAAGTTTATAATTATTTACTTACATTGTTCGCCTTTTACTATTCAATCTGATTTTAAATAGCTTAGTATGTCAACATAAGTTTATAATCATATTTCTTACGTTATTCACTTTTGTTACATTTACTTAGTAGCATTTCAAACTATTAACTTCAGTTTATAACCATTTATAACATTAGAATTCTTATTTATAGAAGTAATTCTAGTGAACACTTCCAAATTTCCCCGAGTTTTACTTGTATAATATTCTCATATCCTTATTAACATTTCAACTTTTTAATATTTTAGTAAGTTATATATATATATATATATATATATATATATATATATATATATATATGTTTTTAAGAAGGCAATTGAATATTACCCAAGTTTCTCTTATATATTTAGTTAACAAAATGGTCAATGGTTTCCATTTGTTTTTCATTTTCTTTTTATTTACAATTTACAAATTTCCAATCTCTTATCTATTTCATTAATCATTTTAATATCAAGCTTCTTAGTTCCATTTTAGGAGTTTCCAATTATTAATATAGTCAAAAATCCATTCAATACCATAGTTTCCATTCCTAATTTTCAAAAACTTAAGAACTAAACACCCAAGTTCAATTTTTATTATGTTAAAATTTATATACAATCATATCTTTTATATATATCAGATCATATTTGGAATTCAAAATCATGATAAATTAATCAAAACAATTGTGTAATAAAATTACTATAATGGTCTTTCCATTTTAAAACTCGAAAATGAACGTCGATGATGCGTGCACTCATCACTGAAATTATTTTCCAGCGACAAAGTGGGGAGTACATAACTTATTTCCTTAAAAATTTCTTTTCGAACATTTTCTTTCAAATCATCTTGAAATACTTATAAATAATACAAATAGTATATTTCAAAATATTTTGAAAGAAATTTCAAAATCCCATAACTTAAGTTCTCAAATTTCCCAATTTATATCATTTTATTTGTAAATCTCATTTTTCCATCAATATTTATAAAATTTCACTACCTATCAAACAAATATATAATCACCAACTATATCAATTACAAAATATATGATAGACAAAATTATTTCATTTACCTATTTCTCAAAACAAGTATTGTGTCGGTCTGCCTTATTAAGTGTTTAGAAATCCCTATCGATGTCATACCGTCCTATGCACCGACCAGAATTTATAAATACAAAACGGAACAAATTAACACAATACAAAAACCTTTATGACACTAATAAATATGCTCTCTCATATATATACCCTCAGCGACTCATTCTAGGATATTACTACCCTAGTTGTAGTGAGTCAGACACCACAAAGCTAAGGTTATCGCTAAACCACAGATCTGATAGCAACTATGACGACCGTCCTTTTTGTACGTTTTAAGCTGACGCACACCTCAGACTCAAACCATTCAAAATGGTAGATTATTATAGCGTAAATAAGAAAAAGAGAAAGAAATAAAACAAATGTAGAATCTCGCAGCGGAATGACAAAATATAATAATCAAATAACAGTTCATGAAGCTTTCTATGAATAAATATTATTATACTTATACAATACAGAATCAGAGTTACAGACAATAGGAATAAATAAATAAATACAGATGCAGTGGAATAATTATAATAAATAATAATAGTACAAATCTTCGTCTTCGTCCTCTAGAAATAAGGTCTTCAACCTTGAAATGCTCAGACTGACCTGAGCGAATTGAAAAGACAAAACACTCAAGTTAGAACTAAAAGATCTTATGTAAGTTAAATCAACGGTAAATATGAGTGTAACGGCGTTAGAGATGTTTACGGGGTTTGACATCTCCTATCCAATGTCTGACGTGAGTGTAGTAACTTAAGAGATATTCAGGATTTCCATCTCCTAAGGATCTGTTAAAGTATCTACTATGCAGTACAATACGCTATGATAATAAAATCTACAATAAAGTAAAATATTAAAATATCATTAAGGCATTACCTATATCCCCTTAACACGTTTTTATATATTCCCATAGTCTAATATAGTACCTAATTCCTCCGTAAACTGAAGGGCTATCAGAGGGCACTCCATAGGTATGGTACAAAACCAACTCATAGAAGACACTCTGGGCATGTGAACACGACGGTCGAGGCAATGCTAAGGAAGATTTACCAATTGCAGAACCGGGATGGTGGTAACGCATAGCAACTACTACCGCCCACCTTGGGACCCCCAATCAAAAATCAAGGGGTGGCCACCAAATCATCACAAAGTCATAATATAGTATCGAAGAAGCATGTCAGATAGGAGTAATGACCTCCATTAGCCCAGGTATAGCTCTTGTTTTAGTCACAGCTAAGTTGACTCATGAGAGTCGGTGTCACATCATACCTTATACATAAATCGTTCGCCAAGCCATTCTACTTAATTTCTGGAATATCCACCATGTACATAGTTGTTAAAGTGGTTTTCGGTATTGGTAGAGAGTATGACAATATCCGATCCTGGTCTCTTTAACAACTAAATGCTTATTTCACACCGGATGGTTCTTTTACATTTTAAAAGTCAATTCCTATTTAATATCGAAATCTCATATTCTCAAAACCATATTATTTTCAAATCATATTCACTTTCAGAATCACATTCACTTCCAAAATCGTATTTACTCCATATGTCATTTCACAAAGGTTATCAATTCTAAATTTCAACTTAGGTTGTATCACCATCAAGGATATAAGTATTTAACTTTACACAGTCTGAAATTTTAGAAAATAGTTTAGGCATTCATTAATAGTTTTAAAAATAGCTTAAATTAGATTTAATGTAGTTTAAATAGTAAAATAGCTTTGAATAGATTTAAATTGGGTTTCGTAAGATTTAAAAATGATTTAAATAGATTAAATATATTTTATTAGGTTTTAAAGGTTCTAAATAGATTAATACAGACAAAATTGATTTAAATTTATTAAATAGATTTAAAATAGATTAAATAAATTTAATTGGATAAAAATAGGTAAAATAGATTAAATTGGGTTAAATAGCTTATAATAGATTAAATAAATTAAAATAGTTTAAACTGATTAAAATAGTTTAAACTAGTCTGATATAGATTTCAATGTTATCCAAACATTTCCCAATAACTCAATTCCGATGAGTTCATTTTATTTGACCCTTCAACTTTGAAATTTTCAAATTTAAATCCTTTGAACAATTCATTAAATCAATTCCAATTTCAACATCTACACTTGGACTTTCAAAAATAATTCAATTTATATAAATCAATTTCTATTTCAAAATACCAGTTAACTGAATTCCAAATTTTACATATTCAAAGATCATTTAATTTAACCAATCCGGTGCCCATATATAATTTTTCACCCTAGGGTCAAGTGATACAGATATTTTTCATTTCAATCTGCAATTTAAATTTTTTACTGTTATATATCATTTCTAACCGCAATCTCAAACTAAATAAAAATTCATAAAATCGCTCGAGGTTATCTTTTCAACCCATAACGATTTTTCCCTACTCTATAGATCGTTCCTCTATGTATCATTTCAACCCATAGGGAACTTGCAATGTTATAACAATATAAAATACAACATCCAGTCATCTAGTATCAATGATTAAATACACATCACAATCATCATCCAAATAAATCAATAACATCAACATATAACTGATAATCAATAGAGGTATTAAACCGACAAATTAAAATTCAATATTAAATTAAACAATAATTAAATGCAATAAAAGTCAAATTTAACTAGAATGACAATTTAGCATCCCAAACAGCAATAGATTAATTTTTAATCACATAATAAATTAAATTAAATTAACACAAGAAATTTTAGAAGTTGTGAGTCGGTTAAAACACTCACCTTTGATTTTAAATCGATTTAAAATCCAATTTAAACCCAAAATTTGAGATGTTTTAGAATTCGTCCAAACTGGGGGGTAAAATATCCGAAATTTCGATACGATCTAAGTAAAACAAACGCGCGTGAATCGGACCTCGTATGTGAAAGTTATGTAATTTAGAACAATTGAAATCAAAATTTAAAAAAAGAAAAGAATACCACATCGACAACTCCTCACACAAATCCTACCATCTACTTCTCGATCGAACGAATGAAGCCGCCTCCTAAAACCCTATAGCTGCGCACGCTCCATGACCTACCGCTAGCCTCGTCGTTCAACCCGGTGACGCGCCCTCTTTACACGACCCACGACAAAGCCCCCTCCCCCCGACCTCCTCGCGGCGCTCTGATCACCGCGAAAGCCTAGCCGCCACCACATACACGAAACTCTTATCGAATTATTGACGAAGATCCGACCGTTGATACGACATACAACCCACACTGATGAACTATGGTTGCCGCTCTCTACAAGCCAGCACCTTCGATTCGACGATCAGGCCAAGTTAATCGTGACACGATGAACGATCGAGGTTTATTCCTCGAATTCCGGACACATGGAACCCAAATCAAAAAATGGACTGTAGATTTGACCTGTGCTCATCGAGAGCTTCGAATCGATATAAAATTTGTAGGGTTTGAGGAGTCTGAATTTTCGATTAAAAATTTATTTGAAATTGAATTTGCTTATCTGCCATTGAGAAGGAGAAGTGGACAGATGAAACTGTACGTATAGAAAAATGGAATAAGAAATAACTAGGGTATATAGCAGGCTATTTATAGGTAGGTCAGAAATAGAGATGAATGGACAAGATTGATTTTCAAGTTGAACGACAAACGACCCGAAAAGCCCGTTCTGCCTCCGGAACGAAAATGGGTCATCCCATATATCAAAATAGATGTTTTTGAAAATTTTAAAATCAATGGAATAGATTTCAAGTCCTAATTCCATCATATGAAGAAGATAGCTTAAAATCAGCTTATTTCAAATTGATTTCAATTAAATTGATTTCAATTAAATTGATTTTTAAGCGTTTCGAGTCTGTATGATCAAACGACAAGTCCGGTCGCCACGAAACTTGAAACCTTGCAATAATTCACTGTTATGGATCAAATGAACTGGTTTTATCAAAATCTGAGACAGTTGTCAAAATGGTTATTTTCACGTTAATTAAATAAATAAATATTAAATTAATTAAATCATATTTTATTTCAAATTTAATAGCTAACAATTTCATCATTTTTTTGATTCCTTAGACATTTATAAC
Source organism: Allium cepa (assembly GCA_030765085.1). NCBI lineage: Eukaryota > Viridiplantae > Streptophyta > Magnoliopsida > Asparagales > Amaryllidaceae > Allium > Allium cepa. The sequence goes on along the minus strand of CM060939.1, from coordinate 771,921,227 downwards.
AACTTAAAGAAAATTTACATATCAATTCAGTGTTAATTATTTTACTAATTACAGTGTTCATTCTCAATTGCCATTAATCCAATTAATTATAATTTAATTCCAATAAATTGATTACACTTTGATTTCAATCTTTTTATTTAATCAATCATTGGCCTTGTTAACATTGTTTTATATTTCGTTACATTAATGTTCTTAAATTTTCATCTTTTTATTTGTGTTAACCACTACATTTCCACTATATTGAATTTTGTCGATTTCACATATTAATTAAAATTTAAAATCCCAAATTAACTAATTTATCAAGATTTCACTCTTTTATTAAATCAACTATTACCATAAGAATATAATTAACATTTCTATTCCTTTTATTACATTCATGATTTACAGTTATTGTCTTAACTCACCTTAATGTAACATTTAAGGACTTGCAATTACAATTGATTTATATAAATTGGTAACAAATAACAATTGTCATCATTTCTACATTTAATAACATTTGTAAGTTCATTATTTACCAACAATTGTTATAACAACTCTCATTACAATAGCTTTATTCAATTTCCATTTATTACACATTATTTTATTAATTAGCCAACATTTAAATCATCAATTGCTCTTTTAATCCAATTATCAATTAATACACACATTGCTATAATTTATTTACAACCTATATCAGTTATAACTCTATAATCCTTTTAATTAATTGTAATTACATTTAAAGCAGTTATCAGTTACTTGAAATCAATACTATTTGACTTTATTTCAGTTATATTCTTATTATTAAATCAAAATTTTTTATTTCTTCCAACATTAAGTCACAAAGCCTTATTAAATTTACAATTTTTAATTATTAAAAATTATGGGTCGTTACACTCTTCCCCACTCAAAACTTTTCGTCCTCGAAAAGGAAAAAAGGGAAAAGAAGGAATTAAAAAATCAATATATCTTATTTAGAATATTAAATTTACAAACAATCAATTTACATAATTAAATAATTTAAATAAGATATATCAATTTATGACAATTAAATCCTTTTATATTCAAGTTAATAAGAATTTGGAAAAATATTTCACAAACATTTTCTAAGTCAAAAATTTACGGAAAATTTCGGTAGAGTCTCCCTTTTACGGAGAGGTCTGGAAGAAATAATAATATCAATAATAACAATATATATCATATTTTTTCATATAAAACATCCTAAACCACAGGAAAAACAATATAATATCGCTAGAAAACCGTAATCCGAGAATGTACCTATTTGTCTGACAAATAACGCTTATTTTAAATCAAAAGCAGTAGAAATTGCTTCCATAAACTTGTATTTTAGTTATATAATCCAAAAGAGTTAATAAATAAGTAAAGGGAAATATTTTAAGTTGTTTCACCAAATAACAAACAAAACATAACCACATAACAATAATCATTTGCAAACAAACAATTGTACAAACATCATTTCAACAAAGAGGGCAATCACATCCATCCATAGCAACCAAACAAATGATTTGTTCGAGTTTAGAACTTCTAATCATATAAAATGAGAAATAAACTATGAAGTAAACCATACACTAAATAGTCGTAGATAACTTTATAGATTATTTATACATCTCTATACAAAATAGAAATATCCTTTCCCAACCAATCCATAAGCCAATACAAACAAAGATTTCAATGCATTTTTAAGTTTACTCTATTATCCTTTCACATCATTTATTTTTCATTTTTCCATACAATGGTTATCTTTAATTCACGTTCATTACTTACAAAATTTTAATTGTCACTCATTTATATAAGGCTTATTTCATTTATTTACATTCTTTACTTACATAAATTATATCCATTTCAATTATTTGGACCATAAATGAATTCATTATTGAAGTGTTGTACACATTATATTTCAGTTTACTTCACATTTACAATTTAGTTTGATTTCCCTTTTTTCATCATTTATTTTTCTTTTCTCATTCATAAAATGTTTATTTTCATTAATTTACATTCATTATTACTTTCAAAAGTTCATTTCTCCTTTATTCATACTGTGTCATTTTCTTTCATTTTATTTCTTTACATCAATTGCTTAAGTAAGTTATATTTATTTTAATTATTGGATTGTAATTATTAAGTAAGTTTCTTTACAATTCAATTCATCATATATATTTATATTTTTCCCACATTCATTCTTTTATATATAGAATTATATATTAACACCATTTCTAAATCTTTTCAACGTATCTAAAGTTATGGTCATTCAATTTATATAGTACTCACTTTAATTATAAAATGGCTTCAACATTAATTCAAGTTTATAATTATTTACTTGCAGTTTTTACCTCTTACAATTCAATCTGATTTTAAATAGCTTAATATGTCAGCTTAAATTTATAATCATTTTTCTTACATTATTCACTTTTATTACATTTACTTAGTGGCATTTCAAACTATTAACTTCAGTTTATAACCATTTATAACATTAGAATTCTTATTTATAGAAGTAATTCCATTGAACACTTCAAATTTTCTCAAGTTTAACTTATATAATATTCTATTACATATCCTTATTAACATTTCAACTTTTTAATATTTTGTAAGTTATATAAATGTTTTTAAGAACCCAATTGAATATTACCTAAGTTTCTCTTATCTATTTAGTTAACAAAACGATCAATAGTTTCCATTTCTTTTTCATTTCCTTTTTTATTTACAATTTACAAATTTTCAATCTCTTATCTATTTCATAAATCATTTTAATATCAAACTTCTTAGTTCCATTTTAGGAGTTTCCAATTATTAACATAGTCAAAATTCGACTCATTACCATAATTTCCATTCCTAATTTTCATAAACTTAAGAATTAAACACCTAGGTTCCATTTTTATTATGTTAAAATAATATATATAATCATATCTTTTATATATGTCAAATCATTTTTGGATTTCAAACTCAAGATAAATTTATCAAAACAATATTTGTGCAGTAAAATTACTGTAACGGACTTTCCATTTTAAAACCCAAAAATGAACATTGATGATGCGTGCACTCATCACTGAAATTATTTTCCCGCGACAGAGAGGGGAGTACAGAACTTATTTCCTTCAAAATTTTCTTTTCAAACATTTTCTTTCAAATCATCTTGAAATATTTATATCAGAAAATACTTTTAAATAATATAAATATTATATTCCAAAATCTTTTGAAAAAATTTCAAAATCCCGGAACTTAAGTTCTCAAATTTCCCAATTTATATCCATTTTATTTGTAAATCTTATTTTTCCATCAATATTTATAAAATTTCACTACCTATCAAACAAATATATAACAAGCAACTATATCATTTATAAAAAAAATTAATATTGTATACACAATATATAATAGGCAAAATTATTTCATTTACCTATTTTTCAAAACAAGTATTATGTCGGTCTGCCCTATTAAGTGTTTAGAAATCCCTATCGATGTATAGCGTCCTATGCACTGATCAGAATTTATAAATATAAAAACCTGTATATCACTAATAAATAGGCTGTCTCATATATATACCCTCAACGACTCATTATAGGGTATTACTACCATATTTCTTGTGAGTCAGACCCCACAAATCTAAGATTATCACTAAACCAAAGATTTGATACCAACTGTAATGACCTGCCATTTTGGACGTTTTAAGCAGACACACACATTAAATTCAAACCATTCAAAAGGGCAGATTGTCAGGGGGTAAATAAGAAAAAGAGAAAGAAATAAAACAAATATAGAACCTTGCAGCGGAATGACAAAATAAAATAATCAAATAACATCTCATGAAGCTGTCTACAAATAAATTAATTATACTTATACAATACAGAATCAGAGTTACAGACAAGAAGAATAAATAAATAAATGCAGCGGAACAACATGATGCAATGAAATAATTATAATAAATAATAATACAAATCTTCGTCTTTGTCCTCTAGAAATAAGGTCTTCAACCTTGAAATGCACAAACTGACCCGAGCGAAATGAAAAGACAAAACACTCGAGTCAGAAATAAAAGATTTTATGTAAGTTAAATCAATGGTAAATATGATTGTAACGGCGTCAGAGATGTTTACAGGGTTTGACATCTTCTATCCAATATCTAACATGAGTGCAGTAACTTAAGGGATGTTCAGAATTCTCATCTCCTAAGGATCCGTTAAACTATCTACTATGTAGTACAATATGCTATTATAATAGTGTCTACAATAATGTAAAGTATTAAAATAACGTTAAGGCGTTACCCATATCCCCTTAACACATTTTTATATATTCCCATGGTCTATACAGTATCGTAATTCCTCCGTAAACTTGAGGGCTATCAAAGGGTACTCCTTAGGTATGGGACAAAAAAGGCGCTCTAAGGCATGTGAACACGACATTCGAGGCAATTGCAGGGTAGATTTACCAATTGCAGAACTGAGCAGGTGGTTACGCATAGCAACTACGACTTCCCACCTCGACACATCCCTAATCAAAAATCAAGGGATGGCCTCCAAATCATCGCAAAGTCATAATATGGTATCGAAGAAGCATGTCTATTCAAAGGAATGACCTTACTTGGCCCAGGTATAGCTCCTGTTTTAGTCACATCTAAGCTGACTCACGGGATTCAGGGTCACATCATACCTTATATAGAAATTGTTCGCCAAAACATCCTACTTCATTTCTGGAATCTCCACCATGTACATATTTGTTAAAGTGGTTTTCGGTGTTGGTAGAGAGTATGACAATATCACATCCCTGTCTCTTTAACATCCAGACGCTTATTTCACACCGGATGGTTCTTTTACATTTTAAAATTCAATTCCTACTTAATTTCAAAATCTCATATTCTCAAAACCATATTATTTTCAAATCATATCAACTTTCAAAATCACTTCACTTCCAAAATCATATTTACTCAATATGCCATTTAACAAAAGTTATCAATTCTAAATTTCAACTTAAGTTGTATCATCATCAAGGATATAAATATTTAACTTTGCACAGTCTGAATTTTTAGAATACAGTTTAGGTATTCATAAATAATTTTAGTAGTTTTAAAAATAGCTTAAATTAGATTTAATATAGTTTAAATAGTAAAATAGCTTTAAATAGATATAAATTGGGTTTAGTAAGATTTAAAAATGATTAAAATAGATTTAAAATAGATTAAATAGATTTTATTAGGTTTTAAATAGATTAATTATAGACTAAATTGATTTAAATCAATAAATTTATTAAATAAATTTAAAATCGACTAAATAGATTTAAATTATATTAAATAGATTTAAAACAGTTAAATAAATTTAATTGGTTTAAAATAGGTAAATAGATTAAATTGGGTTAATAGGTTATAATAGATTAGATAAATTAAAATAGTTTAAATTGATTAAAATAGTTTAAATTGATTAAAATAGTTTAAACTAGTCTGAAATAGATTTCAAAGTTATCCAAACATTTCCAATAACTCAATTCAGATAAGTTCATTTGATTTGACACTTCAAATTTGAAATTTCCAAATTTGAATCCTTTGAAAATTCATTAAATCAATTTCAATTTCAACATTTACACTTAGATTTTAAAAATTAATTCAGTTTATATTAATCAATTTCTATTTCAAAATACCAGTTAACTGAATTCAAAATTTTACAGATCCAAAGATCATTTAATTTAACCAATCCGGTGGCCATATATAATTTTCTACCTTATGGTTAAGTGATATGGATATTTATCATTTTAATCCGCAGTTTAAAATTTTTACGATTATATATCATTTCAAAACCGCAATCCTGAACTATATAAAAATGCATAAAATTGCTCGAGTCTATCATTCCAACCCATAACGATTTTTCTATAATCTATAGATCCTTCGGGCATGTATCATTTCAATTCATAGGGAACTTGCAATGTTAAACAATATAAAATACAACATCTAATCATCCAATATTAACGGCCAAACATACATCACAATCATCATCCAAATAAATCAATAACATCAACAAATAATTGATAATCAATACAGGTATTAAATTGACAAATTAACATTTAATATTAAATTAAACGATAATTAAATGCAATAAAAGTCAAATTTAACTAGAACGACATTAAACATCCCAAACAGCAATGGATTAATTTATAATCACATCATAAATTAAATTTAACGAACATAAGAAAATTTAGAAGCTGTGAGTGGGTTAAAACACTTACCTTCGATTTTAAATCGATTTAAAATCCAATTTAAACTTAAAATTTGAACGGTCTTCGAATTCGTCCAAACCAGCATCAAAATGTCCGAAATTTCAATACGATCCCAGCAAAATAAACCGTGCGTGAATCGGACCTCGTATGTAAAATTTATGTAATATAGAACAATCAAAATTAAAAATAAAAAAAGAGAAAAGAATACCACTTCCACAGCTGCTCACGCAAACCCTACCATCTGCTTCTCGTTCGAACGTACGAAGCCGCCACCTAAAACCCTATATCCGCGCATGCTCCACGACCCACCGCTAGCATCGCCGTTCATCCAGGTGTCGCGCCCTCGTCACGCTACCCACAAAAAAGCCTACTCGTCCTCCTCGCGGGGCTTCGATAACCACGAAAGCCCAACCGCCGCCACGTACACGAAAGCCAAATCGAATTATTGGCGAAGGTCCGGTCGTTGAAATGCCGTACAACCCACACCGATGAACTACCCTCGCCACTCTCCAAAACCCAACACCTTCGATTCGATGATCAGACCAAGTTGATCGTGGCACGATGAACATCCGAGATTTATTCATCGAATTCCGGACACATAGAAACCCTAATCGAAAAATAGACTTAGATTTGATCTGCGCTAGTCGAGAGCTGCATATCGATATAAAATTTGATAGGATTTGAGGAGTCTTAATTTTCGATTGAAATTTGATTTAAAATTGAATTGAGGATTTGTTTGTTTGCCATTGAGAGTGAGAAGTGGACAGATGAAATTGTACGTAGAATAGGAAATAACTAGGTTTATAACGGACTATTTATAGGTAGGTCAGAAATAGAGATGAACGAACAAGATTGATTTTCATGTTGAATGATAAATGACCCAAAAAATTGTTCGTTTAAGTTAACAAATCGAACACGGGGTTTCTGTTCCCATGTTTAACTTTTGCACCTTAAGTTATCTTTTTTTAGATCTTTTTAATGTTATTTTTTCAAGGCCGGTCTTTATATCTTTTTAAGTGTAACCCTTTTAAATTTTGACTTCAATGCCAGATAATTAGGACTTTATAATGCATGATATGCATCCATTACCATTACGATTTTTTTATACACGCTTGTTACTCTATCAACTCATATGCAAGTTTCCGGCTTACACCATTTTCATTCTATTCACTTGATCACTTTTATCATTTTGAAAAATATATAACAAATGTAAATTAAATCATTTTGAAAAATGTATAACAACCGTAAATTAAAAAAACTTGCTCTAAGTAATACATTACCTCCTGATTTTACAGCTTCTATCATTTTCAAACTGGACAGTACATGTTCACACGTGATTTATGAGCCATGTTGTCATAGAACTAAATATGGAGGTCAACTAAGTCCAACCATGCAATGCTAGTTACTTCTAACATCACCACTAAAATCACCCAATCAACTTATTATTTACCATACTAAAATGCCTAGGTGCATCTCCAACCGATTACGGTACCCCGTAATATTAAGGGATTGGCCCAACAATAGGACGCTGATTTAATCAACGTCCACTATTGGACGCTGATTAAATCAGCGTCCAGGTACTATATTAATGTTGCCCGTTATCTGTTGTGAAGTAAATTAATATCCTGGACGTTGATTTGCTCTAAGGATCAGTGGTCATAACCTATATTAGGTTATACATTGTAAGTTTTAAAACTCTATTCTAGCGGTAAATTAATGGAAATTACATGATAATTAACCTTTTCTAAACATCGTAGACATTGGAGAACACAAGCATTACTTCAAACATAAAAAAAATATTGCTTTATAGATTTGTCAAAACCAATATAGATCAATCAATGAGAAATATGCAATCCTTTTTTAACACCAAGCATACAGTTCCTCTTTATCAAGTTTTTCATGCAGACTTGTGCACTTCAACGTCTAATTAGAAGTTTCTATGCATCTACTACCAATCATGTGTTTTGATATATTTACCGATGTATGTTATTGTATTTTTGAACTATTTACATGAGGGGAAGATCTGACAGTTGCTATTTGCTTTGTTTATACCTTCTAAATTAATTTCCTTAGGTTGACCCACTTATATGCATATTAACAGCAACATTATGAACCCTATATTCGAACACATTACAACTAATTATTAGTAATTCACCCTACTGCCTGGTTATCTTTTCAACAAAGACTGTACACATTCTGTCACGACCCGATTTTCCGATGTCCGAAAAACCGAACCGTTAGGGGTAAAGAAGAAGTGGTAGAAGGAGGAAATAGAAAACAACATCAGAATCTAACCATCGCAGCTGGAATAAAATATAATAGATAATAAATGATCTTTACACAAAAAACAAATATATCTGTTTATACATTACATCATTAGAGTATACATAACACAAAACTGGACATTAATCATAACATGTCCTTACAATCTGAATACACAGCGGAATATCTAACACAAGTACGGAAGTACTTATCGCCATCCAGCTCGTCTCCTGAGCTCCAAGGCATCCTTTCCTGTATTTTATAATACTCGGTCTAACTCGAGCATTATAGTTAAATAACACCCGAGTCAATCTGGAATACCAATGTGAGAAAACCACACTCAAATTGATTATTAAAGTTTCAAAAATCCTTTGAAAAAAAAGCATCTTGTAAGACCACGCCACAAATAAACATGTCGGGTTTTTACCTTACGATAGTTAAAACACTTTTTATCAAAATTCTTTGATATTATAATAGTGTCCATAAAAAGTAGAATAGAATCTAGCTGAAACGCTTGCATCTCACGTTTCAGCAATAGTTGGGCACAATCAAAACCGTACAGGCGCGTAGGAAGAATGGATTTCCAACTAAAGACTAGGCACTGGGGTACCACCTGTCACAGTACGTGGCCTAGATCACCGTACCAAGGATTACTCCCAATCCCCTCCAACACAAGACCGGAACTACCCCTTACTGGATAATCCCGAGTAAGATCACCCCACGGTTGGGTTCAACAACCGCACCACTAAGCTGAATAAAAGTGACATCTCGATAGGGATGACCTCACCCTAATGAGCGCTACCCACCTAGCCTTGCTGCATAACCCCTGATTTTCAGTCATTCCTGGTTGATGAGGCTTGAGGCTAAGCGTTATCTTTTTAGAACGTTTCACTTCGAATGCCCATCGTCCATCTGACGATGTTTTGAAAGCATTCATCCATACAAGTCCGTCCCGGGTTCGAACAGAACCGAAGGCACTACTCCTACTACATCCATTTTGGAATTATCCTCAGGATTAGTAGCGACTAGCCCTTGCACTTCATTGCTCCATCTCCGAATCCAAACTCGTCTTCCTCACGAAAACGTACAAACCGGATCGAAGTGGTTTTCGAGAAATTAATCCCGATCCCGGTCTCTTCGAAAAGATCAGCGCATTGGCCAATACTTATAGTTGGTTATTTAACTATTAATTAACATTTACAAACATCCATCAAACATAAATAATTTCTCCTGAATTATTTATTAACCTCAAAATATCTTCACAAGATCTATTTTCGCTTTCAAACCTTTTTGAAAGCAGTTTCCAAACCATCTTCCTTCTATAGAATAAATTTCCCAAATATTTTATATTTCCACTGAAAACACCAAGCACAAAAACTTTAGATTTTGAAAATAATTTAAAAACACTTTATTTTTAAAATATACTTTAACCTTTAAATTGAAAACTGCGTCAATACTTTACTAAAAATATATTCGTTAGGAATATTTAAAATGAGGTTACTTTATAAAATATAAAACTAGATTTTCTATTTTAAAATCAAAATACCAAGTCATCTTTAATTAATTACTACGATTACAGATTTAAAGAATACTTACTTTAGAATTTAAACATTTAGAAATAATAAATTTTCAAATACATGCTTTTTAAAACAACATTAAGGCCTTTAACATATATTTTAAAATTTATTTTGAAAACGTACTTGGCTATCAATGGAAATATACTTCTCCTCACATCCTTTAAAAATAAATCACTATTTATTTTTAAACAAATTTTCCCGTTTCTTTAATAAATTCCCATCATGAATTTTATACTTCCAAATATCTGCTGATATATTACTTCACTTTTATAAACCCAGTTTATAAATTTCATAGTCATATTCTCCTTTATATTTTCAATTTCAAACACTTAAATCAATTTCAAAATTGATTTCCAATTTAATCCATTTTGAAATAAATTCCTTTACTAACTCATTTACTTCAAAATCCATTAACTTCAGATTTTATTTCTTCATTATGATTTAAAATCTTTTTATCTGAAAATACCAATTTCATATTTCCCAAATTTCTTCTTTATCCTTTCAAACAAATCCAAAACTTGAATTTCAAAATAAATTCTTTATTTTTGGAAATAATATCACTTGAGTTTTTTTTTTAAAATAGAATCACTTATTCCCATTTATTCAAATCTCATTTCCCGCACTTGGAATTTTATTTATCAAAACTCAAAAATCACTTTTTATTCTTTTCCAATTCATTTTCAATTTATTCAAATTTCTATGTTTATTTTACTCAAAATTCACTCTTTTATTTTCTTTTCAGAAATCACATTTCTATAGATTTTAATAACTCGGTTCACCGAAATATTTTAAATCAACCGTGATATCCAACATTTCCAATTGTCAATATAATTCATCGCAGGATAGCAAATAATTATATCACATAATATTTTAACAAAATCTAAATATTTTGAGCAATCCAGTTGGATTCTTCCAACCTGTTTCCCTGCATCCACAGATGTTAGCACAACATAAAATACCAATTCCACTTCAAGGTGGAATAACATGGTATATGGGTTTTAAATATAATGTCATCCGCTATTATGCGGCGCATAGGGTCTCATATGCTATATAATGCGGGAAATCAATCACTCTAATATATACTATATATATTACTATATACAATATAGCACATCAAATCAATTCAATCAATTATTTAAATTTAACCATTTAAATTTAAATAAAAATCCAGAAGAGTGAGATTAACTCACCTTTGCTTTTAAGTTGCAATCCTTTCCGATCTCGACCATTTCTTCATTATTTTGGACCTTGTATAAACATTATATGATTTATCAACATCTTAAATAATGGAACAATCAATTTCCTTTTAAATAAATTTAATTTAGATTAATTTTGCTCTAGTAATTTTTTAGCAGCTAAAATAATTAAATAAGTTAATTTTAAACAAGTTAACCCCCTTAATCCTTCATTTTAAAATAACTTGCAAGTTTAAAATGTATATATTTATATATATTTTTTTCCTTTTGAAATTACAAGTACTGAAAATAACCTATATAGATTTAAAAATCTAATCTTTGTATAAACTCCTCAACATTTAAAATTTCCATTTTCAAAATCTTATCCCTATATATATTTACTATTTTGAAATCAATCACTTAAAATTTACTGTTTTTTTAAAAAAAATCAATATGTTAAAATTAATGTTAATATACCTTACTGTAATTATTTTTCTGCTTCTTGTAAATATACATTCCTCTAATTAAATAGGTTTTCTGTTTAAACCTTATATATTTTATTTTTTTCTCATCTATATATGTATTTATTAAATCAAAATTTAATTTGAAAAATAAATTCGAATATCTCACCGACTAAAATCTCTGACCTCATAGATCGCCTGCCGAGCATTCTGCTCCTGAAACCCTACCGCTCCACTTCCCAACGCCATCGAGCACTGTCGAGAACGTGAGCACTTCCATCGCCACCTTCCTGAAACTCGATGGTGTCTACCACCGCGAGTCTAAAGCCTGAACCCTGGAATCAAACGCCAGTGGTTCTCCTAATCGACCACGATCCCAAGCCCTAACCTTCCGATGCTCCACTCGCCGTCATCAACTTGGGCTCATTGATGCGCACACGTCGTCGCCTTCCACCGCAAGTCCTCCCAAGCATGCGTGCGAAAACATTGAACCCTCCCAAAGCTCTCCAAGTGACTACGAGATGTATTTTCTTTTTTTTTTGATGTTCGGTTTCGATCTGTTGACAGGGAAGAAAAAGGGAAAACTTGATTTGTCTTATAAGGGAAGATACTGGCTCGATTCGTATGAATGAAAAGGAAAAGGGGAAAGGAGACGTGTTTTAGAGGTGATGGTGGCGTACGGGAGAAAAAAAGCTACAGTGCTTTGGAAAGGACTGGAAAAGGGTTGATGTGAGATAATTTCAACTGCAGTTGACTAGTATAAATATTCATTTTAAATTCAAATCCAAACCATTCCGATAAACGCAACTTAAAAACTTGACCTCCTATCGAGGCGTGCCGCTAGGCGTTCGTAATGTTATACCCATATTTCGAACGCAATGGAAATTGTTTCGAGCCCTAATTCGATCGTATGGAGAAGATAGCGTTTGGGCTCGGTCATTATATTAAATTCCGAATATAGATTCAAAGCGTTTATATGTCGTATGCTCACACAACAACTCCAAACACTACGAAAATTGAATTCCAATAATAATATAATATTATGAATCTAATGGAACTGGTTTTGTCGAAATCCGAGACTTTGCCTCGGAAGGCTATTTTTTAAATGTCAATTTAAACGGTATATTTTTAAAACTTAACAAATCACCTTTAAATTCAATTTCAACACTTTTACTATCTTCAGTATTATCAATATAAATTTTAAAAGCCTTCAAATTATTTTTAATAGGTTTAAAACTAAAGATTCAATATTTCACCCAACTTCCAATTATTAAATTCAATAATTTAATTATCAAATAAATAGTGATATTTGGAATTCAAGTTAAAATTAACCTTTCAAATATTTAAAATCAATTAAGTATTCCAATTACAAGTGCTCAAACAAAATCCTGGGTCGTCACATTCCTCCCCCCTTAAAAGAATTTCGTCCCCGAAATTGCTAGTTAAGAAGAATGGTCCAATATCCATTTACTTTTTCCCAAAACCAAACAATTCCAAACAATTCTCAAATAAATATTTTTATTAAAGACACACTAACCCTTTTCTAACTTTCCAAACTTATCCATAAGTCTCAATAGTATTATTTACTTAACAATTCAAATTTGACTTTAAAACCAAATTTTGAATTATCAAAATTTTCTCAAAATTTCCCTAACTCCCTAAATTTCCAAAAAAAATTGCCAGTGTCTCCTTTGCGCGGCTAGCTCGGTACAACTACAAAATTCATGTACGGGCCCTCAGATTTCAAAAGAAAACAAAAGCCAAGTGGCTAGACTAGAAAATCATCAAATTTCATACATAAATTTAAATACATACCTTTGCCGAGCAAATTTCAATTTATTCTCTGAAATCAAAAATTCCAAATTCACTTTCCTAATCCTTTAGTTCCAACTAAACAATTTGTTTCAATTTCCATTTCCAAAATCCCTTATTTCAATTCCAATTTGAAATCGTTTTGTCACTAACAAAAGTTTTCCAAAAAAATTTAAAAATTTTCTAACTCCCAAAATTTTCGAAAATTTTTGGCAGAGTCTCCTTTGTACGGAGGAGCTTTTGCAATTTGACAAGAGATATAAATATATATACATCGATCCACCTGGTCAGAAAAAAAAACAGTTCATATTTCCTATTTTTATTGCGTAGGCGTACCTTTATTTAGCTTTTTTAAGCAAGGGGCTTATTAATTTAGCAATTTGCGCGATCAAATCCAGCCCAATGGCTTCCCTGAACCCGTACTTACTCAACTAAAACATGTAAGTGCTAAATATATGCAATTTACTAGTATTTCACTTATTTTAATAGGCTAACACATAAATTTCACATATAATGCATGTTATATAATTTCCATAAGCACATACAAGGTTCCGACACTTATTACAATTGCTTACAACCAATTCTCAAACCATTCCATTCAGTTTAAGTGATTTACAACTTGCTCGCTTATATTTAATTCATTCTAAGCAAAACAAACTCATATTCATTCCAATTGATTTCAAAATTATCCTATTTCACTTCTAATAACCCATAGGATTTTATCTAATCTCGTTTAGATCGAACGATCCATTTTCTTATGCAATTCGACAATATTCATGTGAATAAATAATTACTTAAGCTTATAACCATTTTAAATTGATTCCATCTCAATTTATATTTAATTCATTCTATTTTAATTCATTCACAACCATTTTATTTTGCTCGACACATTCCATTTCAATTTTATTCCTTTTCAATTTTATTCACGATCCATTCATTTGCGTTTCATTTCTTATCCGCATTCATTTCATTTGAAACCATTCTATTAAAATTGAAAACATTCCATATCTCTTATTGTCTTTAAGTTTTTCAACTCCTTAACAGTTTCATTTCTTCTTAACTTGTTGCTACTAAAACTACTCCATTTTTAACATTATAGCATATATTCATGTCATTCAACTAACCTCCATTTCTTTTTGCAACAAGTTCTATTTCCATCTTTCATCCGATTCTTATTTAATCAAATTCCATCCATTTATTTATCTAATACAATTAGTTACTCACTCAATCCATTATGAAGTTTAATTTCCATAATCAATTCATCCCGAATTTATTTTATTAATAACAAGGCCATTACCAATGTATTTCTACTTACTTGGATTTTATTTGTAATACAAACCATTATCACTTTAATCCAATTCCATTTTATTTTTACAACATCTCCACTTATTTTAATTCATTATCAATCCAAGTCAAATTATATTTACAATTTGAGTTTATTTCCAAACTTCATTATTAACTTACAATCCATTTTATTTAACCGAGTTAAATTTTATTAACGTACTCTATCAAATAATTTATTTAGCTAATTAGCTTACTTCCGACCTTTAAATCAATATTCGATTTAATTACAAAAATCGCATTAAAATTTCTTGAGTTCAATTTTTTTTCATAATTCCAGTTTGGATTTTCTTTCATTTTTCAAAATTCCAACACTTGTATTTCGGCTTATTTATTCCCTTTTTACATTTTTTAAGCTACTCACTTATTAATATTCATACTTCTCCATCCATTTACAGTCAATCACATTTTCACTTTACTTTTAATTAGGGATTATATTTTTATTTCAATGCTTTCCAATTCTTTTATAAGCTTCCAAAGCTTATTTATCTCAATTCAATACTTACTTAGTTTACACTTATTTATTTAAGTAAGAATTTTATTCCATTCAATATTATCTATAACTCAACTGAATTTGTTTCAATCCAATTTTATTTAACTTAACTTCAGTTAAATCTAGCATCATACCATTCTCTTTAATCCACACAATCCACTTGATTTAAAATTAAGTAAGAACTTTCATTCACTTAATATCATTTACATCTCAATTTATTTCATTTCAATTCAATTTCAACTTAATTCAAATACGACTGGGTTTTATTTTCAGTTTAATTCAATTTATTTCAATCCAATTAAATTTTATCTCCCAATCCTAATTTAATTTCTATTTTCCCATTCCAATCACATTCAAGATTTACTAGTTGTTTCTTCCAATCATCCATTAAATTTTCCACAATTTAATTCTTCCAAATTAAATTTATTTAACGTTTTCACTTTAAATTTCAGTTCCAACATTCAAAGCTCATATTTTCCTTCCTTATTTAAAAATCATCTCAACTTTACAAATTTATAACTTATCTCATCAGGATTTTCAATTCAAAAAAGGATTTAGGATTTCAAACACTCGGCTTTTGGTTCAAATCCTTTTACACCCACCATTATCCCAAAATCACATTTCTCAAATTTTTAAACCAATCCTATTTTTTATCCCCAATAAATTTCCTTTGAAATTTCAAAAACAAACTAGTTCTTCTGAACAAATCAATTTGGCAGCAATCCGTCACTTAGAAACTCGAAAATGAAAATCGATGATGCTGCAGGCATCACCAAAATTATTTTCCAGCGACTGAAGTGAGTTCAATGCTATATCCCTTTCCAAAATTTATTTAAAAACATTTCCTTTCAGAAATGCCTGCAAAGTAATAATGCTACTATCTGTCTTCAAAACACTTCGAAAAATACTTCCAAAATCTCCGGGATTTTAAATTTACAAATTTTATTTAAATCAAATTTTTAACAATAATTCATTTGTATAATTTTTCCTATACAAATTTTCCATTTGATTATCCAAATCATACCAATTTTTAAAATCTTATTGGTTTAAATTATTATCATCCAAACATCCAAGTTATATATCAATTTAAGAAAATCTTTCTTTTATATCAAAATATAATTTTGGGCAAAATTATTTCATTCACCCACCTTTAAAACAATACTGCGTCAATTTATCGTGTCAGGTGTATATAAACTCTTCTTTAATAGCGGCGAACTTACTCGATCGGAATTCATATTCCACTCAACCAATAAGTCAACACAATATTAAAACAATTTATATTCACTAACAAATACGCGCTCATATCTATTAATATGCTCAAACTCATTCTAGAGTACTACAGACTCTATTTTCAATGAGTAATCCACACCAGAGCCAAGGTTATCACCAACCAACGCTCTGATACGAAAATGTCACGACCCGATTTTCCGATGTTCGAAAAACCGAACCGTTAAGGTTAAAGAAGAAGTGGTAGAAGGAGGATATAGAAAACAACATCATAATCTAACCATCACAGCGGAATAAAATATAATAGATAATAAATGATATTTACACAAAAAAAAAAAAATATATGTTTATACATTACATCATCAGAGTTTACATAACACACAACTGGACAGTAATCATAACCTGTCCTTACAATTTGAATACACAGCGGTATATCTAACACAAGTACGGAAGTACTTATCGCCATCCAGCTCGTCTCTTGAGCTCCACAACATCCTTTCCTGTATTCTATAATACTCGGTCTGACCTGAGCATTATAGCTAAATAACACCCGAGTCAGTCTGGAATACCATCGTGAGAAAACTACACTCAGATTGATTATTAAAGTTTCAAAAAAATTTTGAAAACAAAAGCATCTCGTAAGACCACGCCACAAATAAACATGTCGGATTTTTACCTTACGATAGCTAAAATACTTTTTATCAAAATTCCCTAATATTATAATAGTGTATATAGAATGTAAAATAGAATCTAGCTGAAATGTTTGCATCTCACTTTTCAGCAATAGTTGGGCACAATCAAAACCGTACAGGCGCATAGGGAGAATGGATTTCCAACTAATGACTAGACACTGGGGTACCACCTGTCACAGTACGTGGCTTAGATCACCGTACCAAGGATTACTCCCAATCCCTTGCAACACAAGACCGGAATGACACCTTACTGGATAATCCCGAGTAAGATCACCCCACGGTTGGGATCAGCAACCGCACCACTAAGCCGAAAATAAGGGACATCTAGACAGCGATAACCTCACACTAATGGACGCTACCCACCTAGCCTTGCTGCATTACCCCTGATTTTCAGTCATTCTTGGTTGATGAGGCTTGAGGCTAAGCGTTACCTTTTTAGAACATTTCACTTAGAATGCCCATTGTCCACCTAACGATGTTCCGAAAGCATTCATCCATACAAGTCCGTCCCGGGTTCGAACGGAACCGAAGGAACTACTCCTGCTACATCCATTTTGTAATTAACCTCAGGATTAGTAGCGACTAGCCCTTGCACTTCATATCTCCATCTTTGAATCCAAACCCGTCTTCCTCACAAAAACGTACAAACCGGATCGAAGTAGTTTTCGAGAAATTAATCCCGATCCCGGTCTCTTCGAAACGATCAGCGCATTGGCCAATATAGATAGTCGGTTATTTAACTATCAATTAACATTCACAAACATCCATCAAACATAAATAATTTCTCCTGAATTATTTATTAACCTCAAAATATCTTCACAAGATATATTTCCGCTTTCAAACCTTTTTGAAAACAGTTTCCAAACCATCTTCCTTCTACAGAATAAATTTCCTAAATATTTTCTATTTCCACCGAAAACACCAAGCACAAAACTTTAGATTTTGAAAATAATTTAAAACACTTTATTTTTAAAATATACTTTAACCTTTAAATTGAAAGCTACTTCAATACTTTATTAAAAATATATTCTTTAGGAATATTTAAAATGAGGTTACTTTATAAAATATAAAACTAAATTTTCTCTTTTAAAACCAAAATACCAAGTCATCTTTAAAAAATTACTACGATAATAGATTTAAAGAATACTTACTTTAAAATTTAAACATTTAGAAATAATAAATTTTCTAAAACTTGCTTTTTAAAACAACATTAAAGCCTTTAACTTATATTTAAAAATTTATTTTGAAAATGTACTTGGCTATCCAGGGAAATATACTTCTCTTCACATCCTTTAAAAATAAATCACTATTTATTTTTAAACAAATTTTCCTATTTCTTTAATAAATTCCCATCATGAATTTTATACTTCAAATATTTACTAATATATTACTTCACTTTTATAAACCCAGTTTATAAATTTCATAATCACATTCTCCTTTAAATTTCCAATTTCAAACACTTAAATCAATTTCCAAATTGATTTCCATTTTACTCCATTATGAAATAAATTCCTTAACTCACTCATTTACTTCAAAATTCATTAACTTCGGATTTTATTTCTTCATTATGATTTAAAATCTTTTTATCTGAAAATACCAATTTCATATTTCCTAAATTTCTTCTTTATCCTTTCAAACAAATCCAAAACTTGAATTTCAAAATAAATTCTTTATTTCTGGAAATAATACCACTTGTGTTTTTTTTTTAAAAAAATCACTTATTCCTATTTATTCAGATCTGATTTCCCGCACTTGGGATTTTATTTATCAGAATTCAAAAATCAAATTTTCTTCTTTTCCAGTTCATTTTTAATTTATTCAAATTTCTATGCTTATTTTACTCAAAATTCACTCTTTTATTTTCTTTTCAGAAATCCCATTTCTATAGATTTTAATAACTCAGTTCACCGAAATATTTTAAATCAACCGTGGTATCCAACATTTCCAGTTATCAATATAATTCATCGCAGGATAGCAAATAATTATATCATAGAATATTTTAACAAAATCTAAATATCTTGAGGAATCCAGTTGGATCCCTCCAACCTGTTTCCCTACATCCACGGATGTTAGTACAATATAAAATACCAATTCCACTTCGATGTCGAATATCACGCTATATGGGTTTTAAATATAATAACATCCGCTATTATGCGGCGTATAGGGTCTCATTCGCTATATAATGTAGGAAATCAATCACTCCAATATATACTATATATATTACTATATACAATATAACACATCAAATCAATTCAATCATTCAATCAATTATTTAAATTTAACCATTTAAATTTAAATAAAAATCCAGAAGAGTGAGATTAACTCACGTTTGCTTTTAAGTTGCAATCCTTTCCATTCTCGACCATTTCTTCATGAATTTAGACCTTGTATAAACATTATATGATTTATTAACATCTTAAATAATGGAACAATCAATTTCCTTTTAAATAAATTTAATTTAAACTAACTTTCCTCTAGTAATTTTTAGTAGTTAAAATAATTAAATAAGTTAATTTTAAACAAGTTAACCCCCTTAATCCTTTATTTTAAAATAACTTGCAAGTTTAAAATGTATGCATTTATATTTATTTATTTTTTCCTTTTGAAACTACAAGTACTGAAAATAACCTATATAGATTTAAAAATCCAATCTTTTTATAAACTCCTCAACATTTAAAATTTCCATTTTCAAAATCTTATCCTTATATTTATATATATATATATATGCGAGTGTGTATGTATTTACTATTTTGAAATCAACCATTTAAAACTTGCTGTTTTTTTCAAAAAAAATAAACATGTTAAAATTAATGTTAATAAACCTTACTGTAATTATTTTTTTGCTTCTTGTAAATATACATTCCTCTAATTAAATAGGTTTTCTGTTTAAACCTTATATATTTTTAATTTTTTTCTCATCTATACACGTATTTACTAAATCGAAATTTAATTTGAAAAATAAATTCGAATAGCTCACCAACTAAAATCTCTGACCTTACAGATCGCATGTCGACCATTCTGCTCCTGAAATCCTACCGCTCCACTTCCCAGCGCTGTCGAGAACATGATCACTTCCATCGCCACCTTCCTGAAACTCGATGGTGTCTGCCACCATGAGTCTAAAGCCAGAACCCTAGAATCAAACGCTAGTGGCTCTCCCAATCGACCATGATACCGAGCCCTAACCTTTCGATGCTCCACTCGCCGTCGTCGCCTTGGCCTCGTCGACGCCCACACATCGTCGCCTTCCACCATGAGTCCTCCCAAGTGCACGCGTGAAAACATCGAACACCCCCAAAGCCCTCCACACGACTACGAGGTGTATTCTCTTTTATTTTTTATGTTCGGTTTCGATCTGTAGAGAGGGAAGAAAAATGAAAAACTCGATTTGTCTTATAGGGGAAGATACTGGCTCGATTCGTATGAATGAAAAGGAAAAGGGGAAAGGAGACGTGTTTTAAAGGTGATGGTGGCGTATGGGAGAAAAAAAAGCTATAGTGCTTTGGAAAGGACTGAAAAAGGGTTCATGTGAGATAATTTCAACTGTAGTTGACTAGTGTAAAATTCATTTTAAATTCAAATCCAATCCGTTTCGATAAACGCAACTTAAAAACTAGACCTCCTATCGAGGCGTGCCGCTAGACGTTCGTAATGTTATATCCATATTTCAAACGAAGTGGAAAAGGTTTCGAGCCCTAATTCGATCGTATGGAGAAGATAGCACTTGGACTCAATCATTATATTAAATTCCCAATATAGATTCAGCGCGTTTATATGTTGTATGCTCACACAACAACTCCAAACACTATGAAAATTGAAATTCGATAATAATATAATATTATGGATGCAATGGAACTGGTTTCGTCGAAATCCGAGATTGTGCCTCGGAAGGCTATTTTTTAAATGTCAATTTAAATGATATATTTTCAAAACTTAACAAATTACCTTTAAATTCAATTTCAACACTTTTACTATGTTTAGTATTATCAATATAAATTTTACAAGCCTTCAAATTATTTTTAACAGGCTTAAAACTGAAGATTCAATATTTCACCCAACTTCAGTTATTAAATTCAATAATTTAATTACCAAATAAATAGTGATATTTGGAATTCAAGTTAAAATTAACCTTTCAAATATTTAATAATCAATTAAGTATTCCAATTTCAAATGCTCAAAAAAAAATCCCGGGTCGTCACACATTCATCAAGTGATCTTTGTACACGGAGTTGAATGTAATTAGAACTTACTAATTAAGATGGCGGCCAAGTCCAAAGTCCAAACTATGCATGTCAATCCCATCTATTATCACAATAGTAATATCACTCCATCACCTTACAATTATCACATGCAGATGCTATAAAGTACATGGTTTTCATACACATTTAGAACATTAACACAGCATGCTACTACAATAAGCAAATTACTAAGACTCGCTCGCAGCACACTTCCAGGTTTCCAAATTAATACATTATGACACCAATTTCTTCATTAAAAGTAAAATCTTGATCATCTTATCGCATAGTATATATAACCCAGAGCGTTGTTCCATCAAATTGATGATAAGGATCTCGTGATGAAGAGCGCGTGGTTATCTCCTTATAATGCTTCAATTCATCAGCTCCAAGTTCGTCAATGTTCACTCCATCAAAAATAATTTCAACGATCTCGTGATGAAGAGTAATCTTTGTCTGTATCGCCTTCTCCTCTTCGATCAAGGAATTCAACTCCATTAAGCAATTACTGGCCTCTCCAACCCTACTATTATATGTCGAAGAAGAAGAAGAAGTAGTAGTAGAAGAGGGCTACTGCTGATATTCCACGAAGCGATCGGTAACGTAGTCCACATCTGGATTACCGAAAGAGAATAGCTTTCCCGCTCCTGAAAATACCATCGCGGCCACTTGAGCTCCGTAGAGAATGGCGAGTTCGTTCACCCTTTTGAAGAGGCTGGACCGCCGTTTTGAGAAGCAGATATGATGGGCGCTTTCATTTGTAATAGTATTTTTTTGGTTTTAGTGATGGGACTCTCCCCGTATTTATATATCTTTTAGTTTTTTTCAATGTTTTAGCACTTATGCGTCACTATAATCTTTTATATGGATATGAATTTGATTTTGGTATCAATCACGGTTAAATTTTAGTTTAAATATTGTTAAATAGAGATCTTGTTATGATTTCCTCTTACTTTTTATACGAAACCCTCATCATTTAATGTTTTTAACATTAGAATGGGATAATGAACGAAAAATAGAAATGGTCAAATTTTTCCCTAAATTTTCTAGGGTACTAGACATACCAAATTTAACTTTTTTTAATGGTTTTTATGATCTTCCTAAAAAAATGAGTAAACTTGTTTATAATTTAACTAAAAATTTTTGTAGAGGATTTTTTCTTGAAGTGCCTCACAAAATGATACAATATGATTTCAACCTTTGCAGTTTGCAAGGCTAAAATAAAAGTAAAAGCGTTGTCCTTAGCAATAATAAAACCATACAACCGATCCGTTCTCGCATTCTTTCAAACACCGTCCAAGTCCCTAACTGCTACACAATCCATCAAAATCGTGAATAGTTTAAGCAAATTTCTTCTTGATTCAAGCAGATTAATCCGTCAAACCATCATGAATCCTACGAAAAAAGATCGAAACTGCAAACAACGTGATTCATAACTATTTGTCATTATTATTCCGAACCAAATATATTAAATCCTGAATCGTACTTCATTTAAATCATATGTGAGTGCAAATTTGTTTTGTGAAAATATTATAGCGAAATTATTTATTATATTGTTTTTAGTTTATCTTACTTCGAACCTATGATGCTGTTTAAGATTTTTATGACTATGATAATCATTACTAATACTAGAAGACTGCTATCGTATCGGCACTATTTGTACATTAAAAGTTACTATCAACACTTTATCGGTACGATTTTTAAATGATCGTTGATATTCCAGTACACTGGTAAATTACTGGTTAATATGATAAATTTATCAATACATTAATTCATTAAAAATTTAACATATTAAGAAATTTATAATATTTAATAATATTTTATTGTTGATACTAAGTTTGCAGACACACACTATAACAAAAGTACCATTTTGCAACATTAAATTCATACCGGTTCTACAAGATATTATCAAAAGCGAAATCATTGACAATTTATGCTAAAGAAAACGTTGAAATTAGTTTTTCACGAAGACGATGTTTGCGTACGTGTTGTGATACAATAATTCTATGACGTTTATCCAAATAATGGTTGAAAGCAACATTTAACCATGTTTGTTTTGCATTGTACCATATTTGGTTTTATCACAACTGTTGTATGACAACGTGGAATGCTGAAACTCAACAACCGCATTACCGCATAATTTCGATAATTAATTCAAATAGAGATATTTTAGTAATTTTGACAATAGGGATACTTAATGGCAAGATTTGTGCCATTACGACCATCTCATTTTGTTTAATATCAAAACGATATATAAATTTGTACAAATCGAAGATCGTAAGGAATGAGATACATATCAAATGGGTTTTAGATCTCAGTAGGCTTTGGGCTTTAGGAATTAAATTTACAACAACGTTTCGGTTTTCCCTCCTTTTATTAACAGCTCATTTTTTTAGAACGTACATTCATTTTTATCAAAATCCTTCTTCCCATTTTTTTCATTCCCTTTTCTACGGGAAAGCTTCAAATTGGCGTAAATCTCTCAAACCTTAACAGATTTTGACGATCTACCCA
The DNA here is from genome assembly GCA_030765085.1 of Allium cepa. Lineage (NCBI taxonomy): Eukaryota > Viridiplantae > Streptophyta > Magnoliopsida > Asparagales > Amaryllidaceae > Allium > Allium cepa. The sequence goes on along the minus strand of CM060939.1, from coordinate 771,897,246 downwards.
CCAGAATGATTGTGAGAATGCGTACTACTATCTGGAGTAGGAATTGTCATTAATTATAGAAGTTTCTGGATGCTATGCTGTTACGGTAACAATGGACTTGGAGCTAATTTATTATTGGTGAGTGGATTCTATCTAGTTTAATACTTACTTGACCAAACCTATGTCATATTATGATCTATTTGGCCTAGGGTTGGAATCAGTTGGGATATTTATTAGTTACTAGTATGTACAGTAGTTAAATTGACTTAAAATTGGATTAAAACCGTGACTTGGATTATGGAATCAACAAGTTTGATTTATATATGGAATGGGTTCATAAGCAATGAAAAAGAGAATGTATTTTGATCGTAATGGCATGAAACCTATATGTATGTGTGTATATGCATATGCATATGTATATGTATATGTATATGTATGTATGTATGTTTGTCTATATGTATGTGTATATGTATACGAACAAGGATGAGGCAATGATGTCATTTTACACAGATCATAGAATAATAAAATTAATGAATTTAGAGGAATATATATACACATATATTCATTTTTTTGAATTATACTTAGGAGAACCTTACAGACAGATAAATGCTTGAGCGGAAATTACGTTATGCATGTCAGTTTTAACTCATGCCACATATAACACTCTACTACTATTTTTTGCGGGAAGTGTGTGCAAAGTAGGGCTTGAACCTGAGTTTATTAGAAGATATAAATACATACATAGAAACACACATACATACATACATACATATATATAAAATAGAGAAATCTTATTTTCTATTAATGAAGGATATTTGAATTATATTTGGGCTAAATACGAAATAAATATGGTTAAATTCGTTTGAAATGTATTATTGAAGTGGATATGTATATTTCAGTAAATATCGTGAATGTATTAGCATCTATACTTGAGGGTCCAAAAAACGAATCATTACAGGTGTTTTTTTATATGTTATCCTCGGAATCATTTAGTCATTTTTAATGCATGTTGCATTTTGCACTTTGCAGCATTTGCACGCGGTATGTAATATAATTTTGGACAATGTTAATGGATACTTGAAATATACGAAATCCGCCCGCATTCGTATATCTGGTATCCAAAAAAGGGATGCGGGTGAGGATACAAAGACATCCGCATCCGAAAATTATGTGACCGATTTTTGTCTAGATTATAGTTTAAATTATGTGTATTTGAATACAATGAAAGATATTTATTTATTATTTTATCAAGTTAGTAGTTTATATTATATGCACTAATGCACATTAATTGCTCAAAACTATTTATTATCCTCATATTTGTTTATTTTTAATGATTTTATAACCAATATAATTGAAAAAGAAATAATATTGAACTAAAATTTATAATTTATTTTTTTGATTATTTTTATTTTTTAATATACTTGGGAGAACCAACGGACTTGTAAACTCTTAAGGGGAATGTTGTTATGCTTTTCCGCTTCAGCTTATGCCACCTATAACACTCGGGCACTATCTTTTGCGAGAAGTGTCTGTAATGCAGGGTTTGAATCTAGACTTGAACTAAAATTTACTTGATTTATCGGTCGTTAGAAGATATGATAATTATCTGATTTTCGTCTTTTTTCATAGATGTGTATATCAGATATTCGAAAATGATTTCGAAAGCAGAAGCAGAATTGGTATTATCTGCATCCGAAAGTATCTGTTGAGAGGCATATTTTGATCAATTATGCAATCCTTTTTGGTCAAAAATAAACAACATAAAAGTCAAGGCCTTGATCAAATTGATTTAGGAAAACAAACTACAATTAGCTAGCACTGATTCGTAAGTAGGAGTGCTGTTTTGAGTTTTACAACATATAGTGCATTTGGAAAGAAGTGAAATGGGCATTCGAAGCGAAAGCGAAATGCGCTTTTATGCTTTGAAATGAGAACAAAAGATGTATTTGATATGATATTTAATTATTTGTATTTGAGCATTGATTAATGGGTTCCAATGAGGATTGATCCCTTCCCCTCTAGGTAAAACTAGAAATGTATCATTATTTCGTAGATAACATTATATACTTAATAATTGTTGTTGTTATAACTTTTCTAAATGAAGTTAAATTAAATATTGTTAATTGAACGAAGGTGTCGAACGCAAATATTGAGTCGAATGCTAATGGACCAAAAATATTATGTCTTGGCAATGGGGGACATATAGGATATGATACTATTAATAATTATTATTGTTATAGTGTTTTTCTCAACTAGAAATAAGTTTAACGTAAAGTTGCATAATTAATGTTATTTTTTAATTCCATCATTAGTGTCTTAATCTGTCTTTTTCCACCTTATTAATGTTACTTTTTTAACTAGACTGCATGCCCTACGTAGCCCCTTTTAATTTTCAGTTCCTCCTCAAATAGCTGGGACTTTTTAATGCATGATGTGCATCCATTACTTGTATATGCTTGTATTAAGGGTGTTACGGTTGTGGTAACCATCATTATTACTACTAACCGTAATCGTAACTGTTGCTTATGGTTATAAATTCTTCTAACCGTTATCGTAACATTCTATGATCGTTAACCATTATATTTTCAATTTTGAAGCATGTTGTTCATATATTTTCAATTATACACATTATTGATGATAAATTCATATAGCTCTAACTGTTTTTTACAAATTTATTTACAAAACATCCAACATGCATGCACATGTTATTAGTTCATGAAGTCACATATTATTAATGTACAAGTTATTCCTCTAACTTAAGTTACTAATTTTTATATCTTAATGTTAAATATTATACAAAACAATCATGTATGGTTGGATGGTTAACCGCGGTTATCTAATTCTTCAATCTTTACCATAATAATTACTGTTATATATAGTAACCGCATGAACGGTTGGTACGGTTGAATAGCTGATGGTTCAACAGTAACAATCATACTTTTTACCGCATCGAATCTTCTACGAGTTGTTGCCAAATACCATTTTTCATTCTCTTCACTTAGATTGCTTTATCAGTTTGAAAATATTTTGATAACTGTAAATTAAACAATACTGGCACTGCACTTATGAATCTATCACTCTTTGATTTTACAACTTCTATTGTTTTCAAATTGTATGGTACACATTCACATGTGATTTATGTGCATTGTTGACATAGTGATAAAACCAAATATGGAGGTCGTGTAAGTCCAACCAATACCTGTCACTTCTACAATCACCAGACAAATCACTCCATTAACTTATTATTATCGTATGAAAATGCCTTAGGTATAGGGATACCGATCATATACGATATTAGCAAAGTCTAATGGAAATTACACTAAAATTAACCGTTCCTAGAGATAGAAGATGAAGTAGAACACACACATTACTCAAAACATGAATTTTTTGGTTTTACAGAGCTGTCAAAACCAACATTATTCAATAAATGATATCTCAACATGCCATGTTTATAAAAATATTACTTCAATGCATATACACTTGTGCACTTCTAAGTCAAACTTATACTTTAATAATGCATAAAGCTATATTTTTCATTGTTCTGTTGCATTTTTTCGACCCATACGAGGAAGGCAAATCACATGGTTGATATTTGCTTATTTATACCTCTTAAATTTATATAAGGTTATCCACTTATCAGAATTCAACAACTACATCAATGAATAGTTTCGAAGATCGAACCTTAAGTCAAACCATGTTGGTGCAAGGTTAAAGATTCTAGTGGTTTAATCGATCAGACCGTAAGAGCCACGTTGATCTTTAATTTTTCTTTTATTGATTTAAATGTAAATTACTTCAATTAATGTTAAATTTAATCACTTATAACTAATATATTGAAATTTAAAATGATTATTTTTAAACATTTCATAACAAATATTGATTGGAATAATTTTATAACACTTTTTATAGTGTAAAATTGTAGATTTCCTTATTTTTACAATGAAAAAGATTTAGTTTAAGGTTAATTTGTAAAATGTATACTAATAATGTATTATATCGTCCAAAATTGATAAGATAATCCAGTAGTTTAGTGGTTAAGATTATGAAATTATTCTTTTAATTAATTATGTGAAAAAATGAAGAATAAAACGATAATTTTTTCTCAAATTTGAAGAGCCGTGGAGGTTAAAAGAGGTCGATCTAAAGGTTTTTTTAGGTTTGAGGTTAAACCGTGGATTCGAACACCGGTACAAAGAATCAGCTGGAATTCAGACCTCCAAACTACGACACAACCAACCGAGGAAAAACAACAACTGAAAGCATATGTACATTATGTTCCAATCATGCACAGCCATAGATCGAGGCTCTATATCTCTGGTAAAAATGGAATATACAACTATAACTTTCAGCAAACTTTTCACATATACTGACGTGAATAACTCTATATTAAAAAAAACTAGTGGAAATCAGAGATCGAGCAGAAAGAATTTGTGCGTAGCATTGACATGGTAAAATACATCATATTGTTACTTATAATGAAAAATCATATTCTTATCAATACTGCACAAACTTTTTGTAGCTTCAAATCTTAAGAGCAAGCAGAAGATGGAGCAGTCAAACCCCTGTCACAGCAATGTACCTTCACCAATTGAAAGTACTCAATTTTATCAAACTAACTCAATAAAGAGTTCTGAAGAAATTGCTAACGATGTGAAAGAAAATGTCGTCCCAGCAGAACCCCCAGCTACATGTCAATGTGGATTAATGATTGGGTAATGAAATGTTTATTCATAACATTTAAACTGGATCCCAAATAGAACAAACGAAGTTGATTAGATTTGAAGAGATGATGTGTTCAAATCAAAGTAGCGGCGTAGCAGATGACAAGCGGCGTTAGAGACAGGTCGAAGGCGGCATTTCCATAAAAGGCTTTGGTGGATGGCGGTTTAAGTTCAAATTTCAACAATGGCGAGAAATGAGCTCAAAAGAGATAGAGTGAACAAATGAGGGGATAAAAGGAGTTGGATTCGCTTAAGTGTAATGTCACATATGAAAATGGGTAAAAATTAAGGTATCCATGAACCATAGGTCGACATCGATTTGTCAAAAAATATTAAAAAAGAAAAAAAGAAAGAGAAAGTAAAGAAGAGAAACAAAAGAAAAAGAAAATGAAGAGTGAGATTTGTAATGAAAAAAAAGAAGCAAACTCCAGATTTCAAGGTTCTACCTGGCCAGTTTAAAGAGAGCATCTCGGAACATCCAAAGTCCTAATAACAAACTCGAACTGTAAACTTCAACTTTTATATTATCCAAAAGATGTGATTCGAAAACCTATTTAGACTGGAGTGACGATTTAAAGAAGATGCACCGATGTATGATAAAAGTTTGAAGAATGGAAACACCAATTCAAAGTAAAATTTGTAGTCGATAGCTTGTCTCGATTCAAAACCTATCTTATTTCCAACAAGATATATTTCAGAGTGCAAGTGTTATCCTTCCTTTGACCCATGTCATATCTAGATGAGCCAGAACCAATGAATGGTCGGATAGTACGCTAGAAATCTAGAACCGTATCCTAAAAAGTTGGAATTCAACTAAAGGTCGAAGAATGGTATAGAGTCTTACCCATAGTTGGAGAAGCTAACCGTTTTCTACATAAACCACGTGGTATAGAAGAATGTCGGCAAAAAGTGAGTGAATTTTCAGATCGACAACGAGTTGACCACTCAACTCGGCAAACCAAACAAATTAACGATGACTGAAAAATAAACCATGAATAATGCACAACTAAAGTAAAGGAAGATTGACTATGAGCTTTCTATCAAAGAAAACGAGAGATGGAATATCAAAAGTTTAAGAATGGTAAAGCGACAACTCAACACCGAGTTGTGAAGCCTAAATCGGTATCGAGTTAAACACCGACCTATGAACATGGCCATGGTCGTCTTCTTGAACCTCCTCCTAAACGAGATGTCCGTGACCTATTTTCTTCATCTATGTCTATAAATACAAAGAGAGGGACACTCATTCGGTATTTGTCAAACTTTTGACAAGAATATTTGGGAAAATGGTTAACTTATGGATACTATATATTATTAATACTTATTACTATTATAGCTTTTTCAGTACAAGAAAAGTTTGAAATACCGACGACCCTTGGTGATGGCTTTCGACGGTCTTTTGCGATAGTGTCCGATGGTTTTCGACGGGCCGCCGGCAGCTGTCGAAAGCCCTCAGAAAGTAGTCGTCGACGGTCGTCGGAAGCCGTCGGAAATTTGCATTATACAGATCTCGGCCGAGACATTTCTTCCTTAATTGAACTGAACTTAACTTATATCCTAAAATCCATAAAACCCATTTTCAGGCTTCCAAACCTTAAATTCAAGCTTTCGGGTCTTGTACGACTCCTTAATCAGTTTCTATTGCTTCAAATCTCAGATATAATCTCAAATTTTTGCAGAAAACCAAATTTTTAACTTAAGTCTAGAGTTGCCTAATTTGATAAATTAAGGCTAATTAGTGATTTTAATTGTTTCTAGTAGCCTAATGATGGTTTATAGTATCCCCATGGAATACCTATTTCATTTGTTAGCTTTACATTGTGAAAAGTAGGTATAATTCGTGAATTTGTTTATATGTGTAAACCATTGTATATGTGTTATTTTTTAGCATTGTCTTATGTTAATTGTGGTGTTTATGTATTTGTATATATGTATGTGTATGAGTTAATCATTATACATACACGCATAATAATAACTAAATGAATTGTTTTCTATCGAAAATATCGTAAAAGAATAATTTACATATCTACTATAATACGCTGAATTAACCTTGTTTGATAAAATAAGCGGAATAATGTGGTAAATTAATAATTTTTCAAAATATATAAAATTAGCAAATTTTCAACCATTTACAAACAATAATATATTATATAATAAATAAGAAGACAAACCATAAAACTTTCAATTTTTATATAAACTACTTTTTTTATTTCGTCCCTTGGAGAGTATTTGACTCCGTTCGACCAGTGTTGTACATGATCGATATATAAATATTCTTTTTGTCATAAAACGGACGTTTATATGCATCTGGTACAATACATGTTGCATTTGTTCCTGTATTGGAAAAGTTATAAGCATGGTAAACAATTACATTTGGTACATCATTTCGTTTTAAACAGTTCATAAAATTTTGTCGTCGCTTTTTTTCCTGTGTGTACGATTTGTGTACAATATAGGAAACAAAGGGGAAGTGCTGCCGAAATTTTGTTGAATCGTTAAAATGAAATAATTGACGAAATGTAATTGTTTACTATGTTTGTGATAGGAAGTATAAAAATAGAAAACCATAGATCAACATTTCAACATTGTATTCTTAAATTTGGATAAATTGACACGTATAAGATTATGTATCTATAAATTGAAAAATAAAATACCAGTTCTTAAAATGGCCAATATTTATTTTTGATCTGTGACATATTTTTTTAAATAGGAAAAATGATCGATTATTTTGTTGATCAGAGGAGATGGATGTATCAAAGAAGGGGACCGAGAGGCTCAATAAAGAAAGATTTTTATAATGGTATAAACCTATTTATTGAATTCGATTTAAGTAATAACAGAAACGATGCAGAAATTCGTTGTCCGTGTAGTAGGTGTGAACATTTGAAGTATTTATTACAAATATTGTGAAAGTCCATTTATGCAAAAATGGTTTCGTACCAACAATCAAACCATGCAACCGATCCGTTCTCGCATTCTTTCAAACACAGCTCAAGTCCCTAACTGCTACACAATCCATCAAAACTGTAAATGGCTTAATAAAATTTCTTCTAGATTCAAGTAGATTAACTCTTCAAATCGTCATGAATCCTACGAACAGAGACCAAACCTGCAAACAACATAATTCATAACACTTTAACCATTATTAGTCCGAAGCAAATATATCAAATCCTGAATCGTATTTTATTTAAATCAAATGTAAGTGTAGTTGTTCAATTTTTTCACAAAATTATAGCTAAATTATCTGTTATATATTTTTCAGTTTATTTTACTTTGAACCTATGATGTTGTTTGGGATTGTTATGACTATGATAATCATTACTAATACTAGCCGATTGCTATAGTATCGACATGCTTGTACGTTAAAAGTTACTATCAACACTTTATCGGTACAATTGTTATATGATCGTTGATATACCGGTAAACTGGTAAATTACTAATTAATAATGATAAATTTATCAGTACAAAATTCATTAAAAATTTAACATATTAAGATTTTTATAATGATTAATAATATTTTATCGCTGATACTAAGTTTGCAGATACACACTATAACAAAAGTACCATTTAGCAACATTAAATTCATACCGGTTCTGCAAGATATTGTAAAAAGCGAAATCATTGACAACTTATGCTAAAGAAAACATTGTAATTAGTTCTTCCTGAAGACATATTTTGCATACGTGTTGCAATACAATAATGTCTACGACATTTATCCGAATAATGATTGAAAGAAACATTTAACAAAGTTTGTTTTGCATTGTACCATTTTTTTTTTATCACAACTGTTGTATGGCAACATGGAATACTGAAACTCAACAACTGTATTACCCATAATTTCGATATTTAATTCAAACAGGGATATTTTAGTAATTTTGACAATAGGGGTATTTAATGGTGAGTTTTGCGCCATTACGATCATCTCATTTTGTTTAATATCAAATTGATGTATAATTTTGTACAAATCGAGATCGTAAGGGTGAGATACAAAACAAATGGATTTCGATCTTTGTGAGGTTATGGCTATAGGACTTAAATTTACAACAATATTTCGGTTTTCCCTCCTTTTATTAATATCTCATTTTTTAGAAACATACGTTCATTTTTATGAAAATCCATCTTCTTCCCTGTTTTTTCATTCCCTTTTCTAGCGCAAAGCTTCAAAACGGCGTAAATCTCTCAAACCGTAACAGATTTTGACGATCTACCCACCGGAACAATTGTGAGGATGCGTACTCCTATCGGGAGTAGGAACTGTCACGAATTATTGAAGTTTCTGGATGCTATGCTGTTAGGGTAACAATGGACTTGGAGCTAATCTATTATTGGTGAGTAGATTCTATCTAGTTTAATACTTACTTGACCAAACCTATATCATATTATGATCTACATGGCCTAGGATTAGAATCGGTTTGGATATTTATTAGTTACTAATATGCACAGTAGTGTAATTGACTTAAAATTGGATTAAAACCATGATTTAGATAATGGAATCGACAAGTTTGAATTATATAAGGAATGACTTCATAAGCAATGAAAAAGAGAATGTATTTTGATCATAATGGCATGAAATCCATATGTGTGTGTATGTATGTAGATATGTATATGTATGTGTGTATGTATGTTAGTATGTAGGTATGTGTACGTATATATATATATATATATATATATATACGAACAAAGATGAGGTAATGGTGTCATTTTATACAAATCATAGAATAAAATCTAAAATTAAAGGAATATATACATACATATATACATTTTTTTTGAATTATACACAGGAGAACCTAACGGACAGTGGGTGGAAATTAAGTTATGCATGTCAGTTTCAACTCATGTCACTTATAACCCTCAGGTATTATTTTGCAAGAAGTGTGTGTAAGGTACGGCTCGAACCTGAGTTCATTAGAAGACCTAGGCACCTACACAACATACATGATAAAGAAATCTTATTTTCTGTGAATGAAGCATATTGGAATTATATATGGGCTAAATACAAAATAGATATGGTTAAATTCTTTGAAATGTATTAATGAAGTGGATATGTATATATTGGTAAATATTGTGGATGTATTAGCGTCTATATTTGAGGGTCAAAAAGACGAATCATTCCAAGTGGTTTTTACATATTATCCTCGGAATCATTTAGCCATTTTTAATGCATGTTGCATTTTGCACTTTGCAGCATTTGCATGCAATATGTAGTACAATTTTGGCCTAAGGCAATCTATGGATACTTAAAATATCTGAAATTTGTCCACATTCATATCTGGAAAGCCGATAGATATCTGATATTCTAAAAAACGGATGCAGATGAGGATACAAAGACATCCGCATACAAGAATTATCCAACCGGTTTTTGTTTAAGCTTATAGTTTGAATTATGTATATTTTAATGCAATGAAAGATATTTATTTATTGTTTTATCAAGTTAGTAGTTTATATTATATGCATTAATGCATATTAATTGTCAAAACTAGTTATTATCATCATATTATTTATTTTTAACAATTTTCTAATCAAAATGAAATAATACTAAACTAAAATTTTCTATTTATTTTTCTTCATTTATTTTTTATTTTTGAATGTATTCAAGAGAACCCAACGGACCTGTAAACTCTTAAGGGGAATTAAGTTGCATCTGTCTGCTTCAACTTATAGCACCTATAACCTTCGGGTGTTTTTTTGTGAGAAGTGTCTGTAAGGCAGGGTTTGAATATAGGCCTGAACTAAAATTTACTTGATTTGTCGATCATTAGAGGATATGATAATTATCTGATATCCGTCCATTTCAGCAGATTCAGATATCCAATATTCAAAAATGATTTCGGATACGGATGCGGATAGGGTATCATCTGCATCCGAAAATATCCGTTGAGAGACCTATTTTGATCAGTTACAGGAGCCTTTTTTCAAAAATAAACAATATAAAAGTCAAGGCCTTGATCTAATTAGTTTAGGAAAACTGACTTCAGTTAGCTAGCACTGGTTCATAAGTAGGACTATTGTTTTGAGTTTTACAACATACGGTGCATTTGGAAAGAAGTGAAATTGGCATTCAAAGTGAAAGAGAAATGCGTTTTTATGCTTTGTAATGAGAAAAAAAGATGTATTTGAGGGTATTTAATTGTTTTATTATTTGTATTTAACACTACTAGAACAACAGTAAATCGCAACAGAAGTTTTCGATAGTCGTTGATGGTTATTTCCAACGACTACTAACGGCTGACGATCTCCATCGTTTTCGTAAATAAAATATAGTTGTCGTAGTATATCGTCGAAAACTAATGTAAAATAGCCATCGGTGGCTGTCGCAAGGCATCGGAAAAAAGCATACATATCAGCTCCAGGCCGAGAATAGATTCATTATCTCCTTTAACCCTAAATTCACCAAATCCCTAACTCCATCACCTCCTCCCCATCGTCAGCCAGCCCCCACACCTCCCCGATGATTTCCAACTTCATCATTCTCCACTCTCGACAAGCCTAGGCCCTTCATCAATCTCCCATCAAGTTTTATTCTTAAACCCTAATTAATTTTGATTTATTAAATTAGGGTTAACTTGTTGTTATAATTGTTTATAATACCCCATTGATTGTTTGTTATCCCATATTGAATGCTAATTAGGTTCTGTTATAATTGTTTATCATTTAAATGTTGAAAATAATAATTTGTTTAATGTATATGCACGTTAATTGGTGTATATTTGTTAATTAATTAGTGCATACGCACATTAGGGCTAGTTTGGATTAATTAGAGTCGATACTCAAGATTTAGTGTATAGTTTTTTAGAATGTAAATAAATTATTGTAAAAGTAGTTGGATAATTCGCTTTATTTTTATAAATCCCTTAGAGAGATTTTGGTCCCGTCTGACAATATGGTATATGATTGTTGAATGGATATTCGTTTTTATCACAGAACCAACATTTATATTCATCTGATACAATGTTTATCGGATTTTTTCCTTTATTGGAAAAGTCACAAACATAATAAAATAATCATATTTTGCAAATAATTTCATTTTACATGGTTCGTAAAATTTCGACAACGCTTTATTTTTGTTTCCTATGCACACGCATATGTGTATGATATAAGGAACAAAAGGGAAGTGCTATCGAAATTTTGTTGAACCGTTTAAAATGAAATGATTTACATAATATAATTACTACTATGTTTATAAGTAGAAGTAGGATGACCATCCATCAAAGTGTAAAATAATAACCTAAAAATTATAGATTGTATCCATATAATAAGTTGTGTAAATCCGTTTGAAAATAAAATTATATAGAGTAATATTATATATTTGCAAAAATTTAAATGTATGACTTAATTGAAAAATGAAAATTCAATACGTAAATGATTAATACATTTTTATGTTTAAAGCAGGAAAAATGGTTAATTATCGATCGGTGCTGGATGTACGAACAAAGAAGAAAATTGAAAACTCAAAAAGTGAGCATTTTCAAAATGGTGTACACGTCTTTATTGAATTTGCTTTAAGTAATAATGGGAACGATGAAGAAATTTGTTGTCCATGTAGTAGGTGCAAATTATTGAAGCATTTGATATCGGATATGGTAATAGTTCATTTGCGCCAATATGGTTTCATGCTGAATTATTTATTGTGGGATCGCCATGGAGAACTTATAGCACATAATCCCATACATTCGGAGGAGGTGGTAGATATTGAAATTGTTCTGGCAAATCTCATAGAAGATATAGTTGAAGATGTAGCACATTCAATGTTCCCTACTATTGAAGTTGATGGTAATGATGTTAATGTTGAAGAAGAACCAAGTATTTGAGCAAAAAAATTTATGATTATTGGATGCTGCTAAGAAACTCCTTTGGGATGGTTGTACAAGCGGTACTCAACTATCAGTAACTGCAGAATACATTACGATGAAATCAAAATACAACTTCACAGAAGTCGGGTTTATAGCTATAGTACAAGCTGCAAAATGGTATATGTCACCCGACAATTCAATGTATGAAAATCATCATGAAGTGAAAAAAACTTATGTCTACTTTTGGCTTGCCGTATCAAAAAATAGATACATGTTTAAATGGTTGCATGTTTTTTTGAAAAGAAGACATCAATTTTAGAAACTATAAAATATGTAATCAGGAAAGATACAAACCAAGTAAAAAGAAGGGAAAGGAAGTTCCGTACAAGCGTACGCGTTACTTACCCATCACACCTAGGCTTCAAATGTTATATGCATCTTCTGTAACCGCGCATCATATGAGATGACACTGTGTGAGAACACGGTAAGAAGGTACGTTAACATACCTAGCTGATGGAGAAATATGGAAGCATTTTGATGAGACACGTCGTTTTCGCAGCGAAGAGCCGTAATGTTAAACTTGGTTTATGTATGGATGGATTTTTACCGTTCTCTCAATTTGGTTCACAATATTCATCTTGGCCTATAATTGTTACACCTTACAATTTACCTTCATGGATGTATATGAAAAATCTGTATATGTTTCTTACTATTGTCTCTCTGGCCCTGATGATTCGACACAAGGAATCAATGTATATTTACAACCATTGATTGAAGAGTTGAAAACATTGCGGTATGAAGGTGTTGAAACATATGACATTTCAAAATAAAGAATTTTCGTATGTTCGCTTCTATGCGGTGGACTTTAAGTGATTTTCCTACGTATGCAATGCTTTCAGGTTGGAGTACGGTTGGTCATCTAGCTTGTTCTTATTGCATAGAAGTAACACGAGCATTTCTTTACCGCATGGGAAGAAAACTTTGTGGTTTGACCGTCATCGGGGTTTCCTCCATATTAATGATCCTTTTAAAAAAGATAAAAAAAACTTTACAAGTAATAGACTTGAGACCTTGCGACCACCAATGATTTGGTCAAGCGAAGATATTTATTTCCATGTAAAGGATTTTTCAAAGATACATGAAACTTGCGAACAAATTGAAATTCAAGATAAATGGACGATTCATAATTGGTGCAAATAAAGTGTATTTTGGGGGTTGCCTTATTGGAAAAATCTCCTAATTCATCATAATATTGACCCGATGCACAATGCGAAAAATGTTCGATAATGTATTTAACACAATTCTAAATGTTAAAGGAAAGACTAAAGATGATTTGAAATCAAGATGTGATATAGAGGAAATATGCAATCGTGCTGAGCTTCATATGAAGCCAAATGACACAAACAAACCCAAAACATGCTATGAGCTAGAAAGTAACCATGTTAAAGTACTATTAAATGGGTGGAAGGATTAAGATTTCCTGATGGGATTTCCTCTAATCTTCGTAGATGTGTCGACTATAAGAAACGTAAACTAAGTGGGATGAGAAGCCATGATTATCATGTAATAATAGAACATTTGTTACCCGTCGTTTTCAAAGAATTGTTGCCCATAAAAGTAAGGACGGTTATAACAGAACTTAGTTTGTTTTATAAGGAGATTTGTTCAACTACGTTAAAAGTTGATCATCTACGTGAACTTGAGAAAGAAATTCCTATACTACTTTGCAAACTGGAGAAAATATTTTCTTCAAGTTTCTTTAATGTAATGAAGCATTTACTTTTTCATTTTCCGTTTGAAGCACATATTCGAGGTCCTGTGCAATATGGATGGATATATCCATTTGAAAGGTATTAATATTGAGTATGTCAAATTTTAGTTAATTACATGTAATAAAATTTAATTATAATTATTCTTAACATATACTTAAATCGTCTAAAGAAAAAAATGAGACAAAAGACACGAGTTAAAGGTTTGATATGCAAATTATATATCGAAGAAGAAGCTTCGTTCTTTCTCTCCCATTATTTCAGTGACCATATGAACTTTTATTTTGAAAGTGTTACGCTAAATGATGAGGTCATTGAACAAGATTCTTTTGAATCAGTGCTATCTATTTTTGGATAGCAGGAACCCACTGTTGGAAAATGTGTGGAAGTATGGTTAGATGGTGGAGATTATCATGTAGCCCATACATATGTTCTTCTTAACTATGCAGAAATCGCATAATTTGTTGGATATTATTAAATAACACATCTAAAATTATTTACTTGAATAATGCATGTAGTATTAGTATAACGCAATATATTATCTATATATGCAGTATTTACGAATCACAGCACCCAAGCGGCGATATTAGCAAAAAAAGTGCTATTTGGTTTCCGAACCACACACATGATCCCATAAATTGTGTGGTCGACGAAGGATTGAAACATCTTGCGATGGAACCAAAAAGAAAGGTCAATATATATCCAATATTATTTATCAATAGATACAAATTCAACACCAAAGAATATGGGGTTGAAAAATTAACAAACAATACCGGTGTATATGTAAAAGTAGTGATCATCCAAATGATCATATAAATGATTTTTACGACATGCTCAGGTTTTGCAATTAACATATTTCATCGGACCTGTGAAAGAAATTTATTTGTTTAGATGCAACTAGTTCGGTACAATCCCTTACTATAAGTATGATCCGTTTATACTAGCAAAACAAGCACTGCAAATTTATTATGCTCCTTATCCATCTCTTAAATGAGATAAAGCAAATTGGTCGGCAGTTTTTAAAATGAGGGCAAGATTTACGTTTGATGGAAAGAATATTCCAAATGAACAAGCGTACCAAACGATATTGAGGAAAATGGCGAAATTAGTATAACAAATGATCAAATTGATTTTGGACCACTAAATGATGAATCAAATGTATTGTTAGAAGAATTTGAGCCCATAAAGGAAAATAATATAGTGTACGAGATCGAGTTGAATCAAAAAACAATAAGGACTAATTTAATGTTGAAAAAAGGTAATTTATGGGAGTATTGATGTTACACTTTATTGTATGTTATATGCGATTATTGATGTCAAATCTTGATATGTTTACACATAATTGAATGATATTTTCTGCTATAATAAAACAATATGTATATAACAGGTATTATAGATGCCTTTCTTTAGGCGGCGGAGTTCTTCACAGTCTGGTTTTCCCTCTTCGTCTCAGAGAGGGACCGTTCGCAGCAGAGGTGATTACAGCGGCCCATCATAGGAGCCGCTACATACGGTGGTTAGTTTTCTACCGAAAGCAGATGGATCATAAATATTAAATTTATTTCAGCATTATAAATATTTTATATGATATATTAGTCTTTGTCTGTATCATACTTAATATAGGGGTTTTGAGCTTGAGCCTTCAAATGTAGTGCTCAGCATATCTAAGCAAGCATACTTGAGCCATATGACTACGTGCTGGCCAAAATGGAATAGGATCCCAGAGCATGCCCGGGAGAGCATCTGGTAGGACTTCTTGCTAACTGTAAAATTATATATCATTATACATAATCGCTTTATAATTTGCTGACTAAGTGTAAATGTATACCTTATATTTTTTCAACATATATATAGGGTGCAGTAGACCTACAAGAGGAGGATGTTTCTCATTGTCAGCGCCGCTAGAACTGTAAAGTTGCAAAGAATTACAAGGATATATGTTGTCCACTATCATAAAATCTGGGAAGAAGCCAAATTAGATTGACGCAAGCGTATGGGATGCTTGGGTCGCATGGTGGAGTTGCGATGAATTCAGGGCAAGTCTATTAGATATCACCTTAATTTTTTTAGTAGAGAATACGTAATTTATACCTGTGAAATATAATCTTAACTTTTAATTTGCAGGCGGAGTCAGACAGGAACTCGGCGAATAGGCAGAAAAATCCAATCATATACCGTGGTGGCTCGGAATCATTTCAACATCATCGCGAGGACTAGTATATTGATTAATTGCAATTACGAGCAGTTATTACATTTTTTTATAAATTTGTATAAACAACAATAATATACACTAATTATTGTAGAAAAGAGCACGTGGGGCTCCTATCTCATATATGGACGTATTTGCACATACTCTTACCATCAGGCAGGCGGACGATGAGGGATCGCCTGGCATGAGGATGATAAAGCATATGTTGCGCATGTAGGTATATTTTAAGTTATAAGTTATTAACAACGTTTAATTAATTAGTTATAAAATATTATAATCATGTCATGTAATATTTAATTGTATTTAATTTTGCGTTGAAGGAAAGATTTATGTAAGCATGTGCATAGATACTTGAGCATTCGAGATGGGAGTAATTGACCACTAATGAGGATGATGCTATCTTTGACTCCATCATAGACCTGACACAGAGAAATAGACGTTATGGATACGACCATCAATCAGTAATTTATAAAAATCTACTAAGTTGTGAAAATTGCTTAATTTTTATAAAATTTACACAATAACTTAAACATATTTTGACCTGTTTTGTATACCCGGGCCTTACAAAAAACCTATCAAAAGGCTCAGGACAATATTGAGATTAATGAGCTTTGACACCAGGTTGCATAGCTGCATGAGTAGGACCACCTCCGAGCAGTGCAAATTGAGAAACTAAACCAGCGTTTGGCCGAGTATATGGAACATCATAAAGAATTAACTTCGTCTGGTGGTTCCGGAGCCGATGACAAGTCATGAGGTACGTTTTGCATTTAGAAACTTGTATATATATATATATATACAATGCAAAATGGTGAGGTTGATTTATGGACATGTGGTGTTTGATGTTGATCTGTGGGGTTGATTTGTGGGGTTTGATGTTGGATGCATATGGTGTACATTGATGTTGGATGTAGATATTGTAGTTGGATGATGATGGATGGTTTGTTTTATATTAATTGAAAATGTTTGAGTTTGAGATGGTAATGTTTGAGTTTTATATTATTATTGATGTTGATACTGATATTGGTTTTAGCTTATGTATATATATATATATATATATATATATATATATATATATATATATAATGTATTGTGATATATATTGATATTGATGTGCTATTATGTTGTTGGAAAAAAAATTACCCAGATTTCTGACGGCTTATAGGTTGAAATCTTCCAATGATTTACGACGGCTCCCGACGGTTAATTGGTCGAATTATTAACGACTTCTTCTGACAGTTCTTTGGCGTGTTTTTAAGCCACATGGACATCAGTACTGTTGGAAAAAATGTCGGACCTGCCGTCGAAAAAGCCATCGGAGGCCATCGTAAAGCCATCGTCGATTCCATTAAAAATGGACGAAATCCATGTTCTATATTCCGATGAGATTTCCGATGGCTCACGATAGTTGCCGATTGCTTTGAGCCATCTGAAATCACTTTGCATCTTGTAATGTAGACATGGATTAATCGGTTCCAATGAGGATTGATCCTTGCCCCTCTAGATAAATATAAAAACATATCATTATTTCTTTAAAATTTCAAATGGATCTTCCAAGGAAAGAAGCCAAAAGTTGCTTTCGAATTTCAAGTAACATTATCAAAGGTTACAATAGCGTTTCAATAGTATTTTAACATCAAATCATCATAGCTCAAATCCATCGTAATAGTCTAGTGGATACATCATGTGACCAACGCATAACCCACGAAAGATTTTAGGAAAAATGAAATGCTACATCGTGTTTTTCATAATAGAGAGGACTTCTACAAAGTAATGTAAGAATGTAAAAGAAAATTTAATATAGATAATGATAAAAAGAACAAAAGGATACTTATTCACCAAAATTTAAAAAAAAGTTACAAGAAAGTTACAATGGGTCTTCCCATTGCTCAAAACATCAAAGGTACAAGGATGGGGATTAGTTGATGAGACCACTTCCTTATATAAAATAGAAGGGCCCTAAATGACTTGGGAATTATCAACACACCCATATATAAAGAAATGTTCGAGCCTTTTGTAGCCTATAATTACATCCTTTCAATGGTGGTTATTCTACTTTGACCCAAGAAACGAGAAATTAACTTTTAGAATAAAAGCAATAATAAATTCGATAAGTTAGGTAACCATTGCATCAAATTGTGATACTCTAGCAATGCAAAATTGCATAAGCTTCGATTACTCTTCGTCTTGTTGATTTTTAGCTCCAGTAATTTACTAACCTCGGGAGAACTAGTAAGACCATTATCGGCAAGTTGCAAACAATGCTTAAGTTTCTTTTTATCTTTCTAAGGATATAGTGGAGATCACTAACATTCATTTGATGAGATAGACTATAATCAAGTGTTTTGTTAAATATTTTAGAAGTGAAACTCTTCCATGAAAACTTATTATTATCAGTTTCAAGGGTTTGAACTTCCTAGAGCAAATTGTTTTTTAGATTCAATAGATTATATTTGTAGGTGAAAATTTGAGAACTTGGTTGTGATTTTTAATTCCTGCATTACTTTACATCCTGGTGGTAGAACTTTCTTTTCCATTCAAAATCCTAATGAGATCCACCAGAGGAAATAATATGAGGGTAAGAAGGTTGCTCATCACAACCCCTATGTCGATGAACGACAATATCTTGGTTTGATAAGTAACTTGCAAAGTGTTGGATCAGGTGCATTTGTGATGGTGCAAAAGGGAGAACTTTAGAAAACTACCTTTTATTAAATTTGCACTGGGTCTTTATTTTATATTTATTTGAATAAGTTGTTCGAACTAAATCATCCTTACTAAATATTTGCTAAAAAGGGAGTTTATTATTTGAGATGAATTTTATTTTGTTTTGTTTTATATTTATTTGTTAGAACTCAAAAACGTTTAGATTAATTTACCTTAAATTTATGACTTAGTTTGTTATATTTTATTTAATGTAAATTCAAGTTCACATAGTGAATATCATATGTGGTGTTAGCTAATCTAAGACATTTATGGAGCCAACAACATAGAACATATGTATGTATGTGTATGTGTGTATGTTTGTCATTGTGACAATTATGTTTCTTGATTATAAAATGAGCATGTAATATAAGTAATATCTCCTTAATATATTTATGCATGTTTATGGAAATTATAAGAATACACACACACACGCATACATACATATGTGTGTGTTTGTGTGTGCTCCGCAGTGCATGTAAACTAAATTTCTTTTGGCTATATGAAAAAGGTTTTTCTAATAAAATTTCAGCAATAAGTATTTTAAATAAAAAATTTATTAAATAATGATGTATACACACATTTAGATTTCAAATATTTTGATCCGTTATTTTCAATAAACTTTTTCCATATATATGTGTATGTATATGTATGTATGTATGTATGTTTTCTTCAAAAAAATATGTAGTATGTATAGTTTTTTGTCAAAACCAAAAAGGACGTTTTTTAATAAAATCTAAAAGGTGTTTTTTTCCAGTTTATTTAATTAAGTCGAAGGCGTTATATTACATATTAAAGTATGATATATTATTTTAATACCTTATTTTAAGGGAAAATAAATTAATACTAAAAAATGAGCTTTTCGACGCAAGGTAATAGTACAAAAGCAAGAAAAACAAGGGATGGTCAAAAGGATATAAGAAATACACAATATTTCATAAAAAATAAAAAATTGCCATCTATGGGAATCGAACCCACGACCACATGGTTAAAAGCCATGTGCTCTACCGGTTGAGCTAAGACGACTCATATTATTTAATTTTCTTGGTCTAAAGAAATAAATGATTTTTTAATATGAATCATACATATATACATATGTACATACATACATACATATTAAAAAATAAATGATTTTCGACCATAAATAAACAAGAGTATATGTGTAAGTATATAAAGTCATTCAAAATTGAAGCTACCTCATATCTACTAGTTATTTAAATGGGTGTTATTAATTGCTCCACCTTAGACTATTGTTCCTTCCTTTTTCTAGCCTAGCGAAAAAATCTAGCTTTAAAGCTGTAACGTCCTATAAAATTAATGGTAATTAATAAATAATTATTAAGGCTTAAAAATAGAATTTGAGGAAACGTTTGAATTGGCCATTTGACTTGCACCATTGTGTTCATGATGATTTTCTGAGCAACTTTCATATTTAGAGTTTTACAATAGGAGTTCAAACGAAGAAGCTATTAACGTTTGAAGTTTTCGAAACAAAATTAAATAAATAGAAATATATAATAATAATTTCACGAACCCCACTGATCGATCCACTCCTTGGGATAGTCGACCCATTAATGGTTGACCGCCTATAGAGGAGTGGTTGACTAGTTGACAACATGGCAGCTATGGTTAAATCTTGGTCGAAAGGCTTGGATTTTATTATTTTAAATCTAAGAGATATGATTGATTCGAGTGCCTATAAATATAGGCCTAATTCCTCGCTTTTCTTTTCATATTTTCGAATCAAAGTAGTGAAGCTCTTCCATTTTTCCTTCTCTGCTATTTCTATTAGTTATAAAATGTTATATTGTATACATAAATAGGAGAAGGGTAGAAAATAAAAGAGAAGAAGAGAAGGAATGAATCGATGCTGTGGAAAAAGGTAAATTTTATAATTATAAATATGGTTCCACTTAATTCAGATCTCCTTTTAGATCGGTAATTCTAGTGGATATGTATGTATCATATTATACATATTTTTGGATTGGAAAGAAAAATGAGTCAACTAAAGTGATGGGTTCAGATTTGGGAGATTTGGAAAGTTTGAAAGGTGAGTGGAAAGTTATATGATTTATATATGACATTGAAATTTATATCGTTATGTTTTATTTAATTATGATGCCTATGTAAGATTCGTGGAGGTGTAGGCTTAGCAAGAATGTATTTTATCGAAATCTCATCTACATATTAAGTAAATTAGGTAATTGGAATAGGGACGATATTTACACCCTATTTTGGAAATTTTAAAGAAAACTTATATTTATTTGCATAATAATGTTCCGTTGCATCTTTATCCTCTAATATTTTTATTTTTGTTGTCTCAAATAACGTGATTAACATTTTTATTCAACATACTTTCATTTTGTATTTTTCCAAGTTAACGAAAAAACAAAAAAAAATATTTTATTTTTCAAATTTTATAATCAAACGGTCGGTTTCCCCCACATAGTGCGGTTATACTAGTTTATCTGCTCGTCAAGACAAAAGGTCCTGCAGTCGTGAAAAAAATTCATCATTTGTCTTCTAAATGTGCACCGCATTCTAGAAGGTACAACAACGAAAATCATGATGTAACTTGTAATTGAAAATTTTCCAAACCTGAATTCTAAATAGCAAACTTCTGGCCCTCAAAGGATATCTGATGCCTTCAACGGTGCTGAGGTAAAAACCCTTAAAGCTTGAAGCAATATAGTGGAAAAGAATGAGATTTCTATTTGTACACGTATCCCCACTATCTCCTCATGAAATCAATAACATGAGATTTTATAAATTGCCTTCTTAAATTTGTAATTCAACTGGAGAAAAATATTAGGCAGTGTTTGGTTTGTTAATTTTAGTTTTGAGTTTTCGTCCATACAAAAACGCACACCATACATATATATTACCAAAAACTACCAATTTAGAAAATGAAGTTAAAATAGAAAACATAAAATAACTTTTTTTTATTTTCCGTGTTTTAAAAGATAACATAAGCATGAGAAACAATCCATTCTTTCATTGTGCTTCTATCCCTTCCGTCATTCCCTCCGTCTTTCTTTCATTCCCTCTACGTACCCTCCAATCATCTCATGTTTGACATGCATATTGAAAACCGAAAATACAAAATTGATTTTTTAACCAAACATTACCTAAGCATTCCATTGTTCTGTGTTATGGATTCTAAAACATATTATCACTATTTCAAAACTTATACCAATAGCGTGTGGAAACTGATAAGGGAATTAAAAATTTATTAGAAAAGCAATGGTTTTTAAATTATGAAGTTTGATAACAAATAGTATCATTTTCATTAGTTCCTTCTTAACAGCCGATGCAATTGACATATGGGAGCAGTAGAAAATTAAAACTGCAATTTGTTCAGCTGTTAGTCATAACCTACGCGAGTAGACTGAAGCAATAAAACCTATTTGCGTCCATTTTCTTTACAACCGATGCAATTAACTTCATTTGTGTCGGTTATATAGGAACCAACACAAATTGACATATGCAAGCATTTTCCTTTTAAATCATTCCCAACCTGGTCGCTTTTTTTCGCGCGTATTCTGTGAGAGGGAAAACAAAAAAAATTAACATAACCTATTTTGTTGTGTTCCTGACCCACCCCCGCTTCCTCCTTCTTCCTAAATGGAGAAAAACAATCGATTCTGAAAAGGAAAAGAAAGAAAAAATAAAGCATCGATAAAAAGAAAACTTCTAAAGTTCCATCGAAGAGCCCCAGTTTCAATCGATCGATTCACCACCAGTTCCCATCCATTTTCATTTGTCAATTTCAATTGCCCACTTCCTTCGGGTGTTGAATTTCGTTTTTTTGTCGATTATTAATTTCAATTTCGACTTTGATTTCCAGTCGTATTGTTCTTGTTTTAAAGTTTTCCGTATTATTCTTGTTTTAAAGTTTGCCGATTTTGATTTTCGGATTTCATATGAAAAAAGGAAACACCTTTAGTGAAATAAAGTCAGTAGATTTCGAAATATATTACTAAAAATATAAAGATAAACTTGTATCCAAATGATTAAGCAGGAGGGATGGCGGAATGAACCAAGAACAATTTTTTTTTTTTACTCCGAGAGGTTGTGGATTGATCCTATGAATAGTAGGAAAAGGAAAGAGTCAATATTCGCCCGTGAAACCCTTATTTCTTATTTATTGGATTCCAATATTGTCAAATATCATTCGAATGAGAAATAATTTAACTGAAAATTGTACTACAAATAGACGCAGTTATTTTGAATAAGAGTAAAATTGTTTAAAGCAATCAAAATCTTTGATAACTTTACATACTAAATTTGCATCATTTTAGTAATTTGACAGTTTTCGAAAAAAATAAATATCAAAATTTTGCTTCAACCCAAAAGTATATTGGATTATCAGTATGTTATATCATCATGTAGTATAAATCAGAAAATTACAATAAAGTTAATATAAATAAAAATGAGGAGTACAATTGCAAGTTATTTTTATCTGTTATGAGATAAGCTAATTTAAACTGGCATAGCACAATTGTAAATGCATACACATAGGTGATAACTTTGTTACATTTTTTCACTAATATCAAGGACGATCATAGACATTAAAGATTGAAGGCTATAGTAAAGGGAAAAGGTACGAATTTAATGCTTACATTGTAGAGCACAACTCAGACAAAGATATTGAGAAGAATACAGAAGAAATATATGGGAGACCATACTTTTTGAAAATGGTTACACACCAAATAACAGAGATTCATACATATTTTTCAAATATTTTTCGACTGGAACCTATATTTATATCAAAACATAACAAACTAAGTTAATAAATATACATCTACAATTTTCAATTTATGTATATACAATAGATGAAAGTGTACAATATTAATTGTCACCTTATTTTTTCGTCATGTATAATTTCAATATTTGGAATTATTTGTAGCATATATGCAATTATTGTGATATGTACCATCCATACAGAGTTGTGATCCAAATATTGTAAGTACACTTGAACATTAGTGTTTCCATTGACTAGTCTTATAATATGTACTACTATAAGAATGTTGAAAGTGGAATACTGGTAATAAGAATGCTGTGTTCTTCGATTGACTAGTCTTATAATATGTAGTCGACTTTATCTTTGGTTAATTTTGCAATCACCAATATCGTTTTGAATGAAACATTTAAGATTTTTTTTCCTTATGTTGTGTGTCTCTAGCATTTTCACACGGATCGTAGTTAGATGTACAACATGAAACATAACGATGATGAGTTCTTGAACAAAATGGAAGAGTTCATTAAGTGTGCATTGAATGATCAATAAACAAGAAGAGAAGAAACTACTTTTATCCTTGTAGACGCTGCAAAATAAGTGAAGATTCTGTAACATTGATCAGAATAGGAATCATATTAATTCGGTATGGGTTCAAGAAAAATTATAGAAGGTGGATATTAATCCGGACTTCCTTCACTCAATCCTGAATTTCTAAACTCCTTGACCAAGTTGGCAAGGTTAAGAAAACTTAACAAGCAGATCTATAGAGTTAATGTATATAAGAAGCTGATTTCCAGCATCAATAAGTTTAAGGATTGGGAAAATCAATTTCTCTTTGTCAAGTGCTTTGCTGACATTCATAGGGCCTTTGCCTCCCCCCGTAAGTCTATTTTAATGTTGTGTTTGCTTTCCTCTATGCTTTCTGTTAGCTAATCTCTGATCATTTTAGGTGGATCTCCCAAGGCACTTAGTGATGCTAACTAGAAAACCATCGATTCTCTAACTGCTACTTCAGAACAAATTCGAAGCAAGCTGAGGCTGCTAACTCCTTCGATTCTAAGAAAACATTCTTTCCTACTGCTTGGCTAAAGGATTCTTGGAACTCCTTCCACAATCATGCACAATTCTCGTGGAAAGCGCTTCTTTTCCTTAGGAGATGCTGAACATTTTACTTCAATGTCGCCCATTTGTTCTAACACTTCTGGTATACTGTTATTTTGTATTTTTTGTCTTTGTCTTTGAAATTCTTTAAGTTACTCTAATTGATCTTATATTTGTTTGAATTCGTTTTAGCTCCCTCTAAGGCCATTGAATCTTCAAGTGGTGTTGCTCCTCCTCCATCTTCTTCGGATGTTACATCGGTCTTGGAGGCTTTCACCAAATTTAAAAGATCTCTTAAGAGAAGACTAATGAAGCCTTCTAAAGACGCTCCTCTAGTGAAAGTTGCAAAAATTGTTGATGTGGAGGAGGAATAAAAACGCACATCTCTAGCGATAGCTTCAAAGAGCCATATTGTTGAAGTTCCTAAAGATGAAGTGGAGCCAACTCCAACTACACCTGCACCCTTTTCACATATTACCATTAGTGACACCCCGACTTAACTTGCGCAAATATCGCTTGCTCTTCTAGAGACTCTTTCTAAGATGCAGATTCCGCCGGAGACGTCATCTTATGTTCCTTTGTCAATCAACTTTAATGAATTGGTCAAGCAGATCTTACAATCAGAATCTCTTACTTCCTCTTCGTTTCCGTCATCTAGTCTTGATTAGGCAAAAAATCATCGCTCTCTCATGGAGCAACAACTCTTGGTAAGTTCTCGCCTGATTAATCTTATCATCACTAGATTTTTCCATTCGCTAATTAATATCTCTCTCCTTTTTGGTCACAAATTTTCAAAAATTGGATTTCTTTAAATGAACATGTCTCCAGGCTCTCTGCTGGATCTTTCAAGCTATAGAAGGAAAATGCTAAACTGAAAAATCAACTGTATTCTCTGATTGCTGCTCAGAATCACACTTCCTCTGAGTTAGAGCAACTTAAGGCTTCCTTCACCAGGGCTGAATCCGATCTAGAAGTTGAGAGGCATGCTCACCAACTTACCTTCGATGAAAAATTTACAAGGGTGTTGGCTTTGAAAGATTCAGAAGAGGAGAAAACTCGCTTGGTTACTGAGAACACTTATTGAAAGATAAATTCAAGAGGACAAGAGCTTCACTCAAGTTAGATGTTCAAACCCTCTTCGATTTCAAAAAGCAAGTCTCCGAGTTTGCCGAATCCACCTTGGGACCCCTGATGCAGAAACATTATGAAGATGCCCTCATTCTTGCTTACGCTAACAATCGCGAGAAATGTCCCGACCTTAGCTTCCCCTCTCTTGACCCAGCCATAGCCGAAAGAGTAATGGATAAAATTAACCAAATTATCTAGGGCACTAAACCCAAAGGCGAAGAGGAGGAGGCAGTTAATGTATCATAAGATTTTTCTTTTGACATTCCCTCCTTCGACCTTGAACCCGATTTTGAAGATGAGGGTGATAAAGATAATGACCTCGAGAAAAAGGCGATGATAGTGATGGCCTTGATTAGGATAGCGATTATGATGATGACAACAATGATAATGCCTCTGGAGGTCAAGGCCCGAGTGGAGATAAATGAAGGCCTTCTGGTGCTTCTGTGATGGACAGTGGTGATCCAGTCAACGCTCCTAAGAAAGAGCAATCTCCTTCAAAAGATTTTCCATCCACCCCCCTGGTCCATCTTCCCCTCCAAGGTAGGAAACTACTCCCACTCATACCGAGGATTCGCAAGAAAAGGAACAAGCTACCTAGGCTCCCATTCCAGTTTCACATGTATGGGCTTCTCGGTGTAAATGTCTTATACTTCGAAAATAAAAATTAGTGATAAGTCCTTTGTCTTAGATAAAGAAGTCAAAATCTCCCTATAGAAAAAAACTCTACACTAACTTCTTTTAAATATTAGAGTGTGGCTCCTTTATTAAAGAAAGTGCGTCTTTGGTACGATGATCTTTTAAAGGAAAATAGAGAATTAATAACCTGTTATGAATGATGATTTAAGAGAGAGATATTTTAATTAATTTTTTGTATAAAGCATATTGTAAACACTCTGTCATAGAATTTTCATACTTAGAGGAATTCAGTAGGGTCTTTTTAGACGTTTTCACAAAAGGTACTTAAATGAATTCGGTTCTGACTCGCATCTTAGAGATTGCTGGAACTTACCGCGTGTCAAATCGATTCCCCAAGATCTTTCCCCTGAAAAGCTTAAGTACTATAAGGAAAAATTTGTTTTCGAGTTTTTCTCTAAATCTATTTTGTATGAACCGGATGAGTGATTGTAAATACGTGTCAAGTAATTGATTTATGAATACATGCTTTTTGTTATGTTCTCTATGCTTAGTTTCTCTTACTATACTATTTCAAAATATCAATTCTTTTGGTCGAGTAGTCCCAAGAGACCACCAAAGTCAATATGTTAACTTGAGGTGATTTTACTCTAAAAATGCACCAATTCTAAAGACTTCGAAGTTAGCAAGATATTACTTTCTTTGGGATTTAAAAAATTATACTTGGAATATCTCGTCTTCGCTTCGACTTCCTCGGCGAAGAAAAAGAACCACTCTTAAAAAAACAAGAACATTCCATTCCAAGTTAATTTATGGTCACGATAATCCACCAGCCGGTAAACGGCATTATAGTAAATGTCCGCCAGTTATAACTTCTGAAGGAGTCACTATACCTTTTGACTCAACAGTAATTATTTCAGCTAATAATTTAGACAAAGTTAGAATGTGGTCTCTCAACTTTAGATGTGATGAAAGTGACTGTTGTACCTTTTAACTTTGTGGTTATTTGAGTTGTAATCCATTAATGTAATAATAAAGATATATTTTATCCTAATTTTGATTTTCTTTCACTTCTTTTTTGTTTAAATAGGAGCCACAGTTATCTACAACCGCTTTTGCTCAAAACTTAATATATTATGTCGATTCCATAAGAGAGAGATTATCGACAGCTAGTGGAGTGATTGTGGTTTATGATGAAGTTCTATTAGAACACTTCGTGGCTACGTTGGAGCCGTAAAATGGCATAAAAGATTCCTTATTCAAAAATCCATCGCCAATAATCATAAGGATCACACTGAATATCTTGAAGCTGAAAATAAGAAAAGAGACGAGGTGATAACTATGCTTAAACGATAAGTGAAATCAAATCCCACAATCGACTTTGATTAAAAGATGTCAAAACTCATTCATCAAATAAGTGATTTAGAGTTAAAATTGAAAGATAGTCGGACTCGATGCACCTCTCTAGAATTCATTTTGGGAGACAAGACTCCGAAGATTGAGCTTTCGGTCCCATAAGTAACCCCTTCAACTACTAAGCCTACCAGGTCAAAACTTCTCGCAGCTCAAAAATTTCCCGCCATGCTCAACCCTCCCCAGGCTTAGATGATAATGTAGTGGAGAACTAGTGTCAGAGGGTAAAATTCGAAATCGTCAAACATTTTGATGAGCAGTAGAAGATGAAGTATTCTCAAACTATCAATGATTACAATGCTAAAAATCAAAAGCTAGAACATGATAATTACTTTCTCGACAAGCGGGTTGTAGAGTTAGAAAGGGAAAATAAAACACATAGGGCTGCAAACAGGGCCTTTAATCGCGCCCTGAAAACCAACATTGATGCTACTGATGATGAGAGCTA
Organism: Allium cepa; assembly: GCA_030765085.1. NCBI lineage: Eukaryota > Viridiplantae > Streptophyta > Magnoliopsida > Asparagales > Amaryllidaceae > Allium > Allium cepa. The sequence goes on along the minus strand of CM060939.1, from coordinate 771,868,611 downwards.
TATAGGAAGAAAAGAAAAGAAGCTTAAGGAAATTCTCCACGCAATAATCAAACACGTCGTAAATCCTTCAGTGGCGGAGCCTCTTAATAAAGTAGTTCAAGATTTGTAATTTATTTATGTATTTGAGCCATGTAAATCTTTCTTGTACATAATTTTGTCGTTTGTAAACGACTTTATAGCTTATGTAAATTGTAGAAATTTTTTAAATATCACCTATTTTGTGATCCTTTTCTATAGTGTAACCTTTGATATGCCTTTGAATTGCTCATTTAAGGAATTTTGTGGATCTTTTGTTACTTCTTGTTATTCTGATTTCCTGAGAAACATGTAGCAAACAATATCTTTAATTATTAGACTTAAATTGACATATTTGTCTATATATTTCATTTTCCTAAATTAGCAAATCATCTTGCCAATTGTATTAAAAGTAATTCATTCAAAATGTAAGATTTCATCTTTAACCATGATGAGAAATGATTAAGCACTTAGCTCCTTCCACTTGTTTAAAATGTACAAAACTTGTAGGTAGTTGATTCTGCCTTATCATAAGGTCATGAATGTTAAAATATAGCTTTTATTAAACAAAGAACCTGATTTAGGAATCATGTCTAAAACTTTGAAGTGGTAACTCTCTTACCCATTCTTTAACATCAATGGGATTTAAAAAGTTAGAATCCTGAAGTTCCCAGTTGGAGGGACTTAATAATGATATTTTTGATAATATTCTTTAGCTTAGATTCAGGCATTTAAGATGAATAGATATCTGAGGATCTTGCTTCCAAATTAGGGTTTAAATAAAAATAGTCTTGATACCTAGATTAGGTATAAGAAGTTAGTGATTGATAACGATCGAAAACTCTAATTCAAGTATCGATAGTTGATGTTTAGAAATAAAAATCCTAAAACCCAGATTCGGGTACATCAAGATAATCAGTAGTTAATAGAGACTCGAAACCCAGATTCGAGTATTATATAGTGAAATTCTAAACTGAATATCCCAAAACCTAAATTCAGGTATTAAATTTTGAAATTCGTATGCGATAATCCCGAAGCCCAGATTCGGGCATTAATAGACTCAAAACCCAGATTCGGGTAATAATCAATGGAGATTCGTCTCACTCCTTTTCTTTTGTCCTTTCTGACATATAAGAATCCTTCAGGTTTCACAAAGAAATAATTTGATTGGTCGCCTCTCGAGCTTGGACATCTTAGTCCAAAATTAGGTATACTATCATCTTACATAATAACCAAATGAAAGGAGTATTTCATTCCCAACCATGTAGACATTCTTCTTTAAGAAAGTTGGACTTTATTAATCTTTTCTCAAGTTCTTTTTACAAATTCACTGATCTTTCCTTGTCCAAAGAAATTGATGATCGTCCCCTACAGGGGTTTGCAATGGTTGGTTTCATGACCACTCATCATATGATAGTGGCAGAAGGATCCTCCTAAGTTTCTTTCATGGTTTGGCTTTTTATTTTGTAATGGCCAATAGTTAAGTTTATCCTTTGTAAGCAAGTGGATTTTTACTAATGATGTTATTAAATTGCATTCTTTTAGAAGTCTAGACTTGTAACTTAACTATTGAGGATAACTCTTTTGCTTTTTATTTTTCAGCCTTATCTTTTCATGCTCTTCAATCGTCTTTCTTTTTGCTACCCTTTGAATCTCTTAGGTTGAAAGTGCTCTTGTTACTGTTGGTTGCTATTTGTGTGCAAAGGCATTGTAATCATTTATTATCTCTTTGTCAAAGATCATGCTCTTAGAATAACGTTGAATTTTTCTTCTCATTTGACTAAAGACATTGTCACTTCTATTTGTTTTCTTTCCAAGTGCAAAGATTGGGGTAGGGCCTACATGAAAAGCATTTAGACTCCATTTTTTAGGGTCACAAGATTCTTCTTTCTTTTTGTCTATAATCCTTAAGGCTTCGAGTCTTATTCTTTTCTCTTCATCTTGTGATAGCTACTTGAAAGAATCTTGCCAAGTATGGTTCAGAAGACCCTTGCTCGGATCTTTTAAATCTTCTAGCCATATTCAAACCAAGTCGAAGGTTTGGCCCTCCTTCTAGCACCAAAAATATTAACAAGATTTCTTGTCAACACCCCAAAGCTATTCCAAGGAGAGCGGATAGACTAGTTTGGATGAAGGATATGATACCCTTATGGATTTCCTTTAAATTTAGACTTGTTCATTGTTTATTCTTGGGTTGAACCTTTTGACGTCGTCGAAAGGTCGAGTCTTTGATTTAGGTTACCTTTCATCTTAATTAAACTTGTATGAGGTCTCTATACAAAACCTTTTCTTTTGGTTAGGTTGAAGTCCTTTGAGATGGTCCCTTTAAGGTTGATTTTAATCCTATCAAAACATTGGGTTGATTGTCCTCTTTAGGTTTAGGTGAGTTATCAAATTCCTTAATGGATTTGTAAGAGCTTTCGACCTTTTCAAAAGGTAAGGTCACTTATATGAAAATGATTTCATCCTTGTCGAAAGGTATGCGAATGGTCTCTTTTGGATTAAAACCTATAAGTCCATATATCTTTATTTTAAGGATAGACTTTGACCTTTTCGAAAGGTTTGATCACTTTGGTTATAGCTTTGGGAGGTATAGGTGTTGCTAAAGTATACAATATTTCCAACTTTGTCGAAAGGTTTATTCCAATGATTTCGGGAGGTTTCAATGAATGTTGATCTGAGTAAGTTGTCAACCTTGTCGAAGGGTTTAGATTATAGAGTTGAAGGCTTCGAAAGGTTGCAGTAATGACTTATAATAGAAGCATTATAGATTTCAATAAGAAGGGGTTGAACCGGAAAATATGAGTAAAACCAACAAATATTTAAGCTAACAGTGAAGTAATTAACAAAGCCAAAGACTTCCCTTTGTATTTAAGAAAAAGCTTCATTTTATTAAACTTCCCCAAATCATACTCAATTAGGGTTATAATACTTTGATTAAGACGTTACAAGATTAGAATGAGAGAAACGGGTCCTTAAAACATGACCCATTTAGTTTTCTTTATTGATGCAGGTGGCCTCCTGTTCGATTCCTTCCTTTCCACTGGATCGGAAAGTCTCCCTTTTATTTGTAGTTGTGAACCTTTCAACTATGTCAAAAGGTTTGTCTTCCATCTGCTATTATGGACCTTTATACATTATCGAAAGGTTTGTTTTTTTATGCCTTCACGAACCTTTTTTGTCGAAAGTCGGTTCTTCACTTGATTATTGTGAACCCTTCGACATTATCGGAAGGTTTCTCTTCACTTGATTGTTGTCAAAAGTTGTGCTTTTCAGCAATGTTGTCGAAAGGTTGTCTTTCATTCTTTGTTGACTTGTGAGTGTTGTTTTCTTCATAACCTTTTGACATTGTCAAAAGGTAATCTGTATCAACCGGTTCGAAAGGCTTGCTATACATTCAAAAAGGTCACTATGGAGTTTCTCACGCTTGCTTTGACTCCTTCATCCTCTTCGAAAGGTAAGAACTTCTTGGATACTGAGAGATGGAACCTTTCGATTCCTTCGAAAGGTTTGGGACTGTTAAACTCTGATGAATGCATCCCTTCGACCCCTTCAAGGGATTTGGGCTGTGCTTCTTTTCCCTTGACTTTGTTGAAAGACCTTTCGACCTAGTGAAAGGTTGATTTTTTTTGTAACATTTATTTTCCATTTGAAATCATACATGTGAAATTTTCTTTCATACTTCTAATTTTTCGAGAATAACTATACTGCGTTACCTTTTACAGGGATACTTGATTGATCCTTATTATAAAAATAAAATTGAAGAATAGGATGGAAAATAGTATATGCAGGTGATATCAAAGTAAGCATATGCTAATTCCCACAAACATTTATCGGGTCTTATATATTTATAATTCAGCAGAAAATTGTCTTCTTTTTCCTCAAGTAGTGTTAACTATGAAGTCTTCAAATCCTTATTTCAATGTTTTGTTTTCACTGTCACTTGTGGCTGAAATACTTGTCTAAATTTGTATAATTTAACCTAACACTTCTGGTTGAAATTGAAAACTTGGTGGTGGTTTATTTAATTTTTTCAGTTTGTTCAGGAAATATGTTTTCTAAATGTTGTATCCTTTGTTTTAGATAAGGGGTTTTGGAGGATTGTGATGTAACTCTACATAGACTAGCACTTCTCTATTTTTCAAGCCTGAAGCTGACAGCTTTGTAAAAGTTATTAGTCTTTTCATGCTTAACTATATTTGATCATCCATGTCATCTATTCTCTTTGTTTTGTTATCTTTTAAGTCTAAAACTGATATGTTTTTTAAGTTTGAAGCTGACAGCTGATAGCCGATAGTTAATCACCTCAAAGAAATGATGAGAGATATGGACAGTTCATTTTAGCATGATGAATTTATCTTTCGATTTTTTCCCTATGGCAAGACATAAACAACGTTGATTTTAGCGGGTCAACCATAATTTCATACTTAGATGATATAATTCCAGTAAATACCTATTCCAATAAATACTTAATGCAAATATACAGCTTGGAGAGAACCATTTAATTATATTTACTTCTCCGTTCACTTATATCATCAATCTTATAGTCCAAAATAAAATTAAGATTGTTAATTTGGTTTAGGATCATTGATTGAATACATATATTCAAAAATGATCAAGGTCGTTATATAACATGATGAAAATGAAAATAATAAGTGAAAGGAAATCAAATTGTATTTCTAATGTTAACCACAAAATACACAGAGCGGCACATAAAAATTAATGTCAAAATTTTACTTCAGACCTATTACCATTAGGCTATCTCATCGAGATAAATGTATATGAAAAGTAAGAGGGTATTTATGCCACTTTGATAATAAAAGAAAACTTGAATTGAAAAGAAAGAAAATGTATCAGACTTTTATTATGTTTTTTTTTATTACAAACTGACATTCTTCGGATTTCTTTTATAATGGTACAATACATGGAAATGTGATATTGGGCTGTGATGTTTGGCCCAAGCCCGTATGTACACAATATTGAGATTATAATACAATACTGAGATATCTATTACTTCATAATTCGCCCCTTCAATTAGATCTATGGTTTTCTTCCTCGTCTCTCTCTGCGCTGCCACTTCTAACCTTTAGCTCCTCCTTTAATCTAATGAAATTTGTAGCCGATAATGGCTTTGTGAGAACATCTGCTCTTTGGTAGAAAGCCGGAATGTGGTTGACCTTCAATCTCTTGCTCATTACCTTCTCACAAACAAAATAAAGATCGATCTCAATGTGCTTCGTTCGAGAATGTAAAATCGGGTTTGTTGTGAGAGAGACAGAACTAAGATTGTCACACCAAATAATTGGTGTGCTATCGAGATTGATCTTGATCTCTTGCAGAAGAGACTCTATCCATGCTATCTCTACTGCAGTGCTTGCTATGGATCTGTACTCAGACTCTACGCTAGATCGTGAGACAGTAGCTTGTTTCTTCGAGCTCCATGAGATTGGGTTATCTCCCAGGTAAACGCAGTACCCTGATGTCGATCGTCGATCATTAGGGTCTGAAGCCCAGTCAGCATCAGAGTAAGCATGTATCCTTGATAGTTTTGTGACGTTGAAAGTTAGGCCATGATTCAGATTTCCCTTCAGGTATCTCAAAACTCATTTAACTGCTCTCTGGTGTTCACTAAGAGGTTTGTGCATATATTGACATACTTTGTTCACGCTGTAGCATATGTCAGGTCTGGTTATTGTAATATATTATAATGCTCCCACGCTACTTCTGTATTGCTTTTCATTGTCAATTGCTTCACCTTTGTCTTTTGAGAATCGAAGGTTACTGGTCATAGGAGTAGGTAATGATTTGGCATTATCCATGTTTGCTCGCTTAAGAATATCAAGAATGTATTTTTTCTGGCATAGGAACGGTTCTGTACTAGGTCTCTGTGTGACTTCTATACCTAGAAAGTACCTTAAATCACCCAGATCCTTGATGAAGAATGTCTGGTCTAAGTACTTTATTGTCTGATCTATGATTTTGCTGCTGCTTCCAGTGATAATAATGTCATCAACATATATCAGTATGTATGTGATACTGTCATTCTTGCATTGTACATAGAGAAAATTATCTGATTTTGTTGGTATGAAGTCTTGTTTCATCAGTGTTGTCTTGATTTTTTCATTCCATACACGTGGAGCCTGCTTTAGACCATAGATGGCTTTATGTAGCTTACATACAAGTCTGTTATTGTTCCCCTTTTCATATCCTTCTGTTTGTTCCATAAGTACAACCTCTTTTAAGTCCCCATTGAGGAATGCATTGTTTACATCTAGTTGCTTAATTCTCCATTTCTTATATGTAGCAATGGTTAATATGATTCCTATTATTGTTGGCTTAACCACTGGAGAAAATGTCTCATAAAAATCAAATCCATATTGTTGATTATAACTTTAGCCACAAGTCTTGCTTTATACTTGTTGATGCTCCCATCAGGATTTCTTGTGATCTTGTATGTCCATTTACACCCAACCACATTGCTGTCTTTAGTTCTGGTTGTGAGACTCCAAGTTTTGTTTTTAATGAGTGCTTTATATTCTTCATCCATTGCTTGCTTCCAGTTGATGTTTGTAACAGCATCTTTGTAGTTTCTTGGCTCTGACTGATTTGGCTGAACATTGTATATTTTGGGCTTATATAAGCCACTTTTGGACCTTGTTGTTATGTGATGCCCTATTTTTGCAGGTTGTGACTCATGTGTGCTGATGATGTCATCTTCATGTTGAGACCTGGAATGAGATTGCTCTTCCACTGACTCTGTATCATTGTCCAGGCTTGTATTACTAGAAGGAGGGTTGGAGATTCTTTCAGGATAATGACCTGATCCAGTATCTTCTCTGGATACAGTGAGTTCTGATTCATTGTCTCTCTGCCTGCTTCCTTCAGTGGCACTGATATTCTGGTCAGGTACAATAGGTATTGATGGTAGTGATGCACTGCCTTTATCATAAACTTTCTTTGTGGTTTTGAAGTTTTTATCCGCAAAAGGAAATATTTCTTCATTAAACACTACAAGTCTTGAAACAAATTTTCTACCATCATTACTCAAGCATCTATATCCCTTTTGATTATTTCCATAACAAAGAAATGTATAGGGGTTGGATCTTAGACTTAGTTTATGATTATTATATGGTCTAAGACATGGGAAGCACAAGCAACCGAATGTCTTTAGACTTTGATAGTCTGGTTTAACCCCAAATAATACTTCAATGGGATTTAGATGTTTGAGTGCTTTGGTAGGTAGTCTATTGATCAAATATACTGCAGTGTTGAAGGCATCTGGCCAGAATTTTATTGGCATAGATGATTGAGCTAGCATTGTCAGCCCTGTCTCTACTCTATGTCTGTGGTTTCTTTCAACAAGCCCATTCTGTTCTGAAGTGTGTGGGCAGGTTGTTCTTTGAACTATTCCCCTTTGTTGAAAGTACTCTTTTAGTAGTTTAAATTCGCTGCCTCCATCAGTTTGTATTATTTTAAGCTCATTGTTTGTTTGTTTTTCTGCTTGTGTTGTATAACAGTTTTGCTTCTATCTGCTTTTGACTTCAAAAAATATATCCATGTATATCTAGAATATGCATTAACAAAAGATATGTAGTACATGTACCCATAGTCAGAGCTTACTGGTGCTGGTCCTCATAGATCTGTGGCCACCAGTTCCAGTGGTTTATTGACTGTTGTGTAGGAATCTGTAAATGGCAGTTTGTGGCTTTTGCCTAGTTGACAGTAGGTGCATATATATGGTGTGGATACATCAAAAGCAATATTATTATTACTAAGTACTTGTTTTACAACATTCACACTAGGATGTCCAAGTTTACAATGCCACAAATCAAATGTTTCTTTGTCTTTCCTAATATTTGACACAGAACTGTTGCACCACTTATTCCTATTTTTTCCATTTCCAGTGTTTCCAAACTTGAACTTGTATAGACATTTATCCAGTTCACCCTGCAGTAATGTTTCTTAATTCAGTAAGTCTTTAACAACACAAAATTTTGGATAAAACTCAAAATACACATTGTTGTCATTAGCAAACCGAGATACACCCATTAATTTTTACTTAATTTTTGGAACTCTTAATGGATTATTAAGGTAAAGATTTCTTTTACCTTTGATACTTCTAGTTTAAATATGTGTGATGTTTATAGCTTCACCATTACCCATATGTATAGTATGCATACCTGTGTATTCTTTGCTGCCAAGATTGAGATTTTGAAGGTTACTTGTGAGGTGGTTAGTTGCACCTGAGTCTGGATACCAATCCTCATTTGTTATGTCCTCTGTTTTGGTGAGTCTTTCTGAATTTTCCTATTGCCTTCTTGCATCTTCTAAATTGCCGTTTAATTTATGATTGATGTTTGCTATATTTGCACTTAATTCACCATTTTTTGATAACTTGGATAGTATTCGGTGTTAAGTCTGAAATAGCATTGTCTTGCTGTGTGGCCAGGCTTTTCACAGATTTGACACTTTGCTCTGTTGTTATTCCATCTGTTATTTCTTCCTCTTCCTCTTTGACTACCACCTCTCTGGTTATATGAGTTTTGTCTGATATTTTGATCATGTGCCTTATTCTTTGAATTGGCTGCATAGTTGATTGACAGTTCTTTTTCCTTTCTTTGTTCTATCCTTCCTTTATGTGATAACAAAACTGAGTGCACATATTGTAAACTAGGTAGATTCTGTTATGATGAGATGATTGCAACAACTGATTCACATTCAGTATCTAAACCATTCAATATACAGAGAATATGTTCTGTATCTAACACTTTGTGTCCAGCAGTATCAAGATGATCACAATATGATTTTATCTTTGTTAGATATTCTTGCATTGTCATGCTATCTTTCCTTAAGTTTTGCAATTGCCTCTTGTAGTACATGATTCTTGCTGCTGATTGAGTGCTGAATATTTGTTGTATTGCAGTCCATATCTCAAATGATGTCTTACAACCAGCAAGCTGACTGATGAGAGATGGACTGGCTGATGATATTAGCCAAGCTGCTAACAGACTGTCTTGTCGGTGAATTCTTTATTGTTAACTCTGTCCCCTTTGCTCTCAGTGATCATCCTTGCTGGAATTTCCATAGTTCCATACAGGTAATCCTCCAAACCATAACCTCTAATGCTGGTTTCAACTTGATATTTCCATAATATGAAATTATTCTCATCAAGTGCAGTGGTCACCAAATTATTTTTTAGTTTGATGATATTGTAGCAGTTAGTTTCACTGATTCGAGTTTGTTGATTGTCTGGTCTTGACCCTTCCTGATTTTTGATTCCACTAGATGCAGTTGATGATACTTCATCGTCTCCTACCATGGTGGAGCAATTGGAAGAGATGTTGAGATTCTAGATGACAGGACAAAGCGGTGCAGCCGAGCTTGTGAATCTTGAAGCAAGATTCTTGGCATGGCACTATTTGTGAGGGTTCTTGATTAGTGAAAACCAAGAAGGAGATGATACTACACTCTCAAATGATGAGAATGCCTATAACTGAGAGCAACAGAGTGGTGGATGATGAAACTGCTCTGACACCACTTCTGTATGGCTCTATGATGGGATAGGTTGATAATCTCTGATGAGATTCACTGGTAATCTTTTAACTCCTTGTTATTAGACAGTGCTGAGCTCTGATACCATAAAAGAAAACTTGAATTGCGAAGAAATAAAATGTTTCAGACTTTTATTATGTTTTTTTGTTACAAACTAACATGCTTCGGTTTTCTTTTATAATGGTACAATACATGGAAATGTGATATTGGGCTATGATATTTGGCCCAAGCCCGTATGTACACAATACTGAGGTTATAATACAATACTGAGATATCTATTACTTCATAGTTGATAACTAAAATAGTGACACCAGTGAATCCTATAAAATCAGTTCTCTTATTAGTATAGATAGCTTATTATTTTACAGTTATTTTCGCTTGCTTGTTCCTATAATTTGGACATTAATAATACTAAAAATTAAGAACTTTTACCTACCTTTTACTGGTATGAGGTTTAATTTTAAATCATTCATGATTAGGCCTGTGTCCGCTTGTATTTTAGATCACTTTATGTATGGTTTCTGCATTTCCATTACTGTCTTTGTCATCACCAGTATGTCACCAACATCAAGAGGTGGGTGATTACTGGCTCGACTGAGTATATTGGAGTCCAGTTTCCCTTTAGATAATCCAAATCAATTAAAATAGTTAAATATATCTCCATTGAAAAAAGAAAAGAAGATAATGGATTTTGTAATGTGATGGTCAAAGTTACGATTAATTTTATCATAAGCCTTGTGTAAATCAATTTTCAGGCATAAATTGTTGGAATGCTTCCTATTAAAGCTCCTTACCATTTCATAAAATATGATTAGTTTTTCATGATAATTCTCTCAAGGACGAATAGTTTTTGATTATGAGAGATTAAATCATTGAAATATAACTTCATTCTGTTAGATAATAGATTTTTCATAATTTTTTAAAGCACAATACATAAAGCTACAAGCCCTTGGTTTGTAATTAAATCTGGAACATGCTTCTTTGGGCATATAAAAGTATGATTTCTCCCTTATTATATTTCTAGAGTTTTGTATGCCACCTATAACATTATATAAGTCGTGCTTAATCTCTTTAAATGAATTTTATAAAACTTGGCATTTAGTCCATCAAGGTCGGATGAGCGATTGTCATTTATTTGAAATAATGCATTCTTTACTTCATCTAGTTGGAATGGTATGTCCATATTTATTCTAGCATTTTTTTATTAATTTTTTGTTAGTTAATGCCTGAAAATTAATAGTTTTCATTATTAGAGTTGAAAAGTCCTAAACATATTGAATGGCTTCTTGAGCTAAACTTTCTGATGCTAATACTAGGTTGCCATTAATGCCTAGAGTGTACTTCCCCTTTTTTGACAAATTAGGGGCATCCATCTTGTTACAGAATTTTCTTGAAAATTTAACCCCTTGATTTAACCATTTGAGCTTCATTCTCTTAATATTATCTGCAGTAACTTTCCTTAGCAGTTTTGGTAGCCGATCCACTTTATTACTATATTGTTAAGTAAGGACATCATGTTGTGGATTATTAACTAGTTGTTTATAACTTTATATAGCTTATCGACTTCTTGCCCTATGGCATCACATTTTTCATTGATATTATCTTTGTTTATTCTGCCATGATTTGAGGGCTTATTTAGTGGTTTTCAATTTCGCAAGTAAAACATTTTTCATCTAGACATTAGTAAAGATACCTCTTTCTTACTAAAACCACTTACACTTTTCACAGAATTTAAAATCATCAACAAAAATGGGCCAATATACACTTCAGCAATAGTTTGCATATGTAGACTTAGCCTAAATGGGGCTTAAAGTGAATGTTACTATCAGGGTCGGCCCTATGTATCGGGTTGCTTGAGGCGACTAAAATATATGTTTCCTTTTATCATAAAAATGATCGATTAAATTTAATATTATAAAAAAATTATTTCAGAATTTTTTTTTGCATAATAGACTAGAACAAAAATGTAAATTTGTTGTTAATAAAAACTTTAAAATCATCAAACTGATCTTTATTGATAATATTCTAACTTCATCAAATATGTTACATAAAGGGTAAATTAAAATATAATAACTATTCAAAAGTCTGACACTAATACCCATTTATAACTAATAACTGTACAAATTGTTGAAAACTAACTCAAATCTCCATTGAGAATTCAAATTTACTATACTATTAAAATACGAATAACATACTGATTAAAAAAATTAGCAATTTTTTTGGAAAGAAATTCAGTAGTGATTCTTATTTAAATCAGTGAATGACTGTGCACTAGATAATCAAAATCTGAATTTATTTGTTGTACTGCCATTATTAACTAAATCAGCAATCAATCAGCTCCTAAACTGTAATAAAACATTTAGAAACTCCATTAGTCTTAAACAAAATTAAAAAAATGATATATTAGTTGAATCAGTATATACTGATGAATCACTGTAACCAAGAAATCATTATACAAAATCAGTAGTGCTAAATGTGGATACTTTCAGATTTAAAAGATCTGAGTAACTTTCGCCCAAATTTTGATTAAAATGAGTCATTTTCAAATCTCTCAAAATGATTGTGGCGCAATTAGTGAAACCAATCAAATAAAAAAATGTGAAATAAAGTTATACAATCCCTTAGGATTTTAGTTTCTGAAGTTGTGCAGTGAGATAAGATACAAGAAATGAAGCTGCTGAAGTCGGGGGATGGAGAAGCTTAGGTACACCATTACAAGACCGTGATTTTTGAATCCGTCATCTTAGTTTTTTTTCCCTCGCTCCAGCCCTAATTTTGTTGCCTCGACACAGGAGTTGCCCAATTCAATTGTCTTATGGGCCTTGCCCAAAGACTGGGCCTGGTTACTATCATTTTCGATTTCTTTTTTAAAACAAAAATTGTGATCAACTAGGGATTAATAAATATCTTCTCTCAACATCATCGTGTGTCTCTATACGATAACTTTGCAGTTGAAATAAATAGATTAGAAATTATGTTAGGCATAAACCAAAATAACTGTGGTATATTTGACCTTCCATTATGGTTAATATAATATGATAACTAGTGTGAACCCGTGCTTCGCACACGGCATTCGTAGAAAGATTTATTCAAAATGTAAATCCAACTAAGAAAGTTAAGTGCATGTTTGGCGTCATTTTATATTTTGACTTTTGTGTTTTCAACTTGTACTAAGAAATACCAAGAAATGGGAGAAAAAAGATTACAATTCTTAGCCATTGCGACGATCAACGGACAATGAAGGAGTTAGATTGTTATCTGTACTTTTGTCATCTTTCAAAACACGAAAAACAAAATAAACTTGTTTTTTATTTTACATGTTAATTTCATTTTTCAAAATTATTTGTTTTTCAACAACACATACGACGGATGCACTTTTGTATAGATGGAAACACAAAACTAAAAACGACAATCCAAGCAGAGTCTAAATATTTACAAAAATTACATGAAACCATCGAAACTAACAGAATGCTCTCAATTCTATGATAAAATTATGAGTTAATTTTAGTTCTAATTATTAAATACCTACCCTCATATATTTCTATTGGTCCGCTATTTTGGTAATAATAACGTATTTATACATAAAGATACAAATGATGATATAATGATAAAATAGAACATCAAAGTTTCATCTCTGCCAAATTAGCAATATAGTATAACTTTATCTTGGAATTTTGTGCATTTATTCTATGATGGACATGCTGTTTGTACCAAAATTAGGCACAACACTCTTCAGAAGTTTTTGAAGAGATAACAGTGAAGAATATAAATTTAAAAATGAGGATTATCTAACAAAAACTCCAAGCAACAGGAAAGAAAATGAACACACAAGCGATTTAGAGTGGTTCGGCGTGTTGCCTACGTCCACTATGAAGTTTTTGCAACTTTGTTGATTCTCTTTCAATGATTACAAGTGATTACAGCAAACAACAGCCAAATACAACTTGAAATTCGAATTCAATGGCAAGAATATGGTGCAAGTCTTGATCCGGCAGAGTCTGGGCGCTTCAGAATCAAAAGATCCTTCTATAGGCTCTAGGGCTCTATTTATAGGCGTAGGAGGCAGAGACTTCGCTCAAACTTTGGGAAATTCGCTCTGGCACGTGAGGGGCATCATACGACCAATTCCAGGAAGTTTCGACTCGATCTGCGATCGATATGAAATCATTTTGTATCGATCAAGATTATGTCCGATGGAGCTCAAATTTTGTGTGAACGTTCCTTGGCTCATATGCAATCTTCTGTGAAAATTTCATAGCATTTGGATCGGTGGATCTTGAGATATGATCGATACGAGTTGATATTTCTCGGATGGCTGTTTGGTTCGACTCCATAGCTTTGAATCGATCCCCTTGTATCGATGGTTGCACGTGATTCTGAAATGATGTGGCACGCGTATTTCGAACCGATCCTCCTTTTTCTCTGAGTTGACTGTGTCATCTCAAGTATCTTTCCGCATCCATATCCATAATTAACGTGTCATCCCACATCGGTTCGAACCGATGGATACGAACAAGCCATCACCCATGGATTCGAATATGAATCTCCAAGTGCACAACGTAACCTTCCGATGGATACGAACATCGGGTATCTGATGGATACGAATCCTTGCTTTGTGATGGAAACAAACTAACAAAGGTGGATGGATACGAAAGGGGCAGTTACTTCATGGATACGAGACAATGACTTGTCGCAGCTGATGGATGCGAAGGTGATGGATACGAAAACGGGGTTATCACCTTCAATTCACATCGATCATAACTTGAGCGTACGAACTCGGATTGACTTGAAATTCGAGATGCTGGCTTCAAGGCTTCGCTTGTCCTGTCTTGTAAATTATAGCCCTATACGGACTCGGACAAAATTCGTCGATATCCATAGCGAGCCTGGGCATACTGGACATCCAGGACGTTTAATCTTGAGCTTGTAATCAGTTCTTTGATATCTCGGCCTTGCCAAAAGGCGGGATAATATTTTCCCCCCAAAGTACGTCTTGTGGAAACATGACGTACTTTGAAAAGCCGCAGTCTTCACTCTGAACAACCATTGCTCTTTTGTCGAAGGTTGTAACCTTGCGTTGCTACAACTGATTATTGTATGATAGGGCTTAGTTGTTTGTCTTCGTAATCGTTATTAAATGAACACCCGATTTGAGTTGTTGTCAGTTTTTTTGTATTGAATTTCGTGTCGATCCTCTCCTGAACATGTGAAATTTGAGTTGCAACAACAATTAACAGTCGTTTTTTAGTGTTCCTTCGTATCGTTCCTCTCCTGAATCAATATAGAAGTTTGAAAATTTGTTCTCGCATCGATATGTTCGGCAGTGATGGACGCTCATCTCTCTTTTCGTATCCATGTACCCTACTATTTGTCACGGATAGGCAATTCACAATTCGTATCGATGCCAATGTATAAGTTATGATGGATACGAAATCGATGTTCGTATCGATGGGCAGTGGATGGAGTTGCGAACTCGTCGATGCGAACAAGGGCTTCGAGTCGATGGGCTTCATCATCTTCGGCCATCTTCGCTGTATGCTTCGTATCGATGGATTCACTGTCCATTTCGAATCGATGGAAATTTTTGGTTAGATGGATACGAACAGGGCATTCGACTCGATCCGTGATTGATTGGTTGCGACCGGTCACGTGGACTGGGAGGCGAATCGACCCGGTTCCTCTCTAGGCTCCTTATATATACTCTGGACTTCATCCATTTTCACTTTTTACTTTTTTACTGCCGCCTATAACCTTCGCATCGATCCAGAAACCTGAGAGAAGAGAGCCGTGCCGTGCTTTCCACTCGATCAAATTCATCCCTTCAAATCTTCGAATTCCAATCCTAAATTAGGTAATTAATCACGAACCCAAACGACGAAGTTATTTTAGATCCACTCCTTCTTCATCAATTATCCACTCTGGCAACTGGTAAAACCAGATCTGGGTCAAAGCATGGTGGTGAATGGCCATGGCGGTGCTCCCGTAAATTGGAGAAGAAAGAGTGGAAAAGACAAGAAATAGATCGATCTGGGGGCTTGCATTCGATTCGATGAAGGCAATGATATTTCTCCTTGGATTTCGCATCGATCCAAGGAATATTCTAACGGAGATGATGCAGTTCGTACCGATTATGATGGTGGCGGATCGTATCTACACGAAATGATCGATATGAAAAATAAGTAGTCGGTCGTTTTGAAGTCCTTAGATTTAGGTCGATACGAAAAGTATCGACTCGAACGTGATCGATGTTTAACTGAGACCTTCCTGATCGGTACGAACCAGGCAATCAAGGATCGATTCGAAGTCAACCTTTTTTATCGATACGAACTCGACCCTTGACGATCGATTCGAAACATGCCCTCGGGGATCGATATGAACGTGCATTTTTGATGGATTCGAACAAGCTTCCAACGATCGATTCGAACTTATATCTTTGATGGATACGAAACTTTGAACTCTTGATAGCATGACTCTAATGAGCTTCATTCTTGCATATCTGAACTTGACTGTCAAACTGCATACTTGACTGCCTTTCGAAGCTCGTCGATGGAACTGTAACTTAATGACACGATGATGAAATTAAACTCAAATCGATCACCAGCATTTTAGTAGTACGGTTGTTGACGGTCAGCGATGACGGTCATTATAACTGGACTTCGACGCTTTGTCGTTTGCATATTTTCTTTAACTCTGCAAAGTCTTTTCAAGTAATTCACAGCAATGCACAACACACACTCTACACGAGGGGAACACACGGGCTCTTAGTCGTCTAATGATGATTTCTCGTGAGTTAGCTAGTTTGGGAAACTTCAAGCTCGAAGCCGCAAGAAACACAGAGTTCGACTCCTTGTAGACTTGAAATACCGGACATTGAGGCCGAAGTCATCAGTCCAGCCACGGACGAGTTACCTGACGCACCCTTCATCAGTAACCCATCAGACTCTGTTCCGTCCAATATTTCGAAAGACATGCTAGGAAGAATATGCTTAAGGCATGGTCTGTCAATGGACAACGTATTATTGCCAGGACCAAACGAAAGACCGCACAATCCACCGGAGGGATATACCGCATTCAATCGTCATGTGTGCGCAGTTGGGACACTCCTCCCTTCAAACAGTGCATAAGAGAAGTGTTGTCCTTTATAGGGATCGCCCCATCTCAGCTACATCAAAATGGATACGCTTCACTCAATAGCTTGTTCATTGCATTTGTGGAGTATCTCTATCGACCGCCACTCCCGATTGAAATCAGATACTTGTTCAACTTCAAGAGTCGAACTGATAGTCCATCTTTCACATTCTTGGAAGCAGTAAGAAACTGCCAAGTGATTACGGGGTCTCGGACTAGACTGAGCTACTTCAAGACGGAGTCGTTCTATGTTAGATGCCCCCTAGGATTTGCTAGGTGATGGCTATTTGGACGTGAGTATTGCTATCTTTTCGAGCAGTCGGCAATGTAGTTGCAAATGAAACCCAACTTATACCCTTTTTTTACAGCGATAATTCAACGACTCGAAGGTGAATATTTCGAGGAGATAGCTCGGGTTCTCCAAGAGGTCCCAAGCGAAGAGAGGAATATCGAATTGCTCTTGACGGATAGGAATCTCATAACTCAAGGGCTAATCGAGTGAAAACAAAGTATAATGCTCAACGGTGCTTTAAGGACTGCCTCGAAAGAACGAGTTAAACGAAGAAAACCTAGAGTAGTCATAATTGAGGAGGATGATTCTAAAAAGACTCACACCGATGAGGAACCGTTGGGCGAACCTGCAGATGTAGCCCAGGATAACGAAGAGCAAAGAAAAGGCAAGGTAGCCGTTTTTAAGCCATCTAAAAAGGAAAGATGGAAATCTATTGTCACGTCCCGGCCCGCCTCCAGAATTAGAATTTCGAAGATGTCTCCCCCAAGAACAGAGAATCTTTATGAAGGGCTCGCCGATCTTCCAATTCTGGATGACGTGTCCTTACAACATGATGTCGGACTGGACGAACTTTCACAAGCCTTAGTTTTAAGTGAGTCTCTGCCCACTAACGCGGTTGACACATCCGGTTGGTCGGGGGGTTGCACATACATTCACACTGCACGGCACTACACGATTTCTGAATGTAATACGCTCACTGTGAGAGATTACTAACTTTTGTCTCCATTTTGACTTGCAGATACCATGTCTGGTTGAAGCTCGATGCTTGGAAGTCTTCGCAGCAAACGCAAGTCTTCATCATATTATGAATCATATAGGAGAGAATGAGACAAAGACTATGACCAGGGGTACTCGATTCATGAACGCTTTGACAGAGATAAAGAGTATAGGCATCGGTCGCGATCTCGTACGCCACTTCCCAGAGTCTCTGCACAACCTCATGCCCACGCCTCGCGACCTTCCGAGGCTCCGCGACACAAGCCATCTTCCCAATCGTCAAGGTCTGAAACTCACCGTAGGACTGAGATTGTGGCCCCGGCAACAACAGCGCAGGTACTAACCGAGCCTTCGGGGGAAGGAGCAGCAAGGCTTGCTCAGCTGAAGAAAGATTTTCCTGACATTTGCTTTGATGGGTTTGTCTTCCCTCCACGTTTAAAAAGGTTACCAGCGTCGGTCGAACCCATAGTGCATGATTACATCGCAGACATATTTTTCCAGTATCAGGAATGGTCGAAAACAGCGAAAAAAGCGTCAAAGGTGGCCTTCGACTGGGCGGTCATGATTGAGAAGCTGGAGAAAGAACTTGGTCAAAAAGACTGAATTATTCGGGCGCTCAATAGTGAGGCCGAGTCTTCTCGCAAATCAGAGATCGAGGCCCTTACAAAAGCCGATGAGGCCCAGGCGGCGATGGAAAGGATGAAGCATGAGCATTACGTCACGGTGGAGGACATGGGCCACCGAAACACTATCGTACCCGCCGAGCGGGATGCGGCCTTGAAGGAGCTAAATGAGCTTAAGGCCAAATTTTCAAAAATCATGAAGGAGAGGGATGTCGCTAACGTTTCCGCACAGGAAGCGTGCGATCAGGCGATGGAGTTTCAGAGGGAAAGAGATGCGGCCGTGGAAAAGGTCCACGAGGTGGAGGCTGGAGTTGATGAGAATGTTCGACGGCCAGAGATCAAGCTCGAGACAGAGATTGAAGAGCTTCTCATCACTTATAACGCCAATGTGTTGAGACACAGGAATCTGGCTTGGCTTGATGATTACTCGACACATTTATACAACGCTTGGAACTTGGTGGTCGAGGAAGAGAAGGCGGTGCTGTCGGGTGGTGCCCTTGACGAATTAGAGCTGGAGAACCGCATTTTAAGCGAAGATGAAAAGAAAGTTCTCCATGATTCTATGATCTCTCATGCAAGAGAGAGGCTAGGCACCCAGCACTTAGAAACCGGGGAAGGTTCCGGAGTCAAGCATTTTGCTAACTTCATCTCGATCCGAGCCCACTACAGTTATCGAGCCCCAGCCGGTCCCGGCCTATGATCCTGAACAGCCATGCTTATCTCCTATTAGGGAGCATTCATCTGAAGCTGTTCAGCCAGCCGCAAGCCGAACTGAGGAAGGTACTCTGATCAAATTTCATGTGTATTTGAAGTGAAGGGCTTGTTCTTGAAGTGTGTTCTGACAACTTCTTTTATTTTTTGTCCAGTGAGCGAAGTTACACTGACAGCGCCTCCTGCAAGCCAAGAATCACATCAGGTGCAGGAGGCCATTATCACTGAGGCGATTACCACGACTGCGGTCGCACCGACGGAGATGACACAGGGGAGCTCGCCGTCTTTGGACGAGCAGATGATGAACGAGCTCCTAGGTCAAAGCAGCGATCCTTTTGCGGACATGCCATTCGTCCTCATTGGATTCTTGCTTGCCCCTAGCGCTTCGACACAAGCTATTGCTGCCTATAAGGAAGCCCGAGCTGCTCATGAAACCGAGATACTGGCTCAAATCAACATAGAAATGGAGGCGGCAGCACACGGTGGTAGTTCCAAGAGTGTTATGACGGCGGTTGGCCCCACTTCTCTTATGATGATATCTCCCGGGGACACGCTCGTCAATACCAGCATGCCCATTCCACCCCCGGTGGTAGACCCGACTCCTCCGACTCGTCCCGAAGAGAATATTTCTTTAAGTTCAAGTTTGGAGGAAGATGTCGATATCATGCCTTCATCAGAGGATGATCCGCCAAAAGGTAAGGGCTCAAAGCGAAAGACTGTTAGCGGTTCCAGTGCTTCTGCGTCGAAGAGAAAGCTGAAGAAGAAAAAGTAGATAAGCCCTCCTTTGGCGCATTTATGGCAATTAGGAGTGTACTTTTGTCTTTCTTTTTATAGGTCGTGTATAGATGCAGGCTCGGCCCTCTACTAGTAGGAATTTTGGAATAACTTGTACATGAATCTTCACATACAGTTAGTTGAAATGAAATTTTGTTTCTTTGCTTCAATTTTTATTTCTTTTATGCTTAAGTATTTGCAGTATTTGAACTTCAATCCAGTGCACTTGTGGTGTTTTTACCTTCAAGTTGAGTTCGTTTTATTTGCCAAGTCTGAAAATCTTGATCACACGTCGTAATCGATGAATGAGTTGAATCTTGGACATTGTATCGCTTCGGTTAGTGATTAACACTTAAGCTTTTACCCCAGTTCCGGGGACCAGCATTTGTATTTCGGTGGTCAAAGCGCACCTATTGCAAATCTTGAGCACATGTCCACACTCCGAGGACTTAGGATAATCTGTGATCGATAATCTGGTTCACACTCTGGGAATTTGAGAGTTATCGATGTTTGTAACACAGTTCGCATTTCAGGAACTTTGACTTGGTATTTGTACTCTAATTCGCACTGTGGGAATTTGGATTCGACATTTATATTTCGGTTCGCACTACGGTAACCTAGAATTGATGTTTATACTCCAATTCACGCGCTGGGAACTTGGAGTTAGCATTTATATTTCGGTTCGCACTACGGGAACCTGGAATCGATGTTTATACTCCAATTCACGCTCTGGGAACTTGGAGTTAGCATTTATATTTCGGTTCGCACTCTAGGAACCTGGAATTGATGTTTATACTCCAATTCATGCTCTGGGAACTTGGAGTTAGCCGACAGATGGTCAATCTAATCTGTTTAGGCTTTTTAGGAATTCGTTCACACTCCGGGAACGATAGATTTATCAGGATCGTGGATGGTCGGATTGCATCCTCCCCGAGTTAACAAGCGAGGTCGTTAGACAGACGGGTCCATCCTCCTCAAACTTGGTTAGGATACGGCCGAAGTCGTTAGGCGGACGGGTCCACCCTCTCCGGAACCGCATTTATATGTTTATACTCCAACTCGCACTCTGAGAGTTTGGAGTTAGTGTTTATGCTCTGGTTCGCACTTTGGGACCTAGAGTTGATGTTTATACTCCAATCACACTCTAGAAATTTGAAGTTGGTTTTTGTACTTCGGTCCGCACTTTGGGACCTAGAGTTGATGTTATACTCCAATTCGCACTCCGGGAATTTGGAGTTAGTGTTTATACTCCGGTTCGCACTCTGGGAACCTAGAGTTGATGTTTATACTCCAATTCGCACTCTGGGAAAGTGGAGTTAGTGTTTATACTACGGTTCGCACTCTGGGAACCTAGAGTTGATGATTATACTCCAATTCGCACTCTGGGAATTTGGAGTTAGTTAGGGACTGTCGTGTGCCGGTCCAGTTCAGCCTTTGATGTGATAGCTCGCCCTCGAGCTGAGGTTTCACTTAGTGAGTGGCCGATCGTATTGCAGTCACTCGCTATTTGAATAAATTCCATCGTGCAATAGAACTTAACTCTTCGTGCATCGTGATTGTTGAATGTTGCATTCGGTGAATCACAGCTCTAGCTTGAAGAGATAGTAATTTATTACTGGAATGGAAAAACATGGAAAAGTCAGTGCCTTATTACAAATTCAAACTTCAGAATGCAAAGAAAATTGCAAAGTATTCATAGACTAAATAAAGCCTGTCATGTGTAACAGCGATGAAGATCCTCGTCGTTCCAGGCTCCTGACAAAGTGGATCTGCCACTGACGGCATTTATCACTAATCTCCCGCCGGGACAGGTAGAGTCCCCCTGTCTCGGTCAATCGGGTTCATTATTTTGATTCGATGAGCCGGCTCCTCCAGGCTGCGGCGCCCACACAAACTGTTCCAGCTTCCTTTCTCTAATCAATTTGTCCACGAGATCTTGCAAGCGACGACATTCATTCATATTGTGCCCGTCGATATCATGAAACCTGTAAAAAATTCCCGTCTGGATTTGTCTTTCTGTCGACGGTTTTGGAGCAGGTTTTTTGTATTGAACTGTATTACAGGTTTGTAAATACAAGTTCTCCAATGATGTATTCAAATGAGTGTAACTGTCAGGATTCTTGTGCCGTGGGCCACGATTTTGATCTCGCTTTCTATTTTGATTCACGTTCTCCCTATGTCGAGTTTGTTTGTTTTGAACGTTCAACTGAACTTTTCCGAAACTCTCACCGGACTGTTTGATCGCAACATTTCTTTGGATCCCTTCCGTGCTTGGCCCTGCATCAGTCTTCTTCCTAGACTGTTTCTCATCTTCCCTTCTCAGGAATTGAGCCGCCTTGGCGTAGAAACGGTCCAATGATGCAGGTGGTTTTCCAACCAACCAGTTGCCAAACTCAAAATCTGGGTCAATCCCCTTAGTCAACTTCATAAGAATGGAGTTATCGTTCGAATTGCTAATTTCCGCACACACAGCATGGAATCTCTCTAAGTAGTGGCTGAGCGTCTCTCCAGGAGCTTGGGTGACGCTAGATAGAGTGTTGACATCTTTCGGCCTTGCGACGAGCATGCAGAATTGCTCAATAAATTTTGTGGCCAACTAGTCGAAGGAGGAGATGGATTTAGGCGGTAGTCGGGTAAACCACATGGTAGCGATGCCCCCCAAGGAAATGGAAAAACTACGACACTTTACTGCATCGTCATCTCTAGCAGCGCTCATCGACCATTCATATTTTAGAATATGTTGGTTGGGGTCGGAGTTTCCCTCTTACATGGGTAGAGTCGGCATCCTAAATCGCCGAGGGGGTTCAGCAGTAAGTATATCATCCGTAAAAGGAGTGTGACTTCGGGAGATTCCCCAGTCGTCATTCGTGAGACCCTGGCTCTCACTGATCATCTGACGTATCATGGTCGGGAAATCCGGCATTTGTACATTCTGTGTGTGTTGAGCCAAAATGTGGTTGGGTCCCACATTATGAGGTTGGACCGGATGCTGTCGACGGTCCAAATCTCGCCTTCTTAGCTCATAGCCCTCTGGGATGTACGGTTCAAAAGTACGTCCTTGATGACGACGGTCCAGGTTCGACTGATTTTGGGCATCGACCCCTGGTTCAACCGCGACGGTCGTAGCGCGCTAATATATGGTGTAGTGAGGAGCGGCACCCCCTCGGAAGGGGGGCCCGGTTTGGAGACTGGCTGATGGACCAACTCTCAGCTGTCCATCGGTCATTGCTGGTTGATATCCAGCAGTTTGTATGTGACTTCCACCCAGCCGGGGTCGCGGAGATCAATGATGATAATTAGAAGAGGAAGAACTTTCGTTGGAGGAGTCAGAAGCATGATCTCTCCTGTATCTATTCCGCTTCTGGAGATTTAGCTGGTTGGTCAGCTCGGCATTGGTGCGCAGCTGTTCTGTTAGTTGTTGCCGACTTTGTGTCATCTCTTGAAGCAGCAGCTGAAACTCTTGTCGGGTAACCGGACCTGATGGTTCCGAGTGTCCGGGAGCGTCTTGGTTAGAGGGAGGTAGTGGTGCAGGATTCTGTCTATCCTGGTCTTCTTGATTGACAGCGTTAGAGGTAGTCCTTGTGCTAACCAACTTGAAGGTTGAATTCCTTTCTTAGACTTTATGCAAATTTGAATAGATGTGAAGGAACTCGAATTAGTGATCTGGATCTCTCTCTTATATTTATGCAATCCGGTATCGACGACTGATCCAACGAGCAGGAGAAAATCTGGGTTTATTCTCAGTGAAAGCACCAAAGTGGTTATACCAAAATTGGGCACAACACCCTTCGAAGTTTTTGAAGAGATAACAGTGAAGAATATAAATTTAAAAATGAGGATTATCTAACAAAAACTCCAAGCAACAGGAAAGAAAATGCACACACAAGCGACTTAGAGTAGTTCGGCGTGTTGCCTGCGTCCACTATGAAGTTTTTGCAACTTTATTGATTCTCTTCCAACGATTACAAGTGATTACAGCAAATAATAGCCAAATACAACTTGAAATTCGAATTCAGTAGCAAGAATATGGTGCAAGTCTTGATCCGGCAGAGTCTGGGCGCTTCAGAATCAAAAGATCCTTCTTCTGTAGGCTCTGGGGCTCTATTTATAAGCGTAGGAGGCTGATACTTCGCTCAAACTTCGGAAGATTCGCTCTGGCACGTGAGGGGGCCCACACGACCAATTCCAGGAAGTTTCGACACGATCTGTGATCGATATGAAATCATTTTGTATCGATCAAGATTATGTCCGATGGAGCTGAAATTTTGTGTGAACGTTCCTTGGCTCGTATGCAATCTTATGTAAAAATTTCATAGCATTTGGATCGGTGGATCTTGAGATATGATCGATACGAGTTGATATTTCTCGGATGGCTGTTTGGTTCGACTCCATAGCTTTGAATCGATCCCCTCGTATCGATGGTTGCACGTGTTTCTGAAATGATGTGGCGCGCGTATTTCGAACCGATCCACCTTTTGCTCCGAGTTGACCGTGTCATCCAAAGTACCTCGCCGCGTCCGTATCCATAATTAACGTGTCATCCCACATCGGTTCGAACCGATGGATACGAACAAGCCATCAACTATGGATTCGAATATGAATCTCTAAGTGCACAACGTAACCTTCCGATGGATACGAACATCGGGTATCTGATGAATACGAATCCTTGCTTTGTGATGGAAACGAACTAACAAATGTGGATGGATACAAAAGGGGCAGTTACTTCATGGATACGAGACAACGACTTGTCGCAGCTGATGGATGCGAAGGTGATGGATACGAAAACGGGGTTATCACCTTCAATTCGCATCGATCATAACTTGAGCGTACGAACTCGGATAGACTTGAAATTCGGGATGCTGGCTTTAAAGGCTTTGCTTGTCCTGTCTTGTAAATTATAGCCCGATCTGGACTCGGACAAAATTCGTCGATATCCATAGCGAGCCTGTGCATACTGGACATCCAGGATGTTTAATCTTGAGCTTGTAATCAGTTCTTTGATATCTCGGCCTTGCCAAAAGACGGGATAACAGATGCAATGTGTGGATGTATCTGAATGTAGAGTAATAAACTATGGCTTTGCTTGATCTAAACCATTCACTCTAATTAGGTAAAATATATATTACTTCCATAATATTTAATTTTGTGCAATTAATTTCATATGACTGAACAAAATAACCGTCCCTCTTTTTATATGAAGTTGCACAAAATTTCAAAAGATATGCACCACCACACCTTGCATCTATGCTCCGATAAGCCTTTGCCCTTTGCACCTTACGCCTTGAACATTAATGACTCATTGACCACGCATAAGAGTTTTTACGCATCAGATAAACTAGTAAATGAGAAATTACATTTCATAATCAGCACATTTTTAGTTGCTTTCGGCAAGTGAATGAGCAGTCATTTAAAACAAAGCCATGTAATATATGTATGCCATCTCAGGTTTCCACGTAGGAACTTAGTGCATAATAATTTGCTATATAAGGCAATATGTTTGTACAAAATAATGATTTCTGATCGTGCTATCCTAGCTTTGCTCTTGTGACTCACTACAATTATTAATCATTTATGTTTCTTTCATTTTATGTAGAGGGTTCTATGCATCTCCTATATAAAATATATGACCCAAAATTGTAACGGTTGCAATATAGTCTTCTCTTTATTAGTTGTAATTGCAGGCAAGAATATTGATACATGCAGGAAATTTTGAAGCAACATCCTTTTTTGCTGATGAAGCTAGATCTGTTGATCTTGCAGATTGGTATCTTAACAGTGAATATGTTAACCGAATGCTCCAGGCTAATCAGGTGAAGTTAAGTTTTATATTAAACAGGGAATTAATGTCATGGCATTTTCTCCATTTAGATGGTACTTAAGTATTTTTTATTCTTTCAATTTTTTAACTGATAAAGGTGGGATCAGTAGAGAAAATCGCCTGCTTGGAAGTTTCCAGTCCCCTTTTGTCCCAATTTCTCCAATGTATATTACACTTGAGGAACTACATTTGAAAGAGAATTAAAAAATTCAAACATGTAACTATTAGATTATGTATTACCAAGTATATTTTAGAGAATTTTTGATTTTAACTGACGGACTCAAAATTTTGTACTTGCTCCTTATCGTTATTCTGATGTGCAAAAAAAAGAGATCATTTTATAATATGTATCATCATCCCAAAATACATGAAAGAGTTCATCGTTTTAAGGTCTTACAAAAATCTATTCACGACAGGAAGTCAAAAGTGATAAATTGGTTATTTAAAGGGAATATAGTCCATTTACTTTTAAAACAATGAATATATCAACTTGGAATTTCAATATAGTATTGAATTGTGTTATCCCGCTTCTTGGCAAAGCCGTGATACCAAAAGATCGATCGACAAAAAAGGACGGTTCGTCTCAGAGATTGGTCATGCTTCGCTTCACTATGGATATCGATGAATTTTGTTCGAGTCCAGATTTAGCTACAATTGATAGGATATGACAAGAAAGATCGTAGAAGTCAGTATCTCAAATTTTAAGTCAATCCGAGTTCGTATGCCCAAGCTATCATCGATGCAAGTTGGAGGAAATAACCCTAAGTTCGAATCCATCAGAAGAGCATGAGTTCGAATCCATTGGGTTCCTCTTACTTCGAATCCATGGGATCACTCCACTTTGTATCCATCAGGTTGAAGTCCTTCGAGTCCATGAAGTCGCTCCACTTCGCCTCCATCAAAGGACATAGATTCGTATCCATCAGCGTATGTTTGCTCCGAATCGATCGCCACCTCCTTGTTCGAATCCATCAGGACAGGGCCTTGGTTCGAATCCATCGAGCAAGCCTTGGTTCGAATCCATCGGGACAGGGCCTTGGTTCGAATCCATCGGAACATTCCCTACTTCGAACCCATCAAGGGGAAGACCTTCGAATCCATGCAGTTGAAGAACTTCGACTCCATCCCACGACCGTCTTCGAATTTATTCAGCTAAGAAGCCTTCGTGTCGATCAACTATCGCATACCTTGATCGATACGAAGAAACGTCCATTCGATCGAATCGAAGGAGCATGTCTTCGAATCCACTCCTCTGAATCCACCAAGTCAAGGCGGCTAAAACCGTGGGTTCGACCCAGTAAATATGTAGAAAAAGATGGATCAACCCGAGAAGCGCGCGCGCCACGTCACCAGGCACATGCTCGAGTCATCGATTCGGCCCTATCGATTCGAAGGGATCGATTCGAACCAAGCGCGTCAACCGAGAATGCAACCTTGAATCAATCATAACTCGAGATCTACAAGTCCAAATGCCATGAAATTTTCATAGGAGCTTTCATGCATGTTGAAGAATGTCCACACCAAATTTCACCTCGATTGGACATTTTTTTGATCGACTCGAACTAGAGTTCGAATCGATCCTAAAGTGGACCCGGATTTCCTGAGACCGGGCTTGTGGGCCCTCCTCACGTGCCAGAAGCGGTCTCCCCGAATTTTAGGCCAAATATCAGCCTCCTACATCTATAAATAGTGCCCCTGGACATTCAGAAAGGGGATCGAAGAATTTCTAGAGATAAAGCACGTCCGGACGCTGCCAGAATCACTCTACATCATCATCACTGCCATTGATTTCGAATTTAAGTCTATTATCTGCTGTATTTCGCTCTAGAACACTTGTAATCTTCAAGTATTAAGCAATAAAGTGATAAAACTTCATAGTGGACATAGGCCAAACGCCGAACCACTCTAAATTCTTGTCTTCCGTGCAATTTACTTTTCTGTAACTTGGAGTTTTTGTTAAATAATCCTTGTTTTCAATTTAATTTCTTCATTTATTATCTCTTCAAAAAACTTCCGAAGGGTGTTGCCCAATTTTTGTGCAAACACTTTGGTGCTTTCACTGAGAGGAACCCAGGTTTTCTCCTGCTCATTGGATCTGTCATGGATATGGGATTGCATAAATCTAAGAGAGAGATCCAGACTTCAATTTCAGACTCCTTCCATACTATTCAGATTTACTGAAATTTAGGAAAGGATTCTACACCTCAAGATGGTTAGCAAAAGAACCACTTCTACTGCCGCCGGCCAAGAAGTCCGTGATAGACAAAATCCCCCGCAACTCCCTCCACCCAATCAAGATGATACCGGGCACTCAGATCCATCAGGTCCGGTCACCCGACAAGAGTTCCAGACACTACTCCAGGAACTAACCCAAAGTCGACAACAGCTGACTGAACAACTACGTGCCAATGCTGAGTTGACCAATGAACTAAACCGCCAAAGGCATAGAAGATCCAGAAGGGACCACGCCCCTCATTCCTCCACTGAAAGCTCTGCCTCGTCTGATGGCAGCGACAGATCTACATGTCCCAGGCTAGACGGAAACCATGCGCATACTTCCGGTCACCAACAAGCATTAACTGCTGGGCAGATTAGAGTTGGCCCTTCTGCCAGTTTTCATACAGGACCCTCCTCGCGAGGAGGCACTGTTCCACAACATACTACGGATAACCAAGCCACCGCCACTGCAGTTGACATAGGAGTTGATACCCGAAATCACTCCAATCAGAACTACCACCAGCAGGAACACACTCCGGGGCCATATGTCCCAAGAAGACACCGAGCCAAGGAGGCGAGACATGGATCGTCGACAGCGCCCGATCCTACCTCGCACTGTGGAACCCGACCACACTTTGGCTCGCCACCCTCCGAATATAGCAACACCTGACCTCTCAGCTACGGTACGCCAAATGATCCGTGAAAGTCAGGGCTTAACAAATGACGATTAGGGAATCTCCCGAAGTCATACCCGGTTCACCGATGACATATTATATGTTGAACCTCCTCGGTGATTCAGAATGCCGACTCTCCCCATGTATGAAGGAAATTCCGACCCTAACCAACATATTCTGAAATACGAATGGTCGATGACTGCTGCAAGAGCCGATGATGCAGTAAAGTGTCGTAGTTTTCCCATTTCTTTAGGGGGAATTGCGACGATGTGGTTTACATGATTACCACCACGATCTATTTCTTCATTTGACCAATTGGCTACTAAATTTGTTGAACAGTTCCGTATGCACATTGCCAGGCCTAAAGACGTAAATACTTTGTCTAGTGTCACTCAAGCTCCAGGAGAGACACTCAGACGATATTTGGAAAGATTCAATGCCGCTTGTGCAGAGATCACTAACCCCAATGATAATTCAATCTTGATGGCCTTGACTAAGGGGATTGACCCCGACTCTGAATTTGGAAATTGGCTAGCTGGGAAACCTCTCGCATCGTTGGATCGTTTCTACTCCAAAGCCGCCCAATTCTTAAGGCGTGAGGATGCGAAACAATCTAGGAAGCAGGACGATGCGAGACCCAACAATGAAGGGATTCAAAGCAATGAGGCGGTAAAACAGTCAGGGGAGAGCTCAGGAAAAGTACAGTTGAATATTCAAAACAAGAAAACCCAACCGAGGAATGGCGATAATAGAAATAAGAAGCAGGATCAGAATCGTGGCCCGCAGCGTAGGGAGCAAATGTTTGAAAGCTATACACCACTGAATACGTCACTGGAAAACGTGTATCTACAAACTTGTAATGCGATGCAGTATAAGAAGCCAACTCCGAAGCCATTGTCGGAGAGACAGATTCAAACAGGGAAGTTCTGTAGATTCCACGAAAGTTACGGACACAATACCAATGATTGCAGGCATTCGCAAGACCTTATTGAAAAGTTGATCAGGGAAAGGAAGTTAGATCAATTCGTGCGGGCACCGCAGGCTGGTGATGTGGGCCCGTCAAACCAAAATCGTGCACAAAACCAAGAGAGACAGGAGGAGCCCGCTCGTACAGGCGGGAGGTTGGTCATAAATACAGTTAGTGGTGGTCCTCATCCAGTGGACCGAAGCTGGAGGGAAATGGAATCATACGCCAATTCGATCAGGCATGTGAGTTTCGAAAGCTGCAGTACGCTTGATGAAGGGGCTCCGGCCAAACAACAGAGGACGATGACAGATGACATCGTATTCAGAAACCGAGATGCTGATAAGGTCGAAGCCCCAACTATAGACCCACTAGTCATATCTGCCCAGGTTGGTCCTGCTTGGATGAAGAGGATCCTGGTGGACAGTGGGAGTTCAGTAAATATCTTGTTTAAGAGAGCATATGATCAAATGAAGATGGAAGCCAAAGATGTAAAGACTTGTCAATCTAGAATCCATGGCTTTGATGGAAGTGCTAATATTCCCACTGGAGTGGTGGAGTTGCCAGTGGAGTTGGGAGTTGGAGAACGCCGAAGAGTCCGAATGTTACAATTTTTTGTACTAGATATCCACTCTCCATACGATGCTTTTTTGCGCCGACCGGCCCTTGCCGAATTCAGGACAGCGATTGTCCCGTGGTGTTTAACTTTGAAATTTCCCACTGATCGTGGGATTGGGGTCATTCAGGGAGATCAGGCTGCTGGGAGAGCCTGCTATGTTGCAGAACTGCGAGAAGCGCAGAGAAAGGAGAAAGGAAAGGGCGTGGAGGAATCTCTCTGCGTCTGTTTCGCCGATGATTGACAATTAGTGCCTGGGCCTCGGCCCGGGCACCACGACCAATTCCAGAAAGATCTAGACCCCAGAGACACTGAAGGTAATGATGAATCTAAAGAAAGTCAAGCTTCCCCCGCCGAGCTGACAATTGACATTCCAGTTAATGATGATGATTCAAAAATGTTAAAAATTGGGTCTTAACTAAACCCACAAGCGCAACGGGAATTGGTCGAATTTCTCCAAGCAAATCTAGACGTATTCGCTTGGACACACTCTGATATGTGTGGAATCTCGCCGGATATCGCGAGCCACACCCTGAATATTAACCCGCGGTATATCCCGGTCAAACAAAAAAGACGCGGTATGGATCCAGAGAGATCTGCCACCCTCAAAGAAGAAGTTGATAAGCTAAGAGTGAATGGGTTTATCCGAGTGCTTTATACCCGGAGTGTGTATCTAACCCTGTACTTGTCCGAAAACCGAATGGGAAATGGAGAACGTGCATCGATTACTCTGACTTAAATAAGGCTTGTCCGAAAGACAGCTTTCCACTTCCCTGAATCGATCAACTTGTGGACTCAACGGCAGAGCACGAATTACTATCTTTCATGGATGCTTATTCTGGTTACAATCAGATACCCATGCATGTTCCCGACCAAGAACATACGAGCTTCGTAACTGACCTGGGACTGTACTGCTACAAGGTCATGCCTTTTGGATTAAAGAATGCCGAAGCAACTTACCAACGCTTAGTCAATCGAATGTTTGCCGACCAGATCGGGAAAACTATGGAAGTTTATGTAGATGATATGTTGGTAAAATCGCGATACTCCACCGATCACGTCAAAGACTTAGAGTCAATGTTCAATGTCCTCCGGAGATATGGGATGAAGCTTAATCCGCTAAAATGTCATTTTGGAGTCGCATCCGGAAAATTCCTCGGGTTCATCGTCAACGCCCGAGGAATAGAGGCCAACCCCGAAAAGATTCGGGCGATCAGGAATCTTCAAACTCCAAGGACCATAAAACAGGTTCAAAGCCTTAATGGAAAGGTTGCAGCACTGAGCAGGTTCATCTCGAAATCAACTGACAAATGCACACCCTTCTACGACCTGATCCGAAAAGGAAAAGGAAACTTCGAATGGACTACAGAATGTGAGGGCGCATTTCAATCACGTATTCAGCATCTTTCCACACCGCCGATTCTTTCAAAATCTGTTGATCATGAACAGTTATACCTCTATCTGGCCGTATCTGAAAACGCAATCAGTGCTGCGTTAGTTCGGGAGGAAGACCGAGTACAGAAACCAGTTTATTATGTTAGCAAACGGTTAACCGGAGCCGAGAGAAATTATCCAAGGTTAGAAAAATTGGCATACTGCCTAGTCATCGCCTCGAGGAAGCTCTGTCCATATTTTCAGGCTCATCCCATCACCGTGTACACCGATCAGCCGTTACGACAAGTCCTCACACGACCTGAGACGTCTGGCAGGTTACTAAAATGGAACATTGAACTGAGTCAATTCGACATCACCTATACTCCGAGACGAGCCATACACGGTCAAGTCCTTGCAGATTTCATTGCCGAATTCACTACTCCTGAAGACTTACCTGAAACTAGTAAATCCCCCGAATACATATGGAAGCTATATACTGATGGTGCATCCAACGATCGGTGCTCGGGCGTAGGGATAGTGCTTGAAACTCCCGAGGGCCGATCCATAAGCTACGCTTTAAAGTTTGATTTCCGTGCAACCAACAATGAAGCCGAATATGAAGCTTTGCTTATTAGGTTGAAGTTGGCCCGTGACCTAAGAATTATTGCTGTGGAAATCTACTGTGATTCCCAGTTAGTAGTATGCCAAGTTCGGGGTGAATACCAGGCCAAAGATAGAAGATTAGCCGCTTATCTACCCCGAGTCCAGGAAATACTTGATCAGTTCGATTATTATACCATTTTCGACGTACCCCGAGAGCACAATCAGAAAGCCGATTCATTGGCAAAGTTGGCAAGTACAGGCGAAGCCAACACTTGGGACTCATTCCTGTCGAGACTTTATCCTCTCCAAGCATTGATCGAGCAGAAAATGAATTCACATTTGAAGCTACTTCCAACAGGGAATTGTGGATGACCCCCTACCGAGATTACATTGAGTGTGGCATATTACCCGAGCGTCGAAGTGAGAAAAGACAAATTCTTCGAAAAGCTTCACGATTTGCCATTCAGAATGGAGTTATGTATCGAAGGGGATATTCTGTTCCTCTTCTCCGGTGTATCGCACATGACGAAGTCAAACGAGTGTTACACGATGTGCACGAAGGAGAATGTGGCGATCACACTGGGGGGCAAGCACTTGCCAAGAAAATACTCTGATATGGATATTATTGGCCTACCGTAAATCGCGATGCTATGGACTATGCCAAAAGGTGTGATAAATGCCAAAAACACGCTCGAATTCCTACAGCTCCACCTACTGAGATAACCCAAATGGTCAGCCCATGGCCATTTGCAATATGGGGAGTTGATATAATTGGTGCATTGCCTTTAGCTAAAGGTGGTGCGAAGTACGCCATCGTCGCAGTTGATTACTTCACCAAATGGGCTGAAGCTGAACCTCTCGCAGCAATTACAACAAAGAAAGTGATCAACTTCGTGGTACGCAACATCATCTGCCGGTTTGGTCTCCCGCATACTATTATCACCGATAATGGAGCCCAATTCGACAGTGTTGAATTCAAGAACTTCGGTCAACGATTTCACATCCACAAGAAATTCTCTGCAGTAGCACACCCTCAAGCATATGGTCAAGTTGAAGCCGTCAATAAGGTTATCAAGTCTATTTTGAAGAAACGACTAGAAAAAGTCAGGGGCAAGTGGGTTGATGAACTGCCTATGGCTCTATGGGCTTACCGAACGACTCACAAAACTACAACCGGACACACTCCATTTTCTCTATCCTATGGCTCTGAAGTCGTTATTCCAGTCGAATTGGAAGTTCGCTCTCATCGTGTGACATATTATGATCCGAAAACGAATGCCATATTACTTGCTGAATCTCTGGATCTACTTGATGAGAAGCGTGAAGAAGCTGATTTGAGGGCAGCCGCATACCGGAGTCGAGTCGCTCGAATATACAATGCCAAGGTCCGCCCGCGAACCTTCGAACCCGACGATCTCATTCTCAAGAGAATTTATCCGGTCCCTTAGCACATGAAGCCAAATTGGGAAGGGCCGTATGTGATTTCACAAAAGCTCGGAGATGGCACGTTCAAGTTGTCAACCATTGACAGTCTCACTTTACCGAGGGCTTGGAATAGCGAAAGTCTCCGTCGCTACTACACTTGACAGGCTT
Organism: Allium cepa; assembly: GCA_030765085.1. Lineage (NCBI taxonomy): Eukaryota > Viridiplantae > Streptophyta > Magnoliopsida > Asparagales > Amaryllidaceae > Allium > Allium cepa. The sequence continues at coordinate 771,834,940 of CM060939.1, read as the reverse complement.
TGTTTATCTATTTTTAGTCAATTTCTTCCTTAGCAGTTTATTTTTACATTTCGAAGTTTGAACTTGTAATAAGGCAACTGATTTTGCCATGTTTCTTTTATTTCAGCAATAAAATACCATCTCTTCGAGCCAAAAGTTGTGATTCACTGAAAATGACGTATAATATCACGATGCACGAAGAGCTAAGTTCCATCACGCGGTGGGATTTATTCAAATAGGGAGTGACTGTGATACGACCGGTCACTCACTAAGTGAAACCCGAGCTCAGGGGCAGAACACTACACCAGCATTTACAAGGATTGATACACGACAATCCTTTTACTAACTCCAACTTCCCAGAGTGCGAATTGGAGTACAAACATTCAGCAATTCGTTCCCGGAGTGCGAACGGACTCCAACTTCCCAGAGTGCGAATTGGAGTATAAATATTCAGCAATTCGTTCTCGGAGTGCGAACGAACTCCAACTTCCCAGAGTGCGAATTGGAGTATAAACATTCAATAACTCGTTCCCGGAGCGCGAACGGACTCTAAATTCCCAGAGCATGAATTGGAGTATAAACATCAAATCCAAAGTTCCCGGAGTGCGAACCGAAAAATCAATACTAACTCCAAGTTCCCGAAGCGTGAAGCGGAGTATAAACATCAATTCCAGGTTGCCGGAGCGCGAACCGTGTTACAAGTATCGATAACTCTCAAATTCCCGGAGCGCGAACCGGATTATCGATCTCAAATTATCCTAAGTCCCCAGAATGGGGACATATGCTTAAGATTTGCAATAAATGCGATCAACCACCAAAATACAAATGTTGTTCCCCGAGACTAAGGGGCAAAAGCCAAGTGTTAATCACTAACCAAAGTGATACTATGTCCAAAGTTCAACTCATTCATCAAATCATGACATGAAGTTATGTTTTCATACTTGGCAGATAAAAGAAAAAAAAACAAACACTGCAAAACACTTCAGTGAAAGAAAAGAGCAACTTCCCATTCCATCGACCAACAAAAACAGGTTTGATTACATGGCAAGTCAAAGGTTTCAATTAAGTGGAGGCCGAATCCACACATATACACGGCTCTAAAAGAACAAAAGAAGAGATAAAAGAATTGCTATTCACAACCACATGATAAAACAAGAAGCTCACTCCTTCTTCTTCCGGGGCTTCTTCTTCGGAGTCGAGCCGCTGGACCCACTACCCGGTTTCCTACGAGACTTTTTGCCCTTATTTGGAACATCCTCCGGATCTGGCATAATATCAACGTCTTCCTCAGAGCTGGAAGGGATAGAGATCCTTTTGTAAGGACGAACTGAAGGCATGGGAGCGGTGACAGGTGTTTGTTCAGCAACGCTCGAGACAGTTACCGTGCCACCGGGAGAGATCACCATTAAAGAAGATAAGCTTGAAGGGGCAGTGTCGCTACCAGGACCACCAACCGTTACCATCGTGGCCATCTCAGCACTTATCTCAGCTAAAATCTCTTCCTCTCGAGACAACTGAGCTGCGCTGGATACGCTGGTGGTCGTCACGACAGAACTGAAAACCGGAGCAGCTCCACTCATCGCGAATGAAGGATCAGGAATAGGGTCAAGAGAGTGACCAAGTAGCTCTTCAATCATTTGAGCATCGAATGACATCGAGCTCCCCTCTCCAATATCACCGGCCATGGCAGCAGTTGAAATCGCCTCGGTGACAATAACTCCATGCGTAGGATATAGAACCGGAGGAACTGGGAGCACGAATGCGGCACTCTCAGTCACTGAACAAAGGAGAACAAAAGTAATCAGTCCAGAAAATTCTCTCGAAAATCGATACTTTAAGACATGAGGGAAATAATCAAAGTACCTTCTTTACCTTGCCTTGGAGCTTGAACAGGCTCGGAGACAGCAGTTTTGCCAGAAGACAACCCCAGTTGATCCGGGTTGTAAGCAGGAATAACTTGTGGATCGACCGCGGCGATAACTTCGGACGAAGTCGGGATAGGGACTTCGATATTCTCACTATGATGCACGACACCTGAAACTTCACCGATCTCTGTTTGATGGATCCCAAGTTTTTCTTTCTCAACAGAAATTATCGCCTCGTGAAGAGTTCTCCTCTCATCCTCGCTAAGCAGACGTGACTCGAGCTCAAACTCATCTAATACTCCATCCGGGCAAGACATCCTCCTGTTCTCCACTAATTTCTTCCAGGAATTGTAGAGAAGCATCGAGTAATCTCCTAGCCAGGAGAGATTTCTACGCTCTAACACATTGGCATTATATGTGTCCAAGAGTTCGTCAAATTCGGCCTCCATCTTGAACCTCTCTGCCTGGACTCTCTCCTCCACCTCCATTTCAACCACCTTAACCCTTGCGACTACCGCATCACGCTCAGCTCGGAGAGACACAGCTTGCTCACACGCTTCTTGCGCGGCCGTATTAGCATCATCTTTTTCCTTGTTTATATCGGCAAACTTAGCCTTTAATTCCTCTAATTCTTTGACTACCGCATCCCGCTCGGCCTCAACATTGGCCCAAGTCTTCAACTAAAGTGCAATGTGCTTGTTGCATCTTTGCCATCTCAACTAATGTCTCATCAACCTTTTTTAACGACTCGACTTCGGCCTTACGGGGAGATTCCGCCTCAGATTGGAGTATATCAACAATACGATTCTTCTGAGCCAAGTCAGCTTCCAGTTTCTCGATAATTTTGGCTCGATCGAAGGCTACTTTTGAAGCTTTAACAGCCGCTTTATACCATTCTTTGTACTGAGCATAGAAATCGCGGGTATAGCTAAGTGCTGTGGTCACGGCGTCTTCGGGAATTCTTTTAAGATTAGGAGGAAAAATACAAGCGTCGAAGCAAATCTCTGGAAAGTCCCTCTTCAATTGAGCAAGTATGATGGCCCCTTCACCAGATGGTTCAATAGGGGCCTCCTCCGCAGCCGTGGTCGTAGCAACCTCAGTTCTAGAACGATGTGGCTCGAGCCTCGAAACCTGCAAAGACGGTTGATGACGCAGAGGCTCGGATACTTGAATATGGCTTCGGGGTGGCGGAGGAGAACGAGAAGGGGAGCGATATCTCCGATCTCTGTCCGATCGCTCCTGACTAGAGTAACTACGATGATGATCCCTTGCATAATATTCCTGGCCATGATGCCTCCGTTCACGATCGCGATCGGAGTCTCCACGTCGAGATTCGTAATAAGACGAAGGGTGATGCACTCTTTGGAGTTTGTCTAGTGTAGATTGACGGCCAGACATAGCACCTGAAAAAGAAAAGCAATTCAGTTAAATACCAGGCGAAAGCAATACGATTTGTGCAGAAGTCGTGTAGTGTTATGAAAGTGTATGCAAATGTGCAAAACCCCCGACCAACCAGAAGTGTCGACTGCACTAATAGGTAAAGGCTCACTCATTTCTAACGCTTCCCGGAGTTCATCCAACCCGGACTCGTGGTGGAGAGATACGTATTCCGGGATGGGAATGTCATCCAGTCCTATAAAAATGTTTCCTGATTGACAAGGAGCAGCGTCAGAGGTAGTAATTCCGGGGATCAAACGAGATACGACTACAGACTTCCGTCTCTTAAGTTTAGGGACAACAGCCTTGCCTTTCCGCTTTTCTTCTATTCGGGAAGGATCAGCCGCTAATTCGGTATCGGTGGGCGTCCTCTCGTCATCGCTCATTTCTCTTATCACTATGCCGGGTTTTCTTTTCACCATCTTCTTCTTTGTCTTCGAAGCCGATTTTGCCAACCCCTCGATAACAATACTCTGGTTCATCTCAATTAAACCCAGCGTCCTTAAGTTATCATCAGTTAAAACCGAGTCGATGTACCGCAAATCACTCGGGACCTCTTGTAAACTTCGGACAACGCCTTTGTAGTGTCCACCGTCAGGCCTTGAGATGATAGCTACAAGAAAAACGCCTGATATTAGTTCAAGTGTTGATAACGACTGTTAAAGAAGGCTTGTGCGATTTACAACACTTACGTCTAGACAGCCATCGCCTAGCAAACCATGGGGGGCATCGAACAAAAAACCATTCATTTTTAAAATAACTGAGTCTGGTCCAGGCTCCCGTCACAATCAGGCAGTTTCTAACTGCTTCCAAAAAGGTGAAAGATGGGCTATCGCCCCTGCTCTTGAAGTTGAATATGTGTCTAATCTCGGTTGGCCTCGGCGGACGAAAGAGATGATCCATAAATAGAACGAAAACACTGTTCAGCAATGCGTGTCCATTAGGATGAAGTTGTGAGGAGGCGATTCCAATGAACGATAACATCTCCCTGATATATTGGTTAAACGGAGGGAGAGTTCCAGCCGCACAGGCGTGACAACAGAAAGCAGTATACCCCTCGGGCGGGTTGTGAGGTCTGTCATCAACGCCCGGTAGCAAAACGTCGTCCGGGGATAAGTTATGTTTCAAGCAGATCCGGCCCAGTAAGGCTTCAGAAATACTAAACGAAATGGAATCAATAGGATCATCGATAAATATGGCTTCCGGCACTTCATCCGGAGCCGGCCCAACTACTTCGGGAGGAATGTTAGGGATTTCAAGTATTTCTGGAGGAGGCGAACTTTGTACTTCTTGTTGTTGAGAGCTCGAAGATTCCATAACTAACTAAATCATCAGAAAGCAACATTAAGTATGTAAAAAACCCGTTCATTCCCAGTGTAAAGTGTGTGCGGCGCAGTGCAGTGTTGTGCATTACTTGGAAAAATTCTGCAGAGTTAGAGAAAATTTGCAGACAGCGAAGACATCAGAGATCCGATCGAGATGGCCGTCATCGCTGACCGCCATCACTGAACCATCCGGATGTTGACAGTTGATTCAAGTTAAAGTTTGTTGTCACAGTGATAAGTTATAGTTCCATCGACGAGCTTCGAAGGGCAATCCAGTATGCACAATAAAAGTTTAGTCCAGATATGCGGAGACAAAGCTCGTCGGAATTATGCCGCTAAATATGTGAAAGTTATGTATCCATATAAGTAACTTCGAATCGATCGAAGAGATAATACTTCGAATCGATCAAAAAAATAATCCTTCGAATCGATCAGGGCCAGGTTTCAATCGTTCGAATCGACCGAAGAGACGAAGCTTCGAATCAACTCCGTTCGAATCGATACCATTCGAATCGATGGTAACTGGAACCCTTCGTATCGATCAGCGACTCAAGCATCGCATCCATCCTCAATGAAGGCAACTAATCGATCACCAGCAGCAAAAGACAGTTGAAAGACTTGAGATTCGTATCGATCGCATAGGCAAGATGTTCGAATCGATCACAAAGGATCGATACGAAGGACCCATCCGTGTTCCTTCTTCGGCCAGCCAAGATCGAAACGAACGAAATACGATGGAAAGGTTTGTTCTTGAATCTTCAGATCCATAAAGCTTCAACTACCTGAATGTATGAATCGATCCGAAAGAGTTGGATATTGCCTCGACTCGAAGGAAGGAAGAGTAATTCAGCCTTGTTCTTGAAGGACCGAGATGGATTCGAAGACACAGGAAGACGAAGATAAAAAGTAAAAAGTGAAAGTGAGCCGAGTCCCAGGTATTTATATGGATCCTAGAAAGGAAACGAGGCAATTCACCTTCCGGTCACTTCAACCGATCACTACCGGTCAAAACACAGGATGGATTCGAACGATCGTGTTCGAATCCATTGCACTTCGAATCCATCAAAGCGACGTGACCACAAGGTTTCATCGATACGAAGCGATTAACGAGAGCTGACTTGAAATCGCCAAAACCTTATCGATTCGAAGCATGAGTTCCACGGCCATTGGCTCACAGCAATTCAAAGACTATCGATAGAATGATCACTACGAATCCATCAAAAACCATCGATGAGGGTGAACACTTCGTATCCATCAATCCAACCCGCATCAACGTAAAAAACTACTTGTCAACCTTTTACATCGATTCAGGAGAGGATCAATACAAGAGAATAATCAAAAACAATTGTCAAAACATTGTTTCGAACTCAAATTTCCAAACCGGTTCAGGAGAGAATCGATACGAAATTCAATAACAAACAAAATCGACAACGACTCATAAACACACAGTGTTAATGAGAGTCAAATTAACATATGTGCATATATGTCAAACTAATACTGTAATAACCCGGATTTTTGGGTATCAGATAATTGAATAATTATCTGAGCTTAACTATTGAAATGTGATATCCCTGAAAATTTAAAGCAAATTCAATTATGATAATCTCCTTTATAAATTATTTAAAATTGGTAAAAGTTGTTATTTACTTCAAAATAAATAATAATTGATTATGTATATAGATATGAATAAGTAGAATCATTATTACAAGCTAGATTTTAAAATTCAAATTAAAAACCTTTGATCTAATTTGAAACTTAAAAAGATTGATATCTTAAAAATATTTTAGATCTAAGGATATTATACATGATTTTTTTTAGAGTATAAGTGATTTATATTATTTTCTTCTAAAGATTTTATTTACATGAATTAAGAAAGGATTTATTAATTAAGGGATCTAATATAAAAAAAAGTCTTATGAATTATTTTAAAATTAATTTATACATGCATATTTACAAGTGCATGAGTTCTAGCATAATTGAACAAGTGTTAAAACATTTGTAACAACTTCATTATGAGATATAAACAAGTGGCATTAGCTCTTTTATTTTCAGAATTTAGAAATAGATTTGATAACAAACCAAATTTAAACATATCTCCACCCTTACCTATTTTCTTTTCCATATTCAAACAGTAAAACAGAGAAGAAAAAAATGAAAATGAAACTATCTCAACTCAAAAATCAAAATTTTGGAAACCAAGTTCAGTTGAGAAATCAAACAGAATATGCAAAATACAACCTGATCAAGAAGATACTCAAATCACAGATATTGCAAAACCCAAAATCTAAAGCAAGAATGCAACAACTGTTAAAATTCTCCAAGTTAAATAAATTTCAAACAAACAATGGAAGATTTATCAAACCTGGAAGCAAAATTACAGGAAAAACAACAGAATTGTTTTCTGCATGACTGGGGATTCAAGAGCATGGAACTAACAATGTTCTCTGTCCTCTGCATGTTGGTGAGTAACTCTATTTTTTTTAAAAAAAATTAAGCAGGTAAATTTAGTTGTATGCTAAATGTAACGACCCGTATTTTTTTTTACGGATCGAAAGATTGTAAAACTGTCGACATTAAGTTGCTAGTGTTGATAAGTCGTCCAAAGCTTAAGTCGTGTGGAAGTTAACCCGTGTGGTGTTTAAGTCGTAGGAAGCTTGGGTCGTTTGGGAGTTAGGTTGGGCGGAGCGACTTATAGGAATAGGTCGTGGACGGCTTAAGGTTTCTACCTACCTAGGTATGGAGCGACTTAAGGTGGTAGGCGAGTTAGTAGGTTAGAAGGCCCACGGGTTAACGGAGTTGGCAACTTAAGACAGTGAGCGGGTTAGTAAATTGGAACGATAAGGTGTTGCCGAGTTAAGGGTTTGGCCGAGTTAAGGTGTGGCCGACTCATAGGGTGGCCGACTTAAGGAAGGTGACCGACTCAAGGGGTGAACGAGTTATAGGAGTGTATGACTTAGGAGCTAACGGCTTAAGCTAGTAAACGACCTTAGGGTTAGTGGCTTATGAAAGGTGGCTCAGGTCGTGGACGAGATAAGGGGGTCGGCGACTTAAGAGGGTTAGCGGCTGTGTGTAGTTAAGTCATAAGTCGTATCCCATGTTAAGTCGTAAGTCGTCTCTTGTTTTAGGTCGTAAGGCGTTGAGTCATTGAGTCGTCCATACGACTTAGGACTTAGGAAGAAATGTAGAAGTGTCTTAGGTCGTAAGTCGAGTGTGTTGAGTCATGTTTGCATTGAGCCGTGTTGAGGCATGGGTCGGTAGGTCGTGTGGCACTGTTGAGTGGTAAGTCGTGAGTCGTGGGGTTATAAGTCGTGGACGACTTATGGGCGGACGAGTTAAGGATTCAGCCTATAAATAGAGGCGCCTATCTCACTATTTTGGCACCGGATTTTGAAGCGACGAAGTGCTGCCATTTTGAGAGCTCGACTACAACACTTCTTCACTTCTTTTCTTCACTCTAATCTAGTGATTCCTTCCATCTAAATTGAAGATCAAATCGAAGATCCAAGAGCCAAAGTTGAAGATCTCCATCCATTGAAGAGAGATTTCATCGTTTGAAGCGGAGCTTTGGAGGATCAAGCTTGATTCTTTGCTGTCCAGATCTGGAGTTGGTTGTTTTTGAGGTGTTTAGGTGATTCGGTGAGTGGTGGTTATCTCTCACACGGACCCAAAGGAGTCTATTGGATCGGTGGTTTGTTTATGTGTTAAAGATAGTGATTTCGTGCATTTTTCTTAAGTCTGCATGTAGATCTATGGTTAATGATGATTCAACACCTATTTTACTACATGTTCACTTATGCAAGTTCATTCATCAAGTTGTAGAGATATTGTTTATAATTCATGCTTGTTAGAATGCATGTTAGATTTGGACTCTTTATTCACGAAATTGCCATTATTGTTGTAATTGTTTATTTAGATCCAGTTTGAATGATTGATTACTTGGATTAATGTTTGATTTGATTGATTAGTTGATTGATAACTTGATTTGGACAAGTTGGTCGAAGATGAATCAAAAGCTAAGTGGAAAGGCTCTTGAATAAGGAAAGCTGCTTGTGGCATATGAAGCGGATGTTGAAGCTCATATAGATAGATTTGATGATGATGTTGAGATGGGACTTTGCCATGATGCGATGAGGCAAACCATGATGATTGAGATGGGACTTCGCTATGATGCGATGAAGCAAAGCATGATGTGTGAAAGCCTTGGTTTAATCCAGATGGGATCATCCCAAGCATGTTGATAACTCGGTGATGCGGTCCGAGTTTGTGGATAATGGTTAGCTTGAGAGGCGCTTGAGCTAGTATGGGAATAGTCGTCGAGGAGGATGACTAGAAGGCTGAGATTTCATCGTTGTTGAAGGTTCTAGCATGCTCAAAGCAAGAGTACGTTGGGACGGGTCACGATGACGTTCCAAGCACGGGCTGCGACGACGTGCTAGTACTCTGGGTAGTTGCGAAAATTCCTAGGCACGGGCTGCGACGACGTGCGGAGTTATGTCTAGAACCGGGGTTACCATTAGCCCTTGACAGGCGGTCATTCAACTAACGGTGAATTCAAGGCAATGATAACAGTGATAGCCAGAGTCATGGATGTTTGGATGTTTGGTTGTATCATCACTTGGGTCAAGAGCGATGTTTTCAGGGTGCTTATCTGATCTTGGTTTAGGCCTTGGGGGTTTGTACTTGGAAAACGCCGACCTTGACCCGAGTGATAATTACTTTGCTTTGAATGTCTGAATTGCTATGTTTACTTCTGCTTAGTGTGTCTGGGGGCTATCACTGTAGAATGAGGTGGAGTGGGATGGTTGAGTTCCTATTCCTTTTACCCTTTATGCTCTTTTGGTATGTTTGATAGTTGATTTACTGCTCACTAAGACTGTTGTCTGACTCAAGGTTTTATGTTTAACTCTTATTACCTTGGGCTGTTCATCCATGTTGGGATGGGCAGACTAGGTAGCAGGTGACAGGTGCTGTTCTAGTGGCCAACGCTGTTGATGACGAAGACGAGCTGGAGGCTTTTGCATATTGTTTTCCTACTATATGTACTGGATGTTCCGCTATTTGTTTGATACTCTGAGTGTTATGTAGTGAGGCTTGATGTATTGACTATTCAGATGATTGTATAAATCTATTATGAGTTTATATGATTCAGTTCTATAGAGCTTCACTATGTATATTTTCTATTGTATTTTGTCCATGCGCTGTGAGTAATACGATAAACTATTCTGTTTTACCTTACCCTGACTATCGTCCATGGCTGCCTGGCACACCTTTCAGCGCATCTTTTCCTTGTTTTCGTGCGGGAGTCATGGGCGGTCGTCACACTAGATGTCTAAAATATGAATGTTTATGTATATACATGGTTGTAGTTTTGGATGCATGATGCATGTCTGTTTGTTTTCAACAGAGTCTACTCTGTTATACTTCACAGTTCTTGATTTGTACAAATTCAAATCTCTTGATATAATTACCATTTAAATTTGAGATTCAAATGAAATTTGTTAGTTTGAATATCAACTTTAGTTTAGAATTTTATTTAGGTTAAAATAACCCAGTATCATCTCTGGATTTATAAACAGTTGATCAAACATCAAACTAGTGAAAAATTCAGATGCATTGATTCTGTGTTTCAGGGTTTTAATCTAAAACAACATAATAAATCATGAATTTTAAACCTAAAATTACAATTTTTAAGGCTAGAATCAAAGAGCGGTTCTCTTTTGACTGTATTGGGTATTTTATGACATCTCTGTTGCCACAAAGGTTTGGAGATGCCGAGTTTGATTCTGGAGGCGATGGAGTTATCAGGGATGTTGAGAAAATTACTCGTTTGGGTTGCATTCCGTTTTGGAAGATGTGGTTGTGATTTGTAGTGTAGAACCATAGTTTTACTGGGTTGGGTAAGATCGAACTTTTCGGCCATTATGGTTGATCGAGTTCAACCATTTTTGGGGTAATGTTAGATGGTGGTTTGAGGAAGACGTGGCCGGAGTTTTTGACTTTCCGGTGGCCGGAATCGTGAGGATGGGGTTTTTGACAGGAATTGATCGAGTCGAAGCTTCATGTTCCAGATATGTATTCAAACTCGAATTCGAATTCGAGTTGAATTATGGGGTATCTGATGTTTGAAGTGAGGTGGGGGAGAGTTGTTGGCCGATATGAGATGGCCGTTGATGTTGGTCAGAGGTGGTCGTAGTTGATGATTGGGTGCACAGTGCATTGGTGTGCATGTTGATGATATTTTGGTTACAGGGTCTTGGACCTCGTGATGGACTCGGGATTGTCTTGGGTAAAATGAGATTCTGCTCGAAGCTAATCGATTGCTGACTCGAAGTAAAGTATAGGTAGGCTCGAGTGTTTGTATTGTTTCAGGTTTATCAAAATAGTAACTGAAACCTGATTACAGTTTTTTTTTAAAAAAAATTGAGGTGAAGTTTGAATGTAAACTAAAATCTGAACCAAGTTTTTAACCTGAAATTTAAAGATGAATTCAAAAATAATAATTAAATCTTAGTCTTGCAATAATTTGAGTTTTTAAAATTTAAGTTTGGTTTAAATGAAAATAGAAACCTGTTTTCTGTTTTCTGTTTTTTTTACAAATTTAAAAAGTATAGTTTAAATTGCCAATCTGGAAAGTAAAACAAAGATTAAAATATGAAACTCAATATGGATTCAAAGTGGTTTGAATCTGAGATTTAAAATAATTTAAGTTTTAAAATAAATAAATAAAAAACTGGATTTAAACAACTTTTAGGTGTATTAGCTTTGAATTTAAAACTGAAGTTTAAAATCTGTAAAATAGAAATTTAAAATCAATTAAATTTGAGTTTATGAAATCCGGAATTTGGTTTAAAATTTCAGGTTTTTAAAATAAAATAAGTTTAAATTTAAATTGTTTAATTACATTGAAAAGGTTAAATGATTTGATTTTTTTTTTTTTTAAATGAAGATGTAAATTGTAAGTAAAGTTTTAAAGAGTTAAGTTAAATCTAGCATGAGTTTAAAAGTTGTATTTAAATTTTAAATTTAGAAGTAATTTTTCAATTGATTGAATTTGAATTGAATTGTAATTTGAATTCTTTTAAAACTTATTTTATAAAGTATATGTTTCTTTTGAAATATGAGATAAAGGTTTTGAATTGTTTTTTTAAAACTTGTTTAAGTTAAAATTTGTATTCATTTTAAAATCTTAAATTTTAAAATGAAGTTTAAATGGAATATTAATTAATTAATTATTTAATTAATTTATAATGTGGATGATTAATTAAGTAATCAATAATTTTTAAAATTTATTAATAAAGATTTGAGATTAATTAATTAAGGTTAATTAATCTATAATTAAGGATTTTTAATTAAATTTTAATTAAGGATTAAGATTATTTAATCAGGTGATCAAGGATTAATTAAGAATGTAATTAACACTTAATTAATTAATAATTAGAGATTAATTAAATTGATAATTAAATATTAATTAATTGGTAATTAATAATTAATATAAATTAATTTCTTAATTAAGTAATTAAGAATAGTTAATGAAAGTCATTAACTTAAGATTATTTTAAACAGTTGATTAATGTGATTAATTTTTAATAATTAATTGGATTAATTAACTAATAATAATCATTTGTAAATTGATTATGTTTAAGTACTTTATGGAAGTAATTGGTGAATTAATTACTTAGTGTAATTAATTTGGTGAATGTGATTGGTTTAGATTAATTAATTTAGTTTAATTAATTTTAAACACTTGATGATTGATGAATAATTACTTAATGTAATTAATGGAAGTGTAATTACTTAAGGAAGTAATTAATTAATAATTACTGAATGTATTTAAACATGTTTAATGATGAAGTAATTTGGATATAATTACTTTAGGATTAATCAAGGGATTAATTGAGATAATTAACTAAGGGTAATTAATTTACGGGATGAGTAATTAAGGGTAGTTAAATTCTGGGTGTTATTAGTCAAGGGTGATTAATAATTATGGTTAATAATTAATTAACGAAGTAATTAAAGGTTAATTACTGTATTTGGTTAAAGATAAATTAATTTGTGAAATTAATTAAGGGATAAATAGAATGATATTGGAAGCCTTTGATTAATTGATATCCCTAATATGTGTTCGTGATGCTATGAGATAAGATATGTTTGATTTAAACTGTGAAGATGTGATTATCTATTGATGATGAATTGTGACATCCTGTATTTAAAAGTTGAATTGTATTTCACTTGGATAATTTAAGTTAAAATGACATTGGGTTCGAAGAGACCGGAGTCGGGTATTAGTAAATACCCGAAACCACTTCGATTCATTATAGATTGATTTGAGGAATCAATAAGCTGGTTTGGGTTGATTTAAGTGAATTAGACCATTTAATCTAAGTTGGCACTTAGAAATTGATGTGTGAATTAAGTAATGTTTATAACAACTTGTGAAGTTGTAAATCGATATAAGTTACCCCGGGTTTATATATGTGGTATGCTTTTGTATTTCATGTTAGATGGGTTTACTCACGCTGGTCTCCAGCCTGACCCGGGTGTTACTTTGATGTAATGCTCGGGTCAGACCGAGTATTACAGATTTTCAGATAAGGACGTTCTGGAGCTCAGGAGGCGAGCTGGATGGCAGGATCGTATGGAGAGTTTACTCTATGATATTGTAGTATCTGGATATGATTGTTTTATCCAGTGATTATGTATATGTGTAACTCTGATGTATAAAGATATAAGTGTAATGATATAGTTCTACTTATAAAACTATTATTTATGTCATATTATATTTTATCCGCTGCGTATGTGAGATTGTGTGTTTCTTTTCTGTTCTTCTTTTATCTCTTTCTTCTTTCACTTTCTTCTTTTCACTAACTATCTGGAAATTTCGGGATCGAAATTTTCGGGTCGTTACAAATACTCGGTTTTAAACATTTACAGGGATCAAACATTCATCTTGTTACGATTACAACAATCAACAGCTAAGCAATGTTCTGCAGCAATAAATCATACCAACGCAAGGTTACAACCTTCGACAAAGGAACAATGATTGTTCAGAGAGAAACTACAGCTTTTCAAAGCACGCCATGTTTCCACAAGACGTACTTTGGGGGGCAAATGTTATCCCGCTTCTTGGCAAAGCCGTGATACCAAAAGATCAATCGACAAAAGAGGACGGTTCATCTCAGAGATTAGTCATGCTTCGCTTCACTATGGATATCGATGAATTTTGTTCAAGTCCAGATTGAGCTACAATTGATAGGATATGACAAGAAAGATCGTAGAAGTCAGTATCTCAAATTTCAAGTCAATTCGAGTTCGTATGCTCAAGCTATCATCGATGCAAGTTGGAGGAAATAACCCTAAGTTCGAATCCATCAGAAGAGCATGAGTTCGAATCCATCGGGTTCCTCTTACTTCGAATCCATGGGATCACTCCACTTCGTATCCATCAGGTTGAAGTCCTTCGAGTCCATGAAGTCGCTCCACTTCGCCTCCATCAAAGGACATAGGTTCGTATCCATCAGTGTATGTTTGCTCCGAATCGATCGCCCCCTCCTTGTTCGAACCCATCAGGACAGGGCCTTGGTTCGAATCCATCGAGCAAGCCTTGGTTCGAATCCATCGGGATAAGGCCTTGGTTCGAATCCATCGGAACATTCCCTACTTCGAGTCCATCAAGGGGAAGACCTTCGAATCCATGCAGTTGAAGAACTTCGACTCCATCCCATGACCGTCTTCGAATTTATTCAGCTGAGAAGCCTTCGTGTCGATCAACTATCGCATACCTTGATCGATACGAAGAAACGTCCATTCGATCGAATCGAAGGAGCATGTCTTCGAATCCACTCCTCCGAATCCACCAAGTCAAGGCGGCTAAAACCGTGGGTTCGAACCAGTAAACACGAAGAAAAAGATGGATCAACCCGAGAAGCGCGCGCGCCACGTCACCAGGCACATGCTCGAGTCATCTATTCGGCCCTATCGATTCGAAGGGATCGATTCGAACCAAGCGCATCAACCGAGAATGCAACCTTGAATCGATCATAACTCGAGATCTACAAGTCCAAATGCTATGAAACTTTCACAGGAGCTTGCATGCATGTTGAAGAATGTCCACACCAAATTTCACCTCGATTGGACATTTTATTTGATCGACTCGAACTAGAGTTCGAATCGATCCTAAAGTGGGCCCGGATTTCCTGAGACCGGGCATGTGGGCCCCCCTCACGTGCCAGAAGCGGTCTCTCTGGATTTTAGGCGAAATATCAGCCTCCTACACCTATAAATAGAGCCCCTGGACATTCAGAAAGAGGATCGGAGAATTTCTAGAGATAAAGCACGCCCGGACGCTGCCAGAATCACTCTACATCATCATCACTACCATTGATTTCGAATTTAAGTC
This sequence comes from Allium cepa, assembly GCA_030765085.1. Classification (NCBI taxonomy): domain Eukaryota; kingdom Viridiplantae; phylum Streptophyta; class Magnoliopsida; order Asparagales; family Amaryllidaceae; genus Allium; species Allium cepa. The sequence continues at coordinate 771,819,935 of CM060939.1, read as the reverse complement.
TATTATCTACTGTATTTCGCTCTAGAACACTTGTAATCTTCAAGTATTAAGCAATAAAGTGATAAAACTTCATAGTGGACGTAGGCCAAACGTCGAACCACTCTAAATTATTGTCTTTCGTGCAATTTACTTTTCTGTAACTTGGTGTTTTTGTTAGATAATCCTCGTTTTCAATTTAATTTCTTCATTTATTATCTCTTCAAAAAACTTCCGAAGGGTGTTGCCCAATTTTGGTGCAAACAAATTGCATGTAGTCTAACCTTTCTCATTACAATATCAAAATTACGATATCTTGATTACGTTCGAAAAATGCACGTAAACATGTCATGTATAAAGCGACTCATAATTTAATGCGAAATCATGCTTGCGGCTATTATTAGCCAAAAGAAAAATCAACTAAAAACATACCTGATAGAAAATGGTCAATGATTTTCTCCCAGCAAATTAGTATGTGGAACGAATTTGAAAATTAAAGCAAGTTGCACCTTTAAGAAATGATGTACTAATAAATTCATGTAAAAATGTCAGGTATATTTAGTAAAACTGAGTATCATATACATATATATCATAAAATTAATTAATTTTCTAGAAACTAAAAAATGCAAGAATAAAAAATCTCATTATTTTAACATACATCTAGTAAATAATATACAAATTTCATCATACGTCTACTAAGCCAAAAATAATGTATAGTGAAAATAATTGATAAATTCATGAAAGCAGCTTAAGGGTATAAAGAGCATAGAAAAGTTGAATTGAAGAAAAATTAAATTTATCTCCATATAGTATGACCATCAGAATATATATTTTTAAATTAATTATAGAACATACAAAGTTTATTCTATAGAATATACAAAAGTATCACAAAAATATATCATGGTGTAGGTGTAAGCATGCAAAAATATTATTGAACACATGAAGTATATGATTAAACAAATTCAAATGTAAAACCGGTTATTGTAGCTAATAATGTGCAAAAATATGTAGGAAAATAGCTTGTTTTGGGTTATCGCGAAGAAAAAACTGAAGCAGAGAAAGAACTGAAGCCACCTGCAAAAATAGCACAAAATGAGGCCACCTGCAAAAGTATCATACAAACTGTTAATGTGCAGAAGTATTTTCGCTAGTGAACCTAGACATATCATGTAGCAATGGAACAAAAGTAAGGCCACCTTCATCCAATTAGTAGCAGGCTGGGCCATGAAGTTCAAGCATGAAGTGTACACGGTGATTTGAAGGTTCTCTAGCTGGAGCATTGCCAGTAGCATGCAAATTTGACTTAATGTGTACTGAGAATTAGTTGTGGAAAAGCTGAACCAACAAAAGGCTTCGTTCTGAACAACATCTTGCAGACCAAGCGATGTCATGTTGTGCTCAGTATACAATTTGTAAATTGTTGACAAAATTTATTAGTCTTTGAAATACATTAAATATATTGTATAGGAAGGCCTTGGTATTCGATCATCTCCACTACAAAAGTAATGCTTCAGTTATAAAAGCCACCCAATAAATATTCAGTCAAATCATTAAAAATCAATGAATTTTTTATTTGTTCTTGTTTAATGTTGTAATGATTATTTTTTGATAAATTTTTATTAACAAAACTATACAAATTTAAATACAATAGTTTGGTTGTACATGGTGAACTATTTCTCTGCTTTTCAAAGGGACCCAAAATCAGCAGTTTACCTTTAAACACAGCAAGTAAACCTTATTTATCCAAACATATAAAAATAAGGAAATGCAAGGAATAGATATGTATCCAAATTAATTAATCCAAATTCATTAGACATGTATAAATATGTAAGCATATTAAATTATGTCAAAGTGAATAATTTAACAATTTTTACAACAAAGAAGTCGAGCTAGAATCCATGAACTTGTAATTTAACCAAAATTGGGTTCTCGAAAAAACGTTGTCCTTAAGGAAAATGAAATATTATTGAATTTTAAACATTTGTTAAGTTGAAATGTTGAAAAATGTTCAAGAGTTTTACAAAAAACTAAAATATTGTTTATAAAAATGAATAATTTGAGGAATTCAAATATTATCAATAAAAAATATATTATAAAAATTTGAATTATTTTGTAGATTCAAAATGTTTTTTATGGATTCTAAAATCTTTATTTACTTTCAAATAATTTGCTAAGGAATTTTTTTGTTTTTAGAAAACTCCAAATAGTCTCTACCTAAAGTTTCTTCTTGACTCCCTCACATCTATTATTTAATTTTGAGAAATAAATAAGGAATTCAAAATTTTAAAGTGCAATAATACTTTGGTTCCCTTTTGAATTTCATTTCTCTAAAAAATACTTTTCTAAAAAAGTTAGGTGCTGCTAAAAAAAGAACCAAAACGTCGTATTTTCCAAATTATTTTAGAGATTTTAAAATTATTTACTTTGTTTAAGCGTTCCAAATCTATATAAAAAGTTCAAGGCTACAATAAACATCTATTAACTTTGAAAAAATAAATCTTTTACAAATTGTGGTAATATGTCACAATTTTGTATTATTTCATTTCATTTTTTTAAATTGAATTTTTTTTTTGAAATAACTTGAGATCATGATTTTGAAGTATATTTTTCATTGCTTAAAACTATTCTTTTTTCCAATTTAGATGGTTTAAGAAAAAAAGAACTATTGAAATAAATTTAATACTTTTTTATAACATTTCCAAAAAAGTTGGAAATTTGAGTTAATGCAATTTGTGGAGAAAAAATCATATATCAGTTATTTTTTAAGATTTGCATTACATAACGTTGTTAATTTGATTAACTGAATAATAGAAACTATTAACGATCGTTTCAAATGAGGATATGATAACTTTTTGGTTTGAAAGTATAAAGTGTTGATTTTTAGATGCACTCTAAAAAGCGTAAGATAAGGAGCAAGTAGTAAGTTGAACAGACGACATTGCTGCAAATAAAATGTCAAAAAATACCCTGAAACATAAAGTGAAGGGGCTATAGCATATCCTTAGAAATATTTTGTTCCCTTGGTAAGTGATAGATTAGTTTTTAATTAATTAATCTTGTGCAAAGTCAAGAGGATAAATAAGAACTTTCATTGTCTATTGAGACAAAAGACACAGATGATATAGTGTTAAATATCAATAGAAAGCATGGGAAAAAATAACGATTAATTTCCTACTTTAGAAGTTAAATGTGCCACAAACTTGTATGGTATGTTTTACCACTTGGCAACTATACTACATGTATACTTAAATCGATTTCATATCCTTATCTTATATGGCCAGTGCAAAAGATAAAATGAGTGCATCTAATTATTCCCCAAAAAAATGTATTTTAAGAAAATAGCTATTCAAGGCCGTAAAATGAAAAACTATGTCACAGTACAATTGCTATATTTTTATATTTGAATTTAATATTTTTAATTGCCATTCTAGGTACAACACATAGTATAAGCTACATTTCACCGGTATTTATATCAACTTACAGTATATAGAAGAAGAAAAATCTGGTAAAATTCTTTTAGGCGGCACCTTGTTCTACGCTAATTTGATCCATGCTGTCAGTTAATCAGATTCTACAAATAACATGACTATTTACAATGTATTGCATACAACAATTTTTTTGTACAATGTGGTAATTCTTTAGTCATCCATCTCTCAATTGCGACATTATATTTATCAAAAGAGAAAATTACAAAGAAAAGGTAAACATGGTTGCAGTGATGCATAGCGGACACATTCTTTTTATTTAGTTTACTAGAGTATGCAAATTTACATCAATGCATAACAAATATCCTATGAGAACACCAATTACTATAAAATCTATAACAATCACAAATTCATTTACTACTAAAATGTATTGATCCTTTTCCGATAATTGTAGTTCATAATATAAGTTTACCAAGTCAAACAAATATTTGTAGAAAATTATCTTAGAAAATTCACCAAGCAATCTAAAATAAGTCCTCAAATCAGTAAAAAAGGATTTAATTCTTGAAATGATTGATCGAAAAGTATGAGCTCGCAAAGAAATTTGGTCGGTGATATTATGATAGTGAAAATGACTTTCATACTAATAATTCATATTCTCAAACTAATTTATCAATTCATATTTGTACGGGATGAGTTATCTATATAGAAACGTTTTAAGTTTTGCAAATACTTGGTGTGCTGGATATAAATTGTGGGAAAAATCAAATCCAAAGGTATAGTTTGCGACATACATTGGCAAAAATAAATTATGTTGATGGAGAATAAAAATAACAGGTATTTTGTTAGTTTTTCTTTCAATAAATATCTGACCAAGTTTATATGACTTAGTTTACAGTCAAGATCCATAATTAGAGTTATGAATAATAAAAATCAGATGTTGCTTTATGTGGACATTGAACATGAACAATTTTAATTCTGTTATGTCTAAAATTTTTGATAGTTTTATTGTTTAAACCACATTTTGAAGGTAATTTATCTTTACATGAGCATGTTAACTTGCATACCCATTTATGTGTTATAAGCAACGGCAAAAGGTTAGTCAAAAGTCAGAGCATGTGACCATAATAGCAAAATAAAATTTATTCAATGAAGGATAGTTGAGGCATAGAAAAGCTTGAGTAGATTGAAGCCTAAGTACGGTAAGATATATCTTATTCTTATTTTCACATGGCAAGTACCTTTTTATTAAAATGTTTGCACAATGAATGGAAAAAGGAAATAAAAGATGAAAGTTTATCTGAAGCACTCGTATGAAATACAAAGTTTTATTTAAAAAGTAGGCCAATTATCCTACAGTTAGAAACACAATGCGAGTGCATTGCACATAATCTGAGGTCACTGGTACAAATGAAAAGAAATCAAAGTAAAAGTTATAAAAGAACTTAATTGTCACACATCCAAGCTCAACGTTGAAGATGACATTTAACAGAGATATTCATATGTTAAATGAATTGGATGTGTTTTAAAGAACCAATTCATACACTACTTGTATGCAACATTTTGAAAGATGAGCGCATCATAAATCTAATCCATAATACATTTTGATGCTAAAGGGTAGGTTCTAGTTGGTGCAAAGACATCCATTCAACCAACATCTAATAAGTTTAGGAAAAAAACACATCTAAAATGTTTACAGAATCAGCCACCCTAAAATAAAATTCAAAAACTAAAGTGTCTAAAGGGGACGATTTGATATTTTTCAAGTGAATAAGCTAAAATTTCAGCATACCCTAAAGAAACTCTTAGTCGGATTGGACATTTGTCTTTACCTACAAAAAGGAAAATATCAAAAAATATGTATGTGTTTTTTGAATTTTCTATTGTCGAATGGTAAGCTTTCAAATAATAAATGAGGCTACAAATTCTTCTGAATATCATAATTTCTTTCTTCATACCATATCTTTCAAAATCAAATATGTTGATGTAAAGCACCTCAAAATAAAAGAGATTATGCTGAACCATTATATATTCACTTCGAGTTAGGTATAATAAGTTACACAATAATTTTAACTAAAATCAAATGAGAACTCACCGTTAACAGAAACAAAATTTTGTTGAGCAAACTGAAAGCGAAGAAGGCATATTTGCTATTTTCCGTCACAGCTCCATTGCACCCACTAGAACATGAAAACCCAAAGCCAAAACGTATCGAGACATCATGTTTTGACTAATCATCCTTTTTTGTTCATGAAGGGCGTACATGCAAAAACAACAATCAAGATAGGTGACAAAATAATATAATGAAAAAAGTACACTAAAACATAGCATCTGAAGCAACTTCGAATCAAAACAAACAAAGAGTATCAATAAAATGAACGAAAAACAACCAAAAAATAGGAAGAATAGCAATATCATACCTGAACAACAGGAGGTCTAAACGATTGAGGCAGTAATCAAATATACGAAACCCAAGCGCTGTGGCAAAACAACCAAGAGAAAGATAAGCGTAAATGCGATTCAATGGTAGTAATACAAATTAAGCAGAAAGAATAAAATATAACACTCAAATTATGCAAAATCACATTTTCCTTTTTAACATATTCCAAATGATATTGGCTACCATTGGGAAGAGATGGAGAGCAAAAAACGATGTTGACGGCGATGGCAGGGTACACAGTGTGGCGGAAAAAGTGGGGTAAAGGAACGGGTGAGGTCGAAAACGAAGAGGATTTGTCAATTTTCGAGGGAATGAAGGAAAAAGGGGGAAGAGGAAAAAGGGGGAAGAGGAAAGAAGTGGAAGGGGATTCGATCGGCAATGGGTGGCGTAAATTGGGAGGAGGAGAGAAGGGGTCGACAGAAGAGAAGGGCTTGTGAAGGAAAAAGGGAAAGATAAACATACGTATAAATTGACAGACGGTTCAGTTGGTCAAATTCAAGGGGGCTACTATGCCCTAGAAGTCAAATTCACTAATCATAATATACTATACATGACATTAATTCTTTATTTTAATGTAACTTATGTATAGTGATGAAGCCATAATTTGAATTACACTTTGCTAGAAAATGTCAAATAATTTTTTCAAAAAGAATGTCTCATTTCAAAACAACATTATATGCAAAACTATAAAATTTGTAATGTATGTGCAACTAACAACGCTGAATGCTAAATCTGAAGTAATAAATACCAATATATCAGCTTTATTATGACTGTATTGATACTTCCGTGGTTAGTGAGTTGACTGAGTTTGTTAATAATTCCATTTGTTTGAGGCCTTCCATCTGGATCTGCCTGCACACACTTAACAATTACAGATGCAGCTTTAGCAAATCACCTCTTGGGAACTTGCCTTCAAGCAAAGGATATGCTATATGCATCAGAAAATCATCCTCGCCTATGTATGGCAATGCCTATAATATGAAATTATGGTACAAAGAATATATGTCTAAGTATATAATTATGTTTCTGGACATAAACAACTGTAAGAAAGAGTGTGCACGTGATATTTGCAAAGCACATATGCGCATGATTATGGTTGGATATTGATTAAGTGTACATAGTGTTTATGTTTTTTTAACGTGATACAAATGTTAAATCGTAAAACCCAAATCTCAAACTAAAATTGGATTAGAACTTTGAATTTTATACCCAAAGGATTCATAGTTTAGTTATGTGTATACTTCTGTGCTTAAATTATGCTGTATGTGAAGAAAAGATTCTTCACTCCGTACAAATAGTTCACGTTTTTTGAATTTGAAATTTGAGCTTCTATATCGAAACCTAACAATTAAAATTTCGGATTAACTATTCTGGTATTTTATATTTTAGCGTGAATTGAATTATTTTTCTCAATTGCAGTTTCTTAATTGAGTTTTGAATGATAACCTAAGAACCAATTTTAGCCATGAATTTCTTAACTAAGTTCTGAATCTTCTGATGTGGTTATTGTTTAAAACTTGGTACCGCAACATTCTGAATTCACAAAGTGAATTTTGTGAACTAGGTATGGTAACCACTACATCTATATGAACACTTGGGTCACTTCTACCTAATACATCTAATTATTTAGTAATAAACTTTATTTTAATGCAACTGTTTGAAATAGACTGGTTCATTATTATTTTTTGTTTGTACCAAAAATTGATTTTATTTTATATTGTATTAGTTTTACTGCACATTTGTTTTATAACTAATAACATAAATACTTATCAAAACATATATGATGAATATTAAAATGAATCACTATACTGAATCTAACTATTGATACAAGACTAATGGAAATATAACTATATAGACACACTGAAGAGCAGAATACTTCCGCTTCTGCTTCATAACCTTCGTCTAAGAAGAGGCAAAGAGGTCCAACAACCAGAAAAAATATAGAACGTCAGAGCCAAAATTCATTAAGTGGAGTGATAATGGCAAACCTATTGAAAAGTGGGTAAATTCTTTTAAGGCATAGGTAGGCGATACAGCTAAATCCAAAATTGATATCAACATCAAGAACTGTGATAGAATTAGTCAATGACTTAAGGACACTATCTGGAAAGATATTAAGGTATTACAAATTCATTTGTTCACTTATTAAATTGTCAATTGGAGCCTCTGTGTTTGGAGTCATGAACCACTTTCATTGTTTATCAAAATATTGTTCATATTTTTACTACTTTGATGTTGTTTATTTTTTTATTTTAATTTTTTTCAAACCGATCGAGTACCACATTGATGACAAAATGAAAAAGAACGTGTTAAAAAATGTTTGTGGAAAATGGAAGGATTTCAAAACAAAATTGGTTAGTGGTTTTATTACGAAGACTAGAAAGCTTCCAGGATGCCATAAAGAGCCATACGAATTTTATGATGGTATAACAAAAGCACAATAGAAAACATTTAAGAAGTATTGTGAAACCGAGGAGTTTAAGGCATATTTCTTTTTTGGCATTACTGTACAATAATAAGATCCCATATTTTTATAAATGGATGACGTAGAGAAATTATTTCATGCAAAATCAAGTAAACATTTGTTATTTCTTTCTATAAATTGATATGACAATTGCTATTTACATTAAAAGTAGACATTTTCGCGAAAACTGCTATTTATATTAAAAGTGGGTATTCATTTAGAGTTTTTCATGAAAATTGGCCTTTAGTATTGGATTGATGTCTTGCAGTTATCTGGTAAAACACAAATCCCTACATAACGTAAAGGATAATAGTATCGGAGATCATAAGTGCTAAAATTTTGCTAGATCTTCGTCTGCATTTATGTTGGTCATTTGCTCATAGTTTCTACAAATAGAAAAAACAAAACTTGAATAAATTAGGCATTGGTGATAAAACAAATAGACGGCCTACTTTACATCTTAGATTAAAACACTATATGGAGAAGGAAAAAAAATTACTCAAGTAATCATGTGTTTGTGAGAGTAGCTGCTGTATTGTGCATTGGTTTTATCATGTATATAATAAAACCAAAATTAAAATATTGGTTCGTCATTCTTTTTACATATATATTTTTGCAATCCACTAAAGCATGCATCGATAAAAATTTATAGAAATATAATTGGCTAGCTTGCCTAAATTTTTTGATATTTACGCTAGAATTCTTAATGTCATAAAAAAACAAATAAATGAGAAGGCTGGGAAGAGTTAGACATACAATGAGCATCCTCGCTATTTGAGACAAGTTGGATATGTAGGGAAGAATGCTAAATGGATAATCGGAAGCCATAGCTCCTCAACCGCATTGCCAAGTAGATCTGTTTTAGACCAGAGTATTGATTGGATTTGGGCACGATAAAAAAAGAAGCCGATGGAAATTATACAATCTCTAATGAGAAAACTAAGATGGCTACATATAAAGTGGTATGACTAGTTTCCATGCATTTTATCACTTTACATGTTTTAGACAAAAGTCCAATTTTGATACTGGATTTGGTTAAAAATACTTCTTCACAAAATCTATCACGGTAATATTGAGTTTATTCTTCTGATACTAGATTTGGTTAAAAATAATTTTGATAGTGGGTTTTTGATTTTATAGTTTTCGATGCTTGGTTCATTAATCTTATGAGTTAAGTGGGCGTAAGTAGGCTTCTATTATCTATTATATACATTTTTTGTGACTGCGTGGTCCACTAAACAATTCAATGAATACATTTAACGCTGTACATAAAATTTGTTAGTGTGATAACTGTTAGATACTTAGGCCGGTGAGATATGCACTACTTGTTAATTAACACCATTATGTTTTGTAATTTACATTTTCCATCATGCAATTATAATACTGTAATAACTACATTATGATAAGTGAAGCATTTTTCATTTCCATTGCTCAAATTTTTTGATAAACTAATATATACAAGTTTGCACTTTGTAAAGTGCAAACAATAATTTTATTTCTAATATCGGTGTTGTATTCATGACTCCATTGCAATAACTTATCATTAAGCACGTATTTATAGCAATACAAGTTTAGCTATCATGCATTTTATAGCTCTCATAACCTAACTATTCTTTTTGTTGACAGAGTGATTGGAGAGAAAAAGCCGTCGAAGGGTCATGGGTTCCAGATAGACATGATGATTTCTTGAGTTGTGCTCTTGAAAAAGAAAGAGCATTTATGTCGAGCTAGAGGAATTGGTGGGACGGTTGGTATCATAAACATATTTCGGAAGGTAGAGGCGTAATATCAGCCGATGGGCTGCATCTTAGGAAATACAGGCTAAGGTGAGCCAAAAATCGAGGCAAGAGATGAATAAAATGGTTCGAGAGCAAGTTGCAAACATTTTGAATAAGATGTTTAAGCCCAAGGATATGGAGGTCGACAACACACCATTAATTGATCATCGTAGTAGTTGTCAATCAACACATCCGAGCAAATTACAATATGCAAACAAAACTTAAGAGATAGATCCCTATGCAGACTTGTAGGTAAACAATTCAAAAGCTGATTTAATAAACGTATGCGATTTTATGCATTTGACAAGCATTAAGTAAAAAAATATTGGTTTTGTATTTCCATTCTAGAAACCAACCTAATGTCGTTTAACTATGAATCTGGGTTCCAAAATTGTCGTAATGGGTCACAACATGGTATATCTCGCTTCAAGGCTCGGAGATCAATGTCATAATAAACAAATCTTGGTCGATCATGCAAAGGTCAGAATTGATGTAGCGGAGTATAGTCATGAAGAATCCCACTTTCGGTTCCAACTAAACATCACAGCACGATGGGAGAAGCGGTTGGGATTTTTGTTAAATGGCCTAAAAGCCTTGTGCTTTAAAGGGATAATGATACGGTAATGAATGCATTTAACTGAACTATCATTGTGCTAATTTTTATCTAGTATGATATATAGTTTGTTTTGATATTTTTGCCTAGTGCAATAGATCAGTTTGAAAGCTTGACATAGCGCTTTCAATTACATAACCATAATGATCATCTACTTACAATTTTTAACTAGGAATCCACCAAACAAGGATTTGTTTGAAAATGATAATGAAAAGGTCATGAAAACGATGACAAATGAGTCCGCAAAGTACTAATCAATCGTGGATGAAGAGATTCTCAAAAATTTAATAAGCGATTGCAGATATTTCCATGACCTGATAATTCAGATGCTATCCAATGATAGTGCCATCAATGTAATTCAAGTGAATATGGATTTATTTACGTATGACAAGGACATTGAAATCCATATCAAGATAGATAACATTATTCGATTCCTTAGTATGATGTGGTTGAATGCATCATGGTTGTAGATTTACATCATGTGAGTATTTTTTCCATATATAACTATCTTAGTTTTCTGATGAGTAGTCAGCAAGAATGTCGATCTTTTGTCCACCTTATGATTTCAACAATTTGAACAAGCCTCTAGTTTTCCTAAATGATGTTTTAATGGTGTAACAACCCGTATTTTTTAACCATTTTAAATTATTAAATTTAATTTAATTTTTGGATAAAATGGGCAGAAATAAAAATTTAATGATTAATTATTATAGTTTATTAAATATAATAAAATTTTGAAATAAACGATTTCGAAGATTTTGGCGATAACAAATATTGAAATGGAATTCGATATATTGAATGTGTTTATAATCCATAGTTGAAATTGAACAATGAATGGTGAATTACTGGAATATGGAAGTGGTTGTTATTATTTGAATTCCAGTTTAAAAGTTAAATTTTATAAGTCAAATAACTTATATTTGGAATATGGTGATTTATTGGATAATTAAATTGTTTAAATTTTATATTGCAAATTATTCAAATAATTGTATTCTGCATTTAATATGATTGAAATTGATATCGAAAGTTGATTTAAAATTTATTTAAACAATAATAAAGATTGTAAACATTCAAAATTGGATTTGAAAGTAAATAATTACAAATTGAAATTTTATATTATAACTAATGAGCAACAAATTACCATTTGGCCACTGTCTTGGATTTCGGTGAAACCAGTTTCATCGGAACTGCAATAATGAATTATTGTATGATCTCAAGTTTCGTATCGATCGGACTTGTCGATTGGTTGTGCGAGCTTGAAACGCGTAGAAATCAATTTAGGAAATTTGACTAAAACTAATTGATTTTAAAAAACCATCTTCTACATACGATCGAATTAGGCCTCAAAACCAATTTTATTGTGTTCGAATGGGGGTAAATCAATATAAACGCTAGGTGGCGCGTCTCAATTACAGATCGGACGGTTTTGGACCTAACTATACACTACAAGGAAAACGGTAATTTCCGACGGATGGAAACTGTCAGCGGCCGTCGGAAGCGGTCGGCGACCGTCGGAAAAAGCCGTCGCAAAATAAAGCATCGGAGAGCAGTGCTTCCGACGGCTTCCGACACAGGGCGCCGAACATTTTTCCGACGGTTTCCGACGGCTTTCAATGGTTTTCGACGGATTCCGACACTTGTCGGAATCCGTAGGAAAAAATGTCCTATAGGCTGTTGAAAGCCGTCGGAAAATGCCTACCTGGAAGCCGTCGAAAATCTGCTGTATTTTTTTCTTGCTGCAAATATAGCCTTCCATCCACATTTCTCTTCCAAACACTATTACACCAATACTGCAGAATCCAGTATACAATATTCCAACAAATATCAAAACTCAAACTACACAAAATTCATCAAACACACAAATACATCAAATTACATCAAAATAAAATACATAATATACATAACCATTCCAACATTCACAACAACCACAACAACAAGTGTTCTACCATGTCATACATACACAAAATCATCAATATTCACATCATCATACAACCACATAAACAAGTGTATCAAACATAATCATACAAAAATCAACAACAACCTCCACCGTTTACCAAATCATACAAAACTAAAAAACATACCTGAAAAAGCAAGCAATCAATCAATCTCCTCTAGATCCAGAGCCAGCCGATGAAGGGAAGCGGCCACCATACTGCCGCATGAACTCTAGCAACTGTGTGGTCTGCATGGCCTGTTTGCAGTTCTGCACCTCCAGTTGGGCCACTCTAGCCCGTAAATCTTCGATATCTGCTAGATCGCTCTGAGTTTTATTCCGCCGACCCCGTCTCTGACTGCTGGCCTGCCATAATTATTTAATTTAGTTGTGTGATCTCTGTAAGTGTATGCGCATATCTCTGTAAGCTAGTAAGTAACATAACGTTCATATCTTCTGCCTTCTTGTGCTTTACTGATGTGATAAAGTCATTTGGTTGGTTTGAATTCAAATTCAATATGGAGGATTTTCCAAAGTTCAAGTATTTTTAAATAACGGGAAAATGAATAAAATTCAAGTTTATTGTTTTGAAAAGGTCCAAATAGCATATTTGAATTATTTTAAGATAAAATTATATATTCCAACATAGAATTATGACTTAAATATCAAATTAGCAGTAAAATAAATTATTTACCACTTGATTGCCAAATCCGTATCTTCTGTCATGCTTTGCTGGATCTATAACAAAAATAGCATCCTCCTCATCAGTCGTCGGCTGTTCTCGACCCGTATCAGTAAGGAGTTTCTGGCGCTGCTCCATAAAATTTCCCTACATTAACAAATTAATAGCATCATATCTTATGTCATTATAGTTTAACAAGAAGAATAATTACTAATACTGCATAAAATGAAATATGCTTACATGGCTCTTGCTGGATTTATCGTCCTGCCATGTATGCGAAACAGTCTCGTCCGGATTTACATGCTCGACAGCATGCGTACGAGTGAACACGTCCATATAGCACACGCGACCATACGTCTCAGCTTTCTGAAGTTGATTTTTACATACAATTATTATAAATTTAAAATTATATAGCATAAACTATTTACAATTATCATTCAGTAAATTTACCAACTCCTGTCGATACTGCTGAAATGACTTCGACCCTCCGCGATGAGTGATGGGATTTTTATTTCTGTTTGCATAGTTTCTATCTCACACTGCCTGTACATTCAAAATTTGATACATTATTTTTCGATCACGTTAAATTAATAATTCAAAAAAATTCAGTATACTTGCCTTTGCCTCATCCGTTTCCCAGTATGCCAACCATGCTTGCCATACGCTCTCCCTCATCCACCGTTGTTTCTTACCAAATTTCTTAATTTCAGATATCGAGTCCCTATAGTTCTTGCGCGTCTTCTTCATCCAATATCCTCGTGCCAGCGCATATCGTCTGTCTGGATGTCTATCTCTGCCTGTGTTTCACGATAAAAAGCAAAAAAAGATTACATTGTAAACGATAAACAGTAGAAATACGACCAAAACGAATTAAAAATGGAAAATAGAAAAATATACATACTAGGACATCCTGCCATATACACTCTATGATGTGAGGAGGGATGTTATCCCACTTCGGCCAGCGAGCACTCATCCTACTGCGATAAGAAGCTCTAGAGACATCCAGCACAACCTTCGAGGGAAGTAGGTCGAACACTCTGTTTTTAAATACGATACAGACAAGTACGTACGTATATCATAAAAAAAGATGCTGAATAAAATTTATTTTTTACCCCTCTGCTCTAGGGACTAATGAAACTACTGGACGCTGTGACTTTTGCGATGGGCCACTGCCATCGCCTCCTGATGATCGGGAAGAGCTCCTGCCTCTATATGACATTATGATAAACCTATGACATATATACACATCATTCTATAAGAGAATAATAACATGATAATGAAATATATTTCATATGTAAATGACATCAACGGTATAAATTGCTTAATTAATGACTGAAATGAAAATAAAAATGGAAGTGTGTTATACCTGATTCATAATGGGTGTACTGTTCCGACGATAAGCAGATTTCATTGCATTTTTAAATAAAATTGCCAAATAAATGACAAATGGAAATGACATAAAACATGTAAACAATGGTAAACAGATTTGGTTTCATAGTCGCATCAATTTCATAATACGTCAAGAATTCAACATAGTTACATCAATTGCAAAAAATCAAATTCATATTTATATCAGTCATCATCGTCTTCTGATTCAGATTCGGTCTCGCTTTCTACGATATTTTCCTCAGCACTGTCAAACGCTTCTACCAAAACATTTGATTCATCGATCAAAGGACCAAAATCTGTATCATGGTCTGTAATTTTTATTTCATTATCTTGCTCAAGATCTGCCTGATAAACTTGTTCATCCGGAATATTCTTCCCATCAAATGTGAATCTGGCCTTTGTTTTAAAAACTGCAGACCAATCTGCTTTATCTCTTTTTAGAGACGGATAAGGAGCGTAATAAACTTGCAATGCTTGTTTGGCTAGTACAAAAGGATCATACTTGTGATAGTGCGATGTATGCTTTATTTCGATAAGATTATAA
This sequence comes from Allium cepa, assembly GCA_030765085.1. Taxonomy (NCBI): domain Eukaryota; kingdom Viridiplantae; phylum Streptophyta; class Magnoliopsida; order Asparagales; family Amaryllidaceae; genus Allium; species Allium cepa. The sequence continues at coordinate 771,804,691 of CM060939.1, read as the reverse complement.
TCCTTGTGCATATTAATTCCAAAACCTGGAACATTGCTAAACCAATTGTATCTAAATAAAAACACCTCCTCCGCGGGTCGTGAGAAATATGTCAGTTGCAAAATTTGTGTTAGAACGCCATAAAAATCATTTAAGTGATTTTTTGGATCGTCACTGCCTTTAACAAATACACAAGTATTATTTGTTAATTTTTCTGCACCGTACTCTTTGGTGTTAAATTTATATCCATTGACGAAATATATTAGATATGTCTTGACCACTCTTTTTGGTCCCATCGCAAGATATTTCAACCCTTCGTCAACAACACAATTTCTCGGCTCATAAACGTAATTTGAAAACCAACCGGAAAATTCTTTACCGAGATCTCCGTTCGGATGTTCACGTTCATAAACACTGTTTATATAAACAAATTATTACATTAGGTTATACACGCATAAGTATTATATAAAAGAATAAAACACAAATTATTATTTCAGATTATCTAACAAACGGTGCAACCTTGGCACAATTTAGAAGAATATAAGTGTGTGCTACATGAAGATCTCTATCATCTAGTCATATTTCTACACACTTTCCAGAAGGCCGACCATATTGTCTAAAAATAGATAACATTGCTTGAGAGGACTCTTGTTCGTCGCCTTCGTCATTACGAGGAACACTTTCAAATGAAATATTCACATGGTCACTGAAATAGTGAGAGAAAAAGAATGAAGTTTCTTCTTCGATGTAAGATTTACATACCGATCCTTTAACTCGTGCTTTTTGCCTCACTATTTTCTTCAGATGATTCAAATATGTATGCAAATTTAATTTATATTAACTTCATCTTTCAAATGCAATTAAATTACGTGATAACATATTACATACCTCTCAAATGGATACATCCATTCATATTGGACAGGACCTCAAAGTCGTGCTTCAGATGGGAGATGAACAGGTAAATGTTCCATTACATTGAAAAAACCTGACGGAAATATTTTCTCTAATTTGCAAAGCAATATAGGAATATCCACTTCAAGTTTACCTAAACGTTGCACTTTTAAAATAGTCGAACAAAGCTCTCTGTAAAACATACTAAGCACCGTTACTACCTTTCAAACTTTTAACGGTAGTAGTTTTTTGAACATAATGGGAAATAAATTTTCCATCATTATGTGATAGTCGTGGCTTTTCATTCCGCTCAATCTACCATTTTTAAAGTCAACGCATCTACGAAGATTTGATGATATCCCATCAGGAAATCTTAACCCTTCCACCCATTTTAACACAGTTTTAACTTGATTATTATCTAATTCGTAACATGCTTTTGGTTTTTTACTGTCATTTGGTTTCATATGAAGCTCAGGACGTTTGCATAATTCTTCTATATCACGTCTCGATTTCAAATCATCCTTCGTCTTCCCTTTCACATTCAAAATTGTGTGAAAAACATTATCAAATACATTTTTCTCATTGTGCATCACATCTATATTATGACGAAGCAGAAGATATTTCCAATACGGCAACTCCCAAAAAATAGTTTGTTTGCACCAGTTATGAACAACAGATTTGCCTTCAATTTCTGTTTGCTCTCCAGTTTCATGTATATTTGGATAGTCTCTAACAAGTTCATATATGTTTTCGCTTGACCATATCATCGGTGGTTGTCTGGTTTCTACTCTATTAGCTAAAAGGTTTTTCTTGTCTCCTCTGAAGGGATGATTTACATGGAGAAAATATCGATGACAGTCAAACAATGAAATTTTCTTACCATGAGGTGAAGAAAACGCTCGTGTTTCATCCACGCAATATGGACATGCTAGACGACCGGCAGTACTCCATCCTGAAAGCATTGCATAGGCAGGAAAATCACTTATAGTCCACAACAAAGAAGCAAACAAACGAAAAATTTTCTTCTTGGACACATCGTATGTTTCTACTCTTTCGTTCCACAGTATTTTTAACTCCTCAATCAACGCTTGTAAATATATATCGATTCCTTGTGTCGGATCATCGTGGCCAGGAACGATAACAGTAAGAAACATATTGCGTTTTCATACACATCCATGGAGGTAAATTATACGGTGTGACGATAATGGGTCAGGATGAATATTTAGAACCAAATTGAGAAAATGCAGAAAAACCGTCCGTATATAATCCTAATCTAACATTTCGACTCTCCGCTGCAAAATTTGGATACGTTTTATCGAAATGCTTCCATGCTTCTCCATCGGCCGGATGTGTCAACGTACACTCTTCCTCTGTTCTCACACTATGTCATCTCATATTAGATGCAGTTACAGAAGATGCATATAATCTTTGAAGTCTTGGTGTTATGGGTAAGTAATGCATACACTTGTACAGAACTTCCTTCCCCTTGTTTTTTCTTGGTTTGTATCTCTCCTAGTTACGAATTTTACAATTTCTAAGGTTTGCATCTTCTTTCCAAAACAACATACAGCCTTTTAAACATTGATCTATTTTCTGATAACGTAAACCAAAAGCCGACATAAGTTTTTTAACTTCATAGTGATTTTCACACATTAGATTATCGAGCGACATACGTCTTTTTGCAGCTTGTACAACAGCCGTAAACCCAGCTTCAGTGTTGTTGTATTTTGATTTCATCGCAATGTATTCTGCGATTACTGACAGTTGAGTGCCGCTTTTACAACCATCCCAAATAGATTTTTTAGCAGCATCTAGTCAATCATAAATTTTTTTTGCTTCAATATTTGGATCTTCAACATTTCCATCATCGTCGTCAACTTCAACCATAGGAAACATTGATCATGTTGCATCTTCTACCATATTTTCTATACGGGTTGTCATAACTATTTCGTTAACGGCACTTTCAGACTCTACAGAAGTATTTGCTACAACTTCTCCATGCCGATCCCAAACATAATACTCGGGTACGAAACCGTTTTGGCACAAATGAACTTTCACAATATCTGGTAACAAATACTTCAAATGTCTACACCTATTACACGGACAACGAATTTCTGGATCGTTTCCATTATTATTTAAAAAGAATTCAACAAATATGTTTATACCATTATAAAAATCTTATTTTATCGAGCCCCTCGGTTCTTTTCTTTGGTACATCCATCTCCTCCAATCAACAAAATAATCAATCATTTTTTCTATTTGACAAAATGAGAAGTTCAAAATTTAATATTTATTTTCAAAAATACAAATTCGAAAAAGATTATTTTCATGGTCGTATATATTTGAATTTAAAGAACTACTTCACAAATTTAAAAATATTTTCAAATAGGGCACATTTTTTTTAAGTATCGATATAAAAAATTATACAATTTTTTTTTTCCATGGTCAGGCATCCTACTTTCCATTACAAACACAGTAAGCATTTACATTTTGTATATTACTTCGTCTCAAACGATTCAACAAAATTTCGACAGTACTTCTCTTTTGTTCCCTACATTGTACACAATGCGTGTACGCAGGATACAAAAAAGAAAAGTTAGGCCGAAATTTTATGAACCGTTTGAGACGAAGTAGTATACAAAATGTAAATGCTTACTATGTTCATAACTTGTCCAATACAGGGACAAATCCAATAAACATTGTACCAAATGAATACAAATGGTCGTTTTTCGAAAAAACCGACTATTTATACAACGATCATATACAACACTCGTCAGACGGGGCCAAAAACTTTCTAAGGGATATTTGTCAATTACATGTATGCATTTTACGAAAAATACAGTTGTACTAACTGTTCACATTTACAAAAATATATTTTAATTTAACACATTTTTTCGACGTATTACATCAACAAAAGGCTTGTTCGACGTATTTTTTTGTTGCATAAGTCAATACGTACATAATATAATATTTCTAGCTCATACATTCATTTTATCTTATTCTAACTAATACAATACAATGATAGCAGCTCTACACAAATATACAATCGCAGAATCAAGGCATACACAAGATTTACATATACATGAACAACCACAAATTATACATGTTTTTCGCAATTTCACGATAAACGATGAAATAGCAATACCATGGATTGCTAAAAACAATTATAACACTATTGGAAACAATTTCAATCAACAATTAGTCCTAATTTATCAACTTATGCAAATCTAGAATTAGGGTAAAAACTGAATTTTTGGCGAAAATAAGAGATTATACCTGAGCTAGAGAGCAACAGATGTTGATTACGTAGCCAGGGAGGATCCGAAAGCTTGAAATTGATGATTGGAAGCTTGGGGAAGAGATTTGGGGATTTTGGGTTTAAAAATTTCGTATGCAGAATGAGGAAGAAGAAGGCTCGGCTGAGCCCTGTAAATCTCGAATTTCCGATGGCTTCCGACGGCCCGTCGAAAGCCGTCGGAAATTGGTCGTCGGAAGCCGTTGCTTGATGCTGTCAGAATATTTGTTTTTTCTAGTAATGATATAAATATGGTACGCATAACGAGAAAATTATTATTTTAATATTATGGAAACCTAGTAAACGTGGCCGCCTATTTCCCTTCCAATGACAAAAAGTTCTTGACCTTCTTCCCCCACGATCCCCCTCATCTTGCAACGAAATTAAAAATTTCTAACATGAAAGTTGTAGACCTCAACCTCCTCTTCAAATCCATGTGGTTGATTTTTTCTATTATGTCATGGATTTGCCAAGATCTAAGCTTGAAGGTGTGTTGGTTTTTCTCAAAATTCATGAAGATGAAGGAAGCGACATCAACGAAACTATAGGCGGAGGTGGAGCTCCGCTAGAGCTTTAGGCTGGTGGTCGTGGATCAAGTTCCGGACAAGCATAGGTGGGCGCATGTGAAAATTTGGTTCATGTGGGATGGGTTCTCATGTGCATGCTGGTGAACTCCATTACATTCATAACGAAATTCGAGCTCAGATCGACACGTGGTTTTCTCCATTGCGTTCGTAACGAAATTCCAGACATTATGGAACTAGTTTGGCTGCATTCTGAGACTGTTCAAATTTGGACCTTTATTTGGATTTTAAATCGTCGATAAATTAAAAGTAAGTGCTTTATACGCTCACAATTGACTAAATAAATTTTATGTTAGTTAAATTAATGTTGTGAAGTAATTTAATTTCATTGGTTGATGTTTGGTAAAATAATTGACATTAGTTTGATATATGACTTGAATTGAAAAGGATTTAAATTGAAAGTTAAATTTGAAAATGGAATTTATTTGCCAGTAAAATACCCGATATTGATAGCGATGTAATTATAATGATTATTGAATGTTTGGATGTGGTTGTGATGGATGAAAGTTGATTGATATTTTGGATTATTTGGATGTTTATTTATTTTGATATATCATGTTATCATCCTCTATGTTATTTACAACATATAAAACAGTAAATTGAATTATGTCAAATAAATTAAGAAATATGTTGAAATGATATACACCTATGATATTTATTTTGGATTGAAATGATATATATCCATCCCAGAATTCAATTGGAATAATTGATTCACTTGGCCATGGGATAGAAAATTATATACGTACATCGGATTGGTTAAATTAAATGATTTTAAAATTTTTGATTTGAAATTATTTAAATGATTTTATTTAAAGAAATAAAAATCGAATTTTATGGAAATCAAATTACTTTCAAGCTTGAGCTCGAAATGTTGAAATTTAAATTTGATAACAGGAAGTGTTTAAATAATTGAAGTTGAGATTTTGAAGTTATAATCGAAATATGATTTGAATTTCAGAAATTGATTTGTTTAAAAGATTGGACTTTTATTCGAACTTTGAATATTACTAAGTAAGAGTGATATAAAATGATAATTCAAATTAAGCTCGAAATTGAATTATTTGAAGATTTGGATCTTAAATTGAATATTGAAGGCTAATTAAATTTAAGTGATTTGAAGCGATATTTTAAAAATCAAACTCGAAATTGATATAAATAGAAATGGTTTAAGTTTGAGAATTGAGTTGAAATTATATCATGGAATCGAATAGTTGGAATCGAAGTTGAAATTAATTTGGAATCGAAATTGAAATTAATTTGGAATTGAAATTAATTTGGAATCGAAATCGAAATCGAAATTAATTTGGAATTGAAATGGAAATTAATTTGGAAACGAAATTGAAATTAGTTTAGAATTGATATTGAAATTAATTTGGAATCGAAATCGAAATCGAAATTAATTTGGAACTAAAATTGAAATTAATTTGGAATTGAAATTGAAATTAATTTGGAATCAAAATTGAAATTAATTTGGAATTGAAATTGAAATTAATTTGGAACCAAAATTGAAATTAATTTGGAATCGAAATTGAAATTAATGTGGAATCAAAATTTAAATTGAAATTAATTTGGAATTGAAATTGAAATTAGTTTGAAATTGAAATTAATTTGGAGTTGGAATTGAAGTTGAAATTAATTTGGGATTAGATTGAAATTTATTCAAGTTGGAATTGAAATTGAAATTAATTGGAATTGAAAGTGAAATTGAATTAATTCGAAATAGAAATCTAATTTATTTGAATTGAAATTGGAGTTGAAGTAAAATTATACTTGAAATCCGAATTGAATCCATTAAATCGAATGAAAATTGAAATTGATTTGAATTGGAAAATTTTAATTTGAGTTAGTTTGACTTTGACATTACTTTCAAATAAATTATTGTAGTATAAACTATTTAAAATCTAACTTATTAAATATTCAAATTATTTTTATTTTCAACTACTCAAGATATTTGCTTTTAAACTATTTTAACTATTTAAGCTATTTTAAACTATTCAAACCATTTTCTTAAAATTCAGACTGGTCAAAGGGTGGGATATTTATATTTAAATCATGGATTTAAATGCGAATGATGTTAAAATGAAGTTATAACCTAAATTGAAATTCGAAACAGTTTTGAAAGCGAAATCAAGATATTAAGGCAAAAATGATACGGTATATTTTGAGTAAACGTGATGACTTCAAAATGGAATTGATTTTGAAGCAAATATGATATTTTGATATCAAGTGCGAACTGTTTTCGAGATGTAAAAGAACCAACCGGTGTGTAAAATGATGTTTGGTTGTTAAAGAGACGGGGCCTCTTATTGGCATACTTTCTGTCAATATTGGAACCACTTTTACAACCGTGTACACGGTGGATGATATTCGAAATGCAGTGGTTGGATTGGAAAACGTTTACTGGAATGAAGTAAGAGAACGATGATGGATAGCCTTGACACTTGGGTCATAATTAAATAACTAAAATAAGAGCCTATGTCTGACCAATGAGGTTAGCTACCTCTAGCGATGTTAATCACTCGTATTACTATCATGATTTTGTACTCGATGGGTGCACCCTTTTAGTTCAGATTAATGGTCGCGGTCGGCCACGGATGGGTTACAACCAGCCAGAAAGGGTAAACGGATAGAATCCTACCTTGGGCATTACCTCACGTGCCTTGTCGTATTTATTCTAATGCGAGCCCATTACGACTTTGGTTTAGTACTATAAAAATATGTTAAGGTGGAGCGATGTAAAGCCTTAACGCTATTTTGATATTTAATGCACTGATAGACATCACCTACTATAACATATACTATTATATATAAGTAGTTTAATAGATCCTTAGGCGATGGAAAATCTCATAACATCTCTTAAATTATTGCACGCATGTTATACACTGGATAGGAGATATAAAATCACGTAAACATCTCTGATGCTGTTACACTCATATTTATTGACATTGATTTGACTTACATAAGAGTATTTTAGTCCTAACTCGAGTGTTCTGTTTACGCTCAGGTCAGCCCTGAGTTTTTACAGCACAATGAAAATCATTTTTAGGAGGACGGAGATGAAGATTTGGTATATTATTACAATTATTATTTTCTACATCATGTTATTCTGCTGCATTATTTATTTATCCCAGTTGTATATATATAACTATGATAAATGTTGTATAGATTATAATCAAATATATGACAGCTTCATCAAAATGTTATTTGATTATTATACTTTGTCATTCCGTTGTGGGATTTTGTGTTTGTTCCTTTCTTCTTTCCTTATCCCCATTGATTATCTACGTTCCGGATTGTTTAAGTTGGACATGTATGGATTATTGTCGATTTAAACATCCGAAATATGGGTCGTAACAGTTGGTATCCGAGCTTTGGTTTAGCGATAAACTTAGCTTTGTGGGGTTTGACTCATTAGAGATAGCATAGTAATATCCTAGAATGAGTCTATTAGAGTGTGTATATATGAGAGAGCGTACTTGTTAGTGTTATAAAATATTTTATATTGTGTTTACTTATCCATTGAGTTATTTATGAATTCTGGTCGGTGCGTTGGACGCCATGTTATCGATAGGAGTTTCTAAACACGTAAACGAGGCAAGTCGACATAATAATTTTTAAAGTAGGCTAAAAGGAATAATTTTACCTAAATTAAATTATATATAAATAATGATTATTAATGAATTATAGTTGTTACGAGATGATAATATTTAATTACCATCGATTATTGGTTAAATAAAAAATAAACGAATACTTAATGAATTTTATTTTATGAAGCATTTAATAATTAAATTGAATTGAATTAATTACAATAAGATTGTTTAAAATTACAAAGTTGTAAATTAATGAAATATTTTCATAATAAAGAAATGGAATTGTATAAGTTATATTATAAATAGAAGGATTTCAAAATTGAGAATTTTAGAATCTAAAATCATTTGTTTTCAAAATTGTTTTCAAACCCCTCGAAGGTAATAGAAATATTATTTTAAAGTGTTTTGATGAAAAATATATTTTGAAAAGATTTTTGAAAGAAATATAAGCGTTGAACTTGCTTTGGTCACTGTAAAATAATTCTAGGGATGACTCAACATCGCCAGTATTCATTATCGAGTTTCTGAGTGAGAATTGCTACGAAATGGAATTTATTTTCAACTAAAACAAGTTTTGCTGTGAAAAATATTCTAAATATGATTTGATAAATATATGAAAATAGCTTTGAACTTGTAATTGAAAATAGTACATATAAAAATAAGTTATAATTTATAGATTTAAACAGGAAAGTAAAATTAAATTTTAAAAATGTTGAATATTTTTGGTTAAGAAAACAAAAGATGATTCGAATTTAAGATAAGAAAAAAAATGTTTGACTTTAATAAAACTAGATAAATGAGTAATAGAGTACTGATGAACTTAAGTTGTGAGATGAATTGAATGTAAGTGAAAATAACTGAACTAAAGTAAAAGTGATATTAATTGTGATATAACTTAATAATAAAATTTAGTTACAAAATGAAAAGATATATTGTTAACGATTGAAAGAAAAAAGAATTGATTGAATGAACTGATAAAGTACTTCAGTAAATATGTATTGAAATGTTGTTGATGAATTAAAAATAAACTAAAGTTATGAAGTAATGGTAAAAATGAGTTGTATAGCATAAATTGGTTATATTAAACTTAAGTAAAATTTTGGAATGGTTGCTTGAATAAATTGTATTGAATGAAATATGCTAAGAAAATGAATATGAATAAATGGATACAAATGAATGGGATGAAAATTCATTTGATGATAAATAAATTGAATGTCATCAAAATAAATATTAGTCAATTGAAAGTAAATTGATTGAATGTGAATACATTGAATTATAATCAATCAAATGTAAATGCAATGAATATTGATTGATTGAATAAAAATGGATTGAAACCAAATTAGTTGAATATAAATCAATTAAAAGCGAATGTATTAAATATAAATCCATTATATGATTGATGAAATGAATATTAATAGGTGAATGTTAATCAATTAAGAAGAAAATATAATGAATGCAAATAAATTGGATGTAAATGTAAATTAATTGGAACTAAGTCAATTAAAATGTTAATGAAATGAATATTAATAAAAAGGTATGTGTATGAATTGAAATGTTAACATTGAATAATAATATGGTTATGAATAAAACCTGCATGAATATGGTTGTTTAGATGTTTCTTTCATTGTTTGACTATGTTTGCTCATGTAGTTGTTGTATAGTTATGTTATATATTGATTTCTCTTTCATTATATATGTTCTCATCTATTATTGAGTGTTTAGTAGGTATGGAAGTGCGTATGCTCGCTTTTAGGGCTCGATTGCGCTATGTTGTTTTTGCTTGCTTAATACGAGCGAACTAGCTCGTATTATAAATAATAAGGTACATATCTCAGATTAAACACCGCGATTTTATATTTTTTCTCTTCGGGATGCCTCATCATTGAGATGAGATGTATATTTAGTATGAGTATATAAGCACGTCCAGATGGGCATGCATCTAATCATAATGTTTATTCATAATTCAACAATGTGAATTATCCAATTTGGCAGATATAGCCAAGTTTACATGTATCAAGCATTTTACATAAGGAGTCAAGGAAATTCTTATTTTCTTTAAAATGTTTCATGGAGAAATGATACAAGTTTCTAAAGGATTGAATATAAGCTGTTTTTTAGGTTGCAAATGTTAACAAAAGGACACAAACGCATGAACCGGTTGTTTTTTGGAGAAAGATAAACGTCGAATGTCATTTGCAACACGTTGGACCAAGGGAAATATTTTGATATGTTTTATCATAATTTGTGCGTTAATTGGGCATAATGACTGAGAATCATATTGACCTAGTGGTTCATCCCATTTTGAAAGCATTATTATTACCTTTATTGAAAACAAATTCTTTTCAAAAGAAATGCGAGTTTGTTCGCAAGGAAAACAACATTTAACGGTCCTTTATTATATTTCATAAAGCACATAGATACATAGGAAGGAGGTAGGAGATACCTCAACCATTGCAATTCACGCATAATTTGCTGTAAGCAGGAGTTATAAACTCAACACACTTAGCGAAAATACACATTACATGGAAAAACCACTATGCATGGTAACATTACCTAAAAAAATCACTATACATGATTACATCGCAAGCATTTGGCGTTACAACATTGTGAGAGTTTTATGGAGGTAAATCTATTGAAGTTATGGACATTGCATTATACTTCTGTACTGTTTGTTCTGAATCTCTTCAGAAGGTTTCTGGAGTAAACTTAGTAAACTACGAAAAATACTCCAGTATTTGCAACTGTACTCAATAATTCATCAGTTGTGATGCTATCAAGGAAAGCACTCCTGATAAGCACTCCTGAATCTTAATTACTCTTCTACTTGTAACTCATGTTAATTTTTCAAACTTAAGTTATAATAAGCAAAGAGCTTTTCATGTTGTAGAGGGCTTATTAATTCTTATGTTTAATGCATTCTCCGTAATATTTTGGGGGTACTAATAAGCATGAACTTGGCTTTGTAATTTATTATCGTTATAATTTACAGTTTATTAAAACAACAATCAGATCGTTATAATTTACAGTTTATTAAAACAACAACAGTTTATTAAAACAACATACCTTTGAACATTGTTCTACAAATAACATAATAGTTGAATAATTAAAATGATACTGACAAAATGTGTAATTGAATTTTCTTTTATAAAAAACTTAAATGTTAATTAACTCAATCGATCCACATTGTTAAACCCAAATACAAACATCTTGATTCCGCGTGTCATTCACTATTTACAAATACTGATTTATTGCTCGTGTTGCCAAAGAATAACATTATGAAAGCACTAATTAAACACTGATTTAGTTGAAGTTTGTGATATAATCAATAATGACAATGGTACAAGAAAACAAAGCTGAAATGAATAATGAAAATGATGTGAGAAAGAAATAGCAAAAATCAAACAAATAAAAGAGAACAGTAATGACATGATATGAATACCAATATATCCTATATATAAATAGTCAAACTCCAAACCCAACCCAATCAAAAGATCACGAATTCAGCAAGCATGAAACTTCAAATCATGCAAATTTACTGCTGAAAATGCCTTCTCCCCATCATAGTCAAGTACATTAACCCTGAATTCGAATCAAGAACCACATAATTCTCACTTGGTAAATCAAGGTCTCATCTACCAAAATGTAATGTTAGGTTTGGCACTGCCACATCCTTTACTCCAGAACCACCCAAAGGCACCACAGAACAACGATTAAGTCCCATATCGGAGCTATCTCCCTCTTCCATTTTCACCTGCTCCGCAAAAGCTTTTCTTCACCGACTTATGAGCCCGCACGTCTAAACAAGTTAAACTTGTCCCCGAATCTATTATAAGCCTTCCTTTCCCATCTTCTTCCACTTCAAACACTGTACTCGAAATCTTCCACTTCTCTTTCCCTACTGTAATCCCTTTAACATTAGATAGTAAAAAGAAGGCTGGCTAGTTTTCACAACAAAGGTGTAGTAACAGTAGTAGCAGTAGAAGCGTCAAGTTTTGCTAAACTGCCAAATTGAAGCAGGCTCTTCTTCAAAGTGTCATCCAATGATATAAGCCAGTAGGAAAATCTGCCCAACTTAAGCTATGATATCAACAAAAGCAGGCCTTTGCCAAAATATGAATAATTCAGCAAGAGTTTATTCAACGCACTATGCTTGCGATGTAATCATGTATACATTAAAAAACAACTCTCACAATACTTACGGCGAACATTGTCTTCCAAATCAACATTTATGCGTGATCTTTTCCGTACACCACTAAAAAAGGAATCACCTATTAATACAAAAATTAGTAAAAAATTACATGTTGAAAAAACATGGTACCAATGGTAGTTCGCAGCTAACAACCTAAATAAATCATCATTAACGTAGAAATTCATAAATACATGCCGTACAGCTTCCATACTTTGTCTTAAATGTTGTTGTCCCTCTACAACTACCGTCACTAAGGACTGAAATAAAAAGACAGAATTAGTTGAACTTCTTATTGAAATGTTTACAAACATGTGAATTTCTTAACCGTCCATTTGTGTAGCATTCATACGTTTTAAAGCCTTAGTATTTTTTATTGTAGAGATATGTCCTACGTGATCACCACATTGATGCTGGTCTGCATTCTGCCTTAACAATAATGCTTTATCTTTTTCTCTACTTCTACCCTTTTTGCGCTCAACAGTATACTATTTTCTTTTTTTCCTAGCAATCGAAAAACATTCATTATTTTCCATCCTTCATTATGTTGAAAAAAGTTTATTCAGATACTGCAAATAGGTCAGATGGTTGATGTCGAAAATAGTGATATCTAAGACTAGTATAAATAAAACAACGTGGGACTGATTTGGACAAAAGAGGACATGTACATTAACAACATGTAGGCACAGTCAGAAACACTTCGTCATTAAAGTAACAACATGCAAGTCTAATCATAAGGATTCCTAATAACAGCAACAATAAATTGAATGCATGTCAATATATACCCACTTTCAATATCCGTAAAAATGTTAGTTTGATTTATTTTGTATACACACACACACACACACACACACACACACGTACATACACATATACACACACACATAGTAATTTTATGGAAAACGTTAAAAGTTTTAGCTATATTAATCTGTGCTATCCACAACATGTCTGTAAATGGGATGAAAATCAACAATTTAACTAAGAAGATCAGTACAAAATTATTTCCAACCAAATAGGTTCGACAACTCAGTTTCGGTCTCTGTTCGGTCATTTGAATTTTTTTGGTTTTGATCAATTTCGAAAGTTTTGGAAGTTTCGGTTTCGATCCCGCTATCATATTTTCATATTGTTAGCGAAAAAGTAATAATAGATGCTGTAAATAAAATAAAAGATTATAATCTAAACATTTATTTAAGCCTAATCAAAATAAATAATAAAATGAACATTGAATTTAGACACATAGTATACATTGGATATAGCCTAATCTAAATAAACAATATAAAAGGCAGAACGTGTATGAAACTAGTCTATGTCATATAGTTCTACAGGGAATCAACTGTTATTTATATGGTAAAGAACTGTAACAATAGCCATTAATTTATATGAATTCATATAAATAGAGGCAGAACATGTACGAAACTAAGAATCCTTTGCCATATTAGCATGCAAGCGAATCATAGTCTGAATGTGTCCAAAAAAATTCAACGCCAAAGCTAATATAATGACCAAGGATCAAGAGGATATTCATTGAAACCAATAACAAACTAACATTCAAAAAGAGTAAAATAAGGGAATAAAAATACTGAAAAATCGAAGACCGAGAACAATGAATATAATTTAATTCACAGACTGAGAGTTAAAGATGAAGGACAATGCTACAATTATATGACAAAACTTACCTACCGTTTAAGCTTCAGCAAAATAAGCTTATAATTTGCATCATTTATGTTGTCTATAGTAATAATTTGTAATACCAAGTTCAGGTACATATATAACTTGTGAAATCAAGTCATTCTTTATTTGGTCATACATGAAACATGTACTGCACAGCATGTAGATATGTATCTTTCACATATATTTGATTTCTAGTAATTGAAAATATAATGTGTAAAAACCGATCAAATAGTGGATTAAAAACACGTAAACATATAAATACAGAAACAATCAAAGCAATGGTAGAAATTATATAACTTGAATTTTACATTGTACGATTAGAACTGAATCAAAAGAAGCAAAAGAAAAAATAGTAATGTTAATTAGCAACCATTCATGACAAATGATTTCATTTAAAAATATCAGAAGATATTCATTTAAAAATAGCCAAATAAAATTAGTTATGAAACAGATTGGCATATAAACAGGCCAAAAAATTTAAAACAAAGGAATGGCTATACTAATAGTAAGGTAGTTCAAATTAAATCCATTTTGTAAGGGACGTTCATAGAATGAAAATCAAGATTAACCAAATAAAATTAACCTCATTAAATATTGAAAAATCTGCAGCACAACAGCAAAAATTAAGGTTATTTGAAACTCAAACTACCTGAAGCGTAAAATATAGGTAAAACTGTTTTATAATTCGAAAGTAATATACTGACTGTAGCACAACCAGTATTCTGAATTATTAAGGTCTTATACATTACCTATATTTTGTCGTCAAATCTAGGACAAATGGAGTATGGGTTCCAAAACCAGAATTATAGGACCTTAATTTAACTGTCATCAATAACTTACAGATAACTATACAAATTTTGGAAGTTTTCTTCAATAGAAAACAAATTAAGCAGCGCTATAAATCAATTCGACACATGCTTTGTTAATTAAGTTAGTTCATTATGTTTTATTGTAAAAAAAATAATGTTGATCTCTTCAAATTTATTATACTTATGTTGGCTATGAGCAATTCAAGTTCAAGGAATTTTATTATAGAACATACAGATATAAGTAGGTTGCCACCATTCATTCATGTAGTTCAAAGAAATCTTGAATACATACATAAACGCATGCTTTACAAATCATAATCATATTGAATGTAATGATCAATTTGCAACATTGTCTTTACACAATATTCTTGGTGTTCTTGGTGTGATCTTACAATATACAACATTCTCTAGCTAAATTATTGTAGATGTAGACATTCAATTTTTTTTGTATTTATCGATTATTTGAATGTTCAAAATTAGTCCCCTCTTCCTTTAGAAAAAAAATAAAGGATCTAGGTCATTGGATTATAAAATCCCATCATGCATTCAGCCTGAATTCTGGTTTATATATAAAATAGAATACACCATTCTTATGTGATATGCTTTTTTTAATAGCAAATGTTAAATTGTTGATCAACTATATAGTATATATACTGATAATTGTAAAAGGATTACCTATGTCGAAGGTATCAAGATCCATTGGTTATATAAACTTAAAACATCCATAGTTCAATAAGGTAGCTTCTGTTACATTAAAGCGAGCCATGTTAGCGACTAAGCCTGTCAACACGTACATACATTTTGTAAGTAACTGCACTAACATTTCATTACAATTCGACAGCTATACACAAAACTATAAAGCAATACATATTTGTATACTACTATTTCAGCGCACCCACAATATTAGATGTTAAATGACGACCATTGCATTTTGCATACATGCCATTTTCTGAACTTATCCTGAAACCCAAAAGCAAAAGACGACCACACAAAATTGTATGTAGTAAATGGAACATAACAAAGAGCAATAATGATGATGTGTAGATTATAAACGCATGCTAATGCACAATCTGCTTGCAGATAATACTGTGCCTATTTATCATATGACTTTTTGGGCTGTTGTATCAATTTTGTCCATTTAAATTTGAGGAGGCATATGAGTTTTCTCATAAACTATCTTACTAATAATAAAATACTATACTAACATTGTTTTAGTTAATAAACTAACATACAAATAATGAGAGCAAAAAGTAATTTTTTAAATATCCTAACATACTTACGTATTCAGTTTTTTAGACTGGTTCAGAATAGTTATGAGATAGTGCAAAAATACACGCTGAAGAATGCATAATCCATTAATTACGCTTGAAAGAATTAATATTGTCCAACTCATACGTTTGAAAATGTTTTTTCAAAATAAAGAATAAAGTCTTGGCAGGCCAACATGCAAAGATGTTAAACCACTAACTGACATCACAGAAACGGTAGAAGCCAACATAAATTCCAACTAACGATACAACAAAAATTCCAAAGCAACAACAAATAAAATCTGGTGAAAGTAGAGTATTTAGAAATAGAAAAGACGATACCGATATTATACTGTTATTAAATTTCTTAAACTCCATTATCGACCTTGGCTATTGTGTTTTTGAATTAATCAAACTGAACACAATTAGTCACAATAACTTTCGGTTTCTGCAATAAAGAGCAAGTAATAAAATAAAGCAATAAATGGCCTACTCTTCTTGTGAATCATTAAGGAATCCAATAATTAATCAAAATCTGAAGTAATGAAAATCAGTGAATAGTTGCATGAGATTAAAGTCTGATGGATATCAGATCTATGATGGATATCAAATACTACTCAAAATCTTATGCAATTTGTACTTAATCGTAAATCGTCATTGCAGATTCTAACCGATAATCACACTAATTAAAATTGTAAGCAGTTAATGAACATCAGCAAATAATTACCTGAGTCTGAAATCGAGTGGAAATGCTTGAGCTTAACTCCTTACGTTGGTCGATAATGGCAATTAGAGGCGAGAAAGCTGATTTAGGGTTTGTATTTTTCCTATAGCAAGCGAAATGATCAAACGAATATTGTATCAGTATGCTTGAGCTGAACTGTTGATCAATAATCACCATTAAAGGTGAGAGAGTTGATTAAGTTTTGTTTTCTGTAGCAAGCAAAAGGGCAGAACACGTAGAAATAGAACGTACAAGCAATACTTATTTTAGGTATTCGGAAAAGACATGGTTGAATTTATATTGACTAAATTATTACTATTAATAATAGAGATATATTGGGTATATTTTTGTTATACATTATATTATAAAAATTTTCGATCGAGCCGCGCAAAGGAGACTTTGCCGAAATTTTCCATAAATTCAAAAGTAAGAAAAAATTTATAGCTTGTTTTTATTTATAAGCTATATTTTTCGAAAAAAAACCTCTATTGGAGTGGTATAGTAATAGTTTTGCAAATATGATGTTTATGTTTTATAGGTTAATTATTTTGAGAAAATATATTAAATGTTAAATTACGTACTTAGCCCTTTTCGAGGACAAAAGTTTTGGGTGGGGGAGTATGTAACGACCCGTATTTTTTAACTATTTTCAATTATTAAATTAATATAATTATTGGATAAAATAGGTAGAAATAAAGTTTAATGATTTATTATTGTAGTTTATTGGATGTAATAATTTTTTAAATAAACGATTCTGAAGATTTTGGCGATAACAAGTATTGAAAGGGAATTCGATATATTGAATGTGTTTATAATCCATAGTTGAAACTGAATAATGAATGGTGAATTACTGGAAAATGGAAGTAGTTGTTATTATTTGAATTCAGGTTTAAAAGCTAAATTTTATAAGTTAAATAACTTATATTTAAAATATGGTGATTTATTGGATAATTAATTTTTAAATTTAATATTGGAAATTATTTGAATAACTGTATTCTGGATTTAATATAATTGAAGTTTATATCGAAAGTTGATTTAAATTTTATTTAAACAACAATGAAGATTGTTAATATTTAAAATTGGATTTAAAAGTGAATAATTAGAAATTGAAATTTTATACTATAATTAATGAGTAAAAAATAGCCACTTTGGCCACTGTCTTGGATTCCGATGAAACCATGGTTTCATCGGATCCGTAATAGATAATTATTATAGGATTTCAAGTTCCGTAGCGATCGTACTTGTCGTTTGGCTATGCGAGCTTGAGACGCGTAGAAATTAATTTAGGGAATTCAATTAAAATTAATTGATTTTGAAAAGCTATCTTCTGCGTAGGATCGATTTAGGCATCGAAACTAATTTCATTGTGTTCGGAATGTGGGTAAAATTATATGAACTATAGGCGGCACGCCTCGATTGGAGTTCGGATGGTTAGCACCTAACCATATAAATATGGCACGCATAACAAGAAAATTATTATTTTAATATTCTGGAAACCCTAGTAAACATGGCCGCCTATGTCCCTTCCAACGGCCAGAAATTCTCAACCTTCTTCCCCCCGATCTCCCTCATCTTACAACGAAATTAAAAACTTCCAACATAAAAGTTGTAGATCACAATTTCATTTTCAAATACATACGGTTGATTTGTTTTATTATGTCATGGATTCGGCAAGATCTGAGATCGAAGGTGCACTAGTTTTTATCAAAATTCATGAAGATGGAGGTAGTGGCACCGATGAAACTGTAGGCGGAGGTGAAGCTCGACTAGGGCTTTAGGCCAGTGGTCGTGGATCAAGTTCCAGTCAAGCAAAGGTGAGCGCGCGTGAAAAAATTTACGTGGGATGGGTTCTTGTGTACGTGCTGGTAAGCGATCGTAGGGAGAAGATGGTATATGTGTTTTATTTTATTGATTAATTAGTTATTTTATATTAAAATTTAAATGTTCTAACTCGAATAACTTTTTCATACGAGCTCGGATCGACGCATAGTTTTCCCCATTGCGTTCATATCGAAATTCCTGACATTATGGAACTAGTTTGGCTGCATTCTGAGACCATTCAAATATGGGTCTTTATTTGGATTCTAAATCGTCGATAAATTAAAGGTGAGTGTTTTATACGCTCACAATTGACTAAATAAATTTTATGTTAGTTAAATTAATGTCGTGAAGTAATTTAATTTCATTGGTTGGTGTTTGGTAAATTAATTGACATCAGTTTGATATATGACTTGAATTGATAAGGATTTAAATTGATGATTAAATTTGAAGATGGAATTTATTTGCCAGTAAAATACCAGATATTAATAACGATGTAATTATTGTGATTATTGACTGTTTGGATTTGGTTGTGATGGATGAAAATTAATTGACATTTTGGATGATTTGGATGTTTGTTTATTTTGATATATCATGTTATAATCATGTGTATTATTTACAGTGTATAAAACTATAAATTTGAATTATCTCGAATAAATTAAGAAATATGTTGAAATGATATATACCCATGACATTTATTTTGGAATGAAATGATATATATTCATCCCTGAATTTAATTGGAATAATTGATTCACTTGGCCATGGGATAGAAAATTATATACAGACATCGGATTGGTTGAATTAAATGATTTTAAAAATCTTGATTTGAAATTATTTAAATGATTTGATCTACACAAATAAAAATCGAATTTTATGGAAATCAAATTATTTTTGAACTTGAGCTCGGAAAGTTGAAATTTAAATTTGATAACATGAAGTGTTTAAATAATCGAAGTTGATATTTTGAAGTTATAATTGAAATATTGAGTTGAATTTCAGAAATTGGTATGTTTTAAAAGATTGAACTTTAATTCGAACTTTGAATATTGCTAAGTAAGAGTGATATAAAATGATAATTCAAAATTAAGCTCGGAATTGAATTAAATTTAAAGATATAGATCTTAAATTGAATATTGAAGGATAATTTATAGTTAACGGATCCTCAAGAGATGGAAAATATCATAATATCTCTTAAGTTATTGCACGCATGTTATACGTTGGATATGAGATGTAAAAACCCTTAAACATCTCTGACGCTGTTACACTCATATTTATTGATATTAATTTGACTTACATAAGAGTATTTTAGTCTTAACTCGAGTGTTTTGTCTTTTCATTACGCTTCAATCAACCATGAGTTTTTTCAGCACAATGAAGATCGTTTTCCGAAGGACGGAGACGAAGATTTGGTATATTATTACTATTATTATTTTCTGCATCATGTTATTTTGCTGCATTATTTATTTATCCCTGTTGTGTATATATATATATATATAACTCTGATAAATGATATATAGATTATAATCAAATGTATAATATAAACAGCTTCAAGAACTGTTATTTGATCATTATATTTTGTTATTCCACCGCGAGATTCTGTGTTTGTTCCCTTCTTTCCTTATTTTTCTTAATTATCCTCATTGATTATCTATGTTCTAGATTGTTTAAGTTGGACATGTGTGGATTACTGCCGATTTAAAACTTTTGAAATGTGGGTCGCTACAAATGGTCTACTCGATTTTTAGAAAAAATTGATCGATGCTCAATTCTTAAAACCGAGGGATGCTTAGTTTTTTTAAAATCGATCGCTATCAATTTTTAAACCGAGCGATACTCAGGTTTTTTTATAGGGCTTTGAAACATGATAATTATATCTATATAGTACACTCACTTATAAGCTTCTCTCAACTTTGGAATATCCCAAAATTCAAGCTACATATTCCACGTTTTGTCTTTTAGGGCTTTGAAATTATAGTACCATAAATGTATGGTGGATTTTGAACATTTCTTGGTTGAAACACATATGTGTCCATCATGACAAAACATTAGATAATTTCTTGTGAACATAAACATGAAAACATACCGAAACCCCGAGTCATGCCTAACCTGCATCATCCATCATTGAAACTTTGTACTTAACCTTAAAAAATTGACTGTATAATTAATATATATTGGAACAAATCAAATTTTTCAATGCATTTTAATAAAAAGACCTCATTGTTCTATAAATTTATCATATGTGATTTCCTTCTTGTTTTATATGATTGCCTTTTGTTGATAACTGGTGAAATTGAAGGTGAAGTGAAAGCAGTACCAGATATGCATCAAAATAAAGGCACAGGGTTAACTAGTTTGTACTGCAAACTGGCCTGTGCCTAATTGCAGCAGAAACAACATATTAAAAATTAAGGCTTTTTCTATCTATCTTATTTTGCGTAATTTAGCTAATTTATTGGTAGGGAGTTAGAAAAAGACCCATCATATGGTTATGTAAATAGAATACTAGCTAAAGTAGAAGCTAGAGGTTTTCCAGGTATGTTTGGAAGTTTGGATTACATGCATTGGGCATGGAAGAACTGTCCAACATGTTGGAAAGGAATGCTCACAAGACACAAAAAGGTGCCAACAATGATTCTTGAAGTGGTTGCAACCGATGTTTTATGGGTTTTGCATGCTTTCTTTGGAGTACCAGGTTCATTAAACGATATAAATATTTTAAAATAGTCATAATTATTCTCTGAATCATCTAATGGAATTTTGACGGACATTACATATAAAGTTAGTAATGTCGAGCATCAAACTGGGTATTACCTAGTCGATGGAATTTACCCAAAGTGGAGAACTTTAATACAAGGCTTTAGAGCCCCAACAAATGATAAAGGGAGCTATTTCACTAAAAAAGTGGCAAGGTACAGAAAGGACATCAAAAGTACATTCGGTGTCTTACAAGCAAGGTTTCAGATTTTATGAAATCCTGCTTGATTTCATGACGCTAGATTTCTATCTAAAATTATGTATGCTGGTATAATAATTCATAATATGATTGTAGAGTCTGAAAGAGGTAGGTATAAAAATCAAATAATTAATTACCCATACATGTTTAAAGGTTCTAATAAAAGACCTAATAGAAACATTAACTCAATGAAGAAACATGTTGCCATGGTACAATATATTGAAGAACAAGCTACACACTTTCAATTGTATGACCAGTTGGTGGACCATTTATGGGCACATAAAGGAAGGAATGGTAGGAATCCTTAATCATACTTATAGAAGGTGTTTCTAGAATATTACTAGTTGGTTCTATATTTGTTAGTTTGTTTACTGTATTATGTTGATGAGGTTTTATGTCTTCTAGTTTGTTTACTGTATTATGTTTAAGGTTTTTATATTGACCATTTCGTAATATTGTTATGGAACTTGTTTGATAAAATGATGTATGACCTTAGTTAAAAATACAGAATGGTGCAATAAAATTATAACAAGTACAACAAAAATACGCACATAAACCAAATGATATTTAGAGATACTACATAGATACAACACAAATACACATCAACCATTACAATGCAACCACACATCTAAAACTCATCCCTATACGTGCCACTTCCGCTTCCACTTTCGCTTCCACTATCTCTAACTTTCTTATAAGTTTTCAACTGCTCTATTACTAGTTCTGGCTGTAAAGGAGAACCTTATAGAAATCACAAGTCATCGGTTTGATATAATTATTCCCTCGCATCAAAGCTTTCTTCTCCTCATGGGCTCATCTCTTGAACTCTCGATCATCCATGATAGCCTTTTGAAACTCCATTTTGTTGCGAGTTCTTTGTGCTAAAAAGTTGGCTCTATGCTCTCTTGTTTTTCTAGCAGACCTCTCTAAAGTTCCTACGAATCTTTAAAATTCCGCACTGCACTGCTCCAAAAGAATTGGCTTATTTCTACCAAGAGGCCATCTGTCGCTGCTTCTAAATAATGGTGACCTTTCTTGCGAACTTGGAACGCTTTCTGCATTTGAATTGGAGTTGTTCGTTCTTCTAGCTTTGTTTTTTTGCTTGAACATGAAATTGTTAGGATTCTTCCATTTAGGTAAACTGAAGAAAAGCTTAAAGCACCCTTGGAATTTGAATGGTTGACCATACTATAGCTGATAGGTCTTACATGATCCTTCAATCTGTAGAACAAATCCATATGAATATACAAAACTAGTCAAACACATTACAATATCAAAGAAATGTAAACAATATTTTACTTACAATATCATAAGGAGCGGCACCGCTTTGTAGCCTATTCTGCAATCTAGTAAGTATTACAAAATAGTTTTGGCATGCGCAGTTCACAACCCGATAACCTCCTCTGAGTGATCTGCATGTTCTCTTCAATGGTTCTAAGGTGTTTTAAAAATCCGCAACTCTTCCCCAAAAATTTTGGCCTTTCATATTATTGCCAGAAATACAATCTTGCCAATTGCGTATCCATGATATAGCAAGCAAAATATATTATTCAGAAGTAAATTTAACTTGCTTTTTTCTACCATCAGCTGTTGCTTCGTCCTCTTCGATGTTTTCCACATCAGTGTCTTCTATGCCAACTTGTGATGGCCCAGAATTTCAAGCAATAGCAAATTGATAATCTTCATTAACAATAATTTGAATTGGCAATATTTAATTGATAATCTTCTTTTAAAATTTATTTTTAATAGGCCTATTTATCTTTTCAAAGTTAATAATATTTAATTTGGCAAAATTTGTCTTTTCAAAGCTAATAAAAATGTTTTCTAAATATAATCTATATATGTATATACATTGTGAATATGAAGCTTTAATTTGAATTTAATAAAAATATGTTTTCAAATTATAATATATATATATATATCTGTGTATGCATATTGTGATTTGGAAGTTATGTTTAAATTCAATATAATAATTTTCTAAATCTATTTAAAGTTAATTCTATATTTTAAAAACTATAAAAAAATTAAAATTATTAATTTAAAAACGTATGATAGTTTAAAATAAGATTTGATAAAGGTATATATACTTTCTTTAAAAGTTATACTTGAAATAAATGTAGTGTGTAAATATATAAAGATTTAGAAACATACATATATAAACATATTTCATACTTTATAAAATTTAAGTAATTAAGAAAAATATTTAAATATTAGTTTTTGACATTTGTAAGATAATTAAAACATGTATTAACATGTGTAAGTTTAGAGTAGCATGAAAAATACAAATGGCAACATTTGTTTCTTTTAAAAATTTATATATATAATATAGTGTTTTAGAGAAACCTGGTTTCATTTCAATTCTTTTTCTTCCTCAATCCTTTTTCTCTTCATCTTTTCAAAATTAAAAGAAACTAAAACCCGAAAACCAAAGTCAAAAGAAAACTCAAAACTAAAACAAAAAGCTTCTACTGTTTTCAACCTGATTCAAACCGAGCAAAGATTAAAGCTTCAAATTCAACTCAACAAGTAAATCAATCGTCAAGCAGATTCAATTCAACATCAAATAAAGATCAAAATAGAACAGTTCCAGATCAAGAAAATAAAATCTATTCTCTGTTCTTCCAAATTCAAGTGAGTAAACAAAACTTTTCAAAGTTTAAATCTAGTCAAATACTTGTTGCATTTGATAATTTTGTGAAGTGATATTGAAAATATGATTTGCATGGTTGTTCTTAACTGGAATACTCTACATGTAAATATAAAAGCCTGTGCATGTCTTTATATGTATATACTTATGTCTCTGTTTGTACTACAGGATCTAACCCATTCCAAATAAAATTCGATTGCTCTTTATATAATCTATTTTATGCTATAATCTCTGAAGAGAAAATGATTGTAATAGTGTAATATCATTTTTAAAAATGGTTTCAAGAATTTATATTAAGTAATTATTTCAAAAATAATAAATTACAGAGATAATCAAATATAAGTCAATAACCAAAAGTATGGAAATCATATTATGAGTTTAAAATCTGATTCGTTTCGGAAAATCATGAATTTTGATATAGATATCTTGATTTTTAAGTGTGTGAATGTCGAGAATTTCAGAGTTGATCAGTTTTTGCATTCTCATCGATTTTCGATGATCGGCTTAGTGTTATTCATCGTGGTTGATGCTGGAGGAGGCTGGAGTTTTGGGGATCGAGGGAAAATGGTCAGGCAATTGTCGAACTAGGGTTCGATGTCTGGTTTTGGTCGAGGAGATTGTCGTGCCGTTTACGGCAACGTAGGACTGTAGTGGTCGATCATATGTGGGGGAATTGACGCGTGGAGTGGTGATGCTGCTCTAGATGAGTCGATGTGGATGCTGATGGTCTGGATCGTCGATGCGTGCTGGTTTTGTCGATGGTTTGGGTTTCCTAGTAGTGATCAAGATGCTCAATTTTGATTCTCAGGCTAGTACGTCGCGTTGGGTGGTCGGGACGATTAAGGAGGTGATCGTCGACTTGGGATGGTCGTGGCTTTGATCGATGGTGGTCTGAACGGAGGTGCACGTGCACATGTGCACTTTTGTGTGTTTGGGTTTTGTTAGGGTTGGGGAAGAAGGGTTTTCTCGGGGTTAGGGTCGAAGTTTTTCAGGCTCGAATTTTTTCGTGATTGTCCGAAGAAAGAGGAGAGGAGAGTGGCTTGGGTATTAGCTCGGGTTTGGCTTGGGGTTTTGTTAGTTTGAGCTCGGGTTTGTTTTGATAACTAACCAGGTTTTAAAAAGAAAAGTAAAAGTATGAACAGTTCTATAAAAGCAAAGAAATTCAAAGTTTTAAAGCATAAGGAAAAGGTACAAAGTTAAAAGCTGAACAAAAGCAAGTTTTCCAAGTAAAAGTATTTATTAAGTTTTCCGAAGCAAAATGTTTAAATAAGTTTTAAAGTTTTTTTAAAAAAATAAATAAAGAAGATGTATAAGTTCTCAAAAAATGTTAACTAGGTTTTCCCAAAGTAAATTTATTAAACAAGGTTTCAAAGATTTAAATGTTAAAGTTAAATGTTTAAAATTGTTTTGTTCTAAAGTAATCATATATTAGGTTAATTATGTAATTAATTCCTAAGTGTTTTTCAAATGAAATTTAATGATGTAATTAGGAAGTGATTAAGGTATGTGTGTTTAACTTTAATTAATCAAAGAGTTCTCAAATGATTTTTGTGTAAATTAGTTTCAAGCTTTTAAATTAAATAAAATTTAAATAATTTAATTAAGTAATTAATTAAGATAAGGGTTTATCTTTAATTAATTAAGGTCTTGATTAATGAAAGGATAATTAACTAAAGTGATTAATTAAAGGCAAATTACTTAATGTAATTAAAGAATAATTAATTAGTGTAATTAATTAAAATAATTACTCAATGCAATTAATGTAAGAATAATTAATTAAGGTTTGTAATTAAAGGATTAATTAATTAATATAAGTAATTAAAGAATAGTTAATTAATTAATGTAGTTAATTAAAAGATTAATTAATTAATGTAATTAATTAAAGGGTTAGTTAATGTAAGTAATTATAGGTTAATTAATTAATGTTATTAATTATAGGATAATTAATGTAAATAATTAAGGATTAATTACTTAAGGTAAGGATTAATTAATTAATGTAATTAATTTAAGGGTTAATTAGTTAATTTAAGTAATTTAAGGATAATTAATAGATGTAATTGATCAATGTAAGTGATTACAGAATAATTAATTGATGTAATTAATTAGAGATCACTAATTCATATAATTAATTATAGTATAATTAATTAATGTGAGTAATTAAGGGTTAATAAATTAATGTGAATGGTTAAAAGATGATTAATTAATCTAATTAATTAATTAAAATAATAATACATGGTTTGTAATTAATCATTGGGAAGTAAGCAGGATTTAAAAGTAATTAAAGTAATTAATTTAATTTACTTGGTGATTAAATTAAATTAATTAGGAATTGTACAATTAATAAATCTTGCTTATGGATGATTGGATTATATCGAATACCTTGGATTATTTGATATCTCTGATGTGTGATTTGTGATGCTCTGTGATATGAGATGCTTGATCGAACTATGATAATGTAAGTTATCTATCTGTGATAGAATTACTGTGTGAATATATTACCCTGAATATAAATTGAATTGTTTAAACTTAAAATAACTTGGACTTTAAGAAATGCTTGGATTTCGATGAGACCAGGATCGGATTCCAAATTGGATATTCGAAAAGCACATCGATCCAAATTAAACGATAGGTCGTGAAATCTCAAGTGAAGATCAAGATGACGATTCAAAGAGGAAGGGCTATTTGCCGTTAACTCTGAGGGTGATTCCAAAACGAGTTTAATGGAGATAATGCCTTCGATCGAGATGAAGATTCAGAGTGCAAGGGCTATTGTCGTTACCTCTGAGGGTGACTCCGAAATGAGTGTAGCGAGATAGTGCCTTCAGTTTCGTTTGTACCCGGAGCGGACTTGTGTAGATGAATGCTTTCAGACCATTGTCACTAGAGGACAGTGAGCATTTCAAGATATGTGTTCTTAAAAGGTAGTCGTAGCCTCAAGCCTTATCGACTGGGAATGGCTAAAACAAGGGAGGTGCAGCAAGGCTAAGTGGGTAGCAGCCAATTAGGATGAGATTTTCCCCTGTCTAGAGGTCCCTTTTTATTCGTTTGTGTGGGCGGTTGTTCCCGCCAACTGTAGGGTTGTCTTATTCGGGATTATCCGATAAGGGGTAATTCCAGTCTTGTGTTGCATGGAATCAGGGTGGATCCTCGGTACTCTGATCTAGACCAGGTACTGTGACTGGCGGTACCCCAGTAGCCCTGTCATTGTATGGAATCCAATTTCCAATAAGTGATCTCGGACTTGATTGTATACCTATGTATGCTAGAATTTAATAATGTAACAATTTCGGCTATGTGATTATTTATTTGAAAACCCTAGACACTATTATAGTATCACTGGATTTCCTATCAAATGTTTTGGTTATCGTAAGGTAAAAACCGACATGTTTATTTATGGCGTGGTCTTACGAGATACCATTGTTTTCAAATGATTTTCAAAGTTAAACAACTTTAACCCGTTTACTCACACCAGACCCATGTCCGACCCAACGTTTATTTTCTATTTTTATGAAACTCTTGGGTACTCAAATTTTTATGAGTAGCCAAGGGATTTAGGTTAGCTTTGACAAATTTTGAAGGAGATTTGGAGCAAGAGGCTTCAGCGTATATAGATATCTGTATTTCCGCTATGTAGTAACTCTGTGTTGTATTTTGGATTGTAATGATAGACAAGTCTTCACGACTGTCTAATGTGTTGTATTAAGCTATATGACTATGATAGATGATGTATATTATGTAATACTATGTGATGTAATATAATTTTTCATTCCGCTGTGAGATTCTGATATTGTTTAGTTCTTATTTTCCTATCTTTCTCTTTTTCTATCCCTTTCTTTCTTAATGATGATGCGTCTTTCTATGGGATGAAAGGTGGGTCGTTACAAGTGACATCAGAGCTCTAGGTTGAGATAATACCTAGGCTTTGGAGTGATATCTATCTTGAGAGAGCGTACTTGTATGTATATATATATATATATATATATATATATATATATATATATAACCTGTTCGGGTGGCCAACATGAGTTCTAGAGGTAGGAAGGGCAGAGATGTGAGGATGGAAGAGTATCTGCCAAGGCTGTGAACCAAATACTGCCTCGAGTGAGCTTTGCGATGTTATGCAAGGATTTCACTAATATCGAAGGAAAGCCTTTTAAAGGAATGGAGTCCATCATTAAAGTGCGAGCTTGGTTGCGCTCGTGTGAGAAGATTTTCTAGAGTTTGGATCTGTCGGATGTGCAGAAGCGGGTATTGGCATCTTGGCAACTTTAGGAAGGAGCAGCTGCATGGTAGGACGCAGTAACCATGGATGTTCCCGAAGATGTTTTCTTTTAGGGCAAGTTTAAGGAAGTATTTGAGGAGCAGTTTATGCCCATCCTAGGGAAGGCTCGACGGTATAGGAATTTTTTAGATCTCAAGGAAGGGAGTTTGTCTGTATCGGAGTTTGAGACTAAGTTCAGCGAGTTGTCTTGCTACGGACCTGGTCTTTTTGACATACCCCTTAAGGAGAACGAGATGTGTGTGCTTGGTTTGATTCTTGAGTTTCATGAGAAGATGACTGCCCATCTCAAAAGCTCATTTGTGGAATTGGTTGATTTGGTTTTAACGTACGAAGAGTTTATGGATAAGAAGCCTTTGGCATCTATGGCAGCACCGAGTGGGAATACTTCCAATCAAAACCTAAAGGAAACTCAATCCAAATTGGAGGAAGCAGGGTAAGCGAAACCGGGAAGTAACAATGCAGCTCGGAAGTGTTTTGTGTGCCGGCAGGAAGGTCATCTTGCTAAGCAGTGTCCTAGGGGTGGAACTCAGAAGCAGCAGAGTGGACCTTTTTCTTCGATGGTTTAGAAGTTTTTGTGTTTCAACTGTCAGCAGCCCGGGCACACGGTGGAAGCTTTCCCACTTCTTTAGGAAGCTTAGCAGAATAAGGTGTTTCCTATTGAAGGTGGACCATCGTCTCCTTCTGAAAGGCAAAGGCATTCTTGAAGGAATTGACCTTATTTTGGGGATTGATTGGTTAGACGAACATTGGCTATTATGATTTGCGAAGAGAGAATAGTATCTTTGGAACTATCAAAGTGGTCAGAGATTTTTCGGATGTCTTCAAGGAAGTCAAAGGTTTGCCTCCGCATTGAGAGATTGAGTTCCGTATCGACTTAGTTCTAAGAGGGATACCGATGGTTCAACCCAGTAGAAGGATGGCTCCTCGAGAGAGGGAGGAATTGGTGAAGCAGTCTCAGAACTTCTTGGTATTTCGGTGTTTTCTCAACTAGATCTAGTTTCGGTTTTTCTCCAGCTAAGGGTAGCTGAAGACAGCACCCTTGACTGCATTCAGAGGACCCCAACTATTTCTTTGAGTGGTTGGTTATGTCTTTCTTTTAGGTTAACCAACACTCCAACTTATTTTGTGGATCTGTTGAACCGTGTTTTCCGAGATGTGTTGAACAAGTTTGTGCTTGTGTTCATTGACGACATTCTCATCTACTCCAAATCAGAGTTGTACAGTGGTAGCGAGGTAGCAGTAATTCTAGAGTGGAAGCAGCTGTAGACTCCTGTGGAAGTTCGTAGTTTTCTTGATTAGCAGGCTACTACAGGAAGTTCATCCAGGAAAATTCTAAGATTTCTTCTCACTTGTCCAAGCAAACCAGGAAGGAAGCGAAGTTCGAATGGACCCCTAATTGTGAAGAAGCTTTTCAAGATCTGAAGGCTAGATCGACAAGTGCACCTGTTCTACCTTTTCCAAATGGGAGAAGTAGGTTCGAAGTTTTTACTGATGCTTGTGGGGTAAAGCTTGTATTTTGGATTTTGGCGAAACTTGGGAGGGCCATCTTGTTGGGTAGAATCCGAAGATTGTCTTATTCTTGGTCCAAATTTGTTTCGAAAGGCATCTGCGAAGGTTGAGCTAATCAAGAAAAGGATAAAGGAAGCCCAGGATCGTCAGAAGAGTTATGCGGATAAGAGATGAAGGATTCGAAATTTGAAGATGGAGATTTGTATTTTGGATAAGGTTTTCTCCGATCAAAGGTGCAATCAAGTTTGGTAAGACTGGAAAGCTAGCTCCAAGGCATATTGGATCTTTCCGTGTTCTCAGAATGATTGGTACTTTGGCCTACAGGATTGAATTGCCGGTCTGGGTGGCTGGGATTCACAAGGTATTTCCTGTATCTCATCTGAGGTAGTTTGTGTATGATGCGTCACCGGTTGTGGAACCAGCAGTTCAGGAAGATCTAGAAGTTGAGAAGGACTTGATTGAGGTCAGACATCCTGTTTAGATTATAGATCAAGATGAGAAGGAGCTCAGGAGTAGTGGTGAAGCTAGTTAAGGTTCGGTAGAGCAAGTGTCCCAGATATTATACATGGGAAACTCTAGATAGTATTAAGAAGGCCTATCTTGAATTGTGTCAGGATAGTTAGATTTGTTTGTTTGTTAGAATAAATTGGTTGATATGATTGTTAGTATATAGTTGATAAGTATGCTTTCTGTTTGAATATAAAAGTTTGTTTTTTCTTCGGGATTATTAAATAATCTTTGCTTTTAAATTTCGGGGACGAAATTCTTTAAGAGGGAAGGAATGTGATGGCTCGAAATTTTGGGCATAGCAATTTGATAATCTTCATTTATAATAATTTAGATTGGCAATATTTAGTTGGTAATCTTCTTTTAAAATTTATTCTAATAGGCCTATTTATCATTTCAAAGCTAATAATATTTAATTTGGCAAAATTTGTTTTTTCAAAGCTAATGAAAATGTTTTCTAACTATAATATATATATGTATATACACTGTGAATAGGAAGCTTTGGTTGGAATTTAATAAAAATATGTTTTCAAATTATAATATATATATATGTGTGTGTGTGTGTGTGTGTCTATATATATTGTGATTTGGAAGTTATGTTTAAATTCAATATAATAATTTTCTAAAACTATTTAAAGTTAATTCTATAGTTTCAAAACTATATAAAAAATATTATTAATTTAAAAAGGTATGATAGTTTAAAATAAGGTTTGATAAAGATATATATACCTTCTTTAAAAGTTATACTTGAAATAAATATGGTGTGTAAATATATAAAGATTTTAAAACATACATATATAAACATATTACATAATTTATAAAACTTAAGTAATTAAGAAAAAATATTTAAATATAAGTTTTTGACATTTGTAAGACAATTAAAACATGTATTAACATGTGTAAGTTTAGAGTAGCATGCAAAATACAAATGGCAACATTTGTTTCTTTTAAAAATTTATATATATATATATACACACACATATATATAATATAATGTTTTAGAGAAACCTGGTTTCTGTTCAATTCTTTTTCTTCCTCAATCCTTTTTCTCTTCATCTTTTCAAAATTAAGAGGAACTAAAAACTGAAAACCAAAATCAAAAGAAAAATCAAAACTAAAATAAAAAGCTTCTACTGTTTTCAACCTAATTCAAACTGAGAAAATATTAAATATTCAAATTGAACTCAACAAGTAAATCAATCATCAAGCAGATTCAATTCAACATCAAAAACAGATCAAAATCAAACAGTTCCAGATCAAGAAAATAAGGTCTGTTCTCTGTTCTTCCAAAATCAAGTGAGTAAACAAAACTTTTCAAAGTTTAATCTAGTTAAATACTTGTTGCATGTGATAAACTTGTGAATTGATATTGAAAATATGATTTGCATGGTTGTTCTTAACTGGAATATTCTGCATATAAATATGAAAGCCTATGCATGTCTGTATATGTATATACATATGTCTCTATTTGTACTACAAGATCTATCCCATTCAAAATAAAATTCAATTGCTATTTATATAATCTATTTTAGGCTGTAATCTCTGAAGAGAAAATGATTGTAATAGTGTAATATCATTTTTAAAAATGGTTTCAAGAATTTATATTAAGTAATTATCCCAAAAATAATAAATTACAGAGATAATCAAATATAGTCTGGAAATCATGTTTTGAGTTTAAAATCTGATTTATTTTGGAAAATCATAAATTTTGATATAGATATCTTGATTTTTAAGTATGTGAATGTCGAGAATTTCTGAGTTGATCAGTTTTTGCATTCTCATCGATTTTCGATGATCGGCTTAGTGTTGTTCGTCGTGGTTGATGCTGGAGGGGGCTGGAGTTTTGGGGATCGAGGGAAAAATGGTAGAAGGATTTAAAGATAGCCATGGTGGTCAGGCGACGTCGAACTAGGGTTCGATGTCTGGTTTTGGTCGAGGAGATTATCATGGCATTTGAGGCAACGTAGGAGTGTAGTGGTTGATCGCATATGGCGGATTTGACGCATGGGGTGGTGACACTGCTCTGGACGAGGCCGTGTGGATGCTGATGGTCGGGATCATTGATGCGAGCAGGTTTTTTCGATGGTTAGGGTTTCTTGGTAATGATCAAGATGCTCGATTTTGATTCTCAGGTTGTTTGTCACGCTGGGTGGTCGGAATGATTAAGGTGGTGATCGTTGACTTGGGGTGATCACGGCGTTGATCGATGGTTGTCGGTACGGAGATGCACGTGCACGTGTGCACTTTTATGTGTCTAGTTTTTGTTTTGGTTGGGGAAGACGGGTTTTCTTGGGGTCACGCTCGAAGTTTTTCATGATTGTCTCGAAGAAAGAGGAAAGGAGAGTGGCTTGGGTATTAGCTTGGGTTTGGCTTGGGGTTTTGTTAGCTTGAGCTCGAGTTTGTATTGATAATTAACCAGGTTTTAAAAAGAAAAGTAAAAGTATGAACAGTTTTATCAAACGAAGAAATTCAAGGTTTTAAAGCATAAGGAAAAGTTGAAAAGTTAAAAGCAAAACAAAACAAGTTTTCCAAGTAAAAGTATTTATTAAGTTTTCTAAAGCAAAATGTTTAACAAGTTTTAAAGTTTTAAAAAAGATAAAATAAAAAAAGAAGATGTATAAGTTCTCAAAGAATGTTAACCAGGTTTTCCCAAAGTAAATTTATTAAACAAGTTTTTAAACAAGATTTCAAAGATTTGAATGTTAAAGTTAAATGTTTAAAGTTGTTTTGCTTTAAAGTAGTTATATATTGGGTTAATTATGTAATTAATTCCAAACTGTTTTTCAAATGGAATTTAATGATGTAATTAGGAAGTGATTAAGGCAGGTGTGCTTAACTTTAATTAATCAAAGAGTTCTCAAATGATTTTTGTGTAAATTAATTTCAAGCTTTTGAATTAAATAAGATTTAAATAATTAAGTAATTAATCAAGATAAGGGTTTTTCTTTAATTAATTAAGGTCTTGATTAATGAAAGGATAATTAATTAAAGGCAAATTACTTAATGTAATTAATTAAAGTATAATTACTTAATGTAATTAAAGAATAATTAATTAGTGTAATTAAGTAAGATAATTAATTAATGTAATTAATATAAGAATAATTAATTAAGGTAAGTAATTAAAGGATTAATTAATTAATATAATTAATTAAAGAATAGTTAATTAATTAATGTAATTAATTAAAATATTAATTATTTAATGTAATTAATTAAAGGGTTAGTTAATGTAAGTAATTATCGGTTAATTAATTAATGTCATTAATATAGGATAATTAATGTAAATAATTAAGGATTAATTACTTAAGGTAAGGATTAATTAATTAATGTAATTAATTTAAAGGTTAATTAGTATGACGACCCGAACTCGATACCTGACAAACGACATCGAATCCGTATCGCCGGAGCTTACAACAACATTAGATGATAAACAACAATGATCACAAATACATATCAGAGATCTACAAAAACACAGCGGAATCACAAAGGCATCAGCAGCGGAAATAACTTGAACACCAAATGGAAGTCCAATATCTGCAACTCCATCTCAAATCCAAAAGCTCATCCCAAAAGCTATGTGGACTCCAATCCAATAAGCTCGAATCACCATCAAGCTGACTTATAGCAAATGCGATCCCGAATGCCATTGCCAAACCAAAACTTCAAAGATCCAAAGATTGAAGAAGATCTCCAAATGCTACCAAATTAAAGACTTCGAAAGCTATCGAATCTACATCTATTATTGATTATTTGAAAAACCCAATTCTAGACCGTTCGTGTATAAAATTGTGGGCACCCAGAGTTTAGGAAGGGAACAATAAACTCCGGGTCAGTCATGGGACTGGTATGAGCAAACGAAAATAGTTTTCTTTAAAACAAACAATAACAAAATTTAAAACATTGAAATCCGCAATGCTTTTTGGAAAATGAAACTACCATAAGGCCTCCCGGCACACATACCATGCAATCACACACATGTGGGAGATTTCTCCTTATGATAGTAAAACATGCTTACTACGCAAAATCCTTTTTGATATTATTATTTGTGCATAGTGGAAAATATTTTGAAAATATAATATTAATCTTAAGCAGCATAGGTACCATTATATTATGCCAGCAATAGCTACCACCTGAGGCGGCAGGTTATACAATTGCAATCGTAAAGAGCTTGTATTGTTTGATTGGATTTCAAACAAATGGTCAGGCCAAGGAACTTCCTATTGCCACATGGGTACGCCTCTAGAGGGACGCTCCGATAACCTACCCGGATCTCTGCCAACACAAGGCCGGTTTACTCCCTTCCCGGGAGTAAAATCTAAGATATGCCACCCTCGGTCGTTTATGTCCTTTATCCGAGGATCCTCAACCACAAAGCAACATCACACAGTAATAAATATACAGTGTCCACATGAGTTAAGTATCTTGGCTCCATACCAAGATACCACACTTTTCCAAATGGAATGGACATACCCTAGGGGCGCGACCCCTGGAACCATGTGGTATCTTTCCTGTTTCGACCATTTTCGAGGTGTGAGGTCCTGATGCAGTCTCATTCACAAAGCTATGCTTTTCATAAAGCCATGCTTTGATTAACAAATGATCAGCAGCACTTCGTATGCCACATTACCAAATTGAGAATGTATCACTAGTAACCATCAACTACATAACCTCTGAGCTCGTACGTCTCAGAGAAGGGTGTTAAGCTAAGAGAATAAATCTTCGCCACCAAACAAAAATGTATTTGATAGAAACCAGCTTTACACCTCAAAGTGTAACGTCAGACACACATCCATACAAGTCTATTCTAGGTTCGAACAGAACCGAAGGCACTTCCAAAGAAGCCCTTGCAATCCGGTTATTCACAATCCCGATCAGACTCCCCATCACATATGGAGATCTCTATACCGTAGCTACTAGCGCAGAGTCATTCGATAGGTTATCCTATCCTTCTCGTAAATACCCGGTCTTCACCACCGGTCTTCAAATGCTATCTATATCGTCATATTATTATTCGAAATGGGATATATGACACAAGGTCCTCTCCCGGCTAAGCCGGATAATGAGCGCAATATTTAAAAACATATGGATATTGGGATTTCAGTTAAGTCACAACTTTAAAACCCAAAACTTTCTTTTCAAATGGTTTAAACAAATTACCATTTTCAAATCTTTAAACAAAAAGATTCACTTCACAAAGTTCACCCATTTTTCACAAAGATTCATTCACATATTTCAAAACAGTTTCCATCTCAATTTGGATTAACTCATTCAATCTTTAAATCAAAGATTTAATTCATAGCTTTCAAAGCAGTTTCCAAAGATTCATTCATAACTCGGAAAACCACTTCATTTCAAACTTGAAATCCCTTTAACACATATTGGAAATTCTTTCCTTATATGAAAACTTTTATTATTTAGAACAAATAGTTTTCGTTCCGGAAAAATCCGATTATATTTGTACAAGTTAATGCCCTTGAGTTAAATTCATATTCAAAACAATACTTTTAAAATGGTTTAAACCCATATAAACGCATTTATAACTTGTATAACCTTTTTAAAATGTAGTTTCCAAACATAGAATTCAATTTCAAATTTTGAATTCAAATTTAAATAAAATTATTTAAATTTCAAAACTTAATTAAGTTATTCAAAATAACTTTCATTTTCAAAACTCCTTTTCAAAAGCTTTTCCCTTTTAACCCAATTCTATTACCAAAACCATTTGGATACAAAAGTTCAATTTAAAAACTATTTCAGAAATCTATTACTTAACCAATTTCCTCGTGCAATCCATATTTGTGTGTAAATGGTGTAGTCCAGGGGTTTAACACAGTAGTGCAACATCATCAATCATCACAGATTCAAGCATATCAATAACGATAAGCGGTATAATCTTATAACGCTTATCTATATACACAGCATCACAGATAAATAATATACATTTATCACAGATAAAATAAATTACATTCATCACATCTTGAATTAAAACAATACACATCACAAAATATCACATAGTAGAGGTATCAAACAGTTCACAACATTCAATAGAATACAGTCATCCATAAATAAGATTAATGATCGTCTGATTAATTGAAACCATATTAATCACCAATTCTGGTTGATTAACATTAGTTAATTACAATTTATGTTAATTAATCATCCTTTATTATTTATTAATTAACCTTAATTAATGAATTGATTAACCTTTAATTATAAAAGAATTAATCTTAATTAATTAGTTATCCTTAATTAATTAATCAATTAATTAACCCTTAATTAATTACCATTTAATAAATTACCTTGATTAATTAATTCTTAATTATAAATTAATTATCTTAAATTAATAATTAATTAGCCTTTAATTAACTATTAATTAATTATTTAAGTAATTTTAAATCATCTATCTGATTTATCATTAAATCATTATCAAAGTCTTTAATTAATTAGTCTCATGATTAGTCAACAATAACATAAGAGATTAAGTTTAATCAAGAATTACAAATCAATATTTCATCTTAATTTACTCTTAATTACATTATTTATTTAAAATGATTAATTAAATATTGCCACAAATTAAATAATTTAAACTTAATTATCTTTTAAAATATCTTACTTAAAACTTTTATTAATCCAATTATCTAAATTAAACCATTATCTAAAACATAGATTAAAAATGTTTAAAAATTTGAATTTTTTTTGTTTAAAGTCGAAAAGGCTGTTTTTTATACCCCTTCGAGACTCACACGAGACCACCCCGAGTCAACAAGCCACTCACTTCGGGTTTCCCCCGTGTCAAAACCTAAACTAACCCGTGTATATTTTTTTCAAACTTAAGGTTTTGTTAAGTATTAGACCCCGATGCCACTCAGAAATGCTTCGAGTCCATCCCACTGTTTGCACGTGCTTGAACCCGGGTTTCCTATCTTCCTCCCCAAACATTCAAAACACAGATATACAAAGATGCACGTATATGTGCACAATCACCACGACCAGCTCCGATCAACGCCGCAGCCACCCATGCATCATCGATGATCACCAGAATTGATTCGAGCACCTAAATTCATGAAATCGTCATTAAATCAAAATCGAGCAAATTGGAGGCCAATTATTTCTTCCTAAAGCCTACTCGATCACAAAAGTTCGACTCGCTCTGCCGTGACAAGACATCAGAAACCATGCCATTCTGGCCGATGATGCTCCGACCATCCACGAACTCATCCCTCCTGGTCCGATCATCTAGAATGCTGCGACGACGACACTATAGCCTCGCGAATACCATT
This sequence comes from Allium cepa, assembly GCA_030765085.1. NCBI lineage: Eukaryota > Viridiplantae > Streptophyta > Magnoliopsida > Asparagales > Amaryllidaceae > Allium > Allium cepa. The sequence continues at coordinate 771,766,719 of CM060939.1, read as the reverse complement.
GCCAACATACAATACTTAAACCCTAAATCGATCAAGATCTACATCCACGTTGATCTAGAATTTTATCAAGCATTTTCCCCTAACTCTACAACCTTCCAGGAAGCTCCAACTTTGATCACGAGGACAACAACGTCGCCTATCGCCAGCATTTGACCATAACCCCAATTTCAATCATTCTTGAATTTATCAATGAATCCATGCTTAAAAAATATGGTTACACTTTTAAAAATCTTTATTTTCAAAAGCAATTCAGATGATATTTTTGAAACTAAAATTCATGATGTTTGAATTTCAATGCATTTTGAAAATTTCCCTATATTTTTCATTTCCAGTGAAAACCCTGATTTCTTTTTACTTAAATTAATTTTTAAAACTTAAAACATGTTTAGATAAAACCATCTTGTTTAAATCATAAGGCCTAATGATGATTAGAGAAGGAACAATTATATTTTGAATAGGATTTGAAGTCCTGAAATCTGGAACATGGCTCATGTCTTTGTTTATAGACATGCACAAGCCAACATAAACAAATATTCATACAGTCATGCATGCACATTTACAAACATACAAACAACTTCAAGTATATATATGGGTTTAAAGGTTTGCTCACCGTGTTGTTTGGCAGAGGACTTGAATTTATTTTGAATTTTGTTGCCTGATCTTGAATTTTTGATACTAACTTGCTTCGGTCTTTTGAAATTGTAAAAGATTGAATTTTTCCAGGCTTTGAAGATTTTAAAGCTTTGATCTGAAGCTTTGCTTACAGGCTTAATTCCTGGCTTTGGATTTGCATTTTGCAACCTGATTTTGAATTGCATGCTTGAACTTGCCGAAGACTCAATACAGGTTGAAGGCTGAAACTTGATTTCTAGAATTAGATTTAGATTTGTTTCAGGATTTTGAAGATTTTGAATTGTTGTTTACAGTGTTTGAATTTCCTGAGATGATTTCTTTTTTTTCTTTTTTGGTCAGGTTTTTGATATTGAATTTTATAACCTGATTTGTTTCAGGTTTAGATGATTTTGTTTTGATATTGATTTTGTTTTTTTTTCTTATTTCAGATTTGAGAAAAGAAGAATGTAGTATAGTTTTCATTTGTCAATATAAAATTTAATTCATTTTAAAAAAAATAAATGCCATTTGTCTCATAAACCAACACTTGTACAATTATACATTTTAATTTCCTTACAAATGTCCTAGGTGAACAAATTTATGTTTAAATCCTTAATCTAAATTATTTTGTAAATTTTTGTTTTAATCCTTTATTCATTTATATTTTCATATCACAACATATATATTTTATTTTTTTTGTTTACACTTATTATAACAAATGTTTTCATATATATAATTTCTATTATTCAGTAAATGCATTTTCTTTTATAAAATCTTAAGAAAAATTGGATTTTAAAACAAATTATACTTTAATAAATAACACACATGTGTACATTATAAAATTTAGCTTTTAAACAACATTTAAATTTTACTATATGTTAAATACTACAAATAATATTTTAAATATAAATTAATATTATATTTCTTATCTAAATAAATACATTTATTTTATTAATCATTTATATAATCCTTTAAAGCAAAAATGGTTTTAAAAATTTAACTACACATAAATAAATATATTAGAGTTTCATTATTAATTTGCTTTTGGAAAAATTTATTATCTCATTCAAGACATCATTTTTAAATCAAAATGCATATTTAATAAAATTAGAAACAAATTCTCATTAACTTAAAAATAAATTTCAGATCCAATTTATTTTCAATATATTTATTTTTAAATCCAATTTTTATCTATAAAATACTTACCCTTAAATTTCAAATCAAAATCCTATTTATAATCTAATTTTTTTATTTATTCTGGAAATTTTCTAATTAATTCACAAATAATTCACATTTAATCCAAAATTAAATTAATTGTCAAATTAAACTTGACTAAAATTCGGGAATGTTATAGATTCCCCCTTAAGAAAATTTCATCCCCGAAATTTGTCAGGGAGATAAACAAGGACAGATAAAAGGTAGAGAAATATCTTTTCAGATCAAATTGGATATCTATTCTGCATTTGGCTTACCAAATCAGAATATCAACAATAGATATGAGAATGAACTCATTCAATATTTCACGAATTACTAGGGTTATCCAAATCTATGTAATATGCAGGGCACTGATTAGTTCGAGGGAATAACCAACCATTCGTAGAATATATCGAAACCCAATGAAACATACAAAAATAGATTCAATTACAATCTCAGATTCAAGATTGATCTTATTTACGATTTGTTGAGAAATAAAACTATGTATAGTCCCTGTGTCGAACAAAACTCAAAAAAAAATTGTCATAAACGAGAAGATCACCTTTTAAAATTTCTTTTCCTTTATCAGCCTTTGAGGTTGTAGGATCGTCTTTGATTGCATAAACCCTCGCTACTAGAGCTTGCTCTCGGCTGGGCAATCCTTGATCCTATGTCCCGGCTTGTGACAATAATAGCATTCCCTAGATTCCTGTTCTGGCTTCATAAATTGCTCTCTCACCCCTTACTTCCAGGGATTCTTGCAACTATCCGAGTAATGGCCTTTCTCCAAATAATTGAAACAAGTTACATCTTTCACCATGTTATTCTGAGTATTCTTCTTTCCTTTGCCTTTCCACGGTTTCTTTTCGCCGAACTTCCTTTTCCTCCAATTTAGATTGCTTGTATTCCCTTTCTCCTTTGGAACTTTATGCTTATCCAGAGTATCGTATCTATAGCCCATATCGATCAATTCAGAAAATGATCCTTTTACATGAGTAGTCATTCTCTCCTGAAACTTCTTGTTCATTCCTCGAATAAACTTTTTATTCTTTTTCAAAGGTGTATTCACCAATTCCGGACCAAATCGAGATAATTCGTTGAATTTTTTCAAGTATTCCCCCAAACGATAAGCTTCCTTGCTCCAAATCCGTGAATTCCTGGTACAATCTAGTGATACCAGCAGACGGCATATATCGCTGCTCGAACACTTCCTTGAAATGACTCCAAGTGAACTCATTCGTCGGCTCATCCACAGTAATAGTTTCCCACCATACTAAAGCCTCTTCCTGGAGTTGCCAGGAAGCTATCAATATCATCTGATAATCGTCCAATTTTAGTTCTTTGAAAATCCTTTCGCACGATCGGATCCAGGATTGTGCTTCGATAATGGTTTCCTTGCCTTTGAATGGCTTTCCACCAAGTTTGGAAAAACTTCGATATAAGTCAGCCAGATTCGACTGAGGTTGAATGGGAATATCTGTTGTTGCAGGGCCTTGACCAGCTGAAGTGGTACGTCCTCGTCCCCTACCTTGTCCTCTTCTTCCACTCATTCTTACTATCTGTAAATAGTAAGAAAACTGGTTTAGGCATTCAGATGAGCTACCTTAGGGAATAACAACAGTTAAAGAAAATAGACCGACTATTTTGGGTTTCTGGTTTCACGGGTTGTACTCATTCTAGGGTATACTTCACCCTATCTCTAATGAGCCATCTAATATGTTACACTCCATAGCTAAAGTTCTTACTCAACCTTTAGCTCTGATACCACTTGTGACGACTCGAACTCCATGCCCGACAAACAACATCGAATCGGTATCGCCGGAGCTTGCAACAACATTAGATGATAAACAACAATGATCACAAATACATATCAGAGATCTACATCAACACAGTGGAAACACAAAGGCACCAGCAGCAGAAGTAACTTGAATTCCAAATGGAATTCCAATATCAGCAACTCCATCTCCAATCCTAAAGCTCATCCCAAAAGCTATGAGGATTCCAATTCAATAAGCTCGAACCACCATCAAGCTGACTTGTAGCAAATGCGATCCCGAATGCCATTGCCAAACCAAAACTTCAAAGATCCAAAGATTGAAGAAGATCTCCAAATGATACCAAACTAAAGACTTCGAAAGTTATCGAATCTACACCTATTATTGATTATCTGAAAAACTCAACTCTAGACTGCCCGTGTGGAAAATTATGGACACCCAGAGTTTAGGAAGGGAACAATAAACTCCAGGTCATTTATGAGACTGGTATGAGTAAATGAAAACAGTTTTCTTTAAAACAAACAACAAAAGAATTTAAAACATTGGAATCCCTAATGCTTTTTGGAAAATGAAACTACCATAAGGCTTCCCGGCACACACACCAGGCAATCGCACACTTGGGGGAGATTTCTTCTTATGATAGTCAAACATGCTTACTACGCAAAATCCTTTTTGATATTATTATTAGTGCATAGTGGAAAAAATTTCGAAAATATAATAGAATCTTAACCAGCATAGGTACCATTATATTATGCCAGCTATAACTACCACCTGAGGTGGCAGGTTATAAAATTGCAATCGTAAAGGGCTCGTATTGTTTAATTGGATTTCCAATAAATGGTCAGACCAAGGAACTTCACATTGCCACATGGGTACACCTCTGGAGGGACGCCTCGAGAACCTACCCGGATCTCTACCAACACAAGGCCGGTTTACTCCCTTCCCGGGAATAAAACCTAAGATATGCCACCCTCGGTCGTTTGCGACCTTTATCCGAGGATCCTCAACCACAAAACAACATTGCACAGTAAAATATACAGCGTCCACATGAGTTAAGTATCTGGGCTCCATACCATGATACCACCCTTTTCCAGAAGGAATGGACATACCCTAGGGGCGCGACCCCTGCAACCTTGTCGCATCTTTCCTGTTTCGACCATTTTCTGGGTGTGAGGTCCTGATGCAGTCTCGTCAACAAAGCTACGCTTTTCACAAAGCCTTGCTTTGATCAACAAATGATCGGCAGCACTTCGTATGCCACATTACCAAACTGGAAATATATCACTAGTAACCATCAACTACATAACCTCTGAGCTCGTATGTCTCAGAGAAGGGTGTTAAGCTAAGAGAATAAATCTCTGCCACCAAACAGAAATGTATTTGATAGAAACCAGCTTTAAACCTCAAAGTGTAACGTCAGACACACATCCATACAAATCTGTTCTGGGTTCGAACAGAACTGAAGGCACTTCCAAAGAAGCCCTTGCAATCCGGGTATTCACAATCTCGATCGGACTCCCTATCACATATGGAGATCTCTATACCGTAGCTACTCAATGCAGAGTCACTTGATAGGTTGTCCTATCATTCTCGTAAATACACGGTCTTCACCACCGGTCTTCAAAATGCTATCCATATCGTCGTATCATTATTCGGAATGGGTTATATGACACAAAGTCCTCTCCCACCTAAACCATGAGCGCAATATTTAAAAACATATTGATGTTGGGATTTCAGTTAAGTCATAACTTTAAAACCCAAAATTTTCTTTTCAAATGGTTTAAACAAATGACCATTTTCAAATCTTTAAACAAAAAGATTCACTTCACAAAGTTCACCCATTTTTCACAAAGATTCATTCACAGATTTCAAAACAATTTCAATTTCAATTTGGATTAACTCATTCAATCTTTAAATCAAAGTTTTAATTTATAGTTTTCAAAACCGTTTCCACAAATTCATTCACAATTCGGAAAAATATTTCATTTCAAACTTGAAATCCCTTTAACACAAATTGGAAATTCTTTCCTTATATGAAAGCTTTTATTATTTGAAAACAAATAGTTTTCGTTTCGAAAAAATCCGATTATATTTGTACAAGTTAAAGCCCTTGAGTTAAATTCATATTCAAAACAATACTTTTAAAATGGTTTAAACCCATATAAACACATTTATAACTTGTATAACCTTTTTAAAATGTAGTTTCCAAACATAGAATTCAATTTCAACTTTTGAATTCAAATTTAAATCAAATTATTTAAATTTCAAAACCTAATTAAGTTATTCAAGATAACTTTCATTTTCGAAACTCCTTTTCAAAAGCTTTTCCCTTTTAACCCAATTCTATTTCCAAAACCATTTGGATTCAAAAATTCAATTTAAAAACTATTTCAAAAATATGTGACTTAACCAATTTCCTCATGCAATCCATATTTCTATGTATATGGTGTAGTCCAGGGGTTTAACATAATAGTGCAACATCAATCATCATAGATTCAAGCATATCAATAACGATAAGCGGTATAATCCTATAACGCTTATCTATATACACAGCATCACAAATAAATAATATACATTTATCACAGATAAAATAAATTACATTCATCGCAGCTTGAATTAAAACAATACACATCACAAGGCATCACATAGTAGAGGTATCAAACAATTCACAACATTCAATAGAATACAGTCATCCATAAATAAGATTAATTGATCGTCCAATTAATTGAAACCAGATTAATCACCAATTCTGGTTGATTAACATTAGTTAATTACAATTTATGTTAATTAACAATCCTTTAATTATTTATTAATTAACCTTAACTAATGAATTAATTAACCTTTAATTATAAAAGAATTAATCTTAATTAATTAATTACCCTTAATTAATTATCCTTAATTAATTAATCAATTAATTAACCCTTAATTAGTTACCATTTAATAAATTACCTTGATTAATTAATTCTTAATTAGAAATTAATTATCTTAAATTAATAATTAATTAGCCTTTAATTAACTATTAATTAATTATTTAAGTAATTATAAATCATCTATCTTGATTTATCCTTAAATCATTATCAAAGTCTTTAATTAATTAGTCTCATGATTAATCAACAATAACATAAGAGATTAAGTTTAATCAAGAATTACAAATCAATATTTCATCTTAATTTACTCTTAATTACATTATTTATTTAAAATGATTAATTAAATAATTCCATAAATTAAATAATTTAAACTTAATTACCTTTTAAAATATCTTACTTAGAATTTTCATTAATCCAATTATCTAAATTAAAACCATTATCCAAAACATAGATTTAAAATGTTTAAAAATTTGAATTTTTTTTGTTTAAAGTCAAAAAGACTGTTTTTATACCCCTCCGAGACTCGCTCGTGACCACCTCGAGTCAACAAGCCCTTCACTTCAAGTTTCCCCCATGTCAAAACCCAAACTAACCCGTGTATTTTTTTTTTCAAACTTTAAATTTTGTTAAGTATTAGACCCTGATGCCACTCAAAAATGCTTCGAGTCCATCCCTTGTTTACACGTGCTTGAATTCGGATTTCCTATCTTCCTCCCCAAACATCCAAAACACAGATATATAAAGATGCACGTATATGTGCACAATCACCACGACCAGCTCCGATCAATGCCGCAGCCACCCAAGCATCATCGATGATCACCAGAATCGATTCGAACATCTAAATACATGAAATCGTCATTAAATCAAAATCGAGCAAATTAGAGGCCAATTATTTCTTCCTGAAGCCTACTCGATCACAAAAATTCGACTCACTCCACCGCGACAAGACATCGGAAGCCACGCCATTCTGGCCAATGATGCTCCGACCATCCGCGAACTCAAACCCCCTGGTCCGATCGTCTAGAACGCTGCGACGACGACACTATAGCCTCATGAATACCATCGCCAACATACAATACTTAAACCCTAATCGATCAAGATCGTCATCCACATTGATCTAGAATTTTATCAAGCATTTTTTCCTAACTCTACGACCTTCGAGGAAGCTCCAACTTCGATCACGAGGACAACACGTCGACGATCGCCAGCGTTTGACCATAACCCCAATTTCAATCATTCTCGAATTTATCAATGAATTCGTGCTTAAAAAATAGGGTTACACTTTTAAAAGTTTTTATTTTCATAAGCAATTCAGATGATATTTTTGAAACTAAAATTCATGATGTTTGATTTTTAATGCATTTTGAAATTTTCCCTGTATTCTCCATTTCCAGTGAAAACCCTGATTTCTTTTTGCTTAAATTAATTTTTGAAACTTAAAACATGTTTAGACAAAACCATCTTGTTTAAATCCTATGGCCTAATGATGATCAGAGAAGGAACAATTATATTTTGAACATCATTTGAAGTCCTGAAATCTAGAACAGGGCTCATCTTTTTTTTATAGACATGCACAAGCCAATATAAAAATATATTCACACAGTCATGCATGCACATTCACAAATATACAAACAACTTCAGGTATATATAAGGGTTTAAAGGTTTGCTCACCGAGTTATTTGGCAGAGGACTTGAATTTATTTTGAATTTTGTTGCCTGGTCTTGAATTTTTGATACTAACTTGCTTCAATCTTTTGAAATTGTAAAAGATTGAATTTTTTGAGGCTTTGAAGATTTTAAAGCTTTGGTCTAAAGCTTTGCTTACAGGCTTAATTCCCAGGCTTTGGAATTTCATTTTGCAACCTGATTTTGAATTGCATGCTTCAACTTGCTGAAGACTCAATACAGGTTGAAGGTTGAAACTTGATTTCTAGATTTAGATTTGTTTCATGTTTTTGAAGATTTTGAATTGCTGTTTACAGTGTTTGAGTTTCCTGAGATGATTACTTTTTTCTTTCTTGGTCAGGTTTCTGATATTGAATTTTATAACTTGATTTGTTTCTGCTTTAGATGATTTTGTTTTGATATTGATTTTGCTTTTTTTCCTTATTTCAGATTTGAGAAAAGAAGAATGTAGTTTAGTTTTCATTTTTCAATATAAAATTTAATTCATTGTAAACAAAATAAAAGCCACCTGTCTCATAAACCAACACTTGTACAATTACACATTTTAATTTCCTTACAAATGTCCTAGGTGAACAAATTTGTGTTTAAATCCTTAATCTTGATTATTTTGTAAAATTTTTTAAACCTTTATGCATTTATATTTTCATATCACAACATATGTATTTTATTTTTTTTGTTTACACTTATTATAACAAATGTTTTCATATATATAATTTCTATTATTCAATAAATGCATTCTCTTTTATAAAATCTTAAGAAAAATTGAATTTAAAAAAAATATACTTTAATAAATAACACACATGTGTATATTATAAAATTTGGCTTTTAAACATCATTTAAACTTTTACTATATGTTAAATGCTACAAATAATATTTTAAATATAACTTAATATTATATTTCTTATCTAAATAAATACATTTATTTTGTTAATCATTTATATAATCCTTTAAAGCAAAAATGGTTTAAAAAATTTAACTACACATAAATAAATATATTAGAGTGTCATAATTAATTAGCCTTTGGAAAAATTTATTATCACATTCAAAACATCATTTTTAAATCAAAATGCATATTTAATAAAATTAGAAACAAATTCTCATTAACTTAAAAATAAAATTTCAAATCCAATTTATTTTCAATATATTTATTTTTAAATCCAATTTTTATTTATAAAATACATACCCTTAATTTTCAAATCAAAATCCTATTTATAATCTAATTTTTTTATTTATTCTGAAAATTTTCTAATTAATTCACAAATAATTTCACAATTTAATTCCCAAATTAAATTAGTTGTCAAATTAAACTAGACTAAAATTCAGAAATGTTACAATTAGTTAATATAAGTAATTTAAGGATAATTAATGAATGTAATTAATTAATGTAAGTAATTACAGAATAATTAATTGATGTAACTAATTAGGGATCATTAATTAATGTAATTAATTACAGTATAATTAATTAATGTGAGTGATTAATGGTTAATTAATTAATGTGATTGGTTAAAGGATGATTAATTAATCTCATTAATTAATTAAAATAATAATACATGGTTTGTAATTAATTGGGAAGTAAGCAAGATTTAAAAGCGATTAACGTAATTAATTTAATTTACTTGGTGATTAAATTAAATTAATTAGGAATTGTACAACTAATAAATCTTGCTTATGGATGATTGTATTATATTGAATGCCTTGGATTATTTGATATCTCTGATATGTGATTTGTGATGCTCTGTGATATGAGATGCTTGATTGAACTGTGCTAATGTACTGTGATAGAATTGCTGTGTGAATATATTACCCTGAATATAAATTGATTTTTTAAACTTAAAACAACTTGGACTTTAAGAAACGCTTGGCTTTCGATGAGACCGGGATCGGATTCAAAATTGGATATCCGAAAAGCACATCGATCCAAATTAAACGATAGGTTGTGAAATCTCAAGTGCAGGTCAAGATGAAGATTCAAATAGGAAGGGTTATTTGTCGTTAACTTTGAGGGTGGTTCCAAAACGAGTTTAACGGAGATAGTGCCTTCGATCGAGATGAAGATTCAAAGTGCAAGGGCTATTGTCGTTAACTCTGAGGGTGATTCCAAAATGAGTGTAGCGAGATAGTGCCTTCCATTTCGTTCGAACCCGGAACCGATTTGTATGGATGAATGCTTTCAGACCATCGTCACTAGAAGATAGTGAGCATTCCAAGATACGTGTTCTTAAAAGGTAATCGTGGCCTTAAGTCTCATCAACCGGGAATGTCTAAAACAGGGAAGGTTCAGCCAGGCTAAATGGGTAGCACCCAAGTAAGATGAGATTTTTCCCTATCTAGAGGTCCCTTTTTATTCGACTGTGTGGGCGGTTGGTCGCGCCAACTGTAGGGTTGTCTTATTCGGGATTGTCCAGTAAGGGGTAGTTCTGGTCTTGTGTTGTAGGGGATCAGGATGGATCCTTGGTACTCTGGTCTAGACCAGGTACTGTGACGGGTGGTACCCTAGTAGCCCTGCCACTGTATGGAATCCAATCTCCAATAAGTGATCTCGAACTTGATTGTATACCTATGTATTCTGGAATTTAATAATGTAATAATTTCGGCTATGTGAATATTTAATTGAAAACCCTAGACACTATTATAATATCACTGGATTTCCTATCAAATGTTTTGGTTATCGTAAGGTAAAAACCCGACATGTTTATTTGTGGCATGGTCTTACGAGATACCTTTGTTTTCAAATGATTTTCAAAGTTAAACAACTTTAACCCTTTACTCAAACCAGACCCATGTACGACCCAGAGTTTATTTTCTGTTTTTCTAAAACTCTTGGGTACTTAAATTTTTATGAGTAGCCAAGGGATTCAAGTTAGCTTTGATGAATTCTAGAGGAGATTTGGAGAAGGAGGCTTCAACGTATATAGATATCTGTATTTCCGCTGTGTAGTAGCTCTGTGTTATATTTTGGCTTGTAATGATAGACAAGTGTTCACGACTGTCTAATGTGTTGTATTAGCTGTATGACTCAGATAGATGATGTATATTATGTAATAACTATGTGATGTAATATAATTTGTCGTTCCGCTGTGAGATTCTGATACTGTTTAGTTCTTTCCTTCCTATCTTTCTCCTTTTCCATCCCTTTCTTCTTTAATGACGATGCATTTTTCTGTGGGATGAAAGGCGGGTCGTCACACAACTTCCGCTTCTGCCGCAACTGAATCTCTACGCCTTCTGTCGAAAATGCCACTTAAGGATTTCCACTTCTTCTTCTTGTTATATTCCAGGCTCAGGGGCGCAAGCATCTTTGCAGCGGCTTCTTCATTGCATTCTTCAGTATTTATTGCATCTTCCTCTTGGTTTTCATCTTCCTCCCTCCTTCGAACTACTAATGGCTTTTTCGTTAGTAAGAGCCTTGCTTGTATTAGAATATTGCCTTTGTAGATTTTGAAATGCTTCATAGTCATGAATCTGACTCTTGCGCATTAAGATGATGATGTTGCATTTGATCGTTTTGCATCATCAAAGATATGTACGACGATTGATCGTTGTATGCGCCTAGTGGAGGTCATTGTTGGTAATATTGCTGCGGGGCGGTAGATTGAATGGGAGGAAAGTTAGGTGGAGCAAGCGGTTGTAAGGCTGGCTATAGGAGAAGTTCGAATACGGCGAATATCCATACTCATGTGGTTGACGAAGTGTTTTGTTGTTGGTATGGTGGGCGTTGGTTGTAAAATTCAGTAGAAGGGTATGTGGACATGGGTTTCTTGCTAATAACTTTTTTAATGGAATGTTGGGATGAAGAAGACATTTTCAGAATTAGAGGATGAAGAAGTAAGGATGAGGTGGTGTGAAAGGAGGGGAAGCGTGGTGGAATATATAGGAGATAAGTGGAGCATTGCAATATAGTTGTTGCATGGCAATGGCTACGTTTTATAACGACGAAGTCTTCACCATTATAAGTTTATAACGGCAAAGACTTTGCCGTTATAATCACCAACCTCTATTCAATCAACTAGCCACGAGAACATCTCAAACTAGCCATGAGGAAGTGAACAAGCCACACCTGATTATTTCGTGGCTTGTTTAGCAACTGAACAAGCCACTCTTGGTTTTGCCCTTGCAGTTAGAATACACCTGTAGTTCATAATGAATCCCAAATTATGTCGTGAAGTCTACTAAATATACCTGCAAATTAATTTAGTGAAGCTTTGTGTAACATTATAAGATATGATGTCGGAGACTTCACATACAAAAAGATTACATGTTGCATAACCAAAGACAACCAACATAGATATTTTGAAAAAAAAAAGCCACTTTCATGATATTCATTGTGGTCTTATCACAGAAACTTATTACATATTTAGGAAAAAACTCATAAAATGATTAGCTAGAAGGTTAAACTTACTACACATTTTGTTAGTTGAATATAATAATAGTAATAAGAAGAAAGCCTAAAAGCCTACTTTCCTACAAAAGTAATTTTTTTACCTATGAAACATGTGTCAGTAAGCAAAACTACACATCATCAGTTTATCAAAACAAATAGCCATAAATGCATAGCCAGCACATGTACCAACTAAATTTTCAACATAGGGGTGCATGACAAATAGTTAGTACTTGGTAAAGCATAATAAGAAAGTCGCTAAATATTTTACAATCACAAAATTCGTATGGAGCTGTTGTTTGAGTTGTTACCATGAATTGGTTGAAAGGCATCTGCTTTTGAACTCTAAAATTGTGAACTTTATTATGGTCGACTAAATAAAAATATACCTCATGCCCATTTTGTTTTTTCAAGTTTACATCCCGAGCAAGCTTGAAGAATTTACCCCAAAAAAAGGAGAAACAAAAATTAAATTTGATAGTTAGTATGGTCATAATGAAAAATGGATAAATCATATGAAAAACCTTTATGATGGTATAAAGCTATACGGCTTGGGAAAGATGGAGAAATGTTGGTTTTCCATTCAACTGAAGACGATGATCCAAGACGGAGACGAGTATCGAAGATGAAGACGAATGTGAGGAGGTGGCAGTGATATCTTGACGCTGCTGGCGGCACGAGGAACTAAGGAGGCTGGTTGTCAAAAATGAAGATGGGCATCATTAAGTTTGTGAATTGATTGTTTCAGAGGAGAAAGATACAACAAAATTTGCACATATATTTAGGGAATTAAAAATGGTGTAGAGCATGATATAATTTTTGGCTTCATTGGGCTCCGACAATAGGCAAGTCTCGCTAACAGTCAATTTGTGTTATAAACAAGTCTCCATCTTTGGCTTAACAATTGATAAGACATCATTCCTTCCATGGTCAGGAGGGTTGGTTGAGAAGTTTCCGTTGGAATTGGCATATTTGCTAACGCTATGTTCTATTCATCTACTGGTGTTATTAAGGTATGCATGTTATTTTTTATATCTTTTACATATAAAAATAATTTTATCTAAAATATATGTGCTTAACTATTTATTTGCAAAAAATGCGAAACAAATTTATCTTCTAACATGAAGGACAAATTTAATTATCTAATAATGTCGCATACATGGTTTTAGATATATTATTCTAGTACTTCAAAATGACTGAATTAAGTTTAATGGAAACGTAATTTCAGTTCACATGTATATGCAGTAGTGATAAACTAGCAAGAAATTCATTTTCTCATTCTTGTTTGATTTAATCATGATAACAACTAAGTTTATCATTATGTATACCTATTAGGGTTCTAAATTAAAAAGTCATATTAAGTTTTAAGTGCAACATAATGACAATTAGAATCAATTCGCACACTATCATAGGATTAAAATATAGTAAACAATTGGAGCAAATGGTTATTATGGTAATGGTAAATTTATCATTAGCATGTAATTAGTAACTAAATATTAAACTACATCAATATACTACTATTATTTGCATGGTAACCAAATTTACCATTATTAACTATAAATCTAACTGTAAAGAAATGTCAAAACTTGAAATAATCCTTTTTTGAATGCTTGGTCATTTAAATGATTTCTTTGAATATTAGAAGTTAATTTAATCGATAACTCGAAAATTAAAATTGAGGACACAATGAAATCTGGATATGAGACAACTTTCATTGTTTCGAGAGTGTCGTTTCCCTCATTTTTAGTATAAACATCAATATGTTTGGGAAAAAGGATTTTGAGTTACATATTGGGAGTCGATGGATAAATGACCCAAAAAGCTAACTTTTGCAAACAAGTTGAATTAGGCCATGATACTATAATTGCATCTAGAATACCATTTACGAGTATTTTTAATAAAACATCAAGGTGGTTAGGGACTTTGAGTTATAAAGAAGACGAGTTTGTTAATCACTAGAGAGGATGGTTTTGAATCCAAGGCACATTAGCCTTGCATATAAATAGTCACAACCTTTGGCTCTCCCCTCATCTTTTAATATTCACATTGTCTTCTCTCTTACGTTCACTTTGAAAACCTAAAGCTTCAAGCCCTTGGTCCAACCAAAAACCATGAAATAATTTCCATAAAATCAAATTAAAATCACCAAAATTCCTTTCATGCCTTCCCGTACAATTTCTATTAGTATTGGAGCATTTGAAGGTGATTTGATTTTCGAAGATGAAGAGGAATGAGCTTAAAGAATATGTTCTTGTTGCTTTGAGGTTGCTAATGGTTGCCAGCATGGATGTAAACTTTGTAGCTTGTAGATATACAAAATGAATGCTTTATTATGAAATATTAAATGAATGCTTAATGATGGTTTCACTACAGTATAGCTTGATTTGGTGTAGTTTTGAGATTTCAAGCAAGGTGACTTGATTTCGTGTAATATAAATGACAACAATGTTGTTTTTACAAAACTTAGTAAGCTATTAGGGGCTTATAGTTTAACTGCTTATAGGATGATAGAAGTTGCTTATGGGATGGTAAAGGTTATCATGTACAAACACATTAGTAAAATTGAAATGAATAAATGTTTATAAAAGATGAACATTTGATAAAGTTTGTAGGTAATTAGATGATTGTTCGCTTGATACTTGATTTCTAATAGTTAATATGTGATTTATAGTAAGGAAAATAAATTATAAGGTGCATTAGTCCATAGTTGAATGGAATGTATCCCTTGATAACTTAAACTAATAACATTCGTTAGAGTGTAATCAAAGAAGAGATTTTTGCACTTTTAAGCTTTGAAGGGGTCTGTAGACGAGCATACCATTTATAAAGTATGAGATTCTATGATAAAATGAGAAGAAGATTGGATTTTTGGAAGGGAGGTTTAATTATAAAAAGTGATCTCTAAAATTTGTAGGTAGTACTAATATTAAATGATAGGGTTATAAGTTGGATAACAACGTTTTAGTAGAGTTTATGTAGTCGGATTTATATTGGCTTTATCAGTTTGATATATCAATTATTTGTCATGCCTTTCTGTAATGCACCTGAATTTTAATTAATATTTTCGAGATATTTAATTGTATAAATTAAATAGAATAATGTGAATAATTAGGAAGATGAGGTTAATAAATCAAATGGCCGTGTCTTAATGAATGAACTAAAATAAGACTTAACTAAATTTAGAAGGAGGAATTCCTAAGGGGTAAACTTGAAAATGGGGCTACGTTCCTTAGTATAAATCTCTTCCTCCACTTTAATAAATTTTCACTCTCTCATTCATAACTCCTCACTAACTTTCGGTCGGTAATTAAAAGCTCCAGGAAGAGTTTAAATTAAAGAAAAAGCTAAGGATTAAAGCTACGAAATTATCTCATTCTCCAATCAACTAATCAAGGTGAATAATCATGTTCATCATCTTATTTTTCTTTGTTGGGATCGGCTATGCGTTATACAAGATTCATGTTTGTAATTTGTTTAAAATATAGCCGTTTAAAACTTTTTTTGGATAAGACATAGGTATTTTAAATGTTAATGGGCTAATTAACACGTTTTTATTCGATTTGGTTAAATTTCGAGTTGTTTAGATCTTCATATGCTTTGAAATTTTAATATGTTGAAGATAACATATTAACTGATTTTTTGGGATTTTCTAGATCTTTCTATGACGTGTTAATAGTTATACAAAATTATTTAAGGAATGAGACTTAAATGTTTTGTATAATTATGAAAGAGAAAGGGGCTTTTTCAAATTCATTTAAATTTCCAAATAAGGAAAGTCGATAGAAATGTTGAACATAAATTTCTTGTAATCAATAGGATTTAGACAAATAAGGCAAATTGCATACAAAAGAATTGTTTTAAAGTATAATTTTCTCTATTTCGACTCTTTCGGCAAGGGCTTCCGCCTTCATTCCAGACCTTCCGACAAGGTCGAAAGGTATCAAACCTTTCGACTAGGTCAAAATTCAATGCACATGGTATCTGGTGATGGGTACGTAGTGAACTGAAAGGGGTCGAAAGGTTTAGGTATGAAAGGTTAGAGCTTTCGAAAGAGATGAAGCTTTAATTTGGTTTTAAGGAAAATATGCCTGCCAGCTTTAGACAAAGAGCTTTCGACGTTGTCAAACAGTTTAAAAGAAAAAAGGTTTCTATGGGTTTGCTTTCTTGTTTTAATCGAAACATTTCGACAGAATCGGAAGCACATTTGTCGCTTCCAAACCTTTCGACCTAGATGGAGTCAAAGTTTATCTTTTGTTTTCTGAAACTTGACGCCTCTCTCCATTGTTTTCGAAGGGTTGGTTCAAACACTAACACTTCATTGACTTCGATAAGTTTTTGTTTCGAAGGGTTTTGATTTCGAACGGTTTGTCTTCAAAAGGTTTTGGTTTCAAAAAGTTTTGAAGGGGTTACCTTCAATGGTTGTGAAAGTTTTTGAGTTTTAATGATTTCGAAAGATTTTGAGTTTTTGAAAAGTTTGTAAATAGTTTTATAAAGGGGTGATACCTCAAGCGTTCGACAAAGTTGAAAGGTGAAACCTTTCGACTAGGTCAAAAAAACCTTTCAACAAGGTCGAAAGGCATGGTTTTGTGATGCATTCAAAAGAAAGGCTTCTAAAAGGGCTAACTTTGGATATTTATTTGCTTTCGAGTGGGACTTCATTCGAAGGGGTTTAAAGGGCTTCTTTTAATCATTTTTCCTCAAATAAAATTTTTCTAACTTGAAGAGGTTACTTCAAAGGGTTATAACATAAAATACTTATTTTGTTTGAACATGTAAGGGGAATCCTTATATAAATTTGATGTTATTAAACCTTGGGGACACCTGGGTGGGTTTTATGTTTTCGAAGCATAGTTTGCAGTTACAAACAAAGACATGCTTTCGAAAATATACATTGGGGCTATCAATATGTTTTAATTTAATTTAATCTAATTGGAATTACCAATGGGAATAGGTTAAACTGGTAGTATACCTAAGGAAAATAAGTAATCAATGGATCACGAATTTTTATAAACAGTCATGGGGATCATGATGTTTTAGTTGGCCAAATGATGGGTTCTTGGTTAACCTAGGAAAACAATGGAATGTGTGGTGGATAGCCCACATCAAATTTCTAAAGTAAAGAATGTTTGCCAGAGGTGGTTAGCCTCGGGATTTGGCACCTAAAGGTTCATAGTTATCCTAGGAAAACTATGGAGTGTGTGGTGGATAACCCAAACCATCTTTTATAAAGCAATGTACAATGGATAATCTGCATTTTTTTTAAATGGATATGTGACAGATAGTCCTATTAAATTATGACGGATAGTCATTTTAAAATTTTTGAGGGGAACTCTAATACATTGATTTTAGATGGGAAATCAGATAAATTATTTTTAGATGGGATATCTAATAAATGGATGGATGGGATATCGAATACATATGGTTTATGGCTTTATTTCATATTATGTTAGGACCAATCATTTTGGATGTAGAAGCATAGTAAATGATTTTCATGTTTTGTTGCAACGACCCGGATTTTTCGACGGTTAATTTTGAATATTTAAATGGTTTTTGGAAATATTCGATTTAAACGACGCGTTAAAATAGCAATCCGAGGCATAGTCTCGGAATTCGACGAAACCAGTTCCATTGGATCCATAATATTTTATTACTAGGATTTTAAATTTCATAGTGTTTGGAGTTATCATTTAGTCGTACGGGTTAGAACGCGCTGAAATTTATATCGAAAATTCAATATAATAATTGGATTCAAAAAGTTATCTTCTCCATACGATCGAATTAGGACTTGAAACCTTTTCCATTACGTTTGGAATAAGGGTATAACATTATAAATGCCAAGCTGCATGCCTCGATAGGGTTTCGAGATTTTGAGTTATGTAAATTGAGACGTTTAAAAATTTAAATAATATAATTATACGTTGACTTGACTTATATATTTTCACATCAACACTTTTTCCTTCACTTCAGAGCTACTGTGGCTGGTCTCCTCCACGTAACCTTTCATCTTAATTCAAAAATCACATCCCTCACCTTTTCATTCGTTCAAGTCGAATGAAACTTTAAAAAAAATGGAGACTGCCTTTCTTCATTCATATCGAAAACCAAACCCCTTCGTCCAAAAAAAATAGGGGAATGAGAAAGAAATCTCGTTCCTTTATAGAAAAAGTAAGTAAATAAAGAATCGTGGTCGAGTGGACACTGGGGGAGATGGAAGTGCGCATAAAAGGCGACATCGCCCATGGCATAAGCGAAGCTATGGGTGACGTGCGCGACATCGATGTTAGTAAGTCGCGATCGAGAATTGTGCAACGCTCGTACGCGCACGTAGGGAATAGGGCGATTTAAGTTGTGTTTGGTCGTGTGGTGCTCGTAGTTTGGAGGGGTTGGTCGCTAGTGACGGCAAGGCAACATAGTGGCGATCTCGATGGGATGATGAAAGGAAGTTGCAATGGTGGCGGGAGGCCGCGAGGCAGTTTTGCTCGAATATGATTTAGGGTTTGGATGTGCTCGTTGCTGTCGTGGAAGAAGGGGAGTTTTATCAGTGGCGGTGGAAGTCTGGAGGAGGGAGAAGTTCATGGCCATGACACCTGGAAGCTTGTCACGGGGAAGAGGATAGAACGTGGTTGTGAAGGGTTGGAGGAAGCGGGTGCTAGAAGTTCTGGACAAGAAGGTATACATTAAGGATTAATAAATTGGTTATTTAAATTTATTCATTAAAAACCTTAATCGTAACCGTATATTGAAAAAATCATAATTTTTTTCATTCGAGGTTAAATCACACGGAACCAGTCGTATAGGATTCATATCTGGAAAATCTATGCATAGAAATCAGTTTGGGATTTTTCGAAGTCGGCAGGGATTTTAGAAAAACAAAATCTGGATATTCAGCTAATTAAAAATCAAGGTGAGAAATTCTCACTCATTCGGATTATCGAATTTAATTTTAGTTAAAATTAATTTTGGGTGTTTGGTTGATTTATAAATTATTATCTATTGAATGATATATTATATATATAGTAGTATATATACTAGTATTTGTAGTGATATTACTGCATGTTATGGCGGATGAGACCCTATACTCCCCGCGTAATAGCGAACGATCCTATATACCACGATATCACCCTCGAAGTAGGATTGGTATTTTTATGATGTATTAACATTTATGGATGCATAGAAACAGGTTGGAGGGATCCAACTAGATTCCTCAAATATATTTTTTATTTTCATATATAGTGATATATGATATGTGTAGATAATTTGTTGTCAGTTATCGTTGAAATTTGAATTATTGGATGCTATAGTAGCACTGACCTTTAATTTTGGTATTTTTAAATACCATAAATATTATTCTGTGGAATTTGAAGGGATAATGGAATTTTGGATATAACAATATTTATATTGGAAATTGGGTTATTTTAATGAAAACTATATTGAAAACAAAAATAATAGATTTTTGTTTAAGTTGCACTTAACCCTTCATAAAAAAAAATTAAGATAAAGATTTTTAAAAATGAATTATATAAAATAATTTATAAACGATATTCGAAAGATATAAAGGGAGTTGAAGTCGATTTTAAAAATAGATTTGAATTTATTAATGGAATTATTATGGTAATGGATTTATAAAAATGGAATTTTATAAACGAGATTGTTTTTATAAAAAGTGAAACTCAAGAGAGTTATAAAATTTATAAATAATGATATAAATAAGAAAAATCGTTATCAGATGATAGATTGGAAATATAAATTTATAGGGAGAATTTATATTAGAATATGGAAATGGAGTGAGAAAAATAGTGGAACTATTTTTGAAAATAATGATGGTTAAGGAGATCTGGATGGAAGTGATATGATGTGATTCAAGAGGAATTTATAAATTAAATTGGTTATTGAGGTTTAAAAATATATTTTGAATTATAAGAAGTTAATCATGCCTTTCAAAAGGAAAATTTTATTATTTTAAAACTATGAAATTTTAAACTAGTTAGGTTGCAATACTTTGGTAAGTTGATTTTTAAATATGAAGTATTTATTTTAGTAAATTCTAACTTTTAAAATCAGCTTTGAAAATTTATTTGTTTAACTAAAAATAAGTTATTGATGTTTACAAAAGTGTTTTCGATATTTTAAATAATTATTTGAACATGTTTTTAAAAATAAATTATTGTTCTTTTAAATACCTATTATATATATATAGTTTTGAAGTGATGAAAATTTTATTATAAATTCTCTCAAGATTTGTAAATGGGGCGTATAAATGGATATGATTTTGAGGAGAGGAAATTTATTAGTGATTCCAGGGACTTTGGAATAAGTTACAAAATAGTCTCTAAAGAGTTAATATTGAGATATTTTTGGCAGGTAAGAATTATAATGTTTTTTTTCCTAATTATAAAAATGGGAATTTGGAAATTTTTCTAAGGGTTGAGATGGTTTGGAAATATCCTGTTACGGATGTAAGTATTTGAAATTGTTTTCAAAAGTTGGAAGGGATTGATATATCTCATAAAAATATTTTGAAGATAAATATGTTGAAAAATGTATAATAAGGGCCGGTGTATGCTTATGGATGTTTTATTGATAGTTAAGTAACCAACTATCAATATTGGCTAATTTTCGTTAATCGTTTCGAAGTGATCGGAATCAGATTTAATTATCCAAAAACCACTTCGATCCAGTTTGAACATTACAAATGAATACCGTGAATGATGAAGAAGGTGATTCGGTTTGTCCTGACCCAGGGCAACTTTTATGGGGGAATGCTATCAGAACGTCGTCATTGGAGGAGGATGAGCATTCGAAGTAGAATTGTTTCTTCAAAGGTAAAGCTTAGCTTTGAGCCTCATCAACCGGGAATGACTAAAACAGGGGAGATGCAGCAAGGTTAAGTGGGTCGCAACCAATTAGGGTAATTTTCACTTTTCTAGATGTCCTCGGAAAACTATTTGTTATGGATATGGTTTTACATGAAAGATGGAGCGCTCGACGGTAAGGGTGGGAATACCCGAGGTGATAACATATTCGGTCTATCCAGGTTAGGGGTAGGCCGATCATGTGTAGCAGAGGATCCCGACGAGGTCCCCGGTACGCTGTTCTAGAGGTGTACTATGATGGGCGGTACCCTAGTGGCCCAGTCATTCGTATGGAATCCATTTTCCAATACATGCCTTTGCGGTTTTGTTTGTAGAGCCTAGTATGCTGGAATTTAATTAATGTAAAAATTTCAGCTATTTGAATAAGTATTTGTATTTAGACACTATTATAATATCACTGGATTTTTCAATAAAATGTTTTGGTTATCGTAAAGGGGAAACCCATCATTTTTATGTATGACGCGGTCTTACGAGATACCTTTGTTTTTCAAAGAATTTTGATAATCTAATAATTCAAATTGAGTGTGTTTACTCATGCTGGTTTTCCAGACTGACTCGGGTGTTATTTACTATAATGCTCGGGTGAGACCGAGTATAACAGATTCTGAATAGAATCCTATGGAGCTCAGGAGGCAACCTGGAGGAGTAGAGACGTATCTCTGTACTTGATTTATATTTCCGTTGTATGAGGACAAATCAATAAACTATCAAGATTGATTGCTGTATATTGTACTCTAATAATGGTATGTATATTAACAGCACAGTTCTTATATCAAAAATCAATTATTATATATTTCCGCTACGATAGTGAGATCCTATTGTTGTTTTTTTTCTTCTATCATTTTCTTCTTCTTTACCCTAGTTGTTCACTCTTTCATACATTTTGGTTTGGAAAAGAGTGAATTATTGTCCACTCAAGAGGTATGGAACTACGGGTCACTACATTAGGTATTAGAGCTAAAGGTTAAGCGAGAACCTTGGCTCTGGTGGGGATTACTCAAAAAGATAGAGTCAGTGGTACTCTACAATGAGTTGAGTGTAATAATAGATATGAGTGCGTATTTGTTAGTGAATATAAAAATGGTTTATATAGTGTTGATTTATTGATAGAGTGGTATATAAATTCTATTCGAGCAGTGGGACACCACTAAATCGATAGGAGTTTCTAAACACTTGAACGCGATAAACCGACACAATATGGTTTTGAAGTGGGTAAATGAAATAATTTTTTCCAAACTTTATTTTGATATAAATGGAATTATTTTCTAAAAAATTATTATAGCGAACTGTTTGGTTGTCATTATATAATCAAAGTAAGATTATAAAATTGGAAACGGTTACATATAACCAAAGAGAGATTGTATAAGTATGAATTGCACAAATGAGTTAAAAACTACAAATGGGTTCGAACCAGATTTTGGAAATTTAAATCCCGGAGTTTTTTAGAAGTATTTTCCAAAGTGTTTGAAGATAAATAATAGTATTATTATTTTGGAAATTTTTTGAATGGAAAAATGGGTTTAAATGGATTTTGGAAGTGATACAGCACTGAACTCACTTCAATCATTGAAAAATAATCCTGGTGATGACTGCACAACATCATCAGTATTCATTTTCGAGTTTCTAAGTGATGGATTGCTACTGAAATAATTGATTTGAAGATTTTGTTGGAAAACAATTGTTGTTTTGGAAATTTTGAAGGGAAATTGTTTTGAAATGGAACCAAGTGAATTTTAAAAGTCCAAGGAAGTGGTTTGTTAAACCAAAAAGAGTATATATATTTATATATAATTGATTTCAAAGTGATTTGAAATAAATTCCAGAATCCTGTGGAAGATGATATTTATATGGAGGGAAGTGTGAAAAATTGAAGTTGGAATAAAAATTTAAAGTAAGAAAGTTAAAGTGGAATTTAACTTGAGTTAAGTTAGAGAAATTAAATTTAAGAAATTTAATTGACTGATCAATTTAAATTAAATTAATATAGTTTATTAATGAAATGGGAGTTGACTTAGCAAAATAATTCGAATATATAATAAAACTGAAAGGATTGGAAAATAGACTGGTTTGAAGTGGAATTTAATTTAAGTATGGTTTTGGAATGATGGTTAAGAAGAATTGAAATTTAAATTAAACTGATTAGATTAGAAATAATATCGGATTGAAGTAAATATAAATTTTGAATTGTAAAATAATTACATGGCCATAAAGTAAAAAATTTGAATGCGATAAAATTTAAGTAAAAATTGTGAGTAAATAAATTGGAATAGCTTATAAAAATTGAAATTATGAAATAAAAATGTACTTAGGCTATAAATGGATGTATAATCTCGAGTTAAGAAAAAAATGTTAATATATTCGAGTATAGAATTGATGGAAATGTGAAAAATAAATTGTGTGACTTATAAAATTGAAAAGTGAAATAGAAAACCCAAAATAAAAATGATTTGATATTTTGAGTGAGGGAACAAAAGTCCAAGATTTAATTTTAAAATGAAATTGGGCTCAAGAAAATTAAACTCACATTGAGTTTTGAAATATAAATCAGATTTTGAGTTATAAAATGGAAGTTAACTAATTAGCTAAATAAATTTCTTAATTGAATATGGGACTGGAGTTTAACTTGGTTAAGTAAATTGGATTATGGGCTAAAATTAAAATTGAATGTGGAACCTGAGTTATAAATTAAATTTAGCTTAAAAAGTAAGCGAATTGAATATATTTGAATAAAATGGAAATAGTTTGAAAATGTGATAACTGAAGATATAAGTAAATTCAATGTGAATGTAAATAAATTGAATACGACCTCGAATATAATTTTAAATTAATTTAAGATGAAAGTGAGTATGGGAAATTAAAATTTGAAGTGAATTAAGTGGGCGAACTAATTAAAATAATTGGTGGCTGGAATAGAATTTGATTAAAGAAGAATCAGTCTAAGGTCGAAATGAAATTTGTTGCGAAGGAAATAGACTAAAGTTATATAGTGAATAAATTGGAAATAGATGGATTAACTTAAGTTAATATGGAAGCTTAGCTTAAATAAATCTATGAAATGGCTAATTAATAAATTAGCATGAAATGATTTCAAGCCAAGTAAAATGGATTTGAAAATAGATATGGATGGAATGTAAATGAATTGATTGAGAAACAATTTGAAATGGAATAGAATTGCATCTAAATTGATTTGGAATCAATTTAAAATAGTTATAAGCTTAAATGGTTATTTTACTAAGTGAATAGCACCGAATTTACATAGAAAAATATTGTTCGACGCAAACGGAGTAAATAAAATTCTTTGTATTAATAGAAGTGAATAAAATTGGTGTTTAAATCAATTTGTAATGGGTATGAGCTTGTTTGGTATAAATATGAATTGGATGCAATAAATTTGGTTGTAAATCATTTAAATTGAATGAGATGATATATGGATTGTTTGAAAGTAATTAAATTAGTATCGAGATCCTGTAAGTGCTTATAAATAAATGTTTACCATGTATTGCTTATGAAGTTTAGGTGTTTTAACTATTTAAATAAGTGAAATGTTAGTGAATTTCATAGTTTGGTATTTATGTGCTTAAATTGAGTAAGTACAGGTAACCGGAGGCTGTCGGGCTAGATTTGGATTGCGTAATTGCATATGAAGTAAACTTGCTTACTTAATGATGCTTAAAAACTCTAAATAAGGTAAGTTTTCGGACTAAATATCGCAAAATATAATATTGATATATATATATATATATATTTGCACGGTCGATGTATATATATTTATCTCTCTTGTCATGTTGCAAAAGGTCCTCCGTAGAAAGGAGACTTTGCCAAAAAAATTCGAAAATTTAGGGTGTTAGAATTTTTTTGGAAAATTTTTGTTAACGACAAATTGATTTCAAATTGAAATTGAAATAAGAGATGTTGAAATTAGAATTTAAAACAAATTGTTTTGGGCAAAACTAAAAGATTAGAAAAATGAATATCGAATTTTAACTAAGTATGGTTTTAATAAGTCACGGGTTTGAAGCGTTTTTCCCGCCTTACCAATTTCAAGGATGAAATTCTTTTAAGTGGGGAGGAAATAACGACCCATATTTTTTGATGGTTAATTTTGAATATTTAAATGGTTTTTATTATTGGCTTTGGGATTATAATTGAGTTAGTAAGATTTTAAAATTGAAATTTCAAGCGATTTCGTAAATTTTGGAAATCGTCGATTTAAACGACGCGTTAAAATAGAGATCCGGGGCACAATCTCCAAATCCGACGAAACCAGTTCCATTAGATCTATAATATTGTATTATTATCGGATTTTAAATTTTGTAGTGTTTGGAGTCATCATTTGGCCATACGGGATAGAAACGCGTTGTATATCGAAAATTCAATATAACAATTGGGTTGAAAAAGGTATCTTCTCCATAGGATCGAATTAGGACTCGAAACCTTTTCCAATGCGTTTGAAGTAGGGTTATAACATTATAAACGCCTAGCGGAACGCCTCGATAGGGGTTAGATACTTTGAGTTTTGTAAACCGAGACGTTTAAAAATTTAAATAATATAATTATATGTTGACTTGACCTATATTTTCACAGCAACACTTTTTCCTTCACTTTAGAGCTATTGTGGCTGGTCTCCTTCATGCAACCTTTCATCTCAATTCAAAAATCACATCCCTCCCATTTTCATTCGTTCAAATCGAATGAAACTTAAAAAATTGGAGACTGCCTTTCTTCATTCAGATCGAAAACCACACCTCTTCGTCTCAAAAAATAGGGGAACGAGAACGAAATCTCATTCCTTTATAAAGAACAACAAGTAAATAAAGAACCACAATCGAGTAGACACTGGGGGGAAGATGGAAGCATGCAGAAGAAGCAGCGTCGACCATGGCATAGGCGAAGCCATGGGTGATAGCGATGTCAGTGAGTCACGATCGAGCATCGTGCAATGCTCGTATGCACGCATAGGGAAAAGGGCGATTTAAGGTGGGTTTGGTCACGTGGTGCTTGAAGTTTGGAGGGGGTGGTCGCTGGTGACGGCAAGGTAACATGGTGGCGATCCCGATGGGATGATGAAAGGAAGTTGCAATGGTGCTAGAAGGCCATGAGGTAGTTTTACTCGAATACGATTTAGGGTTTGGATGTGCTCATTGCTGTCGTGGAAGGAAGGGAGTTTTGTCGGTGGCGGTGGTAGTCTGGACAACGGTGAAGTTCATGGCCGTAATACTTGGAAGCTTGTCACAAGGAAGAGGATCGAACCTGGTTGTAAAGGATTGGAGGAAGGTGGTGCTAGAAGTTCTGGACAAGAAGGTATACATTAAGGATTAATAAATTGGTTATTTAAATTTATTCATTAAAAACCTTAATCATAACCGTATATTAAAAAAATCATATATTTTTTTCATTCGTGGTTAAATCGCATGGAACCAGTCGTATAGGATTTGTATCTAGAAAATATATGCATAGAAATTAGTTTAGGACTTTTTGAAGTCAGCCAGGATTTTAGAAAAGTAAAATCTGGATATTCGGATAATTAAAAATCATGGTAAGAAATTCTCATTTATTTGGATTACCGAATTAAATTTTAGTTAAAATTAATTTTGGGTGTTTAGTTGATTTATTAATTATTATCTGTTGAATGATATATTATATATAGTAGTATGTATACTAGTATTAGAACTGATATTCCCGCATGTTATAGCGGATGAGATCTCATACGCCCCACATAATAGCGGATGATCCTATATATCGCAATATCCCCCTTGAAGTAGGATTGGTATTTTTATGTTTTATTAACATCTGTGGACGTAGGGAAATAGGTTGGAGGGATCCAACTGGATTCCTCAAATATATTGTTTATTTTCATATATAATGATATATAATGTGTGTAGATAATCTATTGTCGATTATTGTTGAAATTTGAATTATTGGATGCTATAGTAGCACTAGCCTTTAATTTTGATATTTTTATATACCATAAATATAATTCTATGGAATTTGAAGGGATAAAAAGGAATTTTTGGTATAACAATATTTATATTGGGAATTGGGTTATTTAAAGGAAACTGTATTGAAAATAAAAATAATAGATTTTTGTTTAAGTTGCACTTAACTCTTCGTCAATTTTTTTAAGCTAGAGATTTTTAAAAATGAATTATATAAAATAATTTGTAAATGATATTCGGAAGATATAAAGGGAGTTGAAGTTGATATTAAAATAAACTTGAATTAATAAATGTAATTATTAAGGTAATGGATTTATAAAAATGGAATTTTATAGACGATATTATTTGTATAAAAAGTGAAACCCAAGGGAGTTATAAAATTTATAAACAATGCATAAATAAGAAAAATCAATATCGAATGATAGATTGAAAATATAAATTTACCGGTGGAATTTATATTAGAAAGTGGAAATAGAGTGAGAAAAATAGTGGAACTATTTTTGAACATAAAGATGGTTAAGGAGATTTGAATGGAAGTGATATGATGTGATTTGAGACAAATTTATAAAATGAATTAGTTATTGAGGTTTAAAATATATTTTCGATTCTAATAAGTTAATCTTGCCTTTCAAAAAGAAAATTTTGTTATTTTAAAACTATGAAATTTTAAACTAGCTAGGTTGAAATACTTTGGTAAGTAGATTTTTAAATATGAAGTATTTATTTTATTGAATTCTAACTTTTAAAATCAGCTTTGGAAATTTATTTGTTCAACTAAAAATGAGTTATTTGATGATTATAAAAGTGTTTTCGATATTTTAAATAATTATTTGCACATATTTTTAAAAATAAATTTTCGCTTTTTTAAATACTTATTATATATATATATAGAGTTTTGAAGTGATGGAAAATTTCACTATAAATTTTCTCGAGATTCGTAAATGCGGGTGTATAAATGGATATGATTTTGAGTAGAGGAAATTTATCAGTGATTACGGAGACTTTGGAATCAATTATGAAATATTCTCTGAAGAGTTAATATTGAGATGTTTTTCAAAAGTAAGACTTATAATGTTTTTTTTCAAAGTATAAAAATGGGATTTGGAAATATTTCTAAGTGTTGAGATGGTTTGAAAAAATCCGGTTATAGATATAAGTATTTGAAATTGTTCTCAAATGTTGGAAGAGATTGATATGTCTTATAAAAATATTTTAAAGATAAATATTTTGGAAATGTATAATAAGGCCCGGTATATGCTTATGGATGTTTTATTGATAGTTAAATAACCGACTATCAATATTGGCCAATTTTTGTTAATCGCTTCGAAGAGACCGGGATAAGATTTAATTATCCGAAAACAACTTCGATCCGGTTTGAACATTACAAATGAATACCGTGAAGATAATGAAGGCGGTGATTCGGTTTGTCCAGACCCAAGGCAACTTGTATGGACAAATGCTATCAGAACATCATCTTTGGATCCCTAGTAGCCCAGTCTTGTATGGCAGGCTGGTCTTGTGTGGCAGGGGATCTTGGCGAGGTCCTCGGTATGCTGTTCTAGAGGTGTGCTATTATGGGCGGTACCCCAGTAGCCCAGTCATTCGTATGG
Source organism: Allium cepa (assembly GCA_030765085.1). NCBI lineage: Eukaryota > Viridiplantae > Streptophyta > Magnoliopsida > Asparagales > Amaryllidaceae > Allium > Allium cepa. Next base: position 771,737,788 of record CM060939.1, on the reverse strand, counting down.
AATACATTTTCCAATACGTGCCATTGTGGTTTTGTTTGTAGAGCCTACTATGCTGGAATTTAATTAATATAACAATTTCAACTATTTGATAAGTATTTCTATTTAGACACTACTGTATTATCACTGGATTTTCCTATAAAATGTTTTGGTTATCATAAGGGAAAAACCCGTCATGTTTATGTGTGACGCGGTCTTACGAGATACCTTTCTTTTTCAAAGAATTTTAATAACTATAATAAATCAAACTGACTGTGTTTTCTATAACAACCCTGTATTTTGTGATTATTTTAATTTTTTTAATTTTATTTATTTTAACTAAAATTTCTGATTTAAAAACTTTGTTTTATTTATTAAAATGGATAAAAAAAATTATTTTAAATATAAATTTTGATTTTATGTGAATTATAATCCCAAACCTGAATAAATGGAATATTTTACAAAAATGTGAATTTTTGTCAAAATGGTCAAACTTTGACTTTTAAATTTAAAAATTAAATTTTTTAATTTTATCTTTTATTATGAAAATAGATTTAATTTCAAGAATATTGTTTTTCCTTTCGTTGAAATCCGGTTAATATTGTGAAAGTTATGCTTTTTATATTATTGTGTGTAAATTGTTTTATTTAACAAAAATTATTTATTTTGATTTATATAAATAATATTTTTGTTTGATATATCATGTTACAATTGTGTATGTATGTGTAACATGACATGTTACGTACGTATGTTTTATTTTATTTTAAACATTTTAAGTATTTAGACCCATTATTTATTTCTTGGAAAGAGATTTCAAATATATATATACGTTATTGTTTTAAAAGGCATATCTTTAAAATGTATTTAATATAACGTTATTGTATTTATTGGTTTGTGATAGCATCTTGTATACACCTTTCTTTAATATATAAGAAACGCATAAATTAAGATACTTACCTATTTTTAATTAAAGGCATACGTTACGTTTTGATTTATTACCTCTTTATCTTTCCATTATTGATTTCATACCATAACTCCTCCACGTTTGTTTCCGTTTGTTTCCTTGATTCCTAGCCACCTATATCACGTGAAAAATCTCTTCCCATCTTCATTTTGCAAGGCATTTCAGATTTTAAAAAAAAGTAAGCAATGTCTTCCTCTTTTTCTACCTTTTCTTCTTCACTTTTCCATCGATTTTTGCTTGTTTTGCTTGATCTTTTCACATATGTTGCTCGGCCTATAACCTCACCATCTCCTCCACCGACGACCACCACTTCCTTCCCACCATCCACGGACACAACTCATCCTCCTCCTATGACCTATACTGGCCGTGATCCTCCTTTGGAAAAAAACTCCAAAAAAGTTGCAAAACCCCTAGAATTTCCTAGCCGAACTCCTATAACCTCCACCACCTTCATTTGTTGCCACGGCCACCTCCTTAGCCACCACCACCAGTAAGCACCACCTCTGAACACCATCACTAACCCCTGACCTGACCTGTACTTGCCTCTGGCCGAGCCCATAGACCTTTGGCCGAGCCAAATAGGTGAACTAAACCTCCTCTTTAACCTTGCCTTTTGACCTTCCAATGTTTATAACTCCAAATCCCTTTGCATTCTTGACCTAGCTTTGTATTTTCAATTCCTAACCTGATCCATTTCCCACCTGAAAACATGCCAAAGCCGAGCCTAAGCATGTATGGCTGAGTATACATGGAGTTAAGGTCAAGCAAAAATTGAATTGGAAGTTGGATGATGTCTTTTATAAATTCTATTTCTTTTTTGTTTCAATAGATTTTGGTGTTGTAAATATATCTATATATATTGTTTTATTTTATTTTTGTATACAAGATTAACATCTTGGCTCTCTCTACACTCAAATCAAAAGTCATGTTATCATGCTTTCTGGATTTTTCATTGGTGTGTGTTGTTTGCTAACTCCAGCGTAAAGAGGTGAGTTTTCACTCATGACATTTATACTTATATAATTAGTGAAGTGACAACAAGTGAATGCGTAGAATTGTTATATCATGTTATACCTGCCTGTGATGTTAATTATATGATGTTAAACCCTGTTATAAACTTGTATCATCATCTGTAATATTTTATTCTGTTATACTGTGTATTTATTTCTGTTTCTCACACTACAAGTTCCCTATAGAATAGAATCACTATGGGTTGAAATGATACATACCCAAAGGGGGTTTAGAATAGGAAAAACCATTACGGGCTGAAATAATAGGCCTGGTGATTTATTTATTTATTTGTGTTTGTCTTGGGATTGTGGGTTTGAAATAAGCAAAACCCGGAAATTTTACTGATTACGGATGTAAATGATAATTTTCGTATCACTTGATTTAGGTCTGAAATATTGTCCGGACCCGTGGTTAATTCCAAAATATGATTTCTTATAAATTTCATGTATTGTAAATGAAAAAAAAAAAAATTTGACTTATATTGGACTTAAAATGGTTAAGCAGTGATTTTCTAAAAGGTTAAATGATATAAGTTAATAGATGGTTTGAGTTGTAGTGTGAAAGTTTGATTTAACTTAATAATGCGAATTTAAGTAAAAAATGGAATTATAAGCTTAACTTGGTAATTAATACAACCGATGTATGAATTGGATAAAAATAAAGTAATAGAAAATATCAAGCTATTTGTAAAATAAAGTTAAGCAACTTACAATGTATTTTAAATTTATGTAATTAGTTTAAAATGTTAAATAAATGGATAGTTAAATGGAAATTGGAATTTAGCTTGACTTGGAATTGTGAGATTTGGTTTTAAATGGAAGTTTAAGTAAATTAAATAAAATAGAAATTTAGTTCAACGTATGAAATGGTAATTTGAAATTTAAGTGATACATAATTGTTAAAAGGAAAGAATGGAAAATTTGTACACTTGAATTTAATAAGGGAAATTATTGATATTTATTGTGAAATTTACTTTACAAAATCATAAGTTCAAGGGTATTTAAATGACCATTTTTAAAGTGGAAAATATGAAATTTTATAAGTTAAAAATGGTTTAAATTGAAATTTATTTGTGGCTGAAATTCTACTGTAAATCTGAAAATGTCTTTAGTAGCACTTCAGAACTGCTATCATTGCTGTAGTTAACTTAAAATCTGAAGTAAATGATATTACAGCACTTTGTAAGTGTTGTGGTTGATAAACATGAACTATAGCTAAATTTTAACTAAGGCATATTACAACACTTGGTAAGTGCCATGGTTGCTGAATGAAACCAAAAACTTTAAAATAATAAAAGGGCTACAACAGCACTTGATAAGTGCTGCAGTAGGCTGAAATGAACTGTTTTCAAATGTAATTGAATACTACTGCAGTTCTATTTAAATGTTGTCTTTTCTAACTGAACCGTTTCAAATGAACTTAAATATTATAGCAGTTTTATTTTAATGCTGTCTCTGGCTGAAACGAACTGTTTCAAGTATAACTTACTACAACATTTTCTAAATGCTGTGAAAGACTGAAATTTTCAATGTTTATGGCTTTTAAGTGAATAAATGAGCTCAGAAAAGGCTAAATTTTGGGAATTGAGTATTTAATTTGTAAGTATAATGATTTCACTTTTAATGGTTTAAATGAATGATTTTAATTCGAAATTATAAACCATTTGAAATTTATAACCACGGGTATATTTCTCTGTATGTCGTTTAATTTCCTAGTGATTGTTTGATGCACACATTCAATTTGATAGTGTGACTAGAGGTGAGCGATTGCTGCAGCTCTGCGCTACCCTAGTCACATTTACACTGTTAGTTGCATGGTTTGCTTTAATATGGATATTTCTATTATAGCGTTTATTTCTGTTTAATTGATGGTTTAATGGATCCTTAAAGGATGGGCGATCCCAAGCATCCTTTAAGTTATTATGCCTTGCTATTACAGTTCACTTGAGTTGGTTTACATTGTATAAGTATGTATGTCCTGACTCGAGTGCTTTGTGTTTTACTTTACGCTCGGGTCAGCCTGCGAGTCACAGCTTTGGATTCACCTTATGGAGCTAGAGAATTGTTGGAGCTTATCTGACTATCTATTCGTCTAATTTTGATCCAGTTGTTTCCTATTCGGTATTGCTTCTGTATTAGTGATTTATGTATCCAGACTTCTATTGTATCTATTTTTAAACTATGATATTTTATATATGTTTTGAGAGTATGTAGATGGTAGCTTCATGAACTACTATAGTATTTTCTTCCGCTGTGAATTATTCTAATATTTCTGTGTTTGTGATTCTGTGTTTGATTTTATTTGCTTCAAATTTTATAACAATCTCTAATTTTGAATTATTCAAGTCCGACATGTGTGGATTTTTGTCGATTTGAATGGTCCAAAATAGTTGGTCGTTACATTTTCTCATGCTGGTTTTCCAGACTGACTCAGTTGTTATTTATTATAGTGCTCGGTTCAGACCGAGTATTACAAATTTAGGATATAATGCTATGGAGCTCAGGAGGCGGTTGGAGGAGTAGAGATGTATCTCCGTACTTGATTTATATTTCCACTGTATGAGGACAAGTTAGTAAACTGTCCAGATTGATTGCTGTATATTATACTCTAATAATGGTATGTATATCAACAACACAGTTCTTGTATTAAAAATCTATTGTTATATATTATATTTTGTTCCCCTGTGATTGTGAGATTGTAACGACCCAGAATTTCTATAAATTAAATTTGTATATTTAATTAATTTTAAATATTAATAAGTGAAATTAAACAGTCGAATAATTTATTTATCGAATATTGGATTCAATTGGACAATTAAATCGATAATTTAATAATTGAAATTCCAGAAATAATTGAAAATTGGGTTTATTATGATTGAAAATGATTTGTAAAATTTTATTATATCATATTAAAGTTATAGAGATGTTATAGAACTTTTAAAATGGAATTAAAGTTAAATTGTGAAAATTGAATATTTTAATATTTAAATCGACTAGTGAAAATAACCAATTTTTAAACAGTCTCAGAATTGGACGAAACTAGTTCCATTGGATCCGTAATAGTTTGTTATTATCGTATTTCAATTTTCGAAGCAATCGGAGTTATCGTTTGACCGTGGCAGCTCGAAACGCATCGAAATTGTTTTAATATTAATTTGGCGAGTTAAAATAGTCATTTTTCAAAAAGTCTCGGATTTTGACGAAACTAGTTTCATCGGATCCGTAATGTAATATTATTATAAGGTTTCAAATTTCATGTCAATCGGATTTACCGTTTGTCCGGGGCAAGCCAAAACGGCTAGAAAATCGTTTAATCGATTTAATTTAAAATTGAACGTTTATTGCCATAACTCGCGCAGATGACCGAATTAGCTCCCGAAACACGTTCCATTGTGTTCGGAACGCGGAGTAAACCTTAGAAACGCCAACCGGCACGCTTCGTTTGGAGTTCGGAAAATCCGGGATGAATAGTGTCGCGTATTTTTCTATAAAAGGACCTCAATCTTCATTTTTGCAAATAAAAACAAGGCTAGGGTTACAGCCGCCACCCTCTTGATTAATGGCCAGAAAATTTCGAAACTTCTTTCTCATTTTCTTCTCAATCCATCAACAATTAGCAAAAATTCTCAACTACAAAGTTGTAGAGAACGATGAAAGCTTCAAATCCATACGGAGATGATCGAAAACGAAGCTTCGAATCAACGGGAAATCGAGCAAGAAGGGGCTACGTTTTTCACGCAAATAAAGGTGATAGGGGAGGCCGAGTTCAACATGGTGGCAGCCGATGATGGCTCTTGAGCGGGGCTTCGCAACGATGGTCTCCGATCGTCTTCAAGTCGAGTGTGGTGGTCGCAATAATTCATTGAAGAAGGGCGGCTATGGGTTAGGTTTTCACGTGAAAACTTGGAGAGGGGAGAAGAGAAAGAGGGCGGCCAGATCTGATGGGTTGAAAATGGACGGCCTGGATTGAGTCTGGGTATATAAATAAATGAAAATTGTAAATTTATGTATATATAATTCGTGTAACTTTAAACTAGTATATCTTTTTCATACGAGGTCCGTTTTGGACGAAACTTTTTGCGTTGGCTTCGTTTCGATGAGCTCTATGCGATGCAACTGGATTGGAGTCGTTTGGAGCTAGTGAGAATTTCGGGTAAAATTAAACGCGCGTTTAATTTTATTCGAAATAAAAGCTGAAACGGAATTAAAATCAAGGTGAGAACTTCTCACTCAATCGAATCGGTTTCGATTTTAATTTTAAATAGTTATATTTCAAATTCTGGAATGCATGTTTGAATGATGATTGTTATCTATTGATTGTTAAAATAGACATTATGCGCCGTTAGTAAGCGGATGTTATTTATTAAAAACATATACCGCGAATATTTCACAGTACAGTGAAATTGGTATTATTTATGTACTTGGAGTTGATTTTCCCGCATTATATAGCTGATGAGACCCTATTGCGTTGTCTATTAAGCGGATAATATTTGATAAATCCCATATACCGCGATAATTCCGTACTGGAGCGGAATTGGTATTGTGCTAATGTTTTTGGATGCAGGGAAAAGGGTTGGAGGGATCCAACTGGATTCCTCAACTGTATTGATTTATTTACAGATATTGTGATATTTGTTGATTATCATATCGATATATGATATTTGGATGTCGTGATTGACTATTTGGTGCTGCTGCATCATCGGATCCATTTCTGAAGTTTTAAATTAATGATTTTTGGTTTTAAAAGGAATTTAAAGTGATTTTCGAAAGTATTCGTTTTATTAAATTTTGAATTGTTAAAAATAAATAAACGTTAAAATTTTAATGTTATAAAAGTATGATTTTTATGAAGTGAAAGTGAAAAGTGATTTTTGAAATAAATAGTTAATAAATTTATGAAATGGTTTAAATTGGAATTTTTGGACAATTACAAATAATTTTTATAAAAGATTTATAAAATGGATATTTATAAATTAAAAATATTGGAATTATAAAACAAGTTTATTAAGTGTTAAAATAAAGAATAAAATGGATTTCATTGAAAATTATAGATTTATAAATTGTGAAGATATAAAATAAATAGATGTTGTAAAATAAAAGATTTATAAGTAATTAACTTGTAAACTGGGTTTTAAGCATATAAATGGGATATTAATAGAAATTGTTAATAAAGGAAATTTTATAAGTTGAAGTTGTTATAAAATATAAAGGAATCTTATAAGTAATATGATTTATGATTTGTGAAGCTTTAAAAGAATGATTTTGTAAATAAATGAAATATAAGTAATCAACTTATAATATGGACTTTTGGTATATATTGAGATATACAAATGGAATTGGTTAATAAAGGAAATTTATAAATCGAAGCTTTTAAATAGAAAAGGAATTTATAAACATTGTTTATAAATTCGAAATCAATTTAATTTGACAAATTGAATATTGAAGTTTATTAAAGGAAATATATTCACGATTTTGGACAGTGAATACATTATTGAATAAAATGGTCATGTTTGGCAAAATGAATATTATAGAATAAAGTTAATTATTTTAAAGATGTTTTAAAATGTATTATGAATCGAAACCATAGATTTCAACATTTATTGTTGAAATAGACGTTTTCGAGAAATAAGGAAATGGTGGACTATAACACAGTTGTTATAGTAAATGATTTCCGAAAGGAAATGTTTTTGTATAGTATTGGGATTTATATATCTATTTAAACTTTGAATCCCTATACTAGTGATTTTGGGTCGTCGTAACGATGTTTTACACAACATTCGTTTTTGACCCAAATAAATGTGTTAAGAGAATGAGTTCCTTAAAGGAATGAAATATATACTTAATTTCGATTTAAGTATATTGAATATTTCAAATAGTGAAAATAAATAGATTTGTGAAGTACTTATTATTAAATAAGTATGGAAATATTTTTCCAATGTGAAATGAACGTTTTAGAATTTATCTTTTTGAAGATAAATTGAAAGTGAATATTGAAAATCGTACATCATAGATATTTTAGGATTATAAATTCACTATGGAATTTATAAAAGAAAGGGGAATTTGATTAAAAATAAACATTGATTTATTTTTGAAGTATGGAAAGATATATCTAGTAAAGATATTTTTGAAAGTAAATAATTTGGGAAATTATTTGGAATTTGGTGATGTTGAGCATGCCTATTGATAGTTAAATAATCCGACTATCAATATTTACCTTTAAATAGGTATTTGTTGTGATTTGCTTGAATTTGAATGCCACACTTATTTTTGAATAAGCGCTCACTATTCGGGTTAGCCGGGAAAGGACCTTGGGGTCGTATAACCCATTCCGAATATGTGATACGTCGTAATGCATTGCATTTGATGACCGGTGTTGAAGACCGGATATTTTTGAAAACGGAAGGATTACCATTGAGTTACTCTACATCGGATGATCTCCGATATAGAGGTTTTATCACCCTTAGTGACGGGAAGTCCGGACGTGATTAGAAATTATCCGGAATGCAAGGACTTCTTTGTAAGTGCCTTCGGTTCTGTTCGAGCCCGGAACAGACTTGTATGGATTGTATGTCTGACATTACAAATTGAGATATAAAGTTGATCTCTTTCAAATATATTTCTGTTGGTGGCGGAAAATTTATTCTCTTAGCTTAACACCCTTCTCTGAGACGTACGAGCTCAGAGGTTATGTAGTTGAAGGTTATTAGTGATATACTCCCAATTTGGTAGTGTGGCATGCTGAGTGTTGCTGTGAAATGATCATTGATTGATCATTTGTGATATGATCATTTGTTTGATCATTTATCTTGGTGATCATTTCTATGATCATTTGTTGACCCAAAGCACGGCTTTTGTATAAAGCGTAGCTTTGTGGACGAGACTTCGTCGGACCTCACTCCTCGGAAATGGTCAAAACAGGAAGAATGCAGCAAGGTATTATGGGGTAGCGCCCCTTTAGTGTATGTCATTCCTTCTGGATAGAGGTGGTATCATGGAATGGAGCCCAGATACTTAGGCTATGTGGTTACTGCATTATTATTCTTATGTGGTTGTTGAAAATCGAGGATCCTCGGATAGATCGGTTACGATCGGGGGATGACATACTCGTGTCAGTAGTTACCCAGTTAGGGGTAACCCGGGCTTGTGTTGGCAGAGATCCGGTTTGGTTCTCGGGACGTCATTCCAGAGGCGTTTCCATGTGGAAATGGGAAGTTCCTTGGCCTGACCATTTGTTGGAAATTAATTCCCAATACGAAACCCTGTACGGTTTTAGTTGTAGAACCTGCCATTTACTTATGGTGGTCACCACTGTTTAGATGGTAGCTATAGTAGGCATAGTTCGAAATGTCTATGCTGGCTAAGATTAATATTCTACTTTTGAAATGTTTTCCTCAATGCACTAGTAATAATATCAAATGTTTCTTTTTAATGCGTATCAAGCATCTTTGACTATCATAAGGAGAAATCTCCTCCGATTCTGCGTTTGCATTGTGTGTGTGTGCGGGAGGCCTTATGGTAGTCTCCATTTTTTAAAAAGCATTGCGAATTGACTTTAAAAATATTCCTCTATTTTGTTTTAAAGATAAACTGTTTTGAGTTCTCACACCAGTCATATGACTGACTCGGAGTTTATTGTTTTCCTTCCTAAACTCTGGGTGCCCACCAATTTCCACACGGGCAGTCAAGAGACAGGTTTATCAGGATATTCAGGAGTTGCTGGAGGCAAGCTGGATGGCATGGCGTATTACTTCCATATAGTATTTCTTTTCCACTGTTATGTTGTTGTACACTCTGATTGATGTAATGTAATGTAATATGATGTAATGTAATAACTGATATAGTTCTTTGTTTAAAGATTATTCATTTATCTATTATATGTTGTTCCGCTGCGATTGTGAGATTCTGATGTTGTTCTGTTATTTCTTTCTGTTCTGTTCTATCCTTTTTTCTCTCTTCTTCTACCTCTTTCTTCTTCTTTAACCCTAACGGTACGGTTTTCCGGCCTTCGATTGCTCGACAGTTGATACAGTGGACGTATTGATGTCGGCGTTCGTGGACGAAAAATCGCAGTCGTTACAGAGATTCTATTGTTGTTGTTTTTTCTTCTATCTTTTTCTTCTTCTTGCCCTAGTCATTCGCTCTTCCATACACTTTGGGTTAGACAAGAGTGAATTGTTGTCTCAAATGGTATAGAACTGTGGGTCGCTACATTTATTTTGGATACTTGTGAGGGAAAAACCCATTTCGCTAAGCGGCATGGTCACATTAAATATCTATTTATGATAGGAGACGATAGGGGATTATTCATACCAGACTTATTGTTTGACTCGAAGTTTGTTTTTCTCAACAAACTCTTGGATACTCAAAATTAATTTGAGTAGTCTAAGAGCGGGAGATTTTCAGGTTTTTGGACGAATAAGCTTCTGAAGACGTGCAGGAGGCAGTGTTAGCTATTTAGGAGTTATTTTGTGTTTTACCCTGTGATGTGCTAAGAACTGTAAACTTCATATTATTAGTTCTCTTATCATCAGAAGGGGACATCTTCATATATCGCTCTTATCGTATTTTGTACATGTATATGTGATCTTAACGCGTCTGGGATTATGTAATTAAATTTGAATATTATTCATAAGAAACGAGAAATTCTATTTTGTGTAAGTTTAATTTTTTTTTTTTATATTTTTGTGTTCCTACGTATCAATATTAACTATGCAGTATTCGGTTGTCAAGAAATAACAATTACGGATGACTGCAGCATCGGTAGCGGTTAGTTTTGGACCTCAAAAGGTGGGATGTTGCAACTTCCAACATTGAACTATCATGCTTTTGTGCATTGATAATGCCTTCATGCACTAGTATAAATTTATCATTATACACTATTCTTTCCATTGTGAGCTATGCGTTAAGGTCATACCGAAATCTTTAGTTTATTTTATTTAAAATTTACTACATAGTATGCTACACTTGGTATTAACATATATTATGGGCATCGTAAATGGTTGGTCGTTACACTTGGTATCGGAGCTTAGATTATCCTATTAGAGAGAAGTGGACCATGCTATATTGTTGAATGACGTAGGAGTACTTGAGTGAACCAATACTTCCATGAGTACAGCTGTATCAATGAAATGCACCATATGGACATTAGAAAAAACAAAGTACACACAAAGGCACTAATATATAACATGTCATTTGCATTGGTAGTTACACCCATTTTTCTTCAGTTGTACGACCAACGCAAATGAAGACGACGCAACAGACAATTTTTTGTAGCGTCTTCTATATGACTGATGCAAATGACCATAATTTGCGTCGGCTGTTTAAAAGAAACCGATGCAAAATATTATTTAATTGTGTCGGCTATTAACCAACAACCGGTGCTACTTAACGTGTATAGTGAAGCAAAAGACGACGTCTTGCGTCGGTCGTTGTCAAACAGCCGACGCATATAATTGTCATTTGTGTCGGTTTCAAACGGCCGATGCAAACTAACATGTATAATAATCGCTACTTGCATCGGCTTTTTGTTAACGACCGGCATAATTGATAAAAATTTGCGTCGGTCATTGATGATATGAAAACCGAAGCAAAATCCACCTGGTTGAAACTGTTTTTGGTTTTGTTTTAAAACCTAAAACAATATCAAATTGAATTTAAAATTTTCATAAATGCAACGTTACTACGAATCTGATCAAACAAACAATATGATTATACTATCTATCGACATAGCTCATACTTATAGACAAAAAAAAGAAGCACAAAACGTATATACTCCATCACACACATCAACGTACATAACAAAAAATTAACATACATAACCAAAAAACGTACATAACAAAAGATTAACATACATAACAAATGATTTACGTATATATCAAAAGAACGTACATAACAAAATAAATCTACATCCAATTATGCATGATATAACTAGCTAAATTATCCTGAACCTCATCTATCTCTTGTTGGTTATAAACCATCTCGTACAAAGTCCTGCGGTTAAAAGATTATTCCAAATGTTAATCATACAACTATTTAACATATAATATGAAGAAAACAAATTAAAGTGGTGCCTTTTTTAAATCGATGCATTGATTATGGTTTTTCACTATGTCATGCATATACCTCATCACATAATATACACAATACATTTCTCCAGCTTGTTGAGGACACTATAACAATATTACAAGATGATATAATAGTCAGTTTAAATGAATTTATATGCCAAACGATATATTGTATTTTCTATTATATTTTTTGTTAGAAAACCAAGTCACCTTAACATACTTTCATTTCAAGGTAATTCCTCGAGACTTGTGGCCGAATGCCTTTTAAATTTTAAAGGCCCTACACATGTATTGTTTGAAACATAATACAAAATTATGGTATTAACTTATGGTTGTGCTATCCGGTTTTATGAAATTAAAGTCAGCTGTCGATATTAAAGACGTGGGTAAACCAACAAACCAAAATGTTGTATTAACTTATGGTTGTGCTATCCGGTTTTATGAAATTAAAGTCAGCCGTCAATGTTAAGGACGTGGGTAAACCAAGCTGTGGTTGGGCAGAAAGTAGCGGTTCAGTATTCAAAAGTCCAAAAAGGGAGGGAAATTTGTTAAAAAGGAAAAAGCGTACGAGCTCGGAAATGCTAGCATCATCATTACTCAGATGAATAACGCAGGAAACCATCCAACGCAAGCAGCTTCTTCATTGCTCAATGAGTCCGATCTTCTGCAATATTTTATATAACAGATAATTGGAAATTTCTGTGATCTGGGACATTAGGGTACTCTCGTTAATAGAATATGGATGGATAATGATATTGTGCAGAGGAACAAGAGTTTGATCCAAGACTAGACGTTGTCCTAATTTTATTAAATGACGGTGTTGTTTGAAGAGTAGAGTGCTGCAGTGTATTTTATTCCATTCTGCTCCATTTCAGCTTCCATGCTAACTTCGTAGTAAAGTGCTGCACCTTCAGTAGGCAATAAAGTTCTGACACTAATTGTGTGAGCTTGAAATCGATACAGGGGTGTTGTAGATTCTATCATCAGGCATTTTCACTATTAGAAAAGATGTATTTTCTTCTTTACTTGTTTGTGCATTATATTTTTTGAATTTTTTTAAAACTTTCATTTGTTTATAGTGTTGGTCGTGTAACACTGAATGTTGATTATTAAATGCTAAGTATTAATATAGTTATTTCATTTTTTTTAAGTTTTGAATGAGCACTCTTGTATTAAACAAAACAACAATGATGACTGTATTGGAATCAAACAACTACTTTGATTCAATTGAATGCAATTAGTTTTTTTAACCAGAAATACCATAATAATTCTCTATTAAACAATTAATAGATTGAAAAGGAAGAAAACAACAACGTTTGGAATTCAAAAAGATAGAGTGGGTATAAGACTAGTAAATGTGATGAGAAAGTGATCAAAGTAGTAACACAAGAATAGATGGAGAGTACATAACATTTGGAGGAGAGTATAGTACCACAATCATTTAACTTTGCATTATTAGGTTGCAAAATACACATGGATTCGCTGTGTCCTTGCTTGGGATTTGATCAGATTGGCCCAATTTGCACTACAAGGGGAGGGGGGATTTCCGACGGCTGAAAACCGTCGGCGGCCGTCGGAAGCCGTCGGCGGCCGTCGGAAAAAGCCGTCGGAAATGAAGGCGTCGGGAAGCAGTATTTCCGACGGCTACCGACGGGTGATGCCGTATACATTATCGACGGTTTCCGGCGGTTTCCGGCGGTTTCCGACGGCTTCCGACGGCCGTCGGAAACCGTCGGAAACCGTCGGAAATCAGGCCAATAAGCCGTCGGAACCCGTCGGAAACCGCCGGAAAATTTCGACCAATAAGCCGTCGAGAGCCGTCGGAAGCCGTCGGAAACCTGTTGTTTTTTTTTAAAATCTGCTGCAAATAGAGCCTTCCAACCACATTTCTCTTCCAAACACTACAATATCAATACTGCACAATCAAATAAACAATAATCCAACCAAACATGCAAACCAATACTCCAAAATATTCAATAGACACAGAAATAAACTAAATTAGAATAAAAATAAAATACAAAATATACATAACATTCCAACATTAACAATAATACTAACAATAACTGTTCTAATCATGCATATCCTGATACAGCTACAGAACCAAGTGTATTATACATAATTATACATATCAACAATTAATTGTTCCTTCTACCAAATCATTGTAAACTAAAACTAAACATACCTGCACGAACGAATTAGAAAGCAATGAATCAATCTGCCCCAGATCCAGAGCCAGCCGATGAAGGGAAGCGGCCACCAAACTGCTGCATGTACTCAAATAACTGTGCCGTCTGCATGGCCTGTTGGCGGTTCTGCTCCTCCAACTGCTGAACTCTAGTCTGTAATTCTTCTATACTTGCTAGCTCGCTCTGAGGTCTACTCCGCCGTCTCCTACTCTGACTACTGGACTGCAATAATTGAAAAATAAATAAAATCAAAGTTTATTGTTTTGAAAAGGTAAGAATATCATATTTTAAGTATTTTAAGAAAAATTAAATTATTTACCGCTAAATTGCCAAATCCGTATCGTCGACCATGCTCTGGTGGACTCATAACGGACTCAAAAATAATGTCCTCTTCATCGGTCGTCAGCTGCTCTCGACCCGTATCAGAAAGGAGTTTCTGTCGCTGCTCCATAAACATCTCCTGCATTGACAAATTAATAATATCATATCTTATTTCATAATAATTTGACAACTAAAACAATTACTAATACTGAATAAAATGAAATATGCTTACATGGCTTTTACTGGATTTATCGTCCTGCCATGTGTACGAAACAGTCCCGTCTGGATTAACATGCTCAACAGCATGCGTACGGGTGAACACGTCCATATAGCTGACAGGACCATGTGCCTCGGCTTCCTGAAGTTGATTGTTACATACAATTATTATACATTTAAAATCATATAGCATAAACTATTTACATTTATTATTCAGTAATTAAATTTACCAACTCCTGCCGATACTGCTGAAACGACTTCGATCCTCCGCGATGAGTAACGGGATTCTTATTTCTATTTGCAGAGTTTCTATCTGACTCTGCCTGTACATTCAAAATTTGATACATTATTTTTCAATCACGTTAAATTAATAATTGAAAAAAAATTAGTATACTTGCCTTCGCCTCGTCCGTCTCCCAGTAGCTCAACCAAGCTTGCCACACGCTCTCCCCCATCCACCGTGGTCTCTTCCCGGATTTCTTAACCTCAGATATCGTGTCTCTGTAGTTCTTTCGCATCTTCCTCATCCAGTATGCTCGTGCCAGCTGCATATCATCTGTCTGGATGTCTATCTCAGCCTGTGTTAAAAAAAGATTACACTTTAAACGATAAACGGTAGAAAAACGACAAAAACGAATTAAAAATGGAAAACATAAAAATTACACATACTAGGACATCCTGCCATATGCACTCTATGATGTGCGGAGGGATGGTATCCCACTTTGGCCAGCACGCACTCATCCTACTACGATATGCTGCTCTGGAGACGTCCAACACTACCTTAGTGGGTAGTAGCTCGAACCCCCTGTTTTTAAGTACGATACAGATAAGTACATACGTATAGTATAGAAAAAATAAGATGATGAATAAGATTTAATTTTTACCCATCTGCTTTGGGGGCTAACGTAACAACTGGACGGTGTGGCGCTTGCGATGGGCCACTGCCATCGCCTCCTGAAGAACGGGAAGAGCTCCTCCCTCTATGTGACATAATGATAAACCTGTGACGTTTACACATCATTATATAAGAGAATAAAAACATGATAATGAAATATATTTCATATGAACATGACATCAATGGTATAAATTGCTTAATTATAATGACTGAAATGTAAATAGACATGTAAGTTTGTTATACCTGATTCATGATGGGTGTACTCTTCCTACGATAAGCAGAGTTCATTGCATTTTTAATAAAAATTGCTAAATAAATGACAAATTGAAATAACATAAAACAATAGTAAACGGATTTAGTTTCATAGTTACATCAATTTCATAATACATCAAGAATTCAACATAGTTACATCAATTGCAAAAAAACAGATTCAAATTTATATCAGTCATCATCGTCTTCTGATTCAGATTCGGTCTCGTTTTCGACGATATTTTCCTCTGCACTGTCAAACGCTTCTACCAAAACATTTGATTCATCGATCAAAGGACCAAAATCTGTATGATCGTCTGTAATTATTATTTCGTTATTTTGCTCAAGATCTGCCTGATAAGCTTGTTCGTCCGGAATATTCTTCCCATCGAATGTGAATCTGGCCTTTGTTTTAAAAACTGCAGACCAATCTGCTTTATCTCTTTTTAGAGACGGATAAGGAGCGTAATAAACTTGCAATGCTTGTTTGGCTAGTACAAAAGGATCATACTTGTGATAGTGCGATGTATGCTTTATTTCGATAAGATTATAATCCTTATGCACATTAATTCCAGAACCTGGAACATTGCTAAACCAATTGCATCTAAATAGAAACACCTCCTCCGCGGGTCTTGAGAAATATGTCAGTTGCAAAATTTGTGTTAGAACGCCATAAAAATCATTTAAATGGTTTTCTGGATCGTCACTACCTTTAACAAATACACCAGTATTATTTGTTAATTTTTCTGCACCGTATTCTTTAGTGTTAAATTTGTATCCATTGACGAAATATATTGGATATGTCTTGACCACTCTTTTTGGTCCCATTGCAAGATGTTTCAACCCTTCGTCAACAACACAATTTTTCGGCTCATAAACGTAATTTGAAAACCAACGGGAAAATTCTTTACTGAGATCTCCGTTCGGATGTTCCCGTTCATAAACACTGTTTATATAAACAAATTATTACATTAGGTTATACACGCGCATGCATTACAGAAAAGAATAAAACAAAAATTATTATTTCAGATTACCTAACAAACGGTGCAACCTCGGCACAATTTAGAAGAATATAAGTGTGTGCTACACGAAGATCTCTATCGTCTAGCCATATTTCCACACATTTTCCAGAAGGCCGACCATGTTGTCTAAAAATAGATAACATTGCTTGAGAGGACTCTTGTTCGTCGCCTTCATCATTACGAGGAACACTTTGAAATGAAATATTCACATGGTCACTGAAATAGTGAGAGAAAAAGAACGAAGCTTCTTCTTCGATGTAAGATTTACATATCGAACCTTCAACTCGTGCTTTTTGTCTCACTTTTTTCTTCAGATGATTCAAATATCTATGCAACATTAATTTATATTAACTTCATCTTTCAAATGCAATTAAATTACGTTATAACATATTACATACCTCTCAAATGGATACATCCATCCGTATTGGACAGGACCTCGAAGTCGTGCTTCAGATGGAAGATGAACAGGTAAATGTTCCATCACATTAAAAAAACCTGGCGGAAATATTTTCTCTAATTTGCAAAGCAATATAGGAATGTCCACTTCAAGTTTACGTAAACGTTGCACTTTTAAAGTAGTCGAACAAAGCTCTTTGTAAAACATACTAAGCTCCGTTACTACCTTCCAAACTTTTAACGGCAGTAGTTCTTTAAACATAACGGGAAATAAATTTTCCATCATTATGTGACAGTCGTGAGTTTTCATTCCGCTCAATCTACTATTTTTAAAGTCAACACATCTACGAAGATTTGATGATATCCCATCAGGAAATCTTAACCCTTCCACCCATTTTAACACAGCTTTAACTTGATTATTATCTAATTCGTAACAAGCTTTTGGTTTTTTACTGTCATTTGGTTTCATATGAAGCTCGGGACGTTTGCATAATTCTTCTATATCACGTCTTGATTTCAAATCATCCTTCGTCTTCCCTTTCACATTCAAAATTGTGTTAAACACATTATCAAATACATTTTTCTCATTGTGCATCACATCTATGTTATGGCGAAGCAGAAGATGTTTCCAATACGGCAACTCCCAAAAAATAGTTTGTTTGCACCAGTTATGAACAACTGATTTGCCTTCAATTTCTGTTTGCTCCCCCGTTTCATATATCTTTGGATAGTCCTTAACAAGTTCATATATGTCTTCGCTTGACCATATCGTCGGTGGTTGTCTATTTTCTACTCTATTAGCTAAAAAGTTTTTCTTGTCTCCTCTGAAGGGATGATTTACATGGAGAAAATATCGATGACAGTCAAACCATGAAATTTTCTTACCATGAGGTAAAGAAAACGCTCGTGTTTCATCCATGCAATATGGACATGCTAGACGACCGGCAGTACTCCATCCCGAAAGCATTGCATAGGCAGGAAAATCACTTATAGTCCACAACAAAGAAGCAAACATACGAAAATTTTTCTTCTTTGACACATCGTATGTTTCTACTCCTTCGTTCCACAGTATTTTTAACTCCTCAATCAACGGTTGTAAATATACATCGATTCCTTGTGTCGGATCGTCGGGGCCAGGAACGACAACAGTAAGAAACATATATTGCGTTTTCATGCACATCCATGGAGGTAAATTATACGGTGTGACGATAATGGGCCAGGATGAATATTTAGAACCAAATTGAGAAAATGGAGAAAAACCGTCCGTACATAATCCTAATCTAACATTTCGACTCTCCGCTGCAAAATTTGGATACGTTTTATCGAAATGCTTCCATGCTTCTCCATCGGCCGGATGTGTCAACGTACCCTCTTCCTCCGTTCTCACGCTATGCCACCTCATATTAGACGCAGTTACAGAAGATGCGTATAATCTTTGAAGTCTTGGAGTTATGGGTAAGTAGTGCATACGCTTGTACGGAACTTCCTTACCCTTCTTTTTTCTTGGTTTGTATCTCTCCTGGTTACAAACTTTACAATTTCTAAGGTTTGCGTCTTCTTTCCAAAACAACATGCATCCTTTTAAACATGTATCTATTTTCTGATACGGTAAACCAAAAGCCGACATAAGTTTTTTAACTTCGTAGTGATTTTCACACATTAGATTATCGGGCGGCATATGTCTTTTTGCAGCTTGTACAACAGCCGTAAACCCAGCTTCAGTGATGTTGTATTTTGACTTCATCGCAATGTATTCTGCGATTACTGACAGCTGCGTGCCGCTTTTACAACCATCCCAAATAGGTTTTTTAGCTGCATCTAGTAAATCATAAATTTTCTTAGCTTCAATATTTGGTTCTTCAACATTTACATCATCGTCGTCAACTTCAACCATAGGAAACATTGATCGTGCTGCATCTTCGACCATATTTTCTATACGGGTCGTTGAAACTATTTCGTTAACGACACTTTCAGACTCTACAGAAGTATTTGCTACAACTTCTCCATGCCGATCCCAAACATAATATTCGGGTGTGAAACCGTGTTGGCACAAATGAACTTTCACAATATCTGGTAACAAAAACTTCAAATGTCTACACCTACTACACGGACAACGAATTTCTGGATCGTTTCCGTTATTACTTAAGGCGAATTCAACAAACACGTTTATACCGTTATAAAAATCTTCTTTTATTGAGCCCCTCATTCCTTTTCTTTGGTACATCCATCTCCTTCGATCAACAAAATAATCAATCATTTTTCCTATTTGACAAAATGAGAAGTTCAAAATTTAATATTTATTTTGAAGAATACACATTCGAAAAAGATTATTTTCATGTTCGTATAATATTTTGAATTTAAAGAACAACTTCACAAATTTAAAAATATTTTCAAATAGGGCACATTTCATTTTTTAACGTACGTAACGATTAAAAATATATAATTTTTTTTCATTGGTCAGACATCCTACCTCCCATTACAAACACAGTAAGCATTTACATTTCGTATATTACTTCGTCCCAAACGATTCAATAAAATTTCGGCAGCATTTCCCTTTTGTTCCCTGCATTGTACACAAATGCGTGTACGCAGGAAACAAAAAAGAAAAGTTAGGGCGAAATTTTATGAACCGTTTGAGACGAAGTAGTATACAAAATGTAAATTCTTACTGTGTTCATAACTTGTCCAATACAGGGACAAATCCGACAAACATTGTACCAGATGAATATAAATGGTCGTTTTTCGAAAAAAACGACTATTTATACAACGATCATGTACAACACTCGTCAGACGGGGCCAAAAACTCTCTAAGGGACATTTGTCGGTTAACATGCGCGCATTTTACTCAAAAATACAGTTTTACTCACTGTTCACATTTATATATTAATTTCACACATTTATTCGACGTATTACGCATCAACTTAGGGCTGGTTTAACATTTTGTCATTTTTCAATACACACAATTATAATTTAGAGTAATGCATTTTTTTTGTGTCATAAGTAAAAACGTGCACAATATAATACTCCTAGTTCATTCAATCATTTTATCTTATTCCAAATAACGTATACAATCGTCGAATCAAGGCATACACAACAAAATACATATACATGAACATGCACAAATTATACGTGTTTATCACAATTTCACGATAAAAGATGAAATTGGTATACCATGTGATGCTATAAACCGTTATTACGCTAGTGGAAACAATTGCAATCATTAATTCGCCCTAATTTATCAATTTATGCAAATCTATAATTAGGGTAAAAACTGAATTTTTCATAAAAATAAGAGATTATACCTGAGATTAAGAGTACTGAAGCTTGATTAGAGTGCGTTGGAAGATCCGGAAGCTAAAAATTAGGGATTGGAAGCTTAGGGGTTGAATTTGGGGGGTTTTTTGGGTTTTTTTCGTATGAAATGGAGGAGGAAGAAAGGGCTCGGCTGGCTGGTATAATCGCAAATTTGCGACGGCTTCCGACGGCCGCCGACGGCCCGTCGAAAGCCGTCGGAAAATGGCCGTCGGAAGCCGTCGGTCTTGGCTGTCGGTATTCTGCCTTTTTCTTGTAGTGTTGCTTTAATGCTACCTTTTCTTAAAAAAAAGTTTTAAGTCTAACATAGAAGCATCAAGCATGCAGTAACATATGTGATCCACCACTGAGCAGCATGCCTTGAAGAAAGATGAAATCAAAGCATAATGAGTTGGGTCATCATAAACTAATGGTATTTGATTACGTGATGCGAACATTCTATTTTCAACGACGACCAATTCCAGACGTCATAATTTAAATAAGTAAATATTTCTCTGCTCTCCTGTATCGTAAGGACATTGTCCGTCTATGACCGTGTATGTCTTTAATCTTTAATCTGTAGCAACACGTAATCAAATACCAGTAGTTAATACTTAATACAACATTTTGGTTTGTTTCCAATTAACTAGTCCCTTGATCAGTTATTACCAGCTACCATTTGGTTCTTGGTTTTCTAAAGTGAACAAGGCATTTCTAAGACCTTTCATGACTTGTCCAGTGATTCAAATTGACATGAACAAACAGTTGTTTAAAATGCTCTAATAGTGAAATTAGTTGTAATATATACATGCATACATACATACATACATATATACATACATATACACACATACATACACGAATTCAATATGTACCAGAACAGTTTTTCAATTTGGTTATTGAAGATGAATATGTTCATACCTAAAGCACGTACAGTCTGCAATGATAGTATAATCATATTTATGACTGAAAAATGTTTTCAAAGCTAAAATGGTAAGGATTGCAGCCATTGTCAAGAAAGGTGGTTTCAGTTTCATTGGCAGCCTTAGTAAAAACCTAACATTTCTTGTGACCCATATTTTCTCTTTATGAACTAAAAGGAAGAATCCACTAATCCATGGACATCATATTTTATTTAAAACGATCTGGAAGAATTGATTGCTCGAGAGAAAGAAAGATAAACGTTGAGTGAACGAATGAAATATTGAACTTTCCATGTATAATCTGTATATGTATTTTACGACCATAATAGCATTCTATGCCTATCAATATAATATTGATATTACAGTTTATAATCGAATATAGTTAGTCATTGGATATTACAGTTTATATTCACGATTTCAATATATAGATTTTAAAAAATCATGAATATACACATGTAGAGTTGCACAAAACTGCACTGCTGCAAGTGTAGCAGTGCAAAAACTGCACTGTAGCAAGTGCAGTAATGCTGCACATGCAACAGTGCAAAACTACACTGGTACAGTGCAAAACTGCATTTCAAACTGAGCCGTCATGATATCTTGAGCACGATGCTTGCAAAAAGCTTTGTCCTGGGCAAACATGCCTTTTGAATTTATATATGGTCTCTCATAAACTATATGAGAACAAAAAAAGGAGTGCGAATGTCAGAAAAGAACAGATAGCGCAAATGTCAGAAAAATAAAATAATTAGAATTTGAACAATGCATCAGTGTCTACATATTTGTAAACCATTAATTTTTCGGTTTTCGCAAAAATTAAGTTATTAAAATAATTAAACAAATAGTGCATTTAGGAAAATGAAGGATTAGAGGTAAATTAAAAGGATTAAATTCCAAATCAATTTTCCAACACTGCTCGAAATGCTACAACGTGGATGGAGACGTAGAGAATTATATAAGGGAGCAAATAAATACAACTTACAAGTTCACTTGCGGCTTGAATTCCAGTTTAAGTGTGCATTCGGCCTGGAGATCAAAAACATAAATCTTATTCATTTTTACATGAAAAACAAACACTAGATAGTGTTTTCTACATTACAAGATCTATATGAAGTTAAAGTTAGCATCAAATGTTCATACCCTTCATAATGTCGGGCTAAGAATAAGATTTTAAATTGCCCCGACGCACTTCATGTGTTCCACAAATATGTATTTTTCACGTCTACATGTTTCCGCACTTGGAAAAGCTTTTGAGGACATATCATTGCATATATGATTTAACCACCTACACATTATGTAAACATTTTGAATTTTCAGAAATACATCTACAAAAATGTAGATTGTATGTAGTTTTCAGCTCAAAATGTAAAATCTAAATAAGTTGCAATAAAAATGTTCGAGACAAAGTTACTTTGCATAATTTATTAAATTTTGCACCATCTGTGATTTTTGTTTTCAACTCCGTATTTTTATGCAAGTCACAGTACTGCAATAAGCTAAAAAGCATGTAGTGGTCATGCCTTATTGTTTCAGTACAAAAGAAGACGTGTACTGCTATTGAAATGTTTAAGTGTATACTTCGCAAAGAAAATATAAAATCACAGACGACTAAGAAAGAGCTTTCAAGAACTTAACTAAATTTCTCTATAACACATAACAGATGCAGAAAATGAAAGTCTTCGGGTTGACAATTAAAACTGAGTGCATTGACATCAGTGATGCAAACAAATCCCAAGTTTTTCATGTAGAATAAACCATGACTAACATTACTGTACAATACATTTTTTGTACCAAACAGAATAAATCCGGACACAAATACAAGAGAATTTTCATGTAATATTTTACAAATTTACACGACTGTGCGTTATCGTACCATAATAAAAATCAACATATACAATGTCAGAATAGACTTGGTTTTGCACATCTTATTGTCAAGAACTGCAAGAATTATGCAAATCAATGAACATATGTTTTACATTTGTGCCGAAGTTTCCATAGAAGGCAAATACAAATCCTTAAAAAGCCAACATATATGAACGCTATCACATCCCCAACAAAATACAAATTTGCAGTCGAACCACTTAATTATTTGCCCATGTGCTCAAAACAGGAATTTTATTATAAAAACCAAGACATATGAACAAACCAGAAATGCCTGCGAATACATTTTTCAACATGGATGATATTTTTTTTTTTAAAAGAGCCAATAAGTGACAAATGTTGGAATTCCTAGTGTAAATGAAATACATTTGTCCCACATCGCCAAATTTGCAAAGCCATTCCAATGTATATATGCATTTGCAACGAAGGTATAGGGGCCTGGGGGCACCCAATTGTATGTTTTGTTGTGAAGAGGGAGATCATGCATCTTCACCACGCACGCTGCCACATACTCGTATTTTTACTGCAACTGGACCGGGCTTTTTAACAGTTGCAGGCTATACGAACGGACGCGGATTGCTGAAGAGGTGCGACCCGTCGGAAGAGAAATCTGTATCTTCTTCTTCTCTTCTGCTACCATACTCTAAATCACAGAGTCTTCTGCTACCATATGCTAAATCACAGAGTGATATACTCATTACAATCTCGAGCAGAATACGTCTGTTGTATCTTGGGGTAATTTTGACATAAAATTCTTAAGGAAATTATTACGACAAACTTCAGATGGAATTTCTTTTATAATCCGGTTACAATTCTAGACTATTTGTATATTTATATACATTATTCTATATTCTATTCTTTATTCTGGTTATACTATTTGTTCAAAATAGTATAACGCTGTTGTTGTAAATTATTTACAACATTCATACTGTTATAATAATTTATACAGAATTCCAGTGTAGTGGAAATCTAATTTATAAACTTGTGCGACAAGTTTATTGTGGCGTGCTATCTGTTTTAGTACACTTGCCATACAACATCTTAAGAATTTTACTGTTTTCTTACTAAAACAGAGATGACAACTGTAGAATTTTCTTATAAATGTGAGACATGTGTAGAAGCAAAAATGGTCAAACAACCATTTAAATCCGTTGACAGAAGCACCGAGCCATTAGGCTGGTACATATAGAATTATGTGATTTTAAATCACTACCTACAAGAGTGAGGAAAAAGTATTTCATTACTTTCATTGATGATTATACGCGATATTGCTATGTATATCTTTTAAATAGTAAAGATGAAGCAATAACATCGTTTATAAAATACAAGGCTGAGTTAGAAAATCAGTTAAATAAAAAGATCAAGGAATTGAGATTTGATCGAAGTGGAGAATATAAATCACCATTTGAACAGTTCTGTGCCGAAAATGGTATAATTCATCAAACAACAGCTCCATATTCACCACAACAAAATGGTATAACCAAGAGGAAGAACAGAACGTTAAAAGACATGATTACTGCCATGCTTTTAACTTCTGGTCTACCGACGAACTTGTGGAGGGAAGCCTTAAGTATGTCTAATCACATATTAAACAAAGTCCATCACAATAAAACATGAACAATTCCACATGAGATATGGAAAGGACACGAACCAAGTTTTAAATACCTCAAAGTGTGGGGGTGCTTGGCAAAAGTTCCAGTTCCGTCTCCCAAGAGAGTCAAACTTGGACCAAAAACAGTAGATTGTTATTATCTTGGGCCAGCCCAAAATAGTAGCACCTACAGATTTTTGGTATTCAAGTCTGATATAGATGATATTCATGTAAATATAATCATGGAATCTCGAGATGCCTCATTCTTTGAAGACGTGTTTCCACACAAAAGGAATGAAGGAAATAATGTCCCTAAAAGGACAAGAGAAGAATTAAGCAATTCTCATGAAGATTAAACTCATCATCAGGTTGAGGAAGTTGAACCAAGAAGAAGCGTAAGGGCTAGGACTTCCAAGATATTTGGTTCGGATTTTTTCACTTATGTGTTAGAGCACGAACCTCAAACGTACAAGGAAGCAATGTCATCTTCTGAATCTTCATGTTGTAAAGAAGCAATCCAAAGTGAGATTGATTCAATTCTAAGTAATAAAACTTGGGAAATTGTTGATATTCCACCTGAGATTAAACCAGTTGGCTGCAAATGGATTTTCAAGAAGAAAATGAAAGCAGATGGCTCTATCGACAAGTATAAAGCCAGATTAGTAGCTAAAGGATATCGTCAAAAAGGAGTAGACTTTTTTGATACATATTCGCCGGTAACACGAATAACCTCTATAAGAATGCTAATAGCAATTGCATCCATCTATAATCTAGAGATTCATCATATGGATGTAAAAACAGCATTCTTAAATGAAAATCTCGATGAGGAGATTTACATGGAGCAACCTGAGGGATTTATTTCCAAAGGAAATGAAAACAAAGTCTGTAGAATAGTCAAATCATTATATGGACTAAAACAAGCTCCAAAGCAATGGCATGCAAAATTTGATAGTGTCATAATGAAAAATGGTTTTCGTATAAATGAATGTGACAAATGTGTTTATTATAAACAATTTGGACAATCATATGTGATGATCTGTCTATATGTGGACGATATGCTAATATTCGGTCCAAATACTCAGGTAATTGAGACCATAAAGAAAATGTTGATCAACAATTTCGACATGAAAGACTTGGGTGTTGCAGATGTTAATTTGGGAATAAAAATAATAAGAACACCTAATGGAATTGAGTTATCTCAATCACATTATGTAGCAAAAGTGATTGAAAGATTTCAAAATTTTGGAATTAAAGGAGTAACGAGTTTATTGTAGCATGCTATCTGTTTTAGTACACTAGCAATATGACAACAAATACCCACCAAACAAAAAAACAAAAATGGTCCATCTATCTATAGTTCATAAGCAATGCATTACTAGATAAAATAGCCACAGTAAGTGAACAACAATATCTGATCGAATGTAATATAAGAAAGTGTATTCGGCTTAGGTTATCACATATCAAATACGGGTTGTAGTATATTGGGCCAACCCGCAACCCATTGCTAATACAAGTATCTCAGCCTATATAAAGGCTCATATAATACACTATGTACATCAGTTTTGTTATTTGAATAAAATACATTAGAACAACATTCTTTCATAATCTCTATCTTGGTATCAGAGCATAAAACAAAACTGCTTAACAGCAGATTACTCTCATCAGAGAAAAGTCATCATTTGAGAGATTCTTCATCATTTGATTCAAGTGTCGTGCCAAGAAGAAGGATCTCAGAGAATTCTCATCATTGATCCCTAATCAGCTACACTTAAATCATCAGAAGTTTCAAGATACTGATTATCTTACCCACTATGTCGTGCCAAAGTTCAGGTGTCAGAGATTCTTCATCATTCACCCGATCCTGGTTGCATCTCCCTGTTCCAAATTGCATTTCTTGATTCTTTTCTGTAATATTCCATCTTATTTTCAAACATTTTAAAAGTTTTTCTCTATGGCCGATGAAAACAGCAATGTTGCCATGTCTCCATGTTCAGTTTCAAGAACTGTTCAAGATCAGTCAAATGACACTCAAGATTTGATCAAATCCATCATCAAGCCACAGAGTCAAATCATCACCATTCAGTTAGATGAATCCAATTATCTGTTATGGAAATTCCAGATTGAAACAGCCATAAGAGGCTATGGCTTGCAAGAATACATATATGCCACTTTAATCACCCCACCAAGATTCTCTACAGATAATGAAGGAAAACTAGTCAGTAATAAAGATTATATTGCTCACAAAAGACAAGATAGCCTGATTAGTTCTTGGATACTGTCTTCCGTAGGTGCAAATCTGATGCCACAATTAGTTGGGTGCAAAATAGCACATGAGATTTGGCACACAATTGAGCAAATATTCAGTTCTCAATCTGCAGCAAGAATAATGCAATATAAAAGACAACTGCAGAACTTAAGAAAAAATAGTGCTAGTATGAGAGACTATCTATGAAAGGCAAAAATCATATGTAATCAAATAGCATGTAATGGACACAAAGTAGCAGACACAGAACATATACTATGTATTTTAAGTGGTTTGGATGAGGAATATGAAGCTGTAGTAGCTATAATATCATCTAATGAAAAGCTACCTTCACTTAATCTATTCAGTCAATGCTAATTGCACATGAGGGCAGATTAGAGCTAAAGAAACCAATAATATGGAGTGTAATGTCAATTATGCATCTATCAGCAGAAATAGGAATCAAGAAAAGAACCAAAATAATAGAAATCAATCAGGCAATTACAGAGGTGGCCAACCTAACAGAGGCAGAGGAAGGAATGGTAGATCAAATTATTATAACAATAATAAACCAAGATGCCAAATATGTGAGCAGTATGGTCACACTGCTAACAAGTGCTACTTCAGATTTGATGCTAACTTTAATCCAGCACAACAGAGCAAGAACAATGCAAGATCACAAAATCCCAGTGTTAATTTGGTAAACATGCAGCAAGAACTAAGTCAGAAAGTACAAACAATAGCATATCAAAGGTTGAAGACATTCAAGATGATAGCTGGTTTCCAGATTTTGGTGCAACTAACCATGTGACAAACAATTTGAGTCAACTAAATCTTGGCAACAAGGAATACAAAGGTAAACAATTACTGTATATGGGTAATGGTAAGTTAGTACATATATCTCATACTGGAAATGCAAGCGTTAATGGTACTAGGCAACTCTATCTCAAAAATTTACTAAGAGTACCATTAATTAGAAAAAACTTGATGAGTGTTTCACAATTTGCTAAAGACAATAATGTCTATTTTGAATTTCACTCAAAATATTGTGTTGTGAAGGATATCTAGCTAATTTAGTTCTTTTGCAGGGTAGTGAACACAATGGGTTATACAAATTTGATGTCTCAAGAAAATCTGAATGCAAAAGTAAATGGTGTCATGTAATTGAAACAAGAAATGTTGAAAAATGCAGTGAAAAATTTGATGTATGGCACTGTAGACTGGGACATCCCGGTATAAATGTTATTAAATATGTTTTGAGTGAATGTGATAATACTCTTATTGATAAAATCCCCAATTCTTATATATGCACATATTGTCAACTAGGCAAAAGTCATAAGCTTGCATTTCCAGACTCCGAGACTGTGTATAACAATACACTTGAACTAGTTGCTGCAGACCTCTGGGGGTCTGCTCCAATTAGTACCGACCATGGTTATAGATATTATATTTCTTTTATTGATGCACACTCCCGACATGTATGGATCTATTTTCTAAAATCAAAATCTGAGACCAACAATGAAGTGATACAATTCATCACAAATGTTGAAAGGCAAACAAACAATCAGGTAAAAATTATGCAGACAGATGGAGGTAAGGAATTTCTGCCATTAAGAGGGTATTTTCAAAATAAAGGAATCACACATAGAATCACATGCCCTTACACATCTGAGAAAAATGGTTTTATTGAGAGAAAACATAGACATATTGTTGAAACTGGTCTAACCTTATTAGCACAATCATCAATACCACTTAAATTCTAGCCTGATGCCTTCTCTACTGCAGTCTATTTGATCAATAGGCCGTCCACAAAAGTACTCAAATATAAGAGTTCAATGGAAGTGCTAACCAAAGTCAGACCAGACTATCAAACATTAAAGATATTTGGATGTCAGTGTTTTCCCTATCTAAGACCATATAACTCACATAAACTTGACTACAGATCTACACCTTGCACATTTTTGGGTCATCCTACAAATCAATAAGGCCACAAGTGTCTTGACAGTAATGGTAGGGTATATATATCTAGACATGTGATATTTAATGAGCATGAATTTCCTTTTAGCAATGCGGACATCAAAACATCTCAAAAAGTATACAATGCAAAATGTTCTGTACCTCCTGCAATCTCTTCACCAGAGATAATCATACCAGTTCAAAGTGAAGATAACCATGGCAGGAGAGATATCAACCCATAACACACAATGTCCATAAGTGAACCAAGTCATGGGAAAAATGAAGCATCACAAAGAGTCACCGAATCAGACAACAACAGCTCATGTGATCTATGTCAAGTATTTAATGGTCAGCGGTCCACTGATGCTCAACAAGGGACCACTAATACTGAAGAAAATCATTCCACTGTTCCTGCAAGCACTGGTCACCACATGATAACTAGGGCAAAAAGTGGTATATTTAAACCAAAAGCTTACAGTATTGAATCAGATATAAGTGAACCTAGTACATATCAACAGGCGGTTGTAGATGACAACTGGAAAGTTGCAATGAAAGAGGAATATGATGCATTAATCAAAAATAACACTTGGGATCTTGTGCCACTACCTATGAATAAAAATATTATAGGATGCAAGTGGACATACAAGTTAAAGAAAAATCCCGATGGCTCAATCCTTAGGCACAAAGCAAAATTGGTGGCAAAGGGATTTTCACAACAAAACGGGTTTGATTTTAATGAAACCTTTCCCCTGTTGTGAAACCAACATCAATCAGAATAATTATAACAATTTTTTTGCATAAGAATTGGGCCATTCAACAATTAGATGTGAATAATGCTTTTCTCAATGGTGAATTGCAGGAAGATGTATACATGGAGCAACCATATGGATTCACAAAGAGTGGCAGTGAACAACTTGTGTGCAAACTTAACAAAGAACTTTATGGTCTCAAACAAGCACCCAGAGTCTGGTTTGAGAAACTGAAGACCATTATGCAGACGTGGCTACAATCAAACAAAATCTGACAATTCCTTGTTTATTAAATTCCTTAATCATACAATTACATATATACTAATTTATGTGGATGACTTTATCATTACAGGAAATAGCAGATCTGAGATTGATAGCATTACACAATGCCTAAAGAAAGAATTCTCCATTAAAGATCTGGGAGAGTTAAACTACTTCTTAGGCATTGAGGTTAAAAGGGTATCAAATTCAGAAATTCATCTTAACCAGAAAAAATACGTCAATGAAATTCTTCTGAAAGCCAAGATGGACAAGGCTAATCCTCTTCCCACTCCAATGACAAGCAATCTACATCTATCAAAAAATAAAGGTGATCCAATTCTAAATGGTAAGCAATACAGGTGTATAGTGGGGGCATTACAGTATGCCACTATAACCAGACCAGACATCACATATAGTGTTAAAGTCAGCCAATTCATGCAAATGCCACTAGATACCTTAAAGGATTTTGAGATACCTTAAAGGATCTATTAACCAAGGACTAATTTTACAATCATGTTCATCACTGCACATTACTGGTTATTCAGATTCAGACTGGGCAACAGACTATGATGATAGGAAATCAACTACCGGTTATTGTGTGTTCTTAGGCAAAAATCTTATATCCTGGCGTGCAAAAAAGCAGCAAACAGTATCAAGGTCTAGCACTGAAGCTGAATATCGAAGCATAGCTAGCACCACTACTGAGATTATGTGCATAAAGTCTCTTCTAAGTGAATTACACATCAAATTTAATAGAAGAGCTACTATATGGTACGATAATCAAAGTGCTATCTCTCTCACTGCCAATCCGGTCCTACACTCTCGTATGAAACATATAGAACTGGATCTATACTTCGTATGAGAGCAAGTTATCAAAGGAGAATTGAGAGTTAACTACGTACCTTCCACTTACCAGAAAGCCGACATACTAACCAATCCCCTGTCAAGGAAGAGCTTTACTCACTTCAGACATGAGCTCAACGTTGATGAAGCCGACAACAATCTAAGATCTAAAACTCAAATTTATATTCCTGAAGCTCTACAAGTGTCGTCCAAAGCGTACGACGACCAACAACACAACGTTGATGAAGCCGACAGCAATCTGAGATCTAAAACTCAGATTTATATTTCTAAAGCTCTACAAGTGTCGTCTAAAGCGTACGATGACCAACAACTCAATTTGACCTCAAATAACAAGCATGCTGAAGCTTTCGACAAAAAGCAACACATCTTAACCACGAAGACAGCTGATTGATGTCATCTGGAGTTAATCGCCTAATTTAATTTTCTCAAAGTTCTCAAGTTAGCGGCGGATCTGAGGATCGCTCACAAACCCTAAACCTAATTTGGGTTTGAGGGGGGTGAGTAAGTGAACAACAATATCTGATCGAATGTAATATAAGAAAGTGTATTCGGCTTAGGTTATCACATATCAAATACGGGTTGTAGTATATTGGGCCAACCCGCAGCCCATTGCTAATACAAGTATCTCAGCCTATATAAAGGCTCATATAATACACTATGTACATTAGTTTTGTTATTTGAATAAAATACATTAGAACAACATTCTTTCATAATCTTTATCTGCCACAACTACCATAAAGGAACATGCATTCACAAGAGTGAAATGCCTTTCCAAAGAAAGCATTCATATCATTTAATGAACTTGGTACTCCAAAGAAAGCATGCAAAACCCATAAATCATCGGTTGTAACCGCTTCAAGAATCATCATTGGCAACTTTTTGTGTCTTGTAAACATTCCTTTCCAACATGTTGGACAGTTTTTCCATGCCCAATGTATGCAATCCAAACTTCCAAGCATACTTGAAAAACCTCTAGCTTCTGCTTTAGCTAAAATTCTATTTACATCTTCGGTCCCGGCTCGGTCCCGACGTTTGTAAGTATTCCTCGCCGAACTGTTCATTCATTGTTTTACAGAATTCCTTCATGGACTATAATGATGTTAATGATGCAATTCTGAAATATTCATCCATATGATCACTAGCTATTCTGTAGCTTAACATACGTAAAGCGGCTGTGGTTTTGATGTAGGGAGAATGCCTAGGTTTTATTGCTCCATTAAGCCTATAAGTGAAATAGGGTTGTTTTAATGAAGTTTGAGATAGATTTTAGAGAAAACATCTGGGCCTACCCAAAATCGATGGAGGAACAAATTATATCGTAAGTTGGATTGTCAACGAAGTAGTCCCTCATCAGCATTTCATGTCCATCTTTATAGTCCCTCTTATATCGTCGGTCAATCCGTTCAGATATACTACCACGACAGTTGCTCGTAGATCCATCACCAAAAAAGTAAGAATATCCTACTGCCGCTTGTTGAGTTTAAAACTCTATCATTTCATCGTCCATTTCTTGTTCATTGTCGTAGCTATGGTTCGTATCCTATTTGTATTGGTAGTATAGGTTAGGATCCATGGTTGTCGAGCAGTAAGTAATTTAATTTACTAGTTTATTTTAGTTTTCTGCAATGGTGTGTTGGAGTAGATCGAAATGCAAGTATATACAAGTGGAGAAGGCAAAGGGATATGGAATAAAAAAAAATGAATCACACATCACGGCTACATTGTACGATCGCAGAGGCCATAATGGCTACAATGTACGTTTGTAGAGGCCATAATGGCTATGGTGTAGCTACAGCGTTGGAAAGGACATGACAGTAATAGCTACAGTGTACGTTTGTAGAAGCCTACTAGCAACAGTGTAGCTACAGGTTGGAAAGGACATGACAGTAATGGGTACAGTGTATGTTTGCAGGGGCCATAATGGCTACAGTGTAGCTACAGTGTTGGAAAGGACATGACAGTAATGGGTACAGTGTGCATTTGCAATGGTCATAATGCCTTCTCCGCGTATTAAATTTTGGTGAAATTGTTTAGCAATCTAAACATCTCTTCGAGTGTGGATCTCAAAAACAAACTTTAATTTGTGTATATACTGATGGATTTGGATTGTTGAAGGTGGAAATTCATGATTTTACCGAAGGATGAAAATGATTTTTGGCTGGAAAAGATAGAGGAAGATGAGAATGAATTGTTGCAGCTGGTGTTCGTGAGTTAGGTTATAAACTTATAACGGCGAAGTCTTCGCCATTATAAGTGAATAACAACGAAGCCTTCACCGTTATAAGTCTATAACGCGAACTCTTCGCTGTTATAATTCCTCTAGACCAACCCAATGGCTAGTCCAACCTTACCTGGTCGCATCGCTCGTTCACTCAATTGAAAAATAGGAGAAAGAGCGCAGTGAACAAGTAAGATTGTTGGTAATGATCTAAGTATCGGATAGCCACTTTAAATTTCTCTAATAGTTCACATAGAAACCTGCACACGTAAGATGTAGTTTTGTGTTTGAAACGTCTTCTTGTGACGACGTAAATTTCTTGATCCACTTTTGCTAATATTTTAATTTCATAAATTATGCTTACTAGTGATTTGGGCCTATGGAGCATTAATGAGGAGAAAAAAAATGTGATTTCTATTGTGATGAATTATATATAGTAGTTTTTCAAATTTTGACAATATAATCGGCTACTTGCCCTATTTTAACATTTATATCTATAATATGGTTTCCCTTTATTTCTTCTGATATGCAAAGTTATTAAGTAAAAGCGTAAATGTGGAATTAAGGAAATCCAGTACTATGATGGGTTGAATGAATGCTTAAAATCACTTGATTTTTTATATTATATTCTAAAAATAATATAAAAATCACTTCTGTTGTACATGATTATATAATATTTTGTACAAATTTGGCCACGACTTTGATAAAATTAACGTCCAACATGTTTATTATCTAACTTTTTTAAAATGATGCCTCTTTTTTCTTTTCATATTTATCAATGGGCTCTTTTAATAATTTGATAAGTCATTTGATGGAAAAATTGAATCAGAGAACCTGCTCCATAGAGCCTGTACTGTTTTCCTCTTCAACTCCAATTATGAATTGCTACTTCAGGTATGCCATTGATTACTACCCTATCTCGTGTTAAAACTTTAACTTGACTTGTCTTGTCACTAGAAAGTAAGTAAGCCTACTTGGAAGTTGAAATTGTTGGAAGTTTTCTTCAATAGAAAATAGAATTGATTTTAGAAGAAGATAGATAAGAGGCTGGATAAGAAAAAACAAATTTTTTAATATGAGGAGAAAAACTTTATTACTAAAATTTGTTACAAAATTTAATATATTTTTCGGTACATCCAAAATGAGTGAATCCTCCTCTATTTATAGGAGTTCATATCTCAAATAAATGGTGGAGATTATCTCACTCTAACGGTTTTCCATACGTATCCTCTAAATATTCTCACCTTGAATTTCAAATATATTATTCCATAAATATCTCCTAAATATTCTCTCATACTGTTCCATATATTCTAGATTCTAGAAAAATCTAGATTGCAAAATTAAGTTTATTTCCAACACCCTCCTTAGACTTAATTTTGCTACTCCAAGCAGACTCCTTAACTTAACAAGATCTTTGTGCTTGAGAGGTTTTGTGAAGATATCAGCTACTTGATCATGTGTCTTAACGTACTTTAGTTGTATAATCTTTTTGGCGACACACTCTCTAATATAGTGATAGTGTGTATCAATGTGCTTGCTTCGATCATGGAAGACTGGGTTCTTAACCAAAGTAATTACTGACTTATTGTCCACGAAAATCTTATTCGACTCCTCTTGTGTCAAACTCAACTATTTTAACATGTTTCGTAACTAAATTGCATGGCAAACACATAAAGTAGCATCTACATACTCCGCTTCGCATGTGGAAAGAGTGACAATCGACTACTGAAAGTGTGGTGTGTATACAATTATATGTGCTAATATAGTATACACGGATCGTGTAATATGGATTACAATACAAATGCGGAAATAGATGATAATAGCATTGTAAATAGAAAATAGAAAAATCACACCAGAGATTTTTATACTGGTTCGGAGCACCGTCCTACGTCCAGTCCCAGACTTCTATCTGGATTTTCACTATTAACTACCTCGCTTCACCCGGAGGAACAGGTTTACAACACCCGAACAACCGAACGGGATTTCACGCCTCTAATATACTGAGGACTTCAACACTTGCCTCTTACAACACAGAGGACTTCAACAAAAGAACAAATACAATTGTTGTTGACAACTTGTGTTCTTGAAAACACGGATTTGTCACTAGCAGTACACCCTTCCTATAATCTTATCCTCAAAGTATGCGATATGATGTTTTGAAAAGATTAAGGAAAGTATATTATTGAATCAAAGGATATGAAATAGTTTCAAAGATTCAATAAATAATTTAGAGCTTTTATAATACAGAATTGAGATCAGAGATTAGATTAAAAGAATATATGAAATCGTTGTACTTAATCAACGAATTGGATTAGTTTATATAGACAAGAATGGTTGTAACTCTTTGCCATTAAGAGATATGATCTTTGGTGAAAGATTAAGAGATGCAACCTTTGGAGAAGAGAAGTGTCTTTTGAAAAAATTGCTTTCTGTTCAAAAACGGTCGACAGGCTAAAAAGTGACCAGTAGACCGGAATTCAAAATATATATACGTTATGTGCATGTGTGCACGTTCACTGTGCAATTTACACAGGAACGGTCGACCGCACCTATAATGACCGGTCGACCGGTCCCTGTAAAATTGCACAATGAATTGTGCAACTATATGCAACTATAATTTATTTGTATATATATTGATTTCCTTGATATGCATGATTATTTGAGGATAGATTTTAACAAATTTATTACTATTACAACAACAAATAATCAACCTATAATCTAGAGTACCATATATAGCTCTAATGACCTTGTTTTGTCGATCGCCTTTATTTCTTTGTCATAGATCAAAAACTTCATAAAACTTGTGACTCAACATTCTCCCCCTTTTTGATTGATGACAATATATATATCTGCAATTCTGAATCTCCCCCTGAGTATGTGATCTCTTCCTTTGAATTCTTATCCTGCAAACAATTGTTAGCCCCTTTCTCCCCCTTTGTCATCGACAAAAAGGAGTAACAGATTCTAGAATATGATATGCATAGAATGAATATGATATGCATAAAAAAAAAATCATTAACACATCAAAAACATAACAGAGTTTACTACAGAACATAATGTCAATTGAAAAACATAAATAACGACACTATTTAGTACAAGTGTCGATGAATGTTTTTAAAGAGCTAAAACATAATAGAATCTAGGATGAAGCAGATCGAATCTCCTCTTCATCATCGTCGTCATCATCATCATCATCATCTTCTTCTTCCTCCTCATCATTGTTCCCTCTAGACGATTCGCCCTCGTCAGATGATGTCCATGTGAAAACTGGAGCAGCAGGACGTTTTCCTGGGTCTTGTGCTTGAACAGAGGTGGATGAGGAACATGATATAGCGTCCCATAGCATACCGAAGAACGACTTGACCTTATTGAAGCGCTTATCAATTTTAGAGTCCATACGCTTGAGACGAGATTCAAGCAGAAATTGATTACGCGCAATGGTTTCAAGAGATTCTTTTGTTGATGACTTTGATCTTAAAAGTTTCACCTCATCGGAACGAGGTCGAGAGGAAGTTGCTCTTTGTTTTCTCGGTCCTCGTTGTTGCCATTCTTCAAAAGGCATAATCTCAAGATAAGGTGGAGGAAGCTTCATTCTTTTGATGGTTATGGAATCAATGCATTTTGGTGTTGAAGTTGCAGAATCAGGAGGATTGACCCCACAAGCTAACAAAAGTCTCATGATATATTCATTATAGAAGAAATGAGGCCGGGTTGAATTATTTACCTTGAGAATTTCATCAAAAAGCATGTGAACCCAATTGATTTGGATTTCACCATAGATAGCATAGAGTGCCTTGAAGTTTTCTTTGTACACTGCATCATAATTTCCAAGTCTAGGAAAAAGAGAATAAATCAAGACCCGATGAAGTAACCTTGCTGTCGGTCGAAGTCCAATAGACTTAGTGCCATCACTATTGTCTTCTATAAACTGATGACTTGTACTATTTCGAGTGAAAACTTCGCAGAAGGTAGATGAAAATTCTTCGCCTCGATTTGGTATACCAAGTATAGAGGCAATTCTAGCATGAGTAAGAAAAATTTGCTTTCCACAGACCATAGACCAGATGACGCCGTTTGGATTATCAGGTTGATATTCATCAAGATTCATGTTGGCGTAAAATAATTTAATCATTAAATGATTTATCTCCACACTATTTGCCGAAAAATCTATCAATGGAGTAATGTTGGCATTATCGGCCAACCTCCGAACTCCGTAAGCCGTGAAATCATCAAATTTGATGAAAGATCCTTGATGAAACTTGTAATTTGTCATTTGATTCCATCGTGTTACAGCAATTGGAGTTTGAAGCCATTTTTTGACGGAGATGGTAAGAGATGAAGTTTCAGAGGTTGCTCCTTTCTTTGATTTCTTTTGAGGAGGAGCCATTGTTGGAGGATTTGTGATTTGGGAATTGAAGAATGGGAACTAGGGTTTGTGATTTGGGGTAAGAGAATAGTTTGAGTAGAGAGTGAATGAGGGTAGAGGGAAAAGTAACGTATAGGGTTATATAAAAAAAACTGAAAAATGCGTAACCGGTCGACCACCTGTTTTTGGCCGGTCGACCGTTTTCAACCAGAGAGCAAACGGTCGACCGGCTATAACAGGGGCGGTCGACCGGTCCTGGTCTGTTTGTGACATTTAAGTCTT
Source organism: Allium cepa (assembly GCA_030765085.1). Taxonomy (NCBI): domain Eukaryota; kingdom Viridiplantae; phylum Streptophyta; class Magnoliopsida; order Asparagales; family Amaryllidaceae; genus Allium; species Allium cepa. The sequence continues at coordinate 771,699,865 of CM060939.1, read as the reverse complement.
TTTCAAGTTTTTATTATATATTAACCTATATATATATATATTATATTTTATACGTAATACAAAATATAACCGTCATTACAAGAGATAGATAAATATATAACAACTATATATAAATCTAATGAGAAAGTTCGTCATTAGAATTATCGTTGTTTCCTTCAATACGATTCGACCATGGACTCCATTGTTTCTGAGCTCCTTCATTCTTTTCATAGTTCCGATCCCATGAGTTAGGACTTTTAGATGTTGATGGCCTAGACGGCATTGGTTCATGCACGTCATGTTTGTTGGAACCGCAGAAAAATGTTGCCAACTTTTCTAAAACAGACAACCGGGCCGACGTCCGTTGTTGCTCGTGATAAAGTTGACTTTGCCCGTAATGGAGTTGTCTCTGAAGGTCTATCTGATGTTTCTGGTAGTGGTGTATCTCATCGATTTGAGCTTTGGTACGAGGAGAATAGAATAGTGTCCGCTTCACTCGTTTTGAATTTGGAGTTTTATCAGACATACAAGAGCATTGATGATGACAACTTGATTTTTGTTTTGGAGTTGTAGGAGAATAAAACTCCTCCGATTCAGAACTCGTAATTGAAATGTATGTTTCTTGAGCACATTTGTCACAAATATGCTTTGAGCAACCACTGTCCAATATCCACTTTCCTCTTTTCTTCAGTGGGACCTGCAAAAAATAGAATTAAGTTCATGGTACCCACTTTTTATAGGGTCCTAAGAGTTAGGTCTTAGGAGTCCAAACCCATTTGGGTCCGGTATCCCCTTTATATATATAATTGTTATTAAAATGTACATTATTCATGAATTGTTGAATGTATTTGTTCCTAATCAAATTATTATTTGTTTTAGGAACCCATATTTTGATAGTCTTGACATTTCTCTTTTGAAATTTCACAACTGGTTTTGGTTTGAAATATAATAAACTAAGATTTTTCTTAGCTTCAGTTTTTTGTACTTTCTTCTTCCTTTTATTTCTAAGATGTTTCTTAGTTTCATGTTTGTTATATCCCAAACCTTGTTAATCTGAAATAGATTGTGAACTTTCAATGATTTTAGTCAAATTTTCTCGACCTTTGTTAAAGTTAGAAACATTTTGAGTAATGTCATCAAACTTTGTTTGTAAACTAGCTTTTTCTAGGTCTAGAATTTTGACTTTTGCTTTAAGTTCATGATTTTCAGTAGTGAGAGCATTATTTTTCTCTTTTTGAGCTTCTATTTCTTGATTCAAAAGAGATATTTGAGAGTCAACATTAGATGATGATTCTTGAATATTTTCAAGTTCTTCTTCTAATATTTTCTTCTCATCTTTTAACATATCTCGTTCAAACTCTGCTCTACTTAAATCTGCTTTGACTACTTTTAATTGACGTTTTATGTCTTTATATTTGACTATCAATTCAGCATTAATATCAAGTAATTCATCAAATGTAGGAATTTGTACCTCATCTTCTGTTGCCATAAAACAAACATTAGCTTGTTCATTCTCCGAATCACTTTCACTTTCTGATGAAGATGACTCTGAATCATCCCATGTTACTGAGAAGGCTCGTTTCTTTGATTTGTCCTTCTTATATTTGAATTTGTCATTTTCTGACTTCTTCTTTTGTTCTGGACAATCCTTCTGCATGTGTCCCTTTTTATGGCAGTTGAAACATTCTATAGCAGATGAAGATGGTTTATTTGATCCAGGTTTCCTTTTATTGTAGCGACTGGCTTTTCGATATTTTAGGAATTTTTTGAAACCTTTAGCAATGAACGCCAAATCGTCATCTTCAGAATCTGATTCATTTTCATCTTTCTCAACATGAAATGCTACATTTTTCTTTTCTTCTTTCTGTTCTTTTCTAGCCTGCAAATTTGCTTCATAGGACATTAAATTTCCTATCAATTCATCTGGCTTCATGACGGAAAGGTCATTAGCTTCTTCAATTGCTAATACTTTTCCTTCCCATTCATTAGTCAGAGAATGTAGGACTGTTGAAACAACATCAAAATCAGAATACTTTTGTCCTAACCCAATAAGTGCATGGTGAATAGTTTGAAACCATGAATACATGTCATTGATTGTTTCATTTGGTTTCATTTTGAAATTTTGAAATTGACTTTTCAGCATGGCTATTTTGGCTTGTTTAACCTTGTTAGTACCTTCATGAGTGATTTTTAGCGTTTGCCAAATTTGATATGCAGTAGTGCAGATACTAACACGGTTATATTCATTTTGGTCTAATGCACAGAACAACATATTTATTGCTCTTGCATTTACGGCTGCTGCCGTTTTCTCAGCCACAGTCCATTCTGAATAATCAGTTGTTGGATTCACTATTTCTCTTTGAGTAGCATTCCAAGCATCATAGCTACTTGATTGCATAAAGAATGACATACGTGTTGCCCAATAACTATAGTTAAGACCATTGAAAAATGGAGGTCTTTGTGTCGATTGACCTTCTGTGTAAGTGGTGTTTTGAGTGCTAGTACTTGCGTTATTTGCCATATTACAAGAATATATCAAATAACTGTGTTACGGTTATATGATGACCGTGCTCTGATACCAAATGAAAGTGTGGTGTGTATACAATTATATGTGCTAATATAGTATACACGGATCGTGTAATATGGATTACAATACAAATGCGGAAATAGATGATAATAGCATTGTAAATAGAAAATAGAAAAATCACACCAGAGATTTTTATACTGGTTCGGAGCACCGTCCTACGTCCAGTCCCAGACTTCTATCTGGATTTTCACTATTAACTACCTCGCTTCACCCGGAGGAACAGGTTTACAACACCCGAACAACCGAACGGGATTTCACGCCTCTAATATACTGAGGACTTCAACACTTGCCTCTTACAACACAGAGGACTTCAACAAAAGAACAAATACAATTGTTGTTGACAACTTGTGTTCTTGAAAACACGGATTTGTCACTAGCAGTACACCCTTCCTATAATCTTATCCTCAAAGTATGCGATATGATGTTTTGAAAAGATTAAGGAAAGTATATTATTGAATCAAAGGATATGAAATAGTTTCAAAGATTCAATAAATAATTTAGAGCTTTTATAATACAGAATTGAGATCAGAGATTAGATTAAAAGAATATATGAAATCGTTGTACTTAATCAACGAATTGGATTAGTTTATATAGACAAGAATGGTTGTAACTCTTTGCCATTAAGAGATATGATCTTTGGTGAAAGATTAAGAGATGCAACCTTTGGAGAAGAGAAGTGTCTTTTGAAAAAATTGCTTTCTGTTCAAAAACGGTCGACAGGCTAAAAAGTGACCAGTAGACCGGAATTCAAAATATATATACGTTATGTGCATGTGTGCACGTTCACTGTGCAATTTACACAGGAACGGTCGACCGCACCTATAATGACCGGTCGACCGGTCCCTGTAAAATTGCACAATGAATTGTGCAACTATATGCAACTATAATTTATTTGTATATATATTGATTTCCTTGATATGCATGATTATTTGAGGATAGATTTTAACAAATTTATTACTATTACAACAACAAATAATCAACCTATAATCTAGAGTACCATATATAGCTCTAATGACCTTGTTTTGTCGATCGCCTTTATTTCTTTGTCATAGATCAAAAACTTCATAAAACTTGTGACTCAACAACTACTTTTTCGACATCCATGTAAAGGTCGTGTCTCCCATGTAGAACATGAAGCCGCTTGTACTTATTTGATCATCCATATCTCCTCTCCAATCACTATTGCTCCATCCAATAAGCTTGTAATTATCAGAAATAGATTAGCACTAACCAAAGTTTGTTGTTCCTTTGACATAACGAAGAATATTCTTTGCTGTCTTTAAATGAGTTGCTGTCGGGTTCTTTATATATCGACTGACAACCCCTTCCGCATATAGGATGACGGGTCTTGTGCACATTAAGTATCTTAAGCTTCCAACCAAGCTCTTAAAGAGTGTTGGGTCCACCTTTTCTCCTTCCTCATGCTTTAACAACTTGATTCCACACTCCATTGGGGTGCAAACTGGGTTAGAGTCATCCATCTTAAACTTCTTCAGTACTTTCTTGGCATAGCCTTCTTGAGTGATTATAATGCCTTTGTCTTCTTGTTTTACTTCAATGCCAACATAGTAAGACATAAGCCCAATATCAATCATCTCGAACTCCTTTGTCATCTCTTTCTTAACTCGTTAAACGTACTTGGATTGCTACAGTGAAGATCAAGTCATCTACATATAAGCATTCAATCAATGTACCATCGTTTTGGATTTTGATATAGAGTGCATGCTCATATGGACACTTTATGAAGTTTCTCTCATGGAAATACTTATCAATTCGAGCATTCCAAGCTCTTGGGGCTTGTTTCAACCCATAAACCTCATTTTCTTCTCCCTTGATTTTCTGGCCTTTTGGATGCTTGATGTAAATTTTTTCTTCATGAACTCCATTTAGAAATGCATATTTCACAGCCATTTGATGTATCTTCAAATTTTTTTGAGATGCCAGTGAAATAATTAGTCTAACAGTTTCTAGTAGAGCAACTAGAGTGAATACCTCATCATAGTCAATGTCGGCTCTTTTACTGTAGCCTTTTGCGACCAATCTTGCCTTGTATCTTTCAACTACTCCATTAGTGTTATTCTTTATTTTGTATACCCACTTCACATCAATTGCATTATGCCCATGTGGAAGTGAAGCTATCTTCCATATGTCATTTTTCTTGATCGCCTTTATCTCTTCATCCATAGCATTTCTCTTCTTTTGCCAAGCTTCTTGAATGTTCATGGGCTCACAATCCCCAAATAGACAAAAAAGAGTAAGATTTTTTTGGTTTTTCGTTAAATTGTATATTTCTTGAAGGCTTCTAAAGTGTACAGCTTTTTCACTTGAGCTTTCATCTTCTTGATAACTCATATCTGGTGAAGCTGGTGGACAAGTAGGCTCCTATTTTGATTGTTCCATCCTTGATTGTTGCATGTCATCTTCTGTGAAATGTGGAAATAAGTTGTAGTCTTCATTATGTAAACTCCAATCCCATTCTCCTTCTTCATCGAACAAAACATCTCGACTCAAGGCATTCATCTAACTTGCTTCGCTTCTTGTTCGGTACGTGTGCATGAGATATGCATCCAAACACCATTAAATGGGAAATGCCGGGCTTCCTTCCACACCATGCTTCTTGTGGTGTTTTCCCCATACACTTTTTGTTCGAGATCGGTATAATAGATAAACCGCACATGCAACTGCTTTCTCCTAAAACTACTTCGGCAGCCTTTTTCTTTTGAGTATGCTCCTTGTCATCTCAAGGATTTCCATATTCTTCCTTTCTTCTACTCCATTTTACTGGGGGGATCTAGGAAACTCCAGTTGTCCTCAAATTCCATTATCTTCACAATACTTTTGGATTTTTTTGATGTGAACTCTCCTCCACGGTTAGACCTCATGGCTTTAATCACAAGACCACTTTCCTTTTCAACATAGGCCTTGAACTTCTTGAAGTTCTCAAACACCTTTGATTTCTCCTTTAAAAAATACATCCATGTTTTTCTTGATAAATCATCAATGAAAAGCATGAAACATTTACTCATACCAAGTGAACATGGCTTGATCGGACCATACACATCCGCATGAATGAGTTCCAATGGATTTTTAGCTCTTGAGTATGAGACCTTTGGAAAGCTCGTTTTAAATTGCTTTCCAAGTAGATGTCCTTCGCACACTTGGTCGGGATGGCTGATGCAAGGTAATCCTTTTACCATATTCTTCTTGGGGAGCAACTCTAATCCTTTGAAATTGAGACGCCCAAATCGAAGATGCCAAAACCAAGAAGTATCTTTGTAGCACATCTTAAGGCATTGTGCAACATCATTTTGAATGTTGAGAACGAACATTCTTTTTTTTGTCGCCGACACCTTAGCAATGAAATTACTTGCACCGTCTCTTATAGAAAGGTTTTTATCTTTTAATCGAATATCATAACCTTTCTTTAAGAGTTTCCCTAGGCTCAAGATGTTGCTCTTCATGTCTAGCACATAGTAAATATTGGAAATCAATTGGTGATCTCCATTCTTCAATCGAACGAGAACATTTCCTTTACCTTTACCTCTACTTTGGTTTCATCTCCAAATGCCACGTCGCCATTCATCGATTCATCATCCACAAATATCCTTCATCTTCCGCACATATGGTTGCTTGCACCACTATCTATGTACCATTGTTTATCTTCACCTCTTTTATTTTTCTTTTAAGCCAACAGTAAATTACCATCTTCTTGACTTATTTCTTCAATGTAATTGGCCTTCTCTTCAATTTTATTGTTTTTTGGAGCTCCACATTTAGAAGCATGATGTCCAAAATTTTCACAATTGTATCATTTGACACATGACTTGTCATGCCTTGACATTGAATTTCCTCTTCCACGACCTATTCTTAATCTTTCTCCTCTTTGGTCGATGTTGTAATTGTTGTTATCGTTATTGGGTCTCCAACCACGTACGTGTCCATATCCACGACTTCGTCCTCGTTCTTGACCACAACCTCGTCTTTGTGGGCTTCGATTACTTCTTCCTTTTTTGAATCAATTCTTGTCTTGAGTACTTGCTCCACAATCTCTTCCTTCTTCCTTTTCTTTGTTCATAAGCTTGCAATGAACCGAGAAGTTCCTCTATTGCCATGGCCTCCAAGTTTTTTGTTTCTTCGATGATAGCAACAATATATTCGAACTTTGGATCTAATGATCTAAAAATCTTCTCCATAATTCTTACATCATTTAACTTCTTACCATTTCTTTTTAGATTATTAGCAACCGTTAAAACCCTTGAGGAGTAATCAGAGACAAGTTCACCTTCTTTAACATGCAAAGTTTCCAACTCTCCTCTTAAAGTTTGAAGACGTACCTTTTTTGACTTGATCCGCTCCTTTGTAAGATGTTTGAAGCTTTTCCCATGCTTCTTTGGCTGACTTTGATCCCAAAACTTTCTCAAAAGTATCATCATCCAATGCTTGATAGATTAGACAGAAAGCCTTCTTGTCTCTCATCCTTGAGTCTCTCAAACTATTCCTTTAAGTTTGAGTTAGACTTTCTCATTCTATTGTTCGGTGTATACTTTCTCGACTATCTCCCGTACGTCGTGTGCTCCAATGAGAGCCATCATCCTTAATCTCCAATTGTCATATATGGTCTTAGTGAGCATGGGGACTTGTAAGGGAACACTGCTATTTGACACCTTTTTAGGAGGATCTTCAAGCTTCGATACTACTTTATTGGAAATTTTCCTTCAGTAGCAAATAGTATTGATTTTAGAAGAAGATAGATAAGAGGTTGGAGAAGAAGAAAAATGAATTCTTTAATATGCGGAGAAAAACTTTATTTTGAACTTTATTGCCAAAGTTCATATATTTTTTCTAACATCCAAAATGAGTGAATCCACCTCTCTTTTATAGGAGTTAACATCTCATATAAATAGTGGAGATTATCTCAATCTAACGGTTCTCCATAAATATCTACTAAATATTCTCTCATATAATTTCAAACATATTATTCCATAAATATCTCCTAAATATTCTCTCATACTATTCCATATATTCTAGATTCTAGAAAAATAAAGATCGCAAAATTAAGTTTATTTCCAATAGAGATATCACCCACACATGCTCCTGTAGTAAGTGTAACGACTCGTATTTTTCGATAATTGAAATATTAAATTTAATAAGATTTTGAAATATTAATACTATAAGAAATTAAAATTTATGATTCTTAATGATAAAACAATTAGAATGTAATATAGTAATGTTGATATAATGTAATTGATAACCATTTTAATCTAGTTTCAATCAATGGATATAGTTGTAAGGCTATTTGGTTATAATTATAAATAATGAAATAAATTAAATCATGCATTTAATGATGAGATTATATGTGATTGATCGGAATAGGTTAATATAGAATATAAAATAATTTTGTTATAACCCTTGGTTGTAAATTTAAGATAATGGACATGAACTATTATTATAAACGATGTGTGAAGACCCAAAATTTTTTTGAGAATAAAATTACTAAAAAAACAGGTAATAGAAAATAAATGCCAAGAATGAATGAGGTAAATAGGTGAGAGAATAATTGTCAGAGAAAATAAAAAAATAGCTTGAAAAATGGATATCAAAAAGAAAATAAAATAATTGAGTAAGGAGAAAAATTGCTTTCAATAATTAAGTGATAAGGAAGAAAAAATTGATTAAGAAGAGATGTATTCATGTATATATTGTATAGAAAAATACATATATGGTCAAAGAAGCATGGGATGATAAAAATAAATTCTCTGATAAATTAAAATGCCAAAAATCAGTTTAATATTACCTATACATAAATATAATTTTGAAATAAATCAAAAGTAAATAAATGGTCTGAAATAATAGCTAGGAATTTTAATTATAAATAGAGGTACGAGTGGATAACTCAGGCTTAAGAAAATATACAACGAAGTAAGTCACATAAGAATAATGTGTGGGAGAATCATGCAAATAGCATGCACATAAAAAAGCAGAATAACAACTGCCTTTACCTGAAATGGAAATAAAAATAAAATGGCAAAATTAGCCATAAATGTGCATACAGGTTTCTTTTATTTTTGTAAGGATAAAATGGGTGTTTCCTCTATTAAAACCCTAGTTAAATGATTTAAATCAAAGGGTAAGGCAGGGGTTTTTCTTTGAGGGGGGAAAACAGAAGTTTAATTCAAAATATATAGAAAGGAGAAACTCACACAGTCTTCAAGCTTAAGCATTCTCGGGGAAGGGAAGAGGAAGGTGAGTGATAATCACTTAAGAGATTTAAGGCATTAAGACCCAAGTTAAGGGAAACCAAATTACTTTATATAAAATCATATTATGTTTTTTTTCTGTTCTGTTTTATTCTTTGAATAAATACATGTTGATGATGGATAGTATTTTGGTTGAACCTCTGGTTGATGTTTTGATCTGTTTTGATTTGTTATAATTGTTTCAATTTTTGCTTCAAAATATAAATAATTAAAAATATATTCATATCATAGAAATGGATTTTATAATCCAGTTTTATATGAAGAATGAACTGAATGTTTTACTGAGAAATAATATATCAAAGGGAAATGAAGTAGGCAGAGTGAATAATGAGATTCATGCTTATGCCTAGTTCATATTAAAAATGATATGAACAATGCAATACTGTAAACATGTGCTGATTTGTTCAGTAGATTTATTCAAGTAGAGGAAATTTTTTAGAAACTACTGTACTAGCAGGTTATTAGAAAAATGTGATCAAGCAGAAATGACTTTGAAATGGGTTGTGAAATTTTTGATGAATGTTTTGTACGTTTAGGTATGATTTTTAAGGAAATTAAATTCCTGGCTTATGAAATGAAGAAAGAATTACTAGAGTATTTCTGGAGTTAAAAAGGAAAATTCCTTAAATGAATATATAAGCATGGTCTCTAATTACAAAGTAATTTAGGAGAGGTTCCTTGATCTTTTCATCATCAGGTGGATGATGGGTATGTGCATGACTTGTTCAAGTCTTGAAGGCCTCTGTGCAAAGGTTAACAGAATTGAGTCCTTTGCAATGCACACTTTGTGTTTAATGGCAAGAGTTTGAACCATTTTAAATTGAAAAAAATATATATGGAACTGAGAAATTATGTTGTGGAATTTAAGAGTTTAAATCCATGGGAGTTTGTACATATACAACTGGATAAATTAGATAGCTTCAAGAAGGCTCAAAGAAGCAGCATTAGATTGGTGGGAGGTGATCATCACAGGAAGGCCAGAAAATGAGATAACATGGGATTAATTCAAGGAGATGCTTGAGGCAAGGTTTGTCCCAGCAACAGCTAAGGCAACATTGTTTGAGGAATTCATAAGGATGAGGCAGGGACCAATGAGTGTGACTGAATACACTCAAAAATTTGAGAGTTTGTCTAAGTCTGGAACTATGCCCATAGGAAATGAAGAATCAAAGAATTCAAGGTTCATCCAAGGACTCAATGCTAGTTTGAGTAGAGCAATGTTACCATACAAAGACAGGACATTTGATCAAGTCATAAATCTTACTCTATCTTTTGAACAACATGATAATGCCAAAGAAAAGTTTAGGAACATGAGGGCCAATAGTCAAAAGAAAGGGAAAAATAGGACACATCCTTATGGTAAAAAGAATGCAGACAAGAAGGTTGAAGGAGCAACTAATGAGGAAGTTAAGAAGAAGATTACTTGTTATAACTATGGCAAAGAAGGACACATGAGTAATAGGTGTCAAGCAGCCAAGAAGGCACCATTTAGCTGCTATAACCGTGGGAAAGAAGGTCATATTAAAAGAAAATTCCCAAAGTTTAAGAAAGGAGCAAAGGTAGGAGCATTGGAAATAAAGGCAAAGGCAAATGCAGTAGGAAGCTCTAGACAATTGGAAGGTATACTTCTAATTAAAAGTTACTCAATCACAGTTATATATGACACTGGAGCCACACATTCTCTAATATCACAAGACATAGTGGATAAATTAGCTCTCACATGCAACAAAGTTGAAAAACCCTTGTTTATTCAAAGTCCCCTGGGTAGCTCTTGTTTGCTAGGATTAAAATGTATGGGAGTAGAATTAAACATAGGAGGAAATGTGTTTACTGATTTGTTTGTATTGAAATACCCTGGAATAGGAATTATTTTAGGGGTAGATTGGTTGAGTAAATTCAAAGCAATTTTGAATTTAGAAAATTTCACTATATCTTTGAAAATAGAAAATGGTAAAAATATTTTAGTCATGAGTGAAATAGCTAAAACAAATTGTCTTAATCAAATATGGAATATGACTAAGAACGAATTAATTTGAGAAAACATAGAAGTAATAAGAGAGTATCCAGATGTTTTTGGAGAGGTAATAGGGGTACCAGACAATAGAACAGTTGAATTTCAAATAAGGTTAATTCCTGGATCAAGTCCTGTCATCAAGAAACCTACTAGAATGGGTCCAAAAGAATTAATAGAATTGAAGCAACAGCTGGAAGAATTGGAGCAGAAAGGCTTCATAAGGCCTAGCAGTTCAAACTGGGGTTCTCCACTGGTGTTTGTGAAAAAGCATGATGGTACACTAAGAATGTGTATTGATTATAGAGAACTAAATAAAGTCACCATCAAGAACAAATACCCACTCCCTAGAATTGATGATCTATTTGATCAATTAAATGGAGCAAAGATCTTTTCAAGGCTAGACTTAGCCTCTGGGTTTCATCAGATGAAGGTAGAGGAAGACAGCATTAAGTACACTGCCTTTAATACAAGGTATGGATTGTATGAATTTTTGGTGATGCCTTTTGGATTGACAAATGCACCATCATATTTTGTAGATTTAACGAATAGAACATTTAGAGATTTTCTAGATAAATTTGTAGTTGTCTTTATTGATGATATATTAGTGTACTCAAAATCAGAAGAGGAGCATGCAAGGCATTTGCATCTGATTTTGTCAAGGCTAAGAGCACACAATTTAAAAGAAAAATCCAATAAGTGCACATTTTGGCAGAATGAAGTAAAGTTTTCGGGACATATTATATCTCAACAAGGCATTCGAGTAGATCCAAACAAGGTCATGGAAGATCAATCTTGGAGCAGACCCAAATCAGTGACCGAGGTGAGATCATTTTTGGGAATGGCAGGCTATTATAGGAGATTTATAAAAGACTTTGCAAGAATAGCCATCCCACTGACCAAGTTAACTAGAAAAGAGCAACCATATGTGTGGACAAAGAAGTGTGAACAAGCATTTGCATCACTGAAGAAAGCATTGATGGAAGCTCCAGTTTTACAAGTACCAGAAGGAAATGAAGGATTAGTAGTTTACACAGATGCTAGTGGATCTGGACTAGGGGCAGTGCTCATGCAACATGGTAGAGTCAGAGCATATGCATCAAGGTAACTCAAGCCAAATGAAACAAGGTATGCCACACATGATTTAGAACTTGCTGCTGTTGTATATGCATTGAAGCTATGGAGACACTATTTATTAGGTGCTAAGTTTGAATTGTTTACAGACCATAAGTCACTCAAATATTTGTTTTTCCAAAAAGACTTGAACATGAGGCAACATAGGTGGGTAGAATTCCTAGCTGCCTATGATCTTGATATATTGTATAACCCTGGAAAAGCTAATAAAGTGGCAGATGCATTGAGTAGACATCAAGCAAGATTGGCAAGCTTAATGATAACTGAGTTCAGGATTTAACAATCCTCAGTGAAGTGGAAGTAAAAGAAGAAATTGGTGTATTAGATAAGGCACACAGTGAGATGATTGAGTATGGTAAATTAAGTCTCATTTCTTTAAGGTCAACTCTAGTTGATAAAATAGGGCATATGCAGAATCAAGATACAAATTTAAAGGAAAGAAGGACATGATATCACAAGGAATGATAGTGGAAAATTATGAAGTAGATGATAAAGGATACATAAGGAAAAAAGGGAAGCTTTGTCTACCAAATGTAGAGGAACTGAAACAAGAAGTTATGGATGAGCATCACAAGACAAAATATACAATCCATCCAGGTGGTACAAAAATGTACCGTGATCTCAATAGAAATTATTGGTGGCCAGGGATGAAAGGAGCAGTAGCAAAATATGTGGCAAATTGCTTGACATGCCAACAAGTAAAGGCAGATTATCAAAGACCCTCAGGCCTACTGCAACCTTTGGAAGTGCCTACTTGGAAGTGGGAGAGCATTTCAATGGATTTTGTGGATGGTCTGCCAAGAACAAGAAGAGGTAATGATAGTATTTAGGTAGTGGTTGATAGGCTTACAAAAACAGCACATTTCATTCCTGTAAATTCAAACAGAAATGCCCATAAAATAACTCAATTATTTGTGAAAGAAATAGTGAGATTGCATGGCATCCCCAAGACTATCATTAGTGATAGAGATACTTTGTTTACTTCAAGATTTTGGAGTAGCTTTCAAGAAGCTATGGGGACAGAATTAAGCCTAAGCACAGCCTACCACCCATAAACAGATGGGCAAACTGAAATTGTTAATAAGGTTTTAGAAGATTTGCTTAGAGCATGTATACTTGATTCTGGAGGCAATTGGGAGGATCATATTTATTTAGCTGAATTTGCTTATAATAATAGCTACCGGTCCACCATAGGCATGGCTCCATTTGAGGCTTTGTATGGAAAGCCTTGTTTATCTCCTGCATGTTGGATGGAGGCAGGAGAAAGAGTATTGCTTGGACTAGATAAAAAAGAAGCTTCTGCAAAAATTGAATTAGTGAGGTAAAGAATGAGGGCAGCTCAAGAGAGACAGAAAGCATATGCAGATAAAAGGAGGAAGCCAGTGGAATTTGAGGTGGGAGACTATGCGTTTCTCAAAGTTTCACCAATGAGGAAAATATCGAGATTTGGCAAAACAGGGAAACTATCACCAAGGTATATTGGACCATATAAAATTGTTCAAAGAATAGGGACTTTAGCTTATAAGTTGAAGTTGCCAGAGGAATTGAGCAACATACATGATGTATTTCATGTATCTCAATTGAGAAAATGGGTGCATGATAAGGAGACCATTCTTGAATCTCCTACACATGTTGAAATTCAAGAAAATCTGATTTATAAAAAGGAACTAGTGGGTATTGTGGCCAGAGAAGAAAAGAAATTGAGAAATAAAATAATTAAACTAGTTAAAATCCAGTGGAGTTTAGATGGAAATGACTGCACATGGGAGGCTGAAGACAGGATGAAAGGTAAGTATCCTAATCTATTTTCTGCTTGAAGGTATGTCTATAACTGAATAGCTTTAAATATTACTTAAGTGTATTTGACTGATCTTAGATGAATGAATTTCTGATACGTTCAAAATATACTAATAAACTAATATATAATTGTGGGACACAATTCCTTTTAGGAGGAGAGTATGTGAAGACCCAATTTTTTTTTGAGAATAAAATTACTAAAAAAAAAGGTAATAGAAAATAAATGCCAAGAATGAATGAGGTAAATAGGTGAGAGAATGATTGTCAGAGAAAAAAAAATAGCTTGAAAAATGGATATCAAAAAGAAAATAAAATAATTCAGTAAGGAGAAAATTTTCTTTCAACAATTAAGTGATAAGGAAGAAAAAATTGATTAAGAAGAGATGTATTCATGTATATATTGTATAGAAAAATACATATATGGTCAAAGAAGCATGGGATGATAAAAATAAATTTTTTGATAAATTAAAATGCCAAAAATCAGTTTAATATTACCTATACATAAATATAATTTTGAAATAAATCAAAAGTAAATAAATGGTCTGAAATAATAGCTAGGAATTTTAATTATAAAGAGAGGTATGAGTGGATAACTCGGGCTTAAGAAAATATACAATGAAGTAAGTCATATAAGAATAATGTGTGGGAGAATCATGCAAATAGCATGCACATAGAAAAGCAAAATAACAACTGCCTTTACCTGAAATGGAAATAAAAAGAAAATGGAAAAATTAGCCATAAATGTGCATACAGGTTTCTTTTATTTTTGTAAGGATAAAATGGGTGTTTCCTCTATTAAAATCCTAGTTAAATGATTTAAATCAAAGGATAAGGCAGGGGTTTTTCTCTGAGGGGGAAAAACAGAAGTTTAATTCAAAAAATATAGAAAGGAGAAACTCACACAGTCTTCAAGCTTAAGCATTCTCGGGGAAGGGAAGAGGAAGGTAAGTGATAATCACTTAAGAGATTTAAGGCATTAAGACCTAAGTTAAGGGCAGCCAAATTATTTTATATAAAATCATATTATGTTTTTTTTCTGTTTGGTTTTATTCTCTGAATAAATACATGTTGATCATGGATAGTATTTTGGTTGAACCTCTGGTTGATGTTTTGATCTGTTTTGATCTGTTATAATTGTTTCAATTTTTGCTTTAAAATATAAATAATTAAACATATATTCATATCATAGAAATGGATTTTATAATCCAGTTTTATATGAAGAATGAACTGAATGTTTTACTGAGAAATAATATATCAAAGGGAAATGAAGTAGGCAGAGTGAATAATGAGATTCATGCTTATGCCTAGTTCATATTAAAAATGATATGAACAATGCAATACTGTAAACATGTGCTGATTTGTTCAGTAGATTTATTCAAGTAGAGGAAATTTTTTAGAAACTACTGTACTAGCAGGTTATTAGAAAAATGTGATCAAGCAGAAATGACTTTGAAATGGGTTGTGAAATTTTTGATGAATGTTTTGTACGTTTAGGTATGATTTTTAAGGAAATAAAATTCCTGACTTATGAAATGAAGAAAGGATTACCAGAGTATTTCTCGAGTTAAAAAGGAAAATTCCTTAAATGAATATATAAGTATGGTCTCTAAATTACAAAGTAATTTAGGAGAGGTGCCTTGATCTATTCATCATCAGGTGGATGATGGGTATGTGCATGACTTGTTCAAGTCCTGAAGGCCTTGTGCAAAGGTTAACAGAATTGAGTCCTTTGCAATGCACACTTTTTGTTCAATGGCAAGAGTTTGGACCATATAAAATTGAAAAAATAAATATGGAACTGAGAAATTATGTTGTGGAATTTAAGAGTTTAAACCCCCAGGAGTTTGTACATATACAACTGGATAAATTAGATGAATGAATGCTTGGATGTATGCTAATGTATAGGTTTAATTAAACTTACGCCAAAGCCTATTAGAAAATTGGAAAGAATTAAATTGTAGATGATCTCTGCACAGTTTTAAAAGAATGTTACAAGTTATTTTTAATATTGATTTCACTCATATCAGAATTTTATTCTGACCCTATATATTGCTTTTGCAATATTTTGGGGTGTCTCATTTTATTGAGGCAACTCATAATATTGTTGCAGTTAAAGATGCATGAATAGCTTGCTTGCTTGGAAAATTAGAAGACCTACTTGAGTTTTAAAAATGTGGTAGTTCATTGTAATAAAAATAGCTAGGCAAACTTTCTGAAGTGTAGGCAGACCTTTCAGTATTGTTGTGGCTTGTTCATTTGAAAAGAATTTGTAAAACTTAGTATTATATGTGTCTTGAGCTACTGACCAAAGTAATAGACCTTGATGTTTTTTGGTAGACTGTGATGAAGGAGGTTATGCCATGTGATTTGATATGTGGACATACTTTCTTTTACATATTTGATAAATTTTAAATAGTGCAACTGCAGTAGTTTTCTTTTGATAAAGCCTGTAGAAGAACTGTCAGGTGATGGTTGAACCTAATCTGGTTTAGCCAGTGAGGCTTGATCATGACTTATAAATTGATATAAGACCATGAGAAGCTTGAATTTTTAGTTTACAAATCTTTCTTACATGTCCGATTTCCAGTATTGCAATGTGTTATAAAATGATATGTGTGTAGAACTAGTAGCCTTCACTACAACCATATTAAACAATACTCAGTTGCATCAAACACAGTTTAAAGTTTGTTTGCATTTGGTCTTGTTTAAACTATAGGATTCTGCAATATCAAAGAATATGGTTAAATGTTAAGCATGACCACTACCTTAATGCAACTTGGTTTATGTCAATAGCCATCATTCAATGACCATTAGAGGTCTGCACCACAGTTTCATTTGATTTTGGTTCCTTAATTAAATTGCCTGGAACATGATGTTTACAAGTATGTGCAAAATTTACTTGGTATGCTAGAATAAGTTAGCACTTGTTTACTTGCACTGTTTTTCCTCTGACTGGGCTTTAACTCACTTACAATCACAATAATCATAGGACTATTACATACATTATGAATCCAGATATAAGTACTTATATCTGACATGAAAATATTGCTGTGAAAAGAAGGAGTACCCCGGGCTAAACTCACAAGCTTGAGTTGTTTTAACACTTAGTATGAAATTCAAAAGTAGAAGTATAAGTGTTAAACTCCTGATTTCACAAACAAAACAAAAAGAAAAAGAGGGGGAATATTAACTGAAAATCTGGAAATTAATTAAGTGGGATCAAGAAACAAGCTGAAAAATAAAACAAGAAAATATTAACAAGCTTGTTTTAAATTAAAGAAAAGAGAGAGAGAGATTGAAACCAGAAAGAAGCTATGTGACACAACACCTCTCAGATATGAGAATATTATGTGATAAAATTTTCTTTGCAATTTGAATTACTCTGATGGGCAAAGAAACATTTATATATCTTCATATATATAAATGACATGTTTTGATTTATAAACTAATATTTCTATATTGGTAAGATTCTGATCTTGGGGGAAAATGAATTAAAAGAAGTGAGCACTTGCAAAAAAAAAACTTACTAGAAATCATATAAATTAGAGAAGGAAGAGGTGGGTCACTTCACGATGGTTGTAATTTTCTTCTCATTAATCTTTCCTTTTGAATATTAAATGGGTAATTAATGGAATTAAGGCAATTGAATGTTGGAATTATATTGTTGTTAATTGAAACAGAATACAACCAGTGATGTTTAAGTAGTCATAACATTTGTTGTGGGTGATAAACGTATAAATATGATTAAATTACTTAAAGGTAACAATTGTTCATTTATCATCTTATTATTTAATATGTTTGGAATTAACTTGGAAATCGATGAAAATTTGTGTAATTAATTATTACAGTAAATATGGTAAAAGATCTTAATGGTAAAATAATGAATGTTAAAATGTAAACTTATGTTAATATAATTCAATATGGTATTTTTGATTGAATAATAATGATGATAACATAGGTTTGAATGTAATTGGATGAGAATTGAATGCGTAGTTAAGGGCATTTAACCTTTTGAATATGATATGGGAAAACAAATTAATATTGCATTAATTGATATTACATCTTTTAATTAACATAATGTGTAACGACCCATAACTTTTAACAACTTTAAAATGGAAATATTTTGAATTTAAATAAAAATTAAATAAAAAAATTTGAATTTGTGATGCTGGGTGTATATTTGACCAAATTTAATAGAATAAAATTTTTGTGAAATTACAAATTTTGGTCAAAAATTAGTCAAAGATTGACTTTTGCTTGAAAAATTAAATCTGAATTTTAAAATTTTATTCTTTTTATATGATACTAGATTGAATTCTGATCTTCCTTCCACTTCTCGTTTCATCAAAATCAAATTACTATTGCTCTAAAGATTTTAATTACTGTGAAAATTAACATGATTTGGTAGTGTTTAGTTGTGTTTTATTTGGCTAAGGCATGTTGGGTTTGTTTGGTCTAATGGGCCTTGGTTAACAAAGAGACTCTAGTCAGTCATGTGACCATTCCTTTGCCAACGACCTTATGTTTCTTGTCTGATAATATCTACGCACATAAATTTTCTTTTGAGAAACTTTCTCTGCACATTTCTTCTTTCTCCTCAAAATCTATAGAGAACTCAAGATCTAAAACTCCAAAAACCTCACAAATCAAAACTCCTTTCCTCCTCTCCTTTAACCGTTCATCCTCCCTTATAAGCACCACCCGCTCTACCATCTC
The DNA here is from genome assembly GCA_030765085.1 of Allium cepa. NCBI lineage: Eukaryota > Viridiplantae > Streptophyta > Magnoliopsida > Asparagales > Amaryllidaceae > Allium > Allium cepa. The sequence goes on along the minus strand of CM060939.1, from coordinate 771,681,384 downwards.
CAAGGCCATCTCCTTCCACCTTCCCTCTCCTCTTCTTTCTTCTTTTTCCCTTATTTCCCCTTTCCTATTTTCCCTCATTCTTCCCCTTATTTCGATGAATTTTATATTCCACTAAACTACTCCAAATCAAATATATTTTTTAAAATCGTATATAATTTCAGTGGCAACAACTTGTTGTTGAACCCTTCTTCCTATTCCGAATATTTCTATAACAAAAACTCCATTTTTCAAGTCCTTTCTCGGGTGCAGTTTTGGCCGAAAATACCCCACATTGTATCAATCATATCTCTTCAGGAATGAACCAAATTTTATGATTCTTTTTTAAACCATTTACTTTTCCAGTGGCTTCAATGTTCTTTTAAATCAATTCTTCAAATTCATTAACTTACTATGCCAAAAACTCAAATCTTTTTGAAGTATTTTTGAACTCAGATTTTCAACTCAAAAAGCACCTCTGTTTTTTTTGACCATAACTTCCTCAAGACTGAAGCTTTTTGAGTGATTCTTTTCTAAAAAGTGGAGGGAAAAAAGTGGAGAGAAAAGAATTTGTAACAACTTTCTAGTTAGCCACTTTTACAAATTCAATAATATTCTGGTCCTAATATTTTCTTAAAGATGACCCAGTTTCATATTTGTCCGTAGTTTGGATCTTGGGTTGTTTGGAAGTTGGAAGTAGTTGAAACTTGTTTATTGATTCATGTTTGTGCCTATGCTTTGTTGGATTTGCTTTGCATTTGGATCTTTGCTAGGAATCTCCATATTGCTCCATTTTTATCATAACCGTTGTAGTCACTAAAGGTGATCAAACACTTACAACTACTAGATTTTCTTATGTTAGTTAAATTGAATTTATGATGTGATTAGAAATTGATTGGTTGTCGTTTAGTATATTTAAATTGTCATTCCAGTTAAATCTGAATTTTATTGAATTTAATTGCCATTTAATTTAATATTGAAATTTAAATTACCAGTTAAATACCTGTTAATGATAACCAGTAAATTGTTGGTAGTTATTGGTTGATTACAATGATGATTTTGCTGTATGTTCAATTGTTGATATTTAGGTGATTGGATGGACGTTGTTGGTTGACATTTTGGATGACTGGATGTTATTTATGTCTATATCTCTGTTATCCCTATGGGTTAAAATGATATATACCCGAATGATCTTATAGATTGAGGGAAATCTTTGTAGGTTGAAATGATAAACCCTAGTGGTTTTCGTCGATTTGGAAATGTTGATTTTTGATACTGGTTGAAATGACATATACCCATATAATTTCTTGAATTTGGATTTTATTTGGAATTGAATTATTTGAAGGATTTAAGTTAATTCAAACTTCGGATTTTTTCTAATTAGATGATTAAGATTGATATTTCGAATTATTTGAAACCCTTTAAATAATTATATTCACGTTGTATACTTGATAGGAGATGAAAATCCCGTAACATCTATGAAACCATTGCACTAATATTTCTATTTTACTTGTTTTGATCTAACTTACATAAGACCTTTTAGTTCTAACTTGAGTATGTTGTCTTTTCATTACGCTCGGGTCAGTCTGAGCTTTTTCAGTGTATTGAAGACTATTTTCTAGAGCAAGAAGATGAATATTCAGTATTTTCTGGAGGAAGAAGATAATATACTGCATTTTGTGTTCCGATTTGGATTATAAAAGTGCAATCAAATGCTGTTTGTAAAATAGCTTCATGAATTATTTATTTGATTATTATATTTTATCGTTCCACTACGAGATTATGTGTTTTATTTTCTTATTTACTCCATTAACAATCCTCCCTTATGAATGGTTTGAGTCTAACATGTGTGGTTTATTGTCGATTTGAACCGTCCAAAAAGGTGGTTGTTACAGTTGGTATCGGAGCGAGGCTTAGACATATCTTAGCCTGCTGGGGTTAGCTCATTTGAGATAGGGTAGTAATATCCTAGAATGAGTTGTCTGAGTGTATATATGAAAGCACATATTTGTTAGTGTTATAAAATGTTTATATAAGTCTTTAAGTGAAATAAATTTTTCCTAACATTAAATGTTATATATAAAGGAATAAATTTTTTATAACTATTATAGTTATTTGTAATGTGTTTGATTTGTGAAATGGTGATATTTAATTATTATCATTTATATTTGATTTGTTGTATTTATTCAATTTATATTTGATTTATTGTATTTAGTCAGTTTATAAGCATTGGCTAGTTATTGTTGATTTAATTTATGGATAAACACTAGTTTAGTAATGGTGTATTAAAGAGAATAAAATGAATAATTTGGCTATTTGGTTATGAAATTGAAATGTTTGGTTGTGAATATTGTTGTTTGTTGATTGGTAGTTTAAACTATTGAATAAAATGGAATATCTAGATATTTGGGATAGTCGGAACTTCTGAATTAATATATGAGTTGAAATGCAAAAATTTGTGGAATTATGCAGTTGAATTTAGTAACCTTAAATTGAAAGCAAGTGAAACAAGGTTAAATTTGTTATATTTATGTTAGTAAATAAATAGAATTATTGTATCATTATTGACATGTAATGTAATAATATACAAGTGTGAACTTTAAACCTTAGCATGTTTAAATCGAAATTTTGATTAAGGAAAAGCTGTAAATGAGATTTTTAAAAAAAGTGCTATGGACTTAATTAAATTTATGAAATATGGCATAAATAAATTTGAAAAGTAAGTGAAAACTAATTTGATTAACAAATATAAACTAAAAGTGAAATGATTTTAAATAAAGTCACGACTTGTAAACTATTTACGAAATAAATGGTTGTTGTAATAAATGTAGTATTAAATGATATATATTACATGTGAAATTGAATTTAATTTAAAAATGAAGAGAAATGCGAGCAATATTACGAGAATGAATATATTAATATTTTATATTAAATGGAGAAATTCTGTAAAATGAATATTAAAGTGTAAGTGATATTTGTGTTAATCAATGAGATTAATAATGAATTTAAATCAAAATGTAAAGGTGATGAAACAAATTGGAATAAGTACGCAAGTTATACGTATATTATTTTATTCGCATAATTAATTTGATCCAGATTTGAGTACACAAGTTCGAGGTGGATTACACCATTTCGTATTAGGATTTTTCATTTGATTTTTAATGGCGAATATTTGATATGGATTTTTGATTTGATTCTAAAATTCTCTATCATAGTGTATGGCTATGCAAGGAGAATGATGGTTTCTAGTCAAGAAATCTTACCGAAGTCAATTACGGAAGTCGAATGAACAATACTAGTTCGAAAGCGAACTTGTGTGATAGGATGAGCAATCAAATGTGATTTTGCAAAATGATGACATATGTACGTCTTACGTTCTAATATTATTGATATGCTTTGACATTGAAATTGAAAGTTGTTAGGTTGGATATTCTTTGTAATTTAAATTGGAACTTTCCTTTTATGCAAAACTATTATTAATTTAAAACCATTTTACAAAACTATTTTCTATTATTTCTCTTATACAAATTAGTTTATTCTATTTTATATACAAAATTATTTTACAATCTATTTTATTTACAAACTATTTTACAAACTATTTTATTTACAAAGTATTTTGCAAACTATTTTATTTACAAACTATATTTCAAACTATTTTGTGTACAAACTATTTTATACATACAAAACTATTTTAAATTAAAAAAACCTTTTATAAAGCAAATATGTTCAATCCTATATGGCTCTTCATACAACGAATTGATTTCGGGAAAATTTGATTCTTATATAAGATGGACTTTATATAAATATATGGTGATTTGGAAGACTATTTATTTTGGAGGGTATTCGATCTAAAGAGATAAATCTTATATACAATGAAATTTATATAAGAATGATTTTATATATTCAAGACTCTTGATTTTGGAAAGGACTCTATCTGAAAATGAAATTTTATATATAATGGAATTTACATAAGTGTGATAGTAGAAGTTATGATTTTGAAAGTGTACTGTATATGGTATGTTATTATTTTGAAGTAAAAGGATTGGGGAAGTAACCTCCGAGAACAAGTATAGTATGATATGCTTCGACCTAGATGGACTGGGGGAGTCCAGGAATGGATTCGACCGATAAACTCTAATATGCTTAGGTGAATTCAGAAATGGATTCGAACTGATATGGTTGTCCAGACTTAAACTATTGAATTTCTCGATTTTTTTTCATGGTAGATGGTTCTTTAGTTTACCTGATGGGAGGTGCTTTTGATCCTGGGATCTGTTATTTATGGATCTTCCGGGAAAGAAGTGCATCCATTGCGTAAACCATTGAATCAGTAGTTACCACTACAGCAGGGGTTGATGGTCCATTGTTTACAAAATGGCTACGATATTTTTTTGAAATCTGAAAGGTGGGAGGATCTTCTAGAAAGTTTTGTGTCCATTGCATAAACACTGGATCAGCAGCGGGCCACTGTTATCGTAACATCATCATTTGACATCAGATTTTGAGTGGTACTTCTCATACATGTTTTTATGTATTTTAAATAGGTGTTGAAACATGTCTACTAAGCACTTGGAGATTTCTAGTCTTACACCTGATCAACGTACGACCATAGTCTGCAAGAATGAGGATAAACTTGTTAAAACATCGAATTATAAAAGTAATTTGATAAAGTATTATATAAAAGTTATTTTGGTCATATTTTTCATTTCTAAATACTTTAAAATGTTTAATATATTGTTTATTTATGTACATCATAGTTTAGTATAAATTATTAGTGTCGTAAATATTGTGAGAAGTTATTAATTAAATAAAACATATTTAAAGTTAATGATTATTGATTTATTAATGATGTTTAAAATTATTTTGAGATTTAAAACTAATAAAATTTATAAATAATGGATTTAAGGTTTCAATAACTTCTTTTTAAATATTAGTAATGATGTAAATAATTGTTTTCAAATCATTTACATATATTTATAAAGATGCTATTTTAAAAAAAATTATGTGGTATTTATAAATGAAGCAAGAAATTTTACAGCTGAAATTTTTCCGTAAAGTATGAAGTATTAAAAATGATTAATTTGCAAATAAAGTTTTCAAATGAATATTTCACGTAAAATTCATATAGTTTCTTTGAATGTATAATTTAAAGATATTATATAAATAAATAAATAAATGATTTGCGAAGTTTTATTTGTAGTAATATAGTTGACCAATGAATTTGAATCTCTATTTTGGAACCATGGTTTGAAATATTTACTTGATTTTGAAGCAATAATAGTAAATTTATAGTTTATTCACTACTTGAATTTTTTTATTAAACCGTAATAAATGTTTTTCCATGATTTGAATATTCGTTTTAAACAAGTGTGTAAAATTAGTTATGAAGATATGAAATTTTATGCTTTGATTTGGATATTTAATGTAAGATTTGATTATACTATTAGTTTCGGTTACACTTATTTTAAAATAACGAGTCTAATAAATTATCGGATTTAAGGAATTTTATTAAGGAATGGCTTATCCTAATGTTTTGTTATAAACTTCTAACATTGTTTAAACTTTTTAGAAAATTCTTGCGTAATGCTATGAAGATGTTTTAAATATATCTTATATTCTTACTAAGTGAGTGAGGTTAATTTTTTTTAGATATATTGAAATATTCCATTTTTCTTCAAGGACGAATACCAAAAAAAATTTGTAACATTCAATTACATTCCTTAAAATATATATATATATATATATATATATATATATATATATATATAACTTACCAGAAATGTTTAATAAGTTGAAATGTTAAGAGAATATGTAATGGAATATTATACAAGTAAAACTTAAGTAATTGAAGTGTGCAATGAAATTATTACTAAATAAGAATTTCAATGTGCAAGAAATGTTATAAATGTAAGTTAATACTGTGAAATAATTTATGTAAGTACATGAAAGAAAGGAAAGACATTGTATGACTGAAAAAAAAGAAAAAAAAGTAAATAATGATGTGAAAAGAAAATAATTATATAAACTTAAATAATGTGTGGAAGTTCTCGGCAGTTTTGGCTTATGAGATGTTTACAAACGATACTTCTAATTGTTTAAGGTTGTATGGATAGTCTATTGAGTAATTACTAAAGGCTATCGAGTATAGGATACACTTGATAGTTTATTCACCACCCTTGTATGATTAAAATTTTTTGAACTAAACAAACTATTGATTTTGGTTGCTATGAATGTATGATGGATTCTGTGGTTGCACATAATGGTTGTATTGTTTGTTTGTATATGTTTTACAGTGATTTGCTTTTGTTGCAAATTGAACAACTAAATATTTCACTTTTTACATAATTATTAACCTATTTTGGATTATATAAATGAAATATAAGTTTATAGAAGCAATAGCTACTGCTTTTGGTTTCATAAATAAGCATTGTTTGCTCGACAAATATGTACGTTTTGGATTATGGTTTTCTAGCGATATTATATTGTTTTCCCGTAACTGTGATATTTTATTTTCAAATATGATATATATGGTTATTATTGATATTATTATTATTATTATTATTATTTGGACCTCTCTATATAAAGGAGACACTGTCTAAATTTTCCATGAATTTTAGACTTAGAATTTTTTTGTGAAAGTGAAAATATTTTTTTGAATTTTAGTAAAATTGACTATAAAGATTTGATTGTTTATTAATTAGTATATTTTATTTAAAATACTTAATTATATAAATTAATTTTTTATAAATCGAATAGTTTGAATAAAATATATTAATCCCTTAATTCCTCATTTTCCCTTTTCGAGAAAGAAATTTTTTGAGTGGAGGAGGGTGTAACAACCCGTATTTTTGGATAATTAAAATATTAAACTTAATAAGACTTTGAAATATTAATATTGTAAGAAATTAAAATTTATGCTTTGTAATGATAAATAATTAGAATGTAATATAGTAACGTTGATTTAATGTAATTAATAACCATTTTAATCCAATTTTAATCAATGGATAAATTGCAAGGTTATTTGGTTATAATTGTAAATAATGAAATAAATTAAACGATGCATTTAATGATGAGATTATATGTAACTGATTGGATTAGGCTAATATAGAATATAAAATCATTTGTGAAAATTGGGCTCACATCCCTAGAACCAAACATAATACACAAAAATTCCCTCCGTTTGAACTTTATAAATCTGGTCCCTATTTTTGTTTCAACTTAATTCTTTTCCATAAATACCCTCGTTTATTTGTCGTGGTTTTGTGATTGCAGCCAATTTTTGAAATCTAAGTTTCCATTTATAAATCTACTTTGTGAAATCATATTTTCGCTTTATTATGGCTTCATCATCTTCTAGGTAAAGATGAGATCTACTTTTTAATCAATAGTTTTTCTTTCTAATTGGTTGTTTTTTTATCAATTATTGTAAATAATTGTAGAGTTTAATCAGTGTTTGTAGATCAAAATTCAATTCTAATTGTAGAAGTTTTAATTGAATTGTACTAATTATAGTTGTAAATAAAAGAAGATTCTGCAACCATTGTAAATAATTACACACTTGTCTGCAAGAATTGTGAATAATTGCAGACCTGTCTGCAATTCTTTGTGTATAACTGATGGCCTGTGTGCAATTGTTGTACAATATGCAAACTTGTCTTTCGTTAGTTGTTTATGATTTTTACGATTGTTTATAAGTTAAAAATTGATTGTAATAATAATATTGTTTTAAAATTGAAATTCTTGTTTTTTGCAGATTTTTCTGCAGTTTTTTAATAATTATTGCATATTTATCGGCAAATAACCTATTTTCTAGCTGCAATTTTTAACTACATAACATATATGCAGCTAAAAATAGTACAATTAATAACTTTATATTAAATATGTATACAAGTATATTAAGAATCTTACGAATTTTTAACTGCATAAGTGAAATGCACTTCAAAATTTGTATGATTCAAGTGTAAATTTTAACTGCATATGTTATATGTAGCTAGAAATTGCATTTAACATGTGCTATTTTTCAATACATAACAGATATACAGTTAAAAATTGTGCAATTTATAACTGCATAAGTGAAATGCAGTTAAAAATTCAGTTGTTCATAAATAATTGCAAATAAGTATGCAACTATTCATAATAATTGTATATATGTCAGCAAGTATAATAAAAATCTTATGACTTTTAACTGCATAAGTGAAATGCATTTAAAATTTGCATCATTTAATTATATGTTTTAACTGCATATTTCACATACAGTTAAAATTTACATATAACAGCTATATTTTTAAGATGCATATCAACATGCATATAATTGATGTAAAATACAGTTAAAATTTAATTTAACAACTATATTTGTTAACTACATATCAAGTATACAGTTAAAAATACATTTAATAGCTGCAATTTTTAACTATATAACATATATGCAGTTAAAACTAATACAATCGATAACTTTATATTAGATATGTATGCAAGTATAATAAGAATCTTATGAATTTTTTAACTGCATAAGTGAAATGCACTTCAAAATTTGCATGATTTAAGTGTATACTTCAACTGCATATGCTATATGCAGTTAAAAACTGCATTTAACAGGTGCTATTTTTCACCACATAACAATATGCAGTTAAAAATGGTGCAATTTATAACTGCATGAGTGAAATGCAGTTAAAAATGTAGTTGTTCATAAATAATTGCAAACAAGTATGCAACTATTCATAATAATTGCATATATGTCTGCAAGCATAATAAAAATCTTATGACTTTTAAGTGCATAAGTGAAATGCACTTTAAATTTTCATATAAGTATGTAACTATTTAAATGCAATAAATTAGGCATAATATTATTTGTATATGAATGTTTTTGAGATTTTCTAACAAATATCTGTAATTTTATCAAATTTAGCTATTAAAATAGAATGAAAGTCAAAATGACCAAATTTCTTAATAGATAACCTTCGGTTTCTAATTCGAGTTGTTCTCATCTTCTGAATCTCAATTTTCTTCAGTTCTGGACTCGATTCGAACATCGATTTTTGAAGTTGGAACTACTTCCAATTTATAATTCAAGCGATGAGGGTTTTCTTTTTTTAAGATGTTGATCAATGAAAAGAATTTGAAGGGTTCTGGGTTTTGTTTGAGAAAGATATAAGGGTATTTAGTGAAACTTTTTTGTTGAATTTAAAAATAAGAATGGGAAAATTATAATTAAAACAGAGGGTTGTTTTGTGTATTTTCAAACCTATTAAGGCTGTATGCCAGATGTTCTCAAATCATTTTGTTATAACCCTTGGTTGTAAATGATAAGATAATGGATATGAACTATTATTATAAACGATGGTTGTAATTATCTTCTCATTAACTTGTCTGTTTGAATATTAAATGGGTAATTAATGGAATTAATGCAATTGACGGTTGGAATTATATGTTGTTAATTGAAATTGAATATAATAAGTGATGTGTAAATAGTCATAACATTTGTTGTAGGTAATAAACTTATAAATATGATTAAATTACTTAAATATGACAATTGTTCATTTATCATCTCATTATTTAATATGTTTGGAATTAATTTGGAAATCGACGAAAATTTATGTAATTAATTATTGCAGTTAATATGGTAAAAGATGTTAACGGTAAAATAATGAATGTAATAAAATGTAAACTTATGTTAATATAATTCATAGGGTATTGTTGATTGAATAATAAAGATGATAACATAGATTTGAATGTAATTGGATGAGAATTGGATGTGTAGTTAATGGAATTTAACCTTTTAAATATGATAAGGGGAAACAGATTAATATTGTATTAATTGTTATTACATCTTTTAATTAAGATAAAGTGTAATGATCCGTAACTTTAAACAACTTTAAAATAGCAGTATTTTGAATTTAAATAAAATTTAAATTAAAAAAGTTTGAATTTGTGATGTTGAGTGTTTTATTTGACCAAATTTAATTGAATAATTTTTTTATGAAGTTTCAAATTTTGGTCAAACTTAGTTAAAGATTGTGTTTTGGTTGAAAATTTAAATTTAAATTTTAAAGTTTTATTTTTATATGATACTAGACTGAATTTTGATCTTCCCTCCACTTTTCATTTCATTAAAATCAAATTCCTATTGCTCTAAAAAATTGAATTACTGTGAAAAATTAACACGAATTGGTAGTATTTAGTTGTGTTTTATTTGGCTAAGGCATATTGGGTTTGTTTGGTCTAATAGGCCTAGGTTAACTAAGAAACTTTAGTCAGTCATGTGGCCATTCCTTTTCCTAAGATCTTATGTTTCTTATCTGATAACATCTACGTAGATAAATTTTCTCCCGAGAATCTTTCTCTGCACACTTCTTCTTTCTCCTCAAAATCTATAGAGAACTCTGGATCTAAAACTCCAAAAACTTCACGAATCAAAATCCCTTTCCTCCTCTCCTTCAACCCTTTCTCCTCCCTTATAGCCGCCGCTCTCTCCACCATCTCCAAGGCCATCTCCTTCCACCTTCCCTCTTCTCTTCTTTCTCCTTTTTCCCTTCTTTCCCCCTTCACTATTTTCCCTCTTTCTTCCCCTTATTTCCATGGCTTTTATATTTTACTAAATTACTCCAAATCAAATAATTTTTTTGAAACCGTGTATAATTTCAATGGTAAAACTATTTGTTTTGAACCCTTCTTCCCATTCTGAATATTTCTATGTCAAAACTTCCATTTTTCAAGTCCTTCTTGGGTCCAGTTTTGGCCGAAAATACCGCATATGGTAACAGTCATATGTCCTTCAGGAATGAAACGAATTATGCAATTCTTTTAGTTAAACCATTTATTTTTCTAGTGGTTTTAACTTTCTTTTAGATCGGTTCTTCAAATTCATTAGTTCACTATGCCAAAGGCTCGAATCGTTTTGAAGTATTTTTGAACTCAGATTTTCAACTCAGAAAACACCTCTATTTTTTGACGATAACTTCCTCAAGGCTAAAGAATTTTGAGTGATTCTTTTTTTGAAAGTGGAGAGAAAAGAATTTGTAACAACTTTCTAGTTAGTCACTTTTACAGATTCAATAATATTTTGGTCCAAATATTTTCTTAAATTAACATAGTTTCAAGTTTGTCCGCAGTTTGGATCTTGGGTTGTTTGGAAGTTGGAAGTAGTTGAAACTTGTTTATTGATTCCTGTTCGTGTCTATGATTTGCTGGATTTGCTTTGCATTTGAATCTTTCCAAGGAATCTCCGTATTTCTCCATTTTTATCATCACCTTCGTAGTCACGAAAGGTGAGCAAACACTCACGGCTACTAGATTTTCTTATGTTAGTTAAATTGAATTTGTGATGTGATTAGAAATTGATTGGTTGCTGTTTAGTATATTTCAAATTGTCATTCTAGTTAAATCTGACTTTTATTGAATCTTATTGCCATTTAATTTAATACTGAAATTTAATTTTCTTGTTAAATACCTGTTAATGATAACCAGTAGATTGTTGATAGTTATTGGTTGATTTCAATGATGATGGTGTCGTATGTTCAACTGTTTATATTTGGGTGATTGGTTGGATGTTATTGGCTGACATTTTGGATTATTGGATGTAATTTATGTCTATACCTCTGTTATCTCTATGTGTTGAAATGTTGCATTCCCGAACGATCTTACAGATTAGGAGAATATCGTTATAGGTTAAAATGATAAACCTAAGCGGCTTTATTGATTTGGAAATGTTGATTTTTGATACTGGTTGAAATGACATATACCCATATAATTTATTGAATTTGGATTTTATTTGGAATTGAATTGTTTGAAGGGTTTAAGTTAATTCAAACTTCGGACTTGTTTTAATTAGATGATTAAGGTTGACATTTCGAATTATTTGAAACCTTTTCAATAATTATATCCACGTTGTACACTTGATAGGAGATGAAAATCCCATAACATCGACAAGCACCTTTGTCCAAGTGGTTAATTGTTTCGGCTTTGGTGCAGGATGTCATAAGTTCGAAACTTGCTTTCGAACGTTTATTTGACATGGGATATGTTGTCCTAATGATTTGTTGTATATAAAGTACCAGTTCAAAAAAAAAACCCATAACATCTATAAAACCATTGCACTAATATTTCTATTTAACTTATTTTGACCTGACTTATATAAGATCTTTTAGTTCTGACTTGAGTGTTTTGTCTTTTCATTACGCTCGGATTAGTCTGCGCTTTTTCAGTGCATTGAGGACTATTTTCTAGATGACGAAGATTCGTATATTATTGCTATTTATTATTCCGCTGCATTCTGTGTTCCGTTGCATTATTTGTTTATTTCTGATGTAAGTCTAACTCTGATTTGAATTGTAAAAGTGTAATCAAATGTTATTTGTAAAATAGCTCCTTTAACAGTTTATTTATTTTGTCGTTCCGTTGAGAGATTTTGTGTTTTGTTTTCCTTTTTTTTATTTTCTTATTTACCCCATTAACATTCCACCCTTTTGAATGGTTTGAGTTTGACATGTGTGGTTTATTGTCGATTTGAACCGTCCAAAAAGGTGAGTTGTTACAGTAAGTACTCATGGGTTCCACTAAACACACCATTACGTTTTTTCAACAGTGCACAGGTAAAAAAACCTTAAAACTTGAATCAATATAGTGGCAGAGAAAGAGATTTCTACATGTATACCCATCCTTACTTCTCCTCATGAAATCAATCAGTTGAGATTTTCTAAAATGTCTTCACAAATTTGTAACTCAACTGGAGAAAAATGTAAGCATTCCATTATTCTATGTTATGGATTCTAGGCCATATTATCACTATTTCAAAAATTTTAAGACAAGTTTCAGAAACTGAAACTCCAGATAACAAAAACATCCAACATGCTTAAATTTCTACACCTGCAGACAATGACACATAGATGAATAAATATATAATAAACACTACTGTTAATAATAATCTAGAAAGCATGAAAAATGCATCAAATGAAGAAAAAACTGATAAAATTTGTGCCGCCACATCAGATAGGATCACAAGCTGATCGAGATAAATGAAACCAAGGTTCGAGAACCCAGTTTCAGCCTCCGTTTCGATCACTCGAATTTTGTATGCTTTGATCATTTTGAGAATATCTGGTTTTGTTTGTGTTTCGGTCCTGATATCGTAATTCTGTACATTAATGAAAAAGCAATGATAAAAATTGCAGATAAAATAATATAACATACAACACTATTAAATAAACATAGGTGAACATTCAATTTTTCCTAAATAGCCCTAAATTAAAAATAAGTCAACCCTAATATAAATTATCTAGCATATTGTCAATTACCATTTTCTTTAAAATATAAAGGCCTAAATTAATATCCCCAAGCTCATTATCACTCAGTCCATCTAAATCCTAACCAATACTAACCCTATCCCAATCGATCAGTCAAATTATCTTATCCAAGGAAAAAAATCATGAGAAGATGGAAAAAATGAAAGAAAGAAAAACAATATTGAGCACGAACTCGAAGTCGAAGGTCAGACGCAAACTTCTCATCGCACGTAGTCGAAGTCGAAGCTCGGGAAGATGCTCGAATAGACGAAGTCATAGTTGATTCCGAGGTCAGTTTTTTGGTTAAATTCGATTCTCCTTTAATTTTTGGTGTTGTTTACTCTTTTTTTATAATTAAGGCAGCAATTGCAAAAAAATTGAGATTTTTTTGATTTTTTTGATTGACAAGCAACGGGACAAGATTTTGACGTAATCCCATCTTGTCTCCGGCCGGAACCAACCCGAGATGGCCGGAATCTCCTGGTTCCGATCGAAACCTAATACCGTGGATGAAACCCTATTTGAATTCAAGTCCATTGTTCCAAATTGAGTAAGTGAAAATCCCACGCGGTTTAACTTAGTAACTCAAATCAAAACTAAAGCAAGAAAGCCAAAGAAGAGTAAGTTAGCTCTACTATTATTAGCGTAGAAAATGGGGGTACATCATATGACAATCAATAAATATCATTGCTTATATGGAACATTAGGGGATTGAACTCTTGAACAAGGAAATATGTTTTTAAAGAAAACATAAAACAAACTAAAATCTTCAGTCGTTGTATTACTTAAGCAACATAATTCAGAAAAAAAGAAATGAGACTGAGTAAACAAGTAGAATTGTTTTATACGAACATAATAGGGTTTCAGGGTCATTATAGTAATTTTCCCCATTGAGCGTTACTATATATAATATGTACAGAATGTATTACATTATGTATCACTAATCATTTTTCCTCTTCAATGAATTTTTTTATTATGGTATCGCAATTGTACACCTAACGACAACAGAAATTTTATTTCAACTCCTTCATCGGATCAATATCCACATTTGAGAGATAATTGTATCAATTCTCCTTATAGTTTAGACTCATCATCAGAGATTAACCCATCTCTTGATCATGTATTCACTGCTCAATCATCAGGATCACAAATTAACAATTTACAATTAATTCTGAATGCTGCCATGTGTGGCGCCCCACCTCTGTACCCATGGTAGCAAAGAGTATTAATAGATAATACCGTCTGCTAACACGGAGAATAAGGCTGGATAGGAGCGACCATCTATAGTCTTGCTTTAACTATCTATTAAATACGTCGACAATAATCACACCAAACCGATCGACATATCCAATGAATACTTAAAACAAAACCATAAGTGGCTGGAGGATCTATCAGAACAGAATATAACAACTCAGATGTAGGAAACATCACAGAACAGTAAACCATCATATACATATATATATCGGTACATAGCAGAGTATACAAAATAATACATGTCAAGTGGTATAGCCAACCACAATATATAGACAAAACCAGAAGAATAAATATCAGAGTTTCAACACAATAGGACTACACAAAAGCTATGACAAAAAGAAGCTAGCGAAGTAGTCCATACGGAAGCAAAATAGGCTAAGTCCAAAGTACCTAACCTGAAACATCTCGGTCTGACCCGAGTATAAAATACACGGGTCAGTCTAGCTAAACAAATTAGTTAGATAAACTGAACAACAATAAACCTGCAAGGTCACAAAGTATAACAAATATCTCTAAAAGAGATAACGCAATCATCAACAAAAGATGAATCATATAGAACAAGCCTCATATCATCGGCGACATAGATAAACAAAGGATACAATTATCCCAAATCAAGCCAAAAGGCAAATAACAAATACCCATAAGGTATACAAGTTCCACAAGGTAATCGCTATACTTCATGCGGCTTAAAATGACCAACATCGAAGGGCGATACCAAGGGAATATACATATCAATGAAACATCATAAAAACAAGTTCCACAAGGTAATCGCTATACTTAATGCGGCTCAAAAAGACCAACATCGAAGGGCGATACCAAGGGAATATACATATCAATGAAACATCATAAAATTGCTCGAGCTCAGTACTGTATAAACAAGGATCCATGAGCCCGAAGGCACCAAACCCAATATCACCCATGCTGCTCATAACGACCAACATCGGAAGCGATACTAAAGGGAACCCAATATCACCCATGCGGCTCATAACGACCAACATCGGAAGCGATACTAAAGGGCAACAAACCCGAAGGTACAAACCTGAAGGCAACATACCCGAAGGCAACATACCCGAAGGCAACAAACAGTAAAGGTAAAGGTCCGGAGGCCCAGTACTGGACACCACTAGCTGGCAGAATGTGTTACAACTCTCGAAAAGGAATCCGAAAAGTGTTAACGTGAGTCCCATAACCACTCATTCACACTAAACGGTTTACTATCCGTCAGTCACTTTCACACTGAAAGCAGTACAAAGTTTACCTCATATCATCGATAAACCAAACCCAAAGGTTAAAACGATCAATCGAATAGGTCGGGGACTGATCGGGAAGACAAACGCACAGATTCATGGTTCGTGTTTTGCCCAACCATTTAATCTTCCTTCCACTTCGTTCGAAGTGCGAAATTGTGTGTATGCATTATAAATAGAATTTATAATTTGGAGAAGGGAGCTTTTAATACGATTAAGAGAGATTATTTATAAAACCTGTGAATGAAGTCAAAAACAAGTCATCAAAGTAAAATATGCAATAACAACTAATTGGAATCAACATAAATCGATAAAAGTTGGAAACTAACTCAAAATTAGCCAAAATAGGCAAAAATGCGCATTTCAGACGTCTGAAATTACCTTCCAGACGTCTGAATCACTACCAGACGTCTGAATGGATTCCCAGACGTCTGGATTTTGTCTCTGCCTTTTTGCGTCTTCCAGGGACCAATTCCAGACGTCTGAATTTTGAAACCAGACGTCTGAAAGTAGAGTTCAGACATCTGAAATCCCCCTGTAGGCAAAAACAGCCAAGCCCCATAAAGGCAAAAATCCAATGAATTGCAAACGAACGAGCGATGGATGCTATAGGTTTATGCCATACGACAACCCAGCACTATTGGCTCTTTTATACACCTCCAAAAACATGATCAAATATCAAAGTTAGGATCTTTAAAGAATTGAACCCAAACACTAAAAATTTGGATATTCACCAATTCAATCCAAACAAAAAGCAAGTGCATATGAACAAGGTGGTAGGAATTCATACCCAACATAAATGAAATCAAGAGAAGTAGATGTGAGTTCAAAACTCACCTTTTTGCACACAAACAAAGATGATAGCACAAACACAAGAAGGAGATTAACCACTCTTCACTTCAACTCTACAATCTTCAATCTAAGAACCAAAACATATATTTCCCAAATTAGAGCTTAGGAATTTCTGAAATTGAAGAGGAGAAGAGATGAAGAAGATGAAGAGGAGGCT
This sequence comes from Allium cepa, assembly GCA_030765085.1. NCBI lineage: Eukaryota > Viridiplantae > Streptophyta > Magnoliopsida > Asparagales > Amaryllidaceae > Allium > Allium cepa. The sequence continues at coordinate 771,664,621 of CM060939.1, read as the reverse complement.
TACCTATCCTTCTCTTTGAATTTCAAGCAAGAATTTGGAGTTGGCAAATGGAACTAGGGCTTGGAGTTTCTAATTCTTCTTTCTTTCCCCCATTTTCAGTTTTCTTAAGCTAAAGGAATGAAATGAGGATGAATGGATGGAGAGTTAGAGAGCTAGAGGGTTAAGAGGAGATTGGGGCTGAACCCAAACTCAAGCCCAAGTAGAAAACGGGGCAAAATTTCACAAACTCCAAACATATCAAAGATTATACTCAAAAAGATCGCAAACGCCATTTTGGACTCAATGGAAGTGGTTTCGAGCTCCAATTCGACCATTTACAGAAACTAGCTTTTCGAACCTAAATCCGACTAACGATGCTATATTTAAATTAAACATTTAAAATATAAAATCGTTAAATATGCGGGTTGTTACAGATCTCCCCTCCTAACAAAATTGCGTCCTCGCATTTCCTAGAGACGATATTTATAACAACTACAAGCATACAACATCCAAAAGTAAAGGAAATAAGCTTGAGATGAAAAGACATACTCACCGTTTCAAAGCGAAGAAAGAAAACCCGGATAAGATCGCTCAATAAATTCTCTGGTTTCCCAAGTACAATCATTGGGATTAGCGGACCATTGAACTTTAACGAGCGGCACGTCCTTGTTTCGAAGGTGTCGCACCTTCGTGTCAAGTACGCGAATAGGCTGCTGAACAATAGATAAGTCTGGTGAGATCTCAAGCTCTTGCAAATCAGAAGAAGCAATAATAGAATCCGACTCCCGAAGACACTTCCGAAGTTGAGAGACGTGAAACACGTCATGAATACCAGATAAATAAGCTGGAAGTGAAACTCTATAAGCCACAGGGCCAATACGTTCAGTGATAGAAAATGGTCCTATATAACGAGGAGCCAATTTCCCAGTCGTACTGAAGCGCATAACCCCCTTCGAAGGAGAAACACGAATAAAAACAAGATCATCGATCGAGAACTCGAGAGGCTTCCTACGGTTGTCCGCGTAGGATTTCTGGCGACTTTGTGCCTCTTTCATTCTCAATCGAATAACATCAATCTTCTCGGAAGAATGACGAACAAAATCCGGGCCAAGAATAAGCTTCCCTCCAGATTCTGTGAAGACCCGCAAATCCGTACTCCTTGAATATACACTAATCTCCATAGATTGACTCAAGATGAACAGAAATACGAATTATCAATGTTTAAGAAAAAGAAAAAGGATAGAAGAAGAGATAAGAAGATAGAAAATAGAGAGAAAAGAAAATAGAAAATAGAATGGAACAGAACACAACACAACAATATCAGAATCTCACAATTCGCAGCGGAACAACATATAATAAATAAATGAATAATCTTTAAACAAAGAACTATATCAGTTATTACATTACATTACATCATTACATCATATCATCATCAGAGTGTACAACAACAACAACAAACAGTGCAGAGGAAAAAGAAGTACTATATACTAATAATACGCCATGCCATCCATCTTGCCTCCAGCAACTCCAGAATATCCAGAATATCCTGATAAACCTTAACTCTTGACTGCCCGTGTGGAAATTGGTGGGCACCCAGAGTTTAGGAAGGAAAACAATAAACTCCGAGTCAGTCATGTGACTGGTGTGAGAACTCAAAACAGTTTATTTATCTTTAAAATCGAAATAGAGGAATATTTTTAAAGTCAATTCGCAATGCTTTTAAAAATGAGACTACCATAAGGCCTCCCGCACACACACAATGCAAACGCAGAATCGGAGGAGATTTCTCCTTATGATAGTCAAAGACGCTTGATACGCATTAAAAAGAAACATTTGATATTATTACTAGTGCATAGTGTAGAAAAAATTCATTTCGAAAGTAGAATATAAATCTTAGCCAACATAGACATTTCGAACTATGCCTACTATAGCTACCATCCAAACAGTGGTGACCACCATAAGTGAATGGCAGGTTCTACAACTAATACCGTACAAGGTTTCGTATTGGGAATTGGATTTCCAACGAATGATCAGGCCAAGGAACTTCCCATTGCCATATGAGAATGCCTCTGGATGGACATCCCCGAGAACCAAACTGGATCTTTACCAACACAAGGCCGGGTTACCCCTAACTGAGTAACAACTGACCGAATATGCCATCCCCCGGTCCTTTGGGACCTTTCAACCGAGCGCTCGCAATCAATTCACACAATCATAAAGTGTTTTCAACATGAGTAAGTATCTGGGCTCCATACCATGATACCACCCTTTTCCAGAAGGAAATGCACATATCCTAAAGGGCGCTACCCCTCATAACCTTACTGCATCTTTCCTGTTTTGACCATTCCCGAGGTGTGAGGCTCGACGAAGTCACGTCCACAAAAACATACTTTATACAAAAGTCATGCTTTGGGTCAACAAATGATCATAGAAATGATCACCAGGATAGACGATCAAATAAATGATCCTATCACAAATAATCAACACAATGATCATTTCACAGCAACACTCAGCATGTCACATTACCAAATTGGGAATATATCGCTGATAACATTCAACTGCATAACCTCTGAGCTCGTACGTCTCAGAGAAGGGTGTTGAGCTAAAAGAATAAATTCTCCGCCACCAACAGAAATATATTTGAAAGAAATCTGCTTTATATCTCAATTTGTAATGTCAGACATACAATCCATACAAGTCTGTTCCGGGCTCGAACAGAACCGAAGGCACTTACAAAGAAGTCCTTGCAATCCGGATATCCACAATCCTGATCAGATTTCCCATCACATATGGAGAACTCAATACCGGAGCAACTCGGTGCAGAGTCAATCGACAGGTCATTCTATCGCTCTTGCAAATACCGGGTCTTCAACACCGATCATCAAATACAATTCATAACGACGTATCACATATTCGGAATGGGTTATACGACCCCATGGTCCTTTCCCGGTTAACCCGAATAGTGAGCGCTTATTCAAAAATAAGTGTGGCATTCAAATTCAACAAATCACAACAAATACCTTTCAAAGGTAAATATTGATAGTTGGTTATTGAACTATCAATGGATATGCACACATCACCAGATTCCAAATAATTTTCCAAATTATTTACTTCCCAAAAATCATATCTTTACAAGATATATAATTTTCACACTTCAAAAATAAATCAATATTTATTTTTAAACAAATTCTCCTTTTCATTTATAAATTCCATAGTGAATTTTCATTCCAAAACATCCATGCATATACGATTTCAATTATTCATTTCAATTTATCTTCAAAAAGATAAATTCTCTAAATATTCACTTTATATTGGAAAACATTTCCATACTTATTTAATAAGTAATTCACAAATCTTTTATTTTCAACCTTTGGAAAATATTCAATATACTTAAATCGAAATTAAGTATATATTTCATTCTTTAAGGAAATCATTCTCTTAAACATATTTATTTGGGCCAAAACGAATGTTGCGTAAAACATCGTTACGACAACCCAAAATCACTAGTATAGGGATTCAAAATTAAAATAGATATATAAATCCCAATACTATACAAAACATTTCCTTTCGGAAATCATTTACTATAACAACAGTGTTATAGTCCACTATTTCCTTTTATTTCTCGAAAACGTCTATTTCAACAATAAATGTTGAAATCTATGGTTTCGAATCTCAACACATTTTAAAACATCGTTAGATCGTTTTAATTCTATTTAAAATATCACATTCTAAACATTTTCTTTAACATATTATTCACTATTCAAAAACGTGAATATACTTTGTTAACAAATTTCATCCTTTTATTCATTTTATTTTAAATGATTATTCACAGTCTAAACGTGAATATAACTTCATAAATAAGTTATAAAAATTAACTTATCAAAATAAGTTGTTTGCGAATTTTATAAAACAACGTTTATAAATTCTATTTCTATTTGTTTTATAACTACTTCCTTTTTATACATTCCTTTATTAACCTATTCGATTTATAACTCAATTATAAACCAAAAGTTCACATTATAAGTTAAATGCTTATAAACCGATTATTTTACAAAATCGTTCTTTTAAACTTCATAATTATAAATCTTATAACTTATAAGATTCATTTATTTATCCAAATCTATTCTTTCAATAACTTTATAAATTTTATAAACCTACTGCTTATAAAATTCCATTTATAACTTCACCGTTTATAATTCTATAAATTTCATTCATTTATGAAATCCATTCTTAATTCATTCTAACACTTATAAAAACTCGTTTTATAACTCAAATACTTTTAATTTATAAATATCAATTTATAAATTTTTTTATAAATCAATTTATACTATTATTTTAAAACATCTTTAATCTCCTTTATAATTTCACCATTCTCTTGATTTATAAAATAATCAAATTTATAAATCCTATATTTAAACTTTTATAATAAATTCAAAAATCCAATTTAAACTATTTTATAAAAACATTAACCCATATTTCTCAAAAATCAATCTTTAACCGTATTTCTCAAAATCATAATTTTTATAACTTTAAAAATTATAACGTTTATTTATTTAAAATGGATCAATTCCAAAAATATTTTATATTTTCAAAAATCACTTTAAAAATCATTTTAAAATTCCAAAATTTGGTCCAATGATGCTACATACCAAATAGTCAATCACGACAACAACGATATCATATATCGATATGATAATCCATCAAATATCAAAATATCTGAAATCAAATAAAAACTGTTGAGGAATCCAGTTGGATCCCTCCAACCCGTTTTCCTGCATCCACAAACATTAGCACAATACCAATTCCGCTCCAGTACGGAATTATCGCGGTATATGGGATTTAAAATATTATCCGCTTAATAGACGGCGCAATAGGGTCTCATCCGCTAAACAAATGCGGGAAATCAATAACTCCCATATATACATATGCCAATATATATATTGCTATTATATATAATACCAATTTCACTGTTTATGAAATACTCGCGGTATATGTTTTTAATAAATAACATCCGCTTACTAACGGCGCATAATGTCTATTTTAACAATCAATAGATAACAATCATCATTCAAACATGCATTCAAATATTTTAAATCTAACTATTTAAAATAAAAATCGAAACTGATTCGATTGAGTGAGAAGTTCTCACCTTGATTTCAATTTCGTTTTAGCGATTTATTTCGAATAAAATTAAACGGACGTTTAATTTTACACGAAATTTTCACTAACTCCAAACGACTCCAATCCAATTATATCGCGTAGTGCTCATCCATACGATTCCAACGCAACTGGTTTCGCGCGTTTTCGACCTCGTATGACAAAGATATCACGGTTTAAAGTTTAACGAATTAATATATACAATTCATTTACATTTTCTTTTTACAAAACCCTCACTTGCATCTGGGCCGTTGGATCCAGCCTTTAGCAAATCAGGACCGTGTGCTCCTTCTCCCTCACTCACGTTCGTTCCCTGTAACAACTCACGCACGACCAACCCATGAAGATCAAACTAGGGTTAGAAAATTCGGCCTCCACGTTGAACTATAGCACGATCAGGAACTTGCATCTCGACCTTCCTCGCAAGAGCCACACACGGCCCAAAGAGCATGAAGCTCGGCCCCCTCCTCTGCATGAAAAGTCGTGCGCAACCCAAGGCCGACGGCCCCCCATATCTCCCTCCACGTTGCTTCGTTTTACATCACAACCGTTCAGATTGTAGCTCTCACTTCCCTCTCCAACTTTCATGTTGAAAGATTTTTGAATTAATGCTTGGATTTGAAGAGATTTGGGGATGAAGATCGTGATTTTCTGGCCGTAGATAATAGGGGTGGCGGCTGGCTTGTTAGATTAGGGTTTTGATATTTTTTTTTTATTTGTGATGGTTGGCTATTTATAGGAAAATCAATCGACACTATTCATTCCGGAAATTCCGAACTCCGATTCACGCGCCGTAACCAGCGTTTCTAGGGTTTACCCCGCGTTCCGGACACAATGGAACAGGTTTCGTAAGCTAATTCGGACATCTGTGCGAGTTATGGCAATAAACGATCGATTTAAATTAAACCGATTTAAACGATTTTCTAGTCGTTTTAATTTGTACCGGACAAACGGTAAATCCAATTGACACGAAATTTGAAACCTTACAATAATATCACATTATGGATCCGATGAAACTGGTTTCGTCGAAATCCGAGACTTTTTGAAAAATGGCTATTTTAACACGCCAAATTAATATTAAAAACAATTTCAATGCGTTTCGAGCGGCCACGATCAAACGATAGCTCCGATTGACACGAAAATAGAAATCCAGTAATAACTAACTATTACGGATCCAATGGAACTAGTTTCGTCCAATTCTGAGACTGTTCAAAAAATGACTATTTTCACTAGTCGATTTTAATATTAAAATATTCAATTTTCACAAATTAACTTTTAATTCGATTTTAAAAGTTCTAAAATATCGTTCTAACTTCAATATGATAAAATAAAATTTCCCAAATCATTTTCAATCATATTTAACTCGATTTTCAATTATTTCCATAATTTAACATATTAAATTATTGATTTAATTATTCAATTAAATCCAATTATTCGAAATAAAATTTATCTGACTTATAAATTCACTTTTTAATATTTAAAATTAATTAAATACTCAAATTTTAATTACTAAAAATTCTGGGTCGTTACAATCTTCCCCCCTTAAAAAGAATTTCGTCCTCGAAATTAACAAGTAAGAAAAGTTACAGAATCTATTAACTTTCCAAAATCCATAGTTAAACTTCTTACAATAACTTTACTAAGTTTTCAAATCATACTTAGTTATCTTTTCAAAAAAACTATTATTGTTTAATTTTCAATTCCAAATCAAAGTTAAAGTTTTCAAAATTTTCCAATTTTCTCAAATTTTTTTCTAACGCCTTAAATTTTCGGAAAAATTCGCCATAGTCTCCTTTGCGCGGCTCGATCCGAAAAAAAAATGACAGTATATATATCACAAATATACATCTCATCAAGTAATGAGGCATCCCGAAGGGAAAAAGTATAAAAGTACGATATTTAATCCGAGATATGTACCTTATATTTTATTAGCGAGCATATACGGCTAATATAGCGCGAAAGCGAGCTCCAAATGCGAAGCAAACGCGATCCGCACCTACTAAACACTCAACAAACAACATGAGAATCATGCATATATGACAATAGTATCGATATACAACATATAGCAACATAATAACTATATATGTCAACATAGCAATTGAAACAAAAGCAATATATTCAACCATCAACCAACTATCATTCATAACCAATAAATATTCATTTATATTCTCATTAATATTCAATGAAATAGGCTTTCAATCTAATCACATTTGATTCATTAACAGTGGATGTTTACTAACATTCATTTTCAATTAGTTTATATTCACTAATTCATATTCAAGTTGGTTCACTTCCAAATCAAATTCAATTTTATTTACGATTCACTTAACTTCCAATTGAATTCTAATTACTTTAGCTTCCAATTCCATTAACACTTAATGAATTATATACAATCAACTAACAATCATATAACAACCAATGTATATCAATTACAACCAAATTCCTTTGCTTATATTCATTTCATTCAATTATTCAACTTCCAATAACATTACATTTTAATGAATTAACACTTATATTCATTATTTCATATCAACTTAATTCACATTCAATTGATTTACATTCAATTCATTAGTTCAATTCAATTACAAAAGTTGAATTTCATTTATATAACTCAAGTTCACATCTATCACTTAACTTTATTAGTTTACTTTGATACTAATATCAACTTCATTCAACAACTCTTAAGTTATACTTCCATTTTACAAACATCACTTGTTTTTACTTAACTTAATTTCCCACTTATAAATCAATTCAGCTTCCAATTCTAAAGTAAATTTCCATTTAACTTTAAATTCATTTTTATTTCAACTCATATTTATAAATATATTCATATAGTTTCACTTCTCATATATATAAGTTTATTTCACAATTGTAAATCACATTAATTATAATTCAATTTTTATAATTCCTTTTTACTTATACAATTATTCTTTAATTTAGATTATTCAAACAACTAAACAATCCACTTATATACACTTTAATAATTCTGAAAAATTATTCTCTTTATATATAAAAATATAATTAAGGTAAAATTATTTCATTTACCCAATTTAAAACAATATTATGTCGAATTGTTCTATTCAAGTGTTTATAAAACCCCTTCGGCATAGTTTTGCAGACCACGCCGACGAAAGTTCATATGCCACTCAATAAACCAATCATCACAATATAAAACAATTTTATATATTCACTAACAAATACGCTCTCATAGCTATTATTACACTCAAACTCATTCTAGAGTACTACTGACTCTATCTCTAATGAGTAATACCCAACAGAACCATGGTTGTCGCTTAACCATATGCTCTGATACCACCTGTGAAGACCCGCAAATCCGTACTCCTTGAATATACACTAATCTCCATAGATTAACTCAAGATGAACAGAAATACGAATTATCAATGTTTAAGAAAAAGAAAAAGGATAGAAGAAGAGACAAGAAGATAGAAAATAGAGAGAAAAGAAAATAGAAAATAGAACGGAACAGAACACAACACAACAATATCAGAATCTCACAATTCGCAGCGGAACAACATATAATAAATAAATGAATAATCTTTAAACAAAGAACTATATCAGTTATTACACTACATTACATCATTACATCATATCATTACATCATATCATCATCAGAGTGTACAACAACAACAACAAACAGTGCAGAGGAAAAAGAAGTACTATATACTAATAATACGTCATGCCATCCATCTTGCCTCCAGCAACTCCAGAATATCCAGAATATCTTGATAAACCTTAACTCTTGACTGCCCGTGTGGAAATTGGTGGGCATCCAGAGTTTAGGAAGGAAAACAATAAACTCCGAGTCAGTCATGTGACTGGTATGAGAACTCAAAACAGTTTATTTATCTTTAAAATCAAAATAGAGGAATATTTTCAAAGTCAATTCGCAATGCTTTTAAAAATGAGACTACCATAAGGCCTCCCGCACACACACACAATGCAAACGCAGAATCGGAGGAGATTTCTCCTTATGATAGTCAAAGATGCTTGATACGCATTAAAAAGAAACATTTGATACTATTATTAGTGCATAGTGTAGAAAAAATTCATTTTGAAAGTAGAATATAAATCTTAGCCAACATAGACATTTCGAACTATGCCTACTATAGCTACCATCCAAACAGTGGTGACCACCATAAGTGAATGGCAGGTTCTACAACTAATACCGTACAAGGTTTCATATTGGGAATTGGATTTCCAACGAATGATCAGGCCAAGGAACTTTCCATTGCCACATGAGAATGCCTTTGGATGGACATCCCCGAGAACCAAACCGGATCTCCACCAACACAAGGCCGGGTTACCCCTAACTGAGTAACAACTGACCGAATATGCCATCCCCCGGTCCTTTGGGACCTTTCAACCGAGCGCTCGCAATCAATTCACACAATCATAAAGTGTTTTCAACATGAGTAAGTATCTGGGCTCCATACCATGATACCACCCTTTTCCAGAAGGAAATGCACATATCCTAAAGGGCGCTACCCCTCATAACCTTGCTGCATCTTTCCTGTTTTGACCATTCCTGAGGTGTGAGGCTCGACGAAGTCACGTCCACAAAAACATACTTTATACAAAAGCCATGCTTTGGGTCAACAAATGATCATAGAAATGATCACCAGGATAGACGATCAAATAAATGATCCTATCACAAATAATCAACACAATGATCATTTCACAGCAACACTCAGCATGTCACATTACCAAATTGGGAATATATCGCTGATAACATTCAACTACATAACCTCTGAGCTCGTATGTCTCAGAGAAGAGTGTTAAGCTAAAAGAATAAATTCTCCGCCACCAACAGAAATATATTTGAAAGAAATCTGCTTTATATCTCAATTTGTAATGTCAGACATACAATCCATACAAGTCTGTTCCGGGCTCGAACAGAACCGAAGGCACTTACAAAGAAGTCCTTGCAATCCGGATATCCACAATCCTGATCAGATTTCCCATCACATATGGAGAACTCAATACCGGAGCAACTCGGTGCAGAGTCAATCGACAGGTCATCCTATCGCTTTTGCAAATACCGGGTCTTCAACACCGATCTTCAAATGCAATTCATAACGACGTATCACATATTCGGAATGGGTTATACGACCCCATGGTCCTTTCCCGGTTAACCCGAATAGTGAGCGCTTATTCAAAAATAAGTGTGGCATTCAAATTCAACAAATCACAACAAATACCTTTCAAAGGTAAATATTGATAGTCGGTTATTGAACTATCAATGGATATGCACACATCACCAGATTCCAAATAATTTTCCAAATTATTTATTTCCCAAAAATCATATCTTTACAAGATATATAATTTTCACACTTCAAAATTAAATCAATATTTATTTTTAAACAAATTCTCCTTTTCATTTATAAATTCCATAGTGAATTTTCATTCCAAAACATCCATGCATATACGATTTCAATTATTCATTTCAATTTATCTTCAAAAAGATAAATTCTCTAAATATTCACTTTATATTGGAAAACATTTCCATACTTATTTAATAAGTAATTCACAAATCTTTTATTTTCAACCTTTGGAAAATATTCAATATACTTAAATCGAAATTAAGTATATATTTCATTCTTTAAGGAAATCATTCTCTTAAACATATTTATTTGGGCCAAAACGAATGTTGCGTAAAACATCGTTACGACAACCCAAAATCACTAGTATAGGGATTCAAAATTAAAATAGATATATAAATTCCAATACTATACAAAACATTTCCTTTCGGAAATCATTTACTATAACAACAGTGTTATAGTCCACTATTTCCTTTTATTTCTCGAAAACATCTATTTCAACAATAAATGTTGAAATCTATGGTTTCGAATCTCAACACATTTTAAAACATCGTTAGATCGTTTTAATTCTATTTAAAATATCACATTCTAAACATTTTCTTTAACATATTATTCACTATTCAAAAACGTGAATATACTTTGTTAACAAATTTCATCCTTTTATTCATTTTATTTTAAAGGATTATTCACAGTTTAAACGTGAATATAACTTCATAAATAAGTTATAAAAATTAACTTATCAAAATAAGTCGTTTGCGAATTTTATAAAACAACGTTTATAAATTCTATTTCTATTTGTTTTATAACTACTTCCTTTTTATACATTCCTTTATTAACCTATTCGATTTATAACTCAATTATAAACCAAAAGTTCACATTATAATTAAATGCTTATAAAACGATTATTTTACAAAATCGTTCTTTTAAACTTCATAATTATAAATCTTACAACTTATAGGATTCATTTATTTATCCAAATCTATTCTTTCAATAACTTTATAAATATTATAAACCTACTGCTTATAAAATTCCATTTATAACTTCACCGTTTATAATTCTATAAATTTCATTCATTTATGAAATCCATTCTTAATTCATTCTAACACTTATAAAAACTCGTTTTATAACTCAAATACTTTTAATTTATAAATATCAATTTATAAATTCTTTTATAAATCAATTTATACTATTATTTTAAAACATCTTTAATCTCCTTTATAATTTCACCATTCTCTTGATTTATAAAATAATCAAATTTATAAATCCTATATTTAAACTTTTATAATAAATTCAAAAATCCAATTTAATTATTTTATATAAACATTAACCCATATTTCTCAAAAATCAATCTTTAACCGTATTTCTCAAAATCATAATTTTTATAACTTTAAAAATTATAACGTTTATTTATTTAAAATGGATCAATTCCAAAAATATTTTATATTTTCAAAAATCACTTTAAAAATCATTTTAAAATTCCAAAATTTGGTCCAATGATGCTACATACCAAATAGTCAATCACAACAACAACGATATCATATATCGATATGATAATCCATCAAATATCAAAATATCTGAAATCAAATAAAAACTGTTGAGGAATCCAGTTGGATCCCTCCAACCTGTTTTCCTGCATCCACAAACATTAGCACAATACCAATTCCGCTCCAGTACGGAATTATCGCGGTATATGGGATTTAAAATATTATCCGCTTAATAGACGGCGCAATAGGGTCTCATCCGCTAAACAAATGGGGGAAATCAATAACTCTAATATATACATGTGCCAATATATATATATATTGCTATTATATATAATACCAATTTCACTGTTTATGAAATATTCGCGGTATATGTTTTTAATAAATAACATCCGCTTACTAACGGCGCATAATGTCTATTTTAACAATCAATAGATAACAATCATCATTCAAACATGCATTCAAATATTTTAAATCTAACTATTTAAAATAAAAATCGAAACTGATTCGATTGAGTGAGAAGTTCTCACCTTGATTTTAATTTTGATTTAGCGATTTATTTCGAATAAAATTAAACGGACGTTTAATTTTACCCGAAATTCTCACTAACTCCAAACGACTCCAATCCAATTCCATCGCGTAGTGCTCGTCCATACGATTCCAACGCAACTGGTTTCGCGCGTTTTCGACCTCGTATGACAAAGATATCACGGTTTAAAGTTTAACGAATTAATATATACAATTCATTTACATTTTCTTTTTACAAAACCCTCACTTGCATCTGGGCCGTTGGATCCAGCCTTCAGCAAATCAGGACCGTGTTCTCCTTCTCCCTCACTCACGTTCGTTCCCTGTAACAACTCACGCACGGCCAACCCATGAAGATCAAACTAGGGTTAGAAAATTCGGCCTCCACGTTGAACTATAGCACGATCAGGAACTTGCATCTCGACCCCCCTCGCAAAAGCCACACACGGCTCAAAGAGCATGAAGCTCGGCCCCCTCCTCTGCATGAAAAGTCATGCGCAACCCAAGGCCGACGACCCCCCATAACTCCCTCCACGTTACTTCGTTTTACATCACAACCGTTCGAATTGTAGCTCTCACTTCCCTCTCCAACTTTCATGTTGAAAGATTGTTGAATTAATGCTTGGATTTGAAGAGATTTGGGGATGAAGATCATGATTTTCTGGCCGTAGATAATAGGGGTGGCGGCTGGCTTGTTAGATTAGGGTTTTGATATTTTTTTTTATTTGTGATGGTTGGCTATTTATAGGAAAATCAATCGACACTATTCATTCCGGAAATTCCGAACTCCGATTCACGTGCCGTAACCAGCGTTTCTACGGTTTACCCCACGTTCCGGACACAATGGAACAGGTTTCGTAAGCTAATTCGGACATCTGTGCAAGTTATGGCAATAAACGATCGATTTAAATTAAACCGATTTAAACGATTTTCTAGTCGTTTTAATTTGTACCAGACAAACGGTAAATCCAATTGACACGAAATTTGAAACCTTACAATAATATCAGATTACGGATCCGATGAAACTAGTTTCGTCGAAATCCGAGACTTTTTGAAAAATGGCTATTTTAACACACCAAATTAATATTAAAAACAATTTCAATGCGTTTCGAGCTGCCACGATCAAACGATAGCGCCGATTGACACGAAAATTGAAATCCGGTAATAACTAACTATTACGGATCCAGTGGAACTAGTTTCGTCCAATTCTGAGACTGTTCAAAAAATGACTATTTTCACTAGTCGATTTTAATATTAAAATATTCAATTTTCACAAATTAACTTTTAATTCGATTTTAAAAGTTCTAAAATATCGTTCTAACTTCAATATGATAAAATAAAATTTCCCAAATCATTTTCAATCATATTTAACTCGATTTTCAATTATTTCCATAATTTAACATATTAAATTATTGATTTAATTATTCAATTAAATCCAATTATTCGAAATAAAATTTATCTGACTTATAAATTCACTTTTTAATATTTAAAATTAATTAAATACTCAAATTTTAATTACTAAAAATTCTGGATCGTTACAGATTCCAACCAACATGAAGGTGATCGACATGGCCTTCCGTATAAGGCTTCGAAAGGAGCCATACCGATACTAGATTGAAAACTATTGTTGTAGGAGAATTCTACTAGAGGTAGGTGATCCTCCCAACTACCATCAAAATCAAAAATACAAATACGGAGAAGATCTTCCAAGATACGATTCACCCGTTCAGTTTGTCCGTCAGACTGCGGATGATAAGCTGTACTAAAATTAAGCTTTGTCCCCAAAGCTTGCTCAAGACTCTTCCAAAAATGACTCGTGAATAAAGGATCACGGTCACTCACAATAGAACTAGGAACACCGTGAAGTCTCACGATTTCCTTGACATACAACTTAGCCAAATGTGAAGCAGTCCTATTAGACTTAATAGGGATAAAATGAGCAGACTTACTGAGGCGATCAACAATAACCCAAATGCTAGAATGGCCAGATCTCGAGCGAGGTAGGCCGTCAATGAAATCCATAGATATCTGATCTCATTTCCACAATGGAATCTCAAGAGGCTGAAGAAGACCAGAAGGACGCTGATGTTCGGCCTTTATACGCTGACAAGTTATGCAATTACTCACATAACTCGCCACATCGCGCTTCATGCCTTCCCAATAATAAAGGTGACGCATATCGGCATACATCTTGCTACTACCGGGACGAATAGTATACTTAGAACGGTGACAGTCTTCAAGAATGTCATGCCTAAGTGCAAAATCAGAAGGCACAAAAAGACGATTCTTCTTACGAAGACACCCATGAGAATCAATGCTGAAATCTTGCAACGCCTCATCACAAGATCCAGACGCACAAAGCTGAATAAGATGCAACAAATCAGGATCACGCCGCTGAGCATCGGCAATACGATCCAATAAAATAGGTCGAGCTCCCAAACTAAATAATAGAATAGGAGAATCAGAAGATGAACCTCAATCACGAATTTCACAAAAAGATAGAGTCTCAAGAACATCCCATTCGGCAAGCATCATAGAAATAACAGCCGAATGTTTGCGACTAAGCGCATCTGCAACACGATTACCCTTACCAAGGGTATACTGGATATCAAAGTCATAGGAGGCAAGAAACTCGAGCCAACGTTGTTGTCTCATATTGAGTTCCTTCTGAGTAAACAAATACTTCAAGGATTTATGATCGGTATAGAGAATGAAGCGCTCGCCTAATAAGTAGTGTCGCCAAATCTTCAAGGCGAAGACAATGGCGGCTAAATCAAGATCATGAGTGGCATAGCGAACTTCATTCGAACGCAGTTGCCTAGAAGCATACGCAACTACCCGATCCTTCTACATAAGAACAACACCGAGACCACTACCACAAGCATCGGTGTAGACAACAAGATCATGATTCCCTTCGGGAACCACAAGAATAGGAGCATTTGTGAGAAGTTCCTTCAATGTCTGAAAGGAAGCTTCACACTTGTCGGACCAAATTTAACGAATACCTTTCCGAGTAAGGCTGGTGAGAGGAAGCACAACACGGGAAAAGTCCTTAATGAACCGACGGTAATAACCCGCCCAAGGAAACTACGAATCTCATGCACATTCTCAGGCCTCTTCCAATTCTGGATGGCTTCGATCTTTGAGGGATCGATAGAAATGCCATCGGAAGATGCAACATGGCCTAAGAACTTAACCTTATTCTCCCAAAAATGGCACTTGGAGAATTTGGCTCTAAGCTGATGGTGACGGAGAGTACTCAAGACAATTCTCAAGTGATTAGCATACTCGGCTTCAGACTTAGAATAAATAAGGATATCATCAATAAATACAAGGACGAACTTATCGAGATATTCTCGGAATACTCGATTCATGAGATCAACAAAGAAAGCAGGAGCGTTCGTCAAACCGAACGGGATAACGAGCCACTCAAAAGAACCATATCGAGTGCGGAAAGCTGTAAGTGGTATGTTATCCTCCGTGACTCGTAATTGATGAAAACCTATGGCATGGTCGAGTTGAGAAAAGACCTTAGCACTACTCAATAAATCGAACATATCATCGATCCTAGGCAATGGGTACCTATTTCTGATGGTTAACTCGTTAAGCTTGCGATAGTCAATGCAAAGCCTAAGAGTTTCATCAGACTTCTTCACGAAGATGACCGCGGATCCCCATGGGGAAAAACTGGATTGAATCAACTGCTTGGACTCAAGCTCTAAAAGCTGTTTCTTGAGTTCCTCATTTTCCTTTGTAGACATCCTCGTAGGAGGACGACTAACTGGCTGCACACCTGGAATGAGATCAATGCGGAACTCAATTGCCCGCTCGGGTGGCAAACCCGATACAGGCTCAAAAACATCAGAAAAGTCACAAGCAATAGGAATACGAGATATATCATCATCATCTCGCGAGTCAAGAGAATATAAAGCCATCTCGGAATTATCCACATCCCGAAGAATAAGAGATAGCTGAGTAGACGAATCCGGATGTCGAAGATACAAAATTCTCTCCGAACAAATAATTCTGGCATCATATCTCACTAGCCAGTCCATACCCAAAATCATATCAAATCCCAGAGAAGAGATAACATGCAGATTCGCACGAAAAGAAAAACCACCTAAAACAATCTCAACATCATCACAAAGCAAACTAAGGGTCGCGGATCCCCCAATCGGATTCGCAATCCTTAAAGAAGTAACCATACAACAAACATCCAAAGATAAATCATCGACGAGCTTTTTCGATATGAAGGAATGTGAAGCACCCGTATCGAAAAGAACTCGAATACTATGATCATGAAATAAAACAGAACCTTCCAAAATAGATGGAGATATACCTTTAGGTTGAGATGGACCTTCAGAAGCCTTAGCAGCATAAAGCCTGCTAGACTTGGCACCAGCCGGAACAGTAGGGCAAGCTGAAAAATGTTGATCTTCCTTCTTGCAATAGCGGCAGAAGAGAGGCTTAGGACAAGCTCGAATAATATGATCCAGAGAGCCACAATTGAAACACTTCCGAATAAAAGGTGTTCCAACAGACTGAGGCTGAGAACTAGAACCACCAGTCTTCTTCTTCTTAGATGGAAAAGGCCTGGACTTCTGAATTGGAAACGGCCTCTTGTTGGGGTTCCTAGAAACCTCAACATCCTCACCACTATCACACTCCTTCTCGACAGCTTCGAGATGAAGTGCCGAATCTACTAATTCTTCAAAAGAAAGCTTAAGCTAAAGCAACAAAGATTTCTTAAGATATTTCTTAAGACCAGAGACGAAATTCAAATTCTTCTTATAAGAAGTGCTAATAAATTCAAGACCATACTTAGATAAAGCCTCGAATGATGCAACATACTCAGAAACAGAAGATTTCCCTTGCTTCAACTCAAGGAAGCGACGGGTCAATAAAACCTTTTCAGATTCAGGAACAAACTTGAGTTCAAATCGCTCCCAAAACTGAGTCCAAGAAAGAGTAGACTCATCAATCTCGGCTATAAGAAGCTCATACCAATCAAGGGCACGCTCTTGTAATAAGCTAGAAGTTACAAGAACTCTATCATGGTCAGAAAGATCCATACGAGAGAAGATACGCTCGCATGTGCGAAACCAAGCTTGGACTTCAAGAACGGATTCAGAGCCTTTAAACGGATTTCCTCCAAGATGAGCAAAATCACTGCACTGACGTGCAAAGGCAGACTTGCGAGGTGGAGACACTCGAGGAGGAACTGAAGGCTGAGTGATCCTAAACAACTCCATAAACTGATCGGAAGACATATGAACGCCATCCGGATGTGTGCCACTGGATTGCCCAGCATCCGAACGTCGTCCCCTACCTCTTCCAGCCGTACGCTGAAAGTAAGATAAGAACGATATTATGCACAAGGTAGATATTACGATATGGAATACTACGGAATAAAATGCATTCCTAGACGTATTCCCAAATTCTTAACCTTGATGGAATAGAGAGACATGATGATTCAAAGATTTGTATCACTTATACACTTTGATGTATCGTAATATGTGCTTCTATTCTGTGTTTATCATACTTTGTTCTGAACTCAGCTCTGATACCAAGCTGTGGCGCCCCACCTCTATACCCACGCTAGCAAAGAGTATAAATAGAAAATACCGTCTGCTAACACGGAGAATAAGGCTGGATAGGAGCGACCATCTATAGTCTTGCTTTAACTATCTATTAAATATGTCGACAATAATCACACCAAACCGATCGACATATCCAATGAATACTTAAAACGAAACCATAGGTGGCTGGAGGATCTATCAGAACAGAATATAACAACTCAGATGTAGGAAACATCACAGAACAGTAAACCATCATATACATATATATATATATATATCGATACATAGAAGAGTATACAAAATAATACATGTCAAGTGGTATAGCCAATCACAATATACAGACAAAACCAGAAGAATAAATATCAGAGTTTCAACATAATAGGACCACACAAAAGCTATGACAAAAAGAAGCTAGCGAAGTAGTCCATGCGGAAGCAAAATAGGCTAAGTCCAAAGTACCTAACCTGAAACATCTCGGTCTGACCTGAGTATAAAATACACGGGTCAGTCTAGCTAAACAAATCAGTTAGATAAACTGAACAACAATAAACCTGCAAGGTCACAAAGTATAACAAATATCTCTAAAAGAGATAACGCAATCATCAACAAAAGATGAATCATATAGAACAAGCCTCATATCATCGGCGACATAGATAAACAAAGGATACAATTATCCCAAATCAAGCCAAAAGGAAAATAACAAATACCCATAAGGTATACAAGTTCCACAAGGTAATCGCTATACTTCGTGCGGCTCAAAATGACCAACATCGAAGGGCGATACCAAGGGAATATACATATCAATGAAACATCATAAAAACAAGTTCCACAAGGTAATCGCTATACTTCATGCGGCTCAAAAAGACCAACATCGAAGGGCGATACCAAGGGAATATACATATCAATGAAACATCATAAAATTGCTCGAGCTCAGTACTGTGTAAACAAGGATCCATGAGCCCGAAGGCCCCAAACCCAATATCACCCATGTGGCTCATAACGACCAACATCGGAAGCGATACTAAAGGGCAACCCAATATCACCCATGCGGCTCATAACAACCAACATCGGAAGCGATACTAAAGGGCAACAAACCCAAAGGCACAAACCCGAAGGTACAAACACGAAGGCAACATACCCGAAGGCAACAAACCGTAGTGGTGAAGGTCCGGAGGCCCAGTACTGGACACCACTAACTAGAAGAATGTGTTACAACTCTCGAAAAGTAATCCGAAAAGTGTTAACGTGAGTCCCATAACCACTCGTTCGCACTAAACGGTTTACTATCCGTCAGTCACTTTCACACTCAAAGCAGTACAAAGTTTACCTCATATCATCGATATACCAAACCCGAAGGTCAAAACGATCAATCGAATAGGTCGGGGACTAATCGGGAAGAAAAACGCACAGATTCATGGTCCATGTTTTGCCCAACCATTTAATCTTTCTTCCACTTCGCTCGAAGTGCGAAATTGTGTGTGTGCATTATAAATAGAATTTATAATTTGGAGAAGGGAGCTTTTAATACGATTAAGAGAGATTATTTATAAAACCCGTGAATGAAGTCAAAAACAAGTCATCAAAGTAAAATATGCAATAACAACTAATTGGAATCAACATAAATCGATAAAAGTTGGAAACTAACTCAAAATTAGCCAAAATAGGCAAAAATGCGCATTTCAGACGTCTGGAATTACCTTCCAGACGTCTGAACCACTACCAGACGTCTGAATGGATTCCCAGACGTCTGGATTTTGTCTCTGCCTTTTTGCGTCTTCCAGGGACCAATTCCAGACGTCTGAATTTCCACACCAGACGTCTGAATTTTGAAACCAGACGTCTGAAAGTAGAGTTCAGACGTCTGAAATCCCCCTGTAGGCAAAAACAGCCAAGCCCCATAAAGGCAAAAATCCAATGAATTGCAAACGAACGAGCGATAGATGCTATGGATTTATGCCATACGGCAACCCATCACTATTGGCACTTTTATACACCTCCAAAAACATGATCAAATATCAAAGTTAGGATCTTTAAAGAATTGAACCCAAGCACTAAAAATTTGGATATTCACCAATTCAATCCAAACCAAAAGCAAGTGCATATGAACAAGGTGTTAGGAATTCATACCCAACATCAATGAAATCAAGGGAAGTAGATGTGAGTTCAAAACTCACCTTTTTGCACACAAACAAAGATGAGAGCACAAACACAAGAAGGAGATTAACCACTCTTCACTTCAACTCTACAATCTTCAATCGAAGAACCAAAACATATATTTCCCAAATTAGAGCTTAGGAATTTCTGAAATTGAAGAGGAGAAGAGATGGAGAAGATGAAGAGGAGGCTTACCTATCCTTTTCTTTGAATTTCAAGCAAGAATTTGGAGTTGGCAAATGGAACTAGGGCTTGGAGTTTCTAATTCTTCTTTCTTTCCCCCATTTTTAGTTTTCTTAAACTAAAGGAATGAAATGAGTATGAATGGATGGAGAGTTAGAGAGCTAGAGGATTAAGAGGAGATTGGGGCTGAACCCAAACTCAAGCCCAAGTAGAAAATGGGGCAAAATTTCACAAACTCCAAACATATCAAAGATTATACTCAAAAAGATCGCAAACGCCATTTTGGACTCAATGGAAGTAGTTTCGAGCTCCAATTCGGCCATTTGTAGAAAGTAGCTTTTCGGACCTAAATCCGACTAACGACGCTATATTTAAATTAAACATTTAAATATAAAATCGTTAAATATGCGGGTTGTTACACCATGCCTAAATCTCATCAAAGAGATCTCATCACACGAGATAGGCTGCAGTTTATCTTCTCCTCAAATCATACCCACACTGAAGAGGTGAATTATCATCTCTTACTCATTAGAGTTCAATCAAGAATCAGATTCTAGATTGAAGAGAGGCAGTTTTAAGTCTATTTCTTGGAAATATATCACTTGGATGCATATTTTAAGCTTGCCACTATTTTAATCCTTTTCTATGAATCAAAACTCACAACATGGATAGAAAAGATGATTCTTCAACTACACCACCCACAAAAAGAGATCCCACAACCTCAATCAAAAAAACCTCAAATCTATCCATCATAAAACCAAAAAGTCAGTTAATAGTTCAACTAGATGAGAATAACTTTCTATGGTGGAAATATCCAACAGAAATTGCAACAAGAGGCTATGGACTTAAAGAATATGTCAATGGTACAATAGCAATTCCATCAAAAATGACAAAAGACAGTGAGGGCAATTTGATAGCAAATCAAGGCTATATAAACTACCAAAGAGAAGATAGTTTATTAGCTTCTTAGTTAATGTCATTGACTAGTGTAAGTCTTTTATCACAAATTGTTGGATGCACCTCTCAAGAAATATGGGCAACAATTGATCAAATCTTCAATTCTCAAACAGAAGCAAGAATCATTCACTATAAAAGACAACTTCAAAGTCTAATAAAAGATGACATGTCAACTTAAGAGTACTTAACCAAAGCCAAACTTACTGTGACTTACTTGATGCTACTGGTCATAGAGTTACAGAGACCAAATAGATTTTAACAATCTTGAGTGGCTTAGATAAAGAATATGAACCGGTTGTAGCAATCATATCCTCAAAAGAAACACTACCTAGCATTCAATATGTACATTCTACACTTTTGGCACATGAAGGTAGAATAGAACAGAAGAAGCCACTGAATTTAGATTTTTTTTAATGAACTATGCATCAAATTTCAAAGGCAAGAATCAAGAAAATGCAACAAACAAAAGCTTCAACAAAGCAGTCAAAGGGGTGGACAGAATTACAGAGATAGAGGAAAATGGAACAATTCAAGCAGGCTTAGGTGTCAAATATGTGAAAGGTTTGGGCATACAAATATTAATTGCTATTTTAGATTTGATCAAAACTTTGCAGTAAATCAGCAAAACAACAACAATTAGAAAAATTCCAATCCAAATATTAACATTGCACATACAAATTTGGATTCAAGAAGACATGGCTACAATTCAAGAAGTCAAACTAACATAGAACAGCAAGCAAAATATGATGATATACAATATGAAGACTGGTATCCAGATTCAGGTGCAACAAATCACATTACCAATAATCTTAGAAACAAGGAATATAAAGGTAAACAATCTATATTTATGGGTAATGGAAAGTCAACAGAAATTACACACACACTGGAAATGCAAAAATCAGTGGCAAAAGAGAGTTGCATCTCAATAATCTACTTAGAGTACTACAGATTTAAAAAAAAAATCTGATTAGTGTATCTCAATTTGCCAATGATAACCAAGTGTACTTTGAATTTTATCCAAAATTTTGCTTAGCTAGGGACTTAATAAATAGAGAAATTTTTCTACAGGGTAATGTGAAAAATGGATTATACATTTTCAATCTAATGTAGAATTGTCAGTCAACACCTGAAAGAAAATGGTGCAACTACTCCAAGAGTGAAACTAATGTTGATAATAAGGAGTATTTGATATGTGGCATTGTAAACTGGGACATCCTAGAGTAGATACTGTAAAGCTTGTGTTCAAAAATAATAATGTTGAATTTGAGAATATATCACTACCATATATATGCACATCATGTTAAATGGGAAAAAGTCATAATCTACCATTTCTTAAATCATCAACTGATAATAGCAAACCATTAGAGATGGTAGTAGTTGACATATGGGATCCAACCCTAGTTAACTATGATTATGACTTTAAATATTTGTTTCATTTGTAGATTCTTATTCTATATATACATGGATATATTTTATTATATCAAAAGTGGAAACACAAAATGCAGTGATCCAATTTATCACTCAATCTAAAAGCAAACAAACAATCAGTTAGAGGTAATTCATACTGATGGAGGAACAGAATTCAAGCCTTTGAAGGATTACTTCATGAAAAATGGAATGATAAATAGAACTACCTATCCATATACCTCAAATAAAATGGCCTGGTAGAGAGAAAGCATAGACACATAGTGATACATGTCTCACAATCTTAGCTCATGCATCAATGCCTCTGAAGTTCTGGCCAGACTCGTCCAATTCAACAGTCTATCTTATGAAGGAATTGGGCTAGCCCGCAGCGGAAGAAATGGGTGAATTTATTTTTTACCATTTTTGGATCATTAATGGGCCTACAAGGTCTAAATGTATTTAGATCTTAACTAAATTTCTTTTAAATAAAATCAGTGTTTTATTTAATTTATAAATAAAGTTTTACTTTAATTTAATGTGTATGTTAATTAGAATATATCAAATACACTTTTATGTATATATTTATGTGTAATGGAATGAATGTATCGAATACATTCATGTTGTGAAATATAAGTGTAACATATAAGAAGAGTATATTTGCGTAACTAAGCATGAGAAATTTTAGCGCATGAAAACCTTTGGTGTTTTTTTATCTTGACATGTGTAGTAAATTAAGGAAAGATAAGGCTATAAATGTAGAGAGAGAAACCTTTATATTTCTCTCTTTTTAATTACATTGAGTGACATGTTAAATGACATTTACAATATAATTTGCATATGCCTTTGTTATCCAAGTTTTTTAAGTAATAAAATATACATGTATAATAATTGATAAGTTTACATGTACACATGTTAAAATAAGTTTTCCTATATGTATGGGTTTGTAAAAACAAGAATTAACAATTGTAACGAAATTTTAAATTAAGGAAGAGCCCGAAATTAAATTCTACAGTTTCACAAAAAAGTCCGGTTTGATTTAGATTAAAATTACATAAGCACATGTATACCTATATGTATATATAATTGCAAGTTATTTATTCATTTTAAAATATCACATATATTTATATATGTGTATGAAGATTGCAATTTAAGTAACATATATGTTTAATTTTAGTGCTAACAAAATGATTCAATCTTTTAATCCTAGGTATGAAATAAAAGTCTATGACTTTACATAAATGACTACTTATGAATTCTAAAAAAAAAGAATTTTCTTACTTTTATGACTAAAACAAGTAAAATTAAATCATTATGGAAATTAACTACACAAAATTAGAAATTAATTTTATTGTATTAAACCACCAACAATATAGTTTATTAATGTTCATGTATTCAGATGTTACAAAATTTTATACATAACACCACAATATAATAAAATATTTTCACATTCCTTTTTTCAACTAAAAAACAATGATAAAAAATATCGAACAACTTGGGCATATACAAATTTGTTGTATGATAAATCAGATCCGACTATACAAAAGGGACACACAATAAAATAGATAAAGGGTTTGAAGTCAACCAAAATAAACATATAGTCAATTGATATGTAAATAAGGAGAGATTCAAATTAAATCTACATGATGATCGTGTAATTGAATGAGATGGCTAAAAGAGGATCTAAGTTATATTACAAGATGAATAAACAAGATACAAGAGATATAATATGAATCATTCTAAACCTTTTATACACGAAGAGATAGAAGATATATAATACGAATAAATCTGGACCATTTCAACATGATGAGTATGCAAATAAATGAAATTAGAATGACTAAAAATGAAGCCAATGATTTGCACCCGGAATGATGAATCAAATCTTCTAGATTCAGAAATCGGCCTCCAGATGTTGCAAGGATCTAGAGGGATAAAACACTTTTCTTAATTGATTTTATTTGTATTGGATTTTGATTTTAGGAATAATTGAAGCTATGGAAGATCTCATATTTTCAGCTATTAGAAAAGGAGGGAACTAGAAAAGTTACAGAAAGAAGAATGAAAAATAAGAAACTCAATTGCACGTACAGAATGAATTAGAGAACATGTTTTATTTGAAAGAAGGAAACCTTTCCCATTCTTTAATTAAAATTCTCTAATTAATTGTTTTGATTAACTTTCTCTTATCACTCCGATTTCTTTATATGATATGGCTAAAAATCACGTGCCATCAAATGATATAAGATTCCATAAATTAACGGATGCAATTATCTTTTATTTAATTGCAATGACATCATATATCAATGTGCGCAAATATATCTTTTATAAATGCATTCAAATAATTACAAATAACTCCCAAACATCAAATAAAATAAATATAATTAATATTTCTCAAATACTAATTAATTTAATTAATTTACAACTTTTTATAAAGTAATTAAATCATGTGTTTTTTTAGAGAATTCATCATTATGGTTGTGCGACTCAAAGGTGTAAATTCAGTCAGCAATTAATACTGAATAATTCAAATATTAACATTCACTCGTCACTTAGCAGGTGGTGTGATATGTTGGTTGAATTCGTCGATTACATATCTTTTCGTAAAATCCAATTTTACTTATTATAAGCGGTATCTAATTGTGATAATTATTTACACCAATTCTCTTCGACAAAACTGTATCACTTTGGATTTATGAAATTTGGTAATGATCAAAATTCCAAAATCATCCACCTTCAACTTTATAGTCCAAACACAAAGTCTATGGTTCAATAGTAACAAACACTGTTATCCGAAATGCTCTGGCTAAAGACTTTGACTTTGAGTTGACTTCAGTTGACCGTGATACTAACATCATATAATTGAGGAGACGAATACTCTCTTGAATAGTGTTTCACTTCCAATACTTCCACTCGACCCAACTATAGTTGTTTAATGGATGTCGTGCCACGATTTTTCATTTGGAACATTTTAAACTTAAAGATTTGTTATTGACATATTATACTCAATATGACTTATGAAATTTGAGTTCTAACACTCATTCATAAGGAATTTTTGTTTCTATAAACAATTTTCTAGTATTTTACACGAGAACACTTAAAACAACAATTTAGTGATATCAATTTGGATTTGATATTTGCTTCATGTGTCAAATACATAAAAAAATCATGATATCGTAGATAACACAGCATGTATGATAGTTCCTTTTGCCAATGCAAAGGAATTAATCTTACATATTCCATATTAAACATTTTAATAAGATGTCCTTGAAAGTGTGCTATGGATCGTATAATATGGATATACACTAATACAGAGTGTAATAATGATGGATATACAGTAAATAGTGCGAAATATAAAAGCGACAAAGTAAAATGACACTAGGGATTTTTATACCGGTTTGGAGCACCGTCGAATGTCCAGTCCCTGACTCCTTCTGGAATTTCACTAAAGCAATAAACCTCACTTAACCTGGAGGAACAGGTTTACA
Organism: Allium cepa; assembly: GCA_030765085.1. Lineage (NCBI taxonomy): Eukaryota > Viridiplantae > Streptophyta > Magnoliopsida > Asparagales > Amaryllidaceae > Allium > Allium cepa. The sequence goes on along the minus strand of CM060939.1, from coordinate 771,638,375 downwards.
CAACCCTTGAGCAGCCGAATAAGGACCTGAGCAGCAGAATAGGATTTCGCCTCAATAGCCAAAGAGGACTTCACGCGCCTGAGCAGCAGAACAAGACTTCAACTAATACAAAAGATTGTTTTGACTTTGTGTGTTCTAATAACACGGATTTGTCACTTGTAGTACACCCTTCCTATAATCTTCTCCTCGATCATATATATATATATATATATATATATATATATATATATATTTGAAGTTTATGAAGAATAGAAAGGTAAAATATTGCTTTAATGCAGAATAATTGAAAGTATAATTGCAAATAGATTTAAGAGAGTTAGATAAGGAAATTCGGGGAGTTGGAATCAAGTTAGAGTATGTATTTATAAAGGTTAAAAAGCAGCGACTGTTGATGAAGAGTTTCAATTGATGTGTTGCGTCCAAATTTTTTCGTAGAGGTTTGTAACTCTTCACAAATAGTCGTATCTTTTCAGAAAATAGCTGTTGTTGAAATTCAGTTAACTGAACCTCTGGGTCAATGGAAGGGATATTCAAACATTTTATTTGTTTGTTTGTGCACCTGTGCATGTTGCACAAAATTTACAGGTTAGTCGACTGAGCTACCAGGTCAGTCTACTGACTGGTGATTTCCATGCAATTTGCACAGTTTTCACAGGTTTTTAATATATATATATAATTTTTAAAGAAAACTTTGGTAATATATATATATATATTTTCTATGCTTATATGTATAAATTATTAAGATTATATATAAGCTAATATATACTTTAATCGAGGAGAGATTTTAGCAAAATTGACCTAAGACTCAAAAACAAGATAATATAATTGCACCGATTTTGTTGTCTTATCTCCTTGTAGTATATATTCTCTTTTTGTTATAGCAATCGTCAAATCTATATGTCATAGTGATAGCTTTGTTTCATGAATCAAAACCAAGTCTTAACATTCTCCCCCTTTTTGATTGATGACAACCCGTAAATAGATATAGATTTCGACTGTATATATAATATAAATACTTACTCCCTCTGAATCTTTAATGCTCTGTATCCTACATTCTTAACGTTAATAATAATATTTATCCCCCTTTATCATCGATAAAAAGGAACAAAGAATATTAAAGTATGAAGCATTGATAGATATTATGAAGGAACCAATCATTCATACATTAAAATACCATAAACAAGAGTCTTGAAAAAAGTACAAAAAGAGTGGCTATTTAATACTAGCCATAATGTTTATGAAATAAAGACTAATGTTTTTACAAGAAAGGTAACACCTTACGCCATTCTTTGCTTACTCCTATCACCATGTGATTTTTGACCGCCACTATCGCTTCCATCTCCACCATCGCCGCTACTACTTGCTTGATCATCGGAAGAGGAAGACCAAGTTAAGACGGGTTGCTTGCTTGGATCGCCTAGTGTAGCCGTGGAAGTGCCGGATAAACATTGGATAGTTGCCATAACTTCGTAAAAAATCCTTTAACCTTATCAAGCTTTTTGTCAACTTTAATGATATGGGATTGAAGAATTTGTTGGTTACGACATACCATAGAAATCGATTCATGTGGAGGAAGGCCCGAATTAGGAATCAAAATTTCATCTTGTTGATGACTAGTTGATTTTTGGCGAGTTGGCCATGAGATGCTTCGCCTTGTTGTTGTTATGGTCGATCTTGAGATAATTGTCGTTGAGTCCATTCTTCAAAAGTAATGATAGGAGGAGGTCGAGCAACTGGTAGCTTCATTAATGCTAAAGTACGAGAGTTTAAATACCCGACGGTAGAAACTGGCGAGTCGGGTTTCAGAATCTCCCATGCCTTTAATAGTCGCATAATATATTCACCTTAGTATATGACATTCATTCGACCATTGTTGATGCTTAAGAATTCATCAAGAATTAATCGTAGCTAATTGACTTTGATATTTTCAAAGATAGCATACGAGGCTTTAAAGTTATGTTCATAAAAAAGTTCATAACTCCCGGTTCGCGAAGTTACGATTTTCATTAATGCACGGTGTATAATTCTTGCTTTTGGCCTTAAGGACATGGAAATGAGTTTGTGCATATTGTCTTCCAAAAATAAATGACTTATATGGTCACGAACGACCATGTCACAATCAACATTGCTCAATTCTATACCATCGTTTTCAGGCCTTAAAATGTGAGCCATTCGATTTAAGGAGAAAAAGGCGGGTTTTCCACAAACTAGACTCCATACGCAATATTCTAGATTTTGAACGTTTTGGTAAACCAAGTTAAGATTAGCATAGAATAGTTTGACTATAATTTGATTAATTTTATGCTTATTTTCATCAATATTGAATAAGATTCGAAATTTCTCCTATGAGCTAATTCTTGTATATGGTATGGAGAAAAATCGGCAAACTTTACAAACGAACCTTCAAAGATGCGAGAATTTGCTTTCTCCTCCATCTTCTAATTGTGGTATCATCGAATAGCCATTGTTGGATTTTCTTATTGGAAGGAGGTTGGGAGGATGAAGATGCTTGTCCTTTTCTCTTTGGAGCCATTAATTTGATTGTTTGGAGGTAAAAAATTGAGTTTTTGAAGAGCTAGGGTTTTGGAAAAGTTGAAAATCCGAAATGAGAGTGGAAAGAGAAGGGGAAAGTGAAGGTTAATGGGTGAAAAGTGAGTGGGTAGGAGCAGTAATTTTGCTTAGATTCACGAATTAGTCAAATAAATCAGTGGTTTAGTCGACTGAACCTGAAATTCAAAATTTTCGAACTTCTGGTTTTGTAACGACCCCACTTCCTACGCCCAGGAAGAAGCATCGTTAATAAGAAAGAAAGAGGTGAGAAAATAGAAAAGATAGAGAAGAAAGAACAACAACATCAGAATCTCACAGCGGAACGAATGAAATATAATAATCACATAAGTATTTACATAATATATAATATCAATCAGAGTGCTACAAATAATACATCACATACTAGACAGTTATAAACACCTGTCTAGTTAATACAACTCAATACACAATACATCACAGAGATACCACACAGCAGAACTAAATATATATCTAAAACACTGAAACCTCCTGCTCCATTGCTCCTCCAAAATTTGTCAAAGCTAAACCTGAATCCCTTGGCTACCCGTAAAAATTTGGGTACCCGAGAGTTTATGAAAAACAAAAATAAACTTCGGGTCAGACATGGGTCTGGTATGAGTAACAGGTTAAAGTTGCTTAATTTTGAAAAATCCTTTGAAAACAAAAGGTATCACATAAGACTTCCCACACATAAACATGGAAAAGTTTTTGCCTTACGCTAACCAAAACATTTGATAGGAAATCCAGTGATATTATAATAGGTATAGGGTTTTCAAGTAAATAGAAAATAGCCAAAATTGTTACATCTATTAAATTCCAGCTACTAGCCACAAAAGTGGGTAATACAATCAAAACCGTAGGCACTTATTGGATTGTGGATTCCATACAATGGCAGGACTACTGGGGTACCGCCCGTCACAGTACGTGGCCTAGATCAACGTACCGAGGATTACTCCCTTCATCCCCTGCAACACAAGGCCGGAACCATTCCTTACTGAACAGTCCCGAACAAGATAAACCCCATAGTTGGTTGCAGACCAACTGCCCACTAAGCCGAATAAAAAGGGACATCTAGACAGGGGAATATCCTTGTCCTGCTTGGGCATGACCCACCTAACCTTGCTGCACCTCCCCTGTTTTAGCCATTCCCGGTTGATGAGGCTTGAGGTTACGATTACCTTTATAGAACATATTTCTTAGAATGCTCATCGTCCGCCTGACGATGTGTTGAAAGCATTCAATCCATACAAGTTCGTTCCGGGTTCAAACGAAACCAAAGGCATCATCTCGTTACACTCATTTTGGAATCACCCTCAGAGTTAACGACGATAACCCTTGCATTCTGAGTCTTCATCTTCACTTCAGATTCACGACCTATCGTTAATTTGGAATCGATGTGGTTTTCGGATATTCCTAATGCGAAAAACCGATCCCGGTCTTATCGAAATACAAAGCGTGTCTTTTAGGGCCAAGTTGTCTATTTAGTCTTAACAGTGAATTCAATATCATCAATATGCACAGATAGACAATTCACATCTCATAACAGATAATCACATCATCATAATAAACAGATAATTAATATCATCATCCAAACAGATAATTAAACATTATCATACTTAAACCAAGCATCTCATATCACATAGACATTATCCATCTCATGTCTGAGATCATAATCAATCAATGAAATATCAACATCATCCATCAGCAATGATTTATGAATCACAAGCTATAGTTAATTTAAAATGAATTAAATTAACAACTTCCATCTTAATTAATTTAAATTAAATTAAATTAATTACTCATTCCATAAATTCTGCTCTTACAATCATTAGTTAATCAAATTTCTAATTACAAGAATAATTTAGTCTTTAATTAATTTCTAAAATGAATTATTCTAAATCATTTATAGTAGATTTAATTACTTTCTTATTAATTATTCCTTAATTAACAATTTAGTTACATCATTAAATATATTAATTAATGATCTTCAATTTATATCAATTTACTTTATTTAAATTAATTAAGTGATTAATCTTTACTTAACACAATTATTTATCACCCCTTGATTAATAACAAACCAGTAATTAATTACCCTTAATTACATATCAATCCATCCATGATTAATTATTCCTATAAATTAATCCTTTGATTAATTACAAAAGAAATTTCCTAAGTTACTACAATTACAAATCATGTTGTATGTATTTCATCAGGTAATTATCTAATTACTATTCTGAGTAATCATACTCCATTAATTACATTAAGTAATTTATGCATACCAAATCATCAAATGATTTCTTAAATTAATATTAATTTAAATCTTATTATCCATTACAAATTAATCATCTTTGATTTAAATATAATTGACTGCATTCCAGAAATTTCCTTTAATTTATTTACAGAAATTAATCTTGAATAAATCCATTAATTACATTTATATCGATTTATTTCCATTCAATTATCTTGTTGATTTATTATTCTCAAATAAATCAGTTTATCTAATTCCCATCATTAATTATTTTAATTAATGATTTCTAATTACATTTTCATTTGTTAATTATATTAAGAATACACATCTTCAAAACACAATTATTAACCCTCTTGATTAATAATATACAGTAATTAATCATTCATAATTAATTACTTCTCAATAACACTCTTAATTAATCCCCTGATTAATTTTAAGTAATTATATTTCAATTGCTTCTATTTACAACATCACCCAATTAATTTCGTCCCGTAATTATCCTTCAATTACTTCTCTAAGTAATTCAATTCCAAAATATCAGTTAATTAAACTAAATTAATTAACTCAAATCAATTTACACAATTAATAAGTAATTAATTTCTTAATTACTTCTCAATAAATAATTTCATTTAAACTATTGAATTAATTAATCTAATTAATTTGTTACAAAATCAATCATATTAATTAATTATAACATAATCTGGTTAATGAACTTCATTAATAATTATTTAATTATTTCCTTCTAACATAATAAACTTATATTAATTATTAATTATAAGTTAATTAACCATTATTAATTTAAAAATCTAATCTATAGTTCTAAATCACACCTTAGTTAATTAATTTATTAATTAACTTTAATTACTACTTTTACACTATAATTACTAGTTTAATTAATTTCAATCATTAATTATTCTTACTTAATCAACTTAAGAGTTAATGCATATAAAAAAATTCTAAAACTTAAAAGTAAAATTCCAATATGTTTAAAACATTTATTTTAATTTACTTTCTAATTAAAAACCAATTTATCATTAATAAAGTTTTAGAACTAATTTATATTTTTTTCAAAACTCTTTGTAATCTCACATATTCAATTGCAACTAAAACTTATTTGAATAAATTTAAATTATAAAACTTATTTTATTTCCAAATTAGACTTTCAAATCTTAGTCCTGGTTTTAAATTTTCGAGCTAATTTGTTTCAATCATTTCTCAACAGTTTATGTTAATTTTGAATTCCACTCTAGTTTAAAAATTCTTTACTTATTTACCACCTTTGAATTATTAAAATAATTTAAATCATGGGAACTTTATTTTTTTTTTCAATTACATTTCAAACAAACTTAAATTCACTGTTAAACTTGATTTAGTACTAGTTTTTACTCTGATTTTAAATTTAAACCCAAAGTTTTAAATGCTGTTAAAACTGTTGCAGTTTAAAATCTGTACAACTACAACACGAGCACCCCTATGTTTACTTCGAGTAAACGTATGAGTTTTCCCGTGAAAAACAACGTGCTACTTCGAGTTCCTCAGGCGCGCAAAAACAACAGGAGAAAAACAAAACCTAAAAAAACAACTACACCTCTCACCCTCCATACCCGTCAACGGCACGCACGCGGCGGTCCCACCACCGAAGGCCACCCAACTCCGGCTACTCCTTCGACCATCTCTCCCCTACCTCCCTGCAAAAACACGCGACAGTCGGTCGCCTATGCTAGCCGCGGTGATCCCAAACTCAAAGTGCAGTAAAATTAGGTTTATGGACTTGGAACCATTGCCGACGCTTCCACCATCATTTGCGCCGCCATCCCCTATTTTTCCTAGCACCACGGCAACCTCCTCTACCACCAGACCGAAGCTCAACCCCCCATATCCACTTGATCGACCATGGCAACTCTAAATACCCGAAACACTAAAACACCAACTGCTCTCATAATATACCATTAAAAATTTCCAAACTCACCTTAAAAATCATACTTTAGTATGTGAATTCCATTTTTATTCATGAATTTGTAATTTAATAAACTTGAATTTTAACCTGTTTGAAAATGGTTTTGTGTTTTAGCCCTTTTCAGTGATAACACAAGTTTATTTGCTTAAAACAAATTTTTAAACAAAAGTTTATAGTATACAGATATATTTCATTCAAGGTTTAAGGATTAATATAGATTGGAACAAGATCAAATGAAATTTTGAACCAGTTTTGGACTTTGAAAACTAAACAGGGATTTCTCAAATTTACAGCAATACTCAACATATGTATACCTACATACAAAGGATTCACAGCAACATATACTTGTTTGTTAACCCTACATATCATCACAAAAAAAAACATATACACCCTTTTAACTTAAGCTATGTTGACTAATGATAAATAAGAAAACACAAGTTACTCACAGAAAATTCAATATGCAGTAATTTATTTTGCAATTTGCCAGAGAAAGAAATATGTATAGATTCACACAATATTTTAAACATTCAAAAATTTAGCTTGCATTAGATTAAAACCTAAGAAATTTATAAAAGTGTTACTCACCGATATATAGAGGAACAGAGCCTTATTTGCTATGCAACAGGCTTGCAACTTTCAGGTTGAACTCTCTCCTTTGATTCTCAGGTTGAATTGAATTTGAGTTGTTGTTTTGTTTGAAGTTTATTTGAATATGAAGTGTTTACTCAGTTCGAACTGAATATGCCAATTTATAGAAAAGATAAGTGACAGAGTTATAATTGTGTTTCATGAAACTGTAACAATTATTTGCACACAATCTTTGTTTGTACAGTTTTGTTTTCCAGAGATATTTATTTAATGGTGGCTGATATAAATACTTAGTGTACTAAAAGATTTTTACATTAATTACTTTTTGTTTGTTAGCTTAAGATATTTAATAATGTCTTCCTTCACAAGCTTCGTACATATACACAGTTTGTTTTTTTTTCCTCAGCCTGTACACATAGATTTTTATATCTTCATTTTGTTACTGTCTTTAGCTTTGTTTCATTCAATTTGGCCTGCACACATTATTGTTACTCAATGCTTTAAAACATATACATATATTTATACTGCAGTTCAGTTTATGTTGGTTTACACCCTTAAAAATTTACTTGTTTCTAGCATATACCACTTGACTTTTATCCTTAACTTTTACAGGCATTTTTATTTGTCTAGTTTACAACTTGAAAATTATTTGTTTCAAGGTTAATTGTTGATCTTGTTACTATATTTGAAAAGTATGTGAATGTTAGCATTTTTATTTTGTTGTTTTGAAAACTAATTGAACTTTATAGTTATTATGCTATTATAATTTAACCAATTTATTTTGTAGGCTTGTATTTCTATATGTACATTATTATTTTTATTTATTCTATAAAACATTTGATCACTTTGAAAAGATAGATAGAATAAATTATCTTTATATTTTAAACTACATATTTTATTAATGTATGTTAAAACTCATATATCATTTTAAATTCATAATTTAAATCAAGCTATACTACAAAGAAAAGAAAACAATTCTTTTTGTTAATAAATGTAAATTTTAAACTTAAGTTAAAATAAGTTTTAATCTATTTAAACATTTATCTTATGTATTTGAAATCACATATTTATTTATTTATTTAGCTTTGAAAAGTTTATATTAAATAAAACACAATTTCCAATTCACTAAAATATATATTAGTATTTAAAACAAAATTTATTAGCTAAATTTTAAAACAAATTCATCTATTTACAATGTATACAAATATGTACATATATAAATAGAAAACAATTCAATTAATTTTAACAGATATCATTTACCAATTGAATATTTATTAAAAGAAAAGCATCAATTCAGATTTAATTAATAAAAATATATCAAATCAATTTAATATTTAATGCATATTATTAAATTGATATTGCTAGAAAATTCCGGGTCGTCACATTCCTTCCCCCTTAAAAGAATTTCATCCCCGAAATTTGAAAGCAAAGGTAATTTAATAATATATTTGGATTTTAATTAATTTTAAATCATAAGCATATATCAATCACATGCTAACAATCATCACAACCAATCTACTCAATCAACAAAGCTAACTATCCAGATAAAATTCTGGATAGAGCTCCCTAGAGTTTCCTAGTGGAATCCCGGAATACTCGATCTATAGAATCCAAATAGTCTATACTACTAATCTATAGAACTCCTTCGAATCAGAGAAAATTCATACAAAATGAAATCTCCGACTCCCAAATCCAAATTCCTTAGTCCCTTATCCACCAAATACTTCTGACAGTCCAAAGCTGCCTTCAACCCACTGATCAACTCAACCTTCGCTGATAACTCCTAAAACAATCTGAATCCAAAAACAATCCAGTAGAATAATTTCCTCAAAACCAACCAAAACCAAGAACTCAACCTCTACTATCATCAGTAGAAAACATTCTCTCTTTCCCAGAAAAGAGAAACAAATGCACTTCCAACTACTTCCGCTGCACAACTCCGATCTAGATGGATGAAAATGCTAATGATGCACATAAGCATAACTGGACAACACATGACAAAAATATGATTCAGCAGATCCAAAATAGAACTCAGAATTTCCTCCAAAACTTGAGCTACTTTACCAATTCCTCTCTCTAGAAACCATTCTATTACTAAGCTGAACCATCGACACTTTTTTTGAAATCCAGTCGATATCAAACTCAACTCCTCAGATGCTAAGACAAACCACCGACTTTTCAAAGATATCCAGAAAAATTCTGCCATCCCAGAGAACACTTAACTATCGCAAGTCTCTTTTGCGATCAACCCAGGCTAATATTCAAAGAAAACTGTTCTCTCCTTATCAATCTGAACAGCTTAAACTTATTCAGCCAATCCATTGAAGAAATGGATTCACAAAGTGCTTCTGGACTCACCTCTAAAGAACTGCTGACATATGACCTCCTCGCTTGCCGGCAGAACAATCTGAGCTGCAACACTGCTGCTGATACAAAAAATTCCTTAATCCAAAATCCCTCGGAAAACTCAGGCCTCAAAGCCAATCACAAAATTCCGCTGAACTCAACCTCAGAACTATGCAGACATACTTCTTTATTCAAAAATCTTTGAGAGCATCTTCGGAACAATCCATCGCTACTGCATCTCAACACACAACTATTTACTTCTTGAGTTACCAAGATAATATTCTAGATTCTGCTCAACTCACACAATCCAAATTCTACTCATCCAATCTTGTACAACAAAAATGGACTCCAAATCTTAACAGTTTCCTCAAGAGATTAGGTGAAATCCTTACACCACAAATTTACTCGAGACGGTACTGGTCTACAGTCTCGTCAAATATACTTCCAACCACAGGTAGTCGTGTTACACACACCACTACTCAATCTACCCTTATGCTTATATTGGAAAACCCGAACAGGTAATCCAACAAATAGATAGAAAATAAATATATATATATATATATATATATATATCAAATTTACAAATACGCTCTCTCAGGAAAGAAATCACTTAAGAGCCTAGGTATTCACTCAACCTAGCGCTCTGATACCACTGTAACGACCCCACTTCCTACGCCCAGGAAGAAGCATCGTTAATAAGAAAGAAAGAGGTGAGAAAATAGAAAAGATAGAGAAGAAAGAACAACAACATCAGAATCTCACAGCGGAACGAATGAAATATAATAATCACATAAGTATTTACATAATATATAATATTAATCAGAGTGCTACAAATAATACATCACATATTAGACAGTTATAAACACCTGTCTAGTTAATACAACTCAATACACAATACATCACAGAGATACCACACAGCGGAACTAAATATATATCTAAAACGCTGAAGCCTCCTGCTCCATTGCTCCTCCAAAATTTGTCAAAGCTAAACCTGAATCCCTTGGCTACCCGTAAAAATTTGGGCACCCGAGAGTTTATGAAAAACAAAAATAAACTTCGGGTCAGACATGGGTCTGGTATGAGTTACAGGTTAAAGTTGCTTAATTTTGAAAAATCCTTTGAAAACAAAAGGTATCACGTAAGACTTCCCACACATAAACATGGAAAAGTTTTTACCTTACGCTAACCAAAACATTTGATAGGAAATCCAGTGATATTATAATAGGTCTAGGGTTTTCAAGTAAATAGAAAATAGCCGAAATTGTTACATCTATTAAATTCCAGCTACTAGCCACAAAAGTGGGTAATACAATCAAAACCGTAGGCACTTATTGGATTGTGGATTCCATACAATGGCAGGGCTACTGGGGTACCGCCCGTCACAGTACGTGGCCTAGATCAACGTACCGAGGATTACTCCCTTCATCCCCTGCAACACAAGGCCGGAACCATTCCTTACTGAACAGTCCCGAAAAAGATAAACCCCGCAGTTGGCTGCAGACCAACTGCCCACTAAGCCGAATAAAAAGGGACATCTAGACAGGGGAATATCCTTGTCCTGCTTGGGCATGACCCACCTAACCTTGCTGCACCTCCCATGTTTTAGCCATTCCCGGTTGATGAGGCTTGAGGTTACGATTACCTTTATAGAACATATTTCTTAGAATGCTCATCGTCCGCCTGACGATGTGTTGAAAGCATTCAATCCATACAAGTTCGTTCCGGGTTCGAACGAAACCGAAGGCATCATCTCGTTACACTCATTTTGGAATCACCCTCAGAGTTAACGACGATAACCCTTGCATTCTGTGTCTTTATCTTCACTTCAGATTCACGACCTATCATTAATTTGGAATCGATGTGGTTTTCGGATATTCCTAATGCGGAAAACCGATCCCGGTCTCATCGAAATCCAAAGTGTGTCTTTTAGGGCCAAGTTGTCTATTTAGTCTTAACAGTGAATTCAATATCATCAATATGCACAGATAGACAATTCACATCTCATAACAGATAATCACATCATCATAATAAACAGATAATTAATATCATCATCCAAACAGATAATTAAACATTATCATACTTAAACCAAGCATCTCATATCACATAGACATTATCCATCTCATGTCTGAGATCATAATCAATCAATGAAATATCAACATCATCCATCGGCAATGATTTATGAATCACAAGCTATAGTTAATTTAAAATGAATTAAATTAACTACTTCCATCTTAATTAATTTAAAATAAATTAAATTAATTACTCATTCCATAAATTCTGCTCTTACAATCATTAGTTAATCAAATTTCTAATTACAAGAATAATTTAGTCTTTAATTAATTTCTAAAATGAATTATTCTAAATCATTTATAGTAGATTTAATTACTTTCCTATTAATTATTCCTTAATTAACAATTTAGTTACATCATTAATTATATTAATTAATGATCTTCAATTTATATCAATTTACTTTATTTAAATTAATTAAGTGATTAATCTTTACTTAACACAATTATTTATCACCCCTTGATTAATAACAAACCAGTAATTAATTACCCTTAATTACATATTAATCCATCCATGATTAATTATTCCCATAAATTAATCCTTTGATTAATTACAAAAGAAATTTCCCAAGTTACTACAATTACAAATCATGTTGTATGTATTTCATCAGGTAATTATCTAATTACTATTCTGAGTAATTATACTCCATTAATTACACTAAGTAATTTATGCATACCAAATCATCAAATGATTTCTTAAATTAATATTAATTTAAATCTTATTATCCATTACAAATTAATCATCTTTGATTTAAATATAATTGACTGCATTCCAGAAATTTCCTTTAATTTATTTACAGAAATTAATCTTGAATAAATCCATTAATTACATTTATATCGATTTATTTCCATTCAATTATCTTGTTGATTTATTATTCTCAAATAAATCAATTTCTCTAATTCCCATCATTAATTATTTTAATTAATGATTTCTAATTACATTTTCATTTGTTAATTATATTAAGAATACACATCTTCAAAACACAATTATTAACCCTCTTGATTAATAACATACAGTAATTAATCATTCATAATTAATTACTTCTCAATAACACTCTTAATTAATCCCCTGATTAATTTTAAGTAATTATATTTCAATTGCTTCTATTTACAACATCACCCAATTAATTTCATCCCGTAATTATCCTTCAATTACTTCTCTAAGTAATTCAATTCCAAAATATCAGTTAATTAAACTAAATTAATTAACTCAAATCAATTTACACAATTAATAAGTAATTAATTTCTTAATTACTTCTCAATAAATAATTTCATTTAAACTATTGAATTAATTAATCTAATTAATTTATTACAAAATCAATCATATTAATTAATTATAACATAATCTGGTTAATGAACTTCATTAATAATTATTTAATTATTTCCTTCTAACATAATCAACTTATATTAATTATTAATTATAAGTTAATTAACCATTATTAATTTAAAAATCTAATCTATAGTTCTAAATCACACCTTAGTTAATTAATTTATTAATTAACTTTAATTACTACTTTTACACTATAATTACTAGTTTAATTAATTTCAATCATTAATTATTCTTACTTAATCAACTTAAGAGTTAATGCATATAAAAAAATTCTAAAACTTAAAGTAAAATTCCAATATGTTTAAAACATTTATTTTAATTTACTTTCTAATTAAAAACCAATTTATCATTAATAAAGTTTTAGAACTAATTTATATTTTTTTCAAAACTCTTTGTAATCTCACATATTCAATTGCAACTAAAACTTATTTGAATAAATTTAAATTATAAAACTTATTTTATTTCCAAATTAGACTTTCAAATCTTAGTCCTGGTTTTAAATTTTCGAGCTAATTTGTTTCAATCATTTCTCAACAGTTTATGTTAATTTTGAATTCCACTCTAGTTTAAAAATTCTTTACTTATTTACCACCTTTGAATTATTAAAATAATTTAAATCATGGGAACTTTATTTTTTTTTTCAATTACATTTCAAACAAACTTAAATTCACTGTTAAACTTGATTTAGTACTAGTTTTTACTCTGATTTTAAATTTAAACCCAAAGTTTTAAATGCTGTTAAAACTGTTGCAGTTTAAAATCTGTACAACTACAACACGAGCACCCCTATGTTTACTTCGAGTAAACGTATGAGTTTTCCCGTGAAAAACAACGTGCTACTTCGAGTTCCTCAGGCGCGCAAAAACAACAGGAGAAAAACAAAACCTAAAAAAACAACTACACCTCTCACCCTCCATACCCGTCAACGGCACGCACGCGGCGGTCCCACCACCGAAGGCCACCCAACTCCGGCTACTCCTTCGACCATCTCTCCCCTACCTCCCTGCAAAAACACGCGACACTCGGTCGCCTATGCTAGCCGCGGTGATCCCAAACTCAAAGTGCAGTAAAATTAGGTTTATGGACTTGGAACCATTGCCGACGCTTCCACCATCATTTGCGCCGCCATCCCCTATTTTTCCTAGCACCACGACAACCTCCTCTACCACCAGACCGAAGCTCAACCCCCCATATCCATTTGATCGACCATGGCAACTCTAAATACCCAAAACACTAAAACACCAACTGCACTCATAATATACCATTGAAAATTTCCAAACTCACCTTAAAAATCATACTTTAGTATGTGAATTCCATTTATATTCATGAATTTGTAATTTAATAAACTTGAATTTTAACCTGTTTGAAAATGGTTCAATGTTTTAGCCCTTTTCAGTGATAACACAAGTTTATTTGCTTAAAACAATTTTTTAAACAAAAGTTTATAGTATACAGATATATTTCATTCAAGGTTTAAGGATTAATATAGATTGGAACAAGATCAAATGAAATTTTGAACCAGTTTTGGACTTTGAAAACTAAACAGGGATTTCTCAAATTTACAGCAGTACTCAACATATGTATACCTACATACAAAGGATTCACAGCAACATATACTTGTATGTTAACCCTACATATCATCACAAAAAAAAAACATATACACCCTTTTAACTTAAGCTATGTTGACTAATGATAAATAAGAAAACACAAGTTACTCACAGAAAATTCAATATGCAGTAATTTATTTTGCAATTTGCCAGAGAAAGAAATATGTATAGATTCACACAATATTTTAAACATTCAAAAATTTAGCTTGCAACAGATTAAAACCTAAGAAATTTATAAAAGTGTTACTCACCGATATATGGAAGAACAGAGCCTTATTTGCTTTGCAACAGGCTTGCAACTTTCAGGTTGAACTCTCTCCTTTGATTCTCAGGTTGAATTGAATTTGAGTTGTTGTTTTGTTTGAAGTTTATTTGAATATAAAGTGTTACTCAGTTCAAACTGAATATGCCAATTTATAGAAAAGATAAGTGATAGAGGTATAATTGTGTTTCATGAAACTGTAACAATTATTTGCACACAATCTTTGTTTGTACAGTTTTGTTTTCCAGAGATATTTATTTAATGGTGGCTGATATAAATACTTAGTGTACTAAAAGATTTTTACATTAATTACTTTTTGTTTGTTAGCTTAAGATATTTAATAATGTCTTCCTTCACAAGCTTCATACATATACACAGTTTGTTTTTTTTCCCTCAGCCTGTACACATAGATTTTTATATCTTCATTTTGTTACTGTCTTTAGCTTTGTTTCATTCAATTTGGCCTGCACACATTATTGTTACTCAATGCTTTAAAACATATACATATATGTATACTGCAGTTCAGTTTATGTTGGTTTACACCCTTAAAATTTACTTGTTTCTAGCATATACCACTTGACTTTTATCCTTAACTTTTACAGGCATTTTTATTTGTCTAGTTTACAACTTGAAAATTATTTGTTTCAAGGTTAATTGTTGATCTTGTTACTATATTTGAAAAGTATGTGAATGTTAGCATTTTTATTTTGTTGTTTTGAAAACTAATTGAACTTTATAGTTATTATGCTATTATAATTTAACCAATTTATTTTGTAGGCTTGTATTTCTATATGTACATTATTATTTTTATTTATTCTATAAAACATTTGATCACTTTGAAAAGATAGATAGAATAAATTATCTTTATATTTTAAACTACATATTTTATTAATGTATGTTAAAACTCATATATCATTTTAAATTCATAATTTAAATCAAGCTATACTACAAAGAAAAGAAAACAATTCTTTTTGTTAATAAATGTAAATTTTAAACTTAAGTTAAAATAAGTTTTAATCTATTTAAACATTTATCTTATGTATTTGAAATCACATATTTATTTATTTATTTAGCTTTGAAAAGTTTATATTAAATAAAACACAATTTCCAATTCACTAAAATATATATTAGTATTTAAAACAAAATTTATTAGTTAAATTTTAAAACAAATTCATCTATTTACAATGTATACAAATATGTACATATATAAATAGAAAACAATTCAATTAATTTTAACAGATATCATTTACCAATTGAATATTTATTAAAAGAAAAGCATCAATTTAGATTTAATTAATAAAAATATATCAAATCAATTTAATATTTAATGCAGATTATTAAATTGATATTTCTAGAAAATTCCAGGTCGTCACAGGTTTAGTCAATTGAATGCCTAGTTCAATTAACCGAATCTGTGTTATATATATTTCATCTTCTAGTCCAGTCGACTGAGCCACTGTGACGTCGACTGAACCTGCGTTTAAAAAAAATCATTTCAGTATCATTCGACTGACACCCTGGTTCAGTCGACTGACCTTGGTGAATTTTCGCAATCAATCTTTGTTGAGTAAATTTTTATATATTTTCATACTTATGAATGTTGTAAATTTATTTATGAATATTAGAACTAGTATATATGTTGATAATACGAGGGAGAAGAAATAAATTATGCCCAAAAAAATTGTATATACTTTAGTTAAATTATTCAAAAAAATAACAATAATAACAACTACTTTTATTTTGAAGGGCTAGGAGTTTTGCAGCCATGTAGTTGTTTGCGACGAACATTTGATGCTTCATTTTGATTCCATGAATTTGGTAAGACCCGTGGTGGCAGGGACGAAGTAAAAGGTCGTCGAATAGGCGAAAAAGGCATGTTCGTCTATTGGATGTGATGAAGCACCATAAAATTTCGTAGCAACCTGTTTGATAACTACTAGACGTCTCGAGTTGATCTTTGTTCGTAATATATTTCACGTTGAAGCATCAGCGATTCTTGTTGATAATGATGAAAATCATCTATTTTTTTGTTTAGTGTTTGGAGAGACGTCAACCATCATATTTTTCCCTTTCTTTTTCTCTAGAGTATATCTGGTATGATCATTATAGGCAAAAGATGGTGTAGTATGATGGACTGGAGTTTATGGTGATTTGATAGAGGCTAGAATTTCAATGGAGTCAGTCAATGAAGAAGTTGAGATATTGATAATTAGTTTGTATTTCTGTTTGATTGTATGAATAACATAGAATAGACATACCTATTTATAGCCAAATGTTGAGAATAAGAAGGATGAAGTGAATGGTTTGTCTTGAATTTAGCTATAAAAAGGTTGTTAGTTAGGAATGTTAGTTGCTATTTCGTTGGTTTTCTGATATTTGATTTATCTTATGTAAATGTAATATGCATAAAGTATATTTATAAAGGTAAGTGTTATACATAATTTAGTGTATAGTTGTCACCATATAATAGAGTCCCTAACCTAGACTGTAATGAAAATAATCAATTGCTCAGGTGGTTAAGACATCTGGGCTATTCACAACAGGTAATAGGTTTGAGTCTCAGCATGATCAGAAAAACGAACTTTTGTTAAAAAATTTACTTTTGAGGTTTTAGTCAAAATTTCGTATTTTATCATTTATATATCTTTAATTGACATTATATCGAGTTCTTGACGTAATTTTATAAAAGTGTTTCTAACAATGGTTTAATAAAAATATCGGCTAATTGATTTTCAGATGGAAAGTAGTCTAAATTTATCACTTCTTTTTCTATATTGTTGCATAGAAAGTGATGTCCAATATCTATGTATTTAGTTCTAGAGTGGTTTATTGGATTTTTGGATAGATTTATTGCACTGGAATTATCGCAGTAAATTGTTGATTTTGATAAATTGACTTCGAAATCTTAAGTGTCCGTTGCATATAAATTACTTGTGCGCAAGCTAGTACCGCAGAAATATATTATGCTTCATAAGTTGATAGTGAGACACGGTTTTGCTTCTTGCTAAACCATGATATTAATGATTTACCGATGAAGTGAAACGTACCGCTTGTACTTTTTCATCTGTTCATGATCCTCCGAAATTAGCATCATTGTATGACACTAACTCGAATGAACACTCTTTTGGATAGAAAAGTCTGAAATCTGCAGTATTACTAAGATGATGTAGTATTCGTTTTACGGCTCGTAAATGTGATTCTTTTGGGTTAGATTGAAATCGTACACATATACATACACTCATCATTATATGTGGTCTACTCGCTACTAGGTAAAGTAGTGATCCTATCATATTATGTTATAGTTCTTGGTCTACACTCTTGCCATTTTCATCTTTATCAAGATGTGCTGTTATGCTCATAGGTGTTGGTTTGGCAGAAGTGTTTTCCATTCCAAAACGTTAGATAAGATTATTACAGTATTTTCTTGATTAATAAATATTCCATTTGAAACTTGTTTTATTTGAAGACCTAGAAAATACGATATTTCTCTCTTATGGCACATTTCAAATTCTCTAGTCATTATTTTAGAAAATTCTTTAAATTTATTATTAGTTGAACCAAATATAATGTCGTCTACATATATTTGAACTATCAAAATATCATTTTTAGAATGTTTTATAAATAAAGTTTGATCTACTTTTCCTATTTCGAATCTTGGTTCAATTGAATAGTTTGTAAGGCGTTCACACGAAGCATGTTGCCCTTGTTTTAAACCATGTAAACTTTTCTTATGTTTATAGACATGATTTGGGTATTTTTCATGAATAAATAAATGAGGTTGTTTAACATAAACATTTTCTTTAATATAACCATTTAAAAATGCACTTTAAACATCCATTTGATAGAGTTTAAAGTTATTAAAACATGCGTATGCCAATAGGATTCGTATTGCCTCTAGTCTAGCGGCTGGAGAAAACGTTTCTTCGTAGTCTATTCCTTCTTCTTGGTTATACCCTTGTGCTACTAGTCTCGCTTTGTTTCTAGTTATATTTCCTAATTCGTCTACTTTATTTTTATAAACCCATTCAGTTCCTGCAACAGTCTAGTCGGTCGGTCTGGTTACTAGTTCCTAAACTCCATTTCGTTCAAACTGATTTAGTTCTTCTTGCATAGTAATAACCCAATTTTCATCAGATGATGCTTCCTTAGTATTTTTAGGTTCTATAGTACAGAGAAAAGCTACATTACCGATTAAATTTAGTTGATTTCTAGTTCGAACATTTGAATTCATTTCTCTAATTATATTTTCTGTAGGGTGATTTCGTAAGAT
Organism: Allium cepa; assembly: GCA_030765085.1. Classification (NCBI taxonomy): domain Eukaryota; kingdom Viridiplantae; phylum Streptophyta; class Magnoliopsida; order Asparagales; family Amaryllidaceae; genus Allium; species Allium cepa. Next base: position 771,619,133 of record CM060939.1, on the reverse strand, counting down.
TCTTCGAGGAGACCTTATTGTTTTGCTAATATTTTTATTTTCTAAATTATTAACAATGTTTTCATCTTCTCTACAATTATAAACAATATCTTCATCTTTTCTTGAATTGTTTATTATTATATTCATTTTATTATTAAGTAAATCATCATCATTATTTGTTTTTGAAGTAAGTCTAGAGTTCTCATCAAAAGATATATGAAGTGTCTCTTTAATATTATTAGTTCGTTTATTGAAAATTCGATAAGCTTTGCTTCGATTCGAATATCACATTTTGAATCGAACTTGCCAATCCAACCTTTGGTATTTAATTCTAAACATTTTGATCCAAATATTTTAAAATAAGATATGTTTGGTTTTCTACCGTTAAATAGTTCGTAAGGTGTATTCTTGGTGAGAGGTCTAATAGAAACACGATTCAATACATAACAGGCAGTTGTAACAGCTTCTGCCCAAAAATGATTTGGTAATGCGCTTTCATTTAGTAAGGTTTTGCACACTCTTATAGAGTTCAATTCTTTCGTTCTACAACTCCATTTTGTTATGGAGTTCTAGGAAACGAAAAGTTATGAAATATTCCTTTCTTTTTTACAATAGTTATCAAACTGTTCGTTTTCAAATTCGCCTCCATGATCACTTCTAATATTTTTAATTTTAGTACCTTTTAAATTTAGAATTCGTTTAACGAATACTTTGAAATTTTCAAACGTATCACTTTTTTTCCAAAACGATAGTCCATGAAAATCATCAATTATTACAAATACGTATTTATTGTGATTTATGGATTGAATTTGGGTAGATCCAAATAAATCCATGTGAATTAATTCAAGCGGTTGTAATGTCGAAATGAATTTCTTAGATTTAAACAAGGATTTAGTTAATTTACCTAATTGACATGAGTCATATATATTATTAACTTTAAAACTCATCTTTGGTAATCCTTCTACGAGATTATTTTAGAAATTTCATTTATATTTTTGAAATTGATATGACAGAATCGTTTGTGTCATATCCAGGGATCATTTTCTTTGGCTATTGAACACATGTCTGAGTTATGATTAACTTTCATATTCAAAACGTAAATGTTTTTATCTCTATTTCCTTCGAAAATAAGATTTTGATTTTGATCAAAGATACTACATTTATTTTCACAGAATGATACTTTAAATCCTTTATCGCATAATTGACTTATACTTAAAAGATTATGTTTTAGATTCTAAACTAATAAAACGTTTGTAATAAGAGGTAAATTAAATGTGCCATGATTGCTCACATCTCCTTCGCCGATGATATAGCCCTTGGAATTATCTTTAAAAGTGACAGAAGCTCCATCTGAGTATATAATGTTTATTAGCATATTTTGTCTCCGGTCATGTGTTTAGAGATACCACCGTCGAGTATCCATTTTCCTCATTTCTTGAGTGGGACCTGCAAAAAATATGAGATAACGTTGGTACCCACCTTTTTAATTGGGTCCTAAGAGTTAGATTTTAGGAAACCAAACCCTAGTGGGTTTAGTATCCCTTTTATAGATATAATTTTTATTATTATGAACGTTTTCTATGAATGAACTAATATACTTTTTCCTTAATAACTTGTTATTAGTTTTAGGTACCCATATATTTATAGTTTTAGAAACTAGTCTTTTTGAAGATATGGGTGTTTTATTAGACTTAACATTGTTTAAATTACTAGATTGTGAATTCTTGACTTTCTTCTTATAACCTAATCCATTTTATTGTTAACAGGTTGTGAATTCTCAATAACTCTAGATAAATTTTCTCTTCCTTTATTAAAATTTGAAACGCTTTTAGTGATTCCTTCTAATTTGGTCTTTAGACTTGAATTTTCTAGTTCTATCATTTTAATATTAGTTTTTAAATCATGATTTTCAGGAACAAGAACATCATTCTTTCTTTTTGAGTTTTAATTTCTTTACTCAATAATATTAGTTGAGAACTAACATTGAAAGAGATTCTTAATTTTTCTCAAGTTCTTCTTCCAATATTTTCTTCTCGTCTTTAAGAATATATCTTTCGAATTCTTCCTTGTTCTGATTTACTACAGTCTCTTTATATATTCTTTTGAGACTTATTGAAGTATCTAATAATTCTGAGTTTATCTCTATCATATCATCAAAAGTTAAACTACTAATCTCATTGTCTTTGGCCATAAATCATACATTGGCTTGTTCATTATCGCTGTCACTTTCACTTCCAAAAGAAGTGGAGGAATCTAAGTCATCCCATGTAACTGAAAAGGCTTTTCTTCTGAATTTGTCCTTACTTTTATTTCGATATTCTTTCTTTTATCAGGACAATCCTTCTGTGTATGCCCCCTTTTGTGACAGTTAAAGCACTCTAGAACTTATGAAGACGGTGGTTTATTGCTGTTTGAGCTTCTGTTGCTGTTATTTCTGTTTTCTTTTCTATACTTCAAGAATTCCCTGATGTTTTTGGCAATAAAGGCTAGGTTGTCTTTGTCTGAATCTGATTCTTCTTGTTCTACATGGAATGCTATATTTTTTTATCTTGAGCTTGAACTTGTTTATCCTGCAAATTCACTTCATAGGACATTAGATTTCCTATTAACTCTTCCGGAGTTATTTTGGAAATATCGTTTGCTTCTTCAATAGCTAGGGCTTTTCTTTCTCATTCTTCCGTTAAAGAGTTAAGGATTTTGGATAGTCTGAATATTTTTCTCCTAGTCCTACTAATGAATGGTAGATATCCTTAAATCTTGAACACATATCATTTATAGATTCATTTTCCTTCGTCATAAAGTTTTGAAATTGACTTTTGAGTATGGATATTTTGCTTTGTTTGACCTTGTTAGTTCCTTTGTGTGTAACTTTGAGTGTGCACCATATTTGATATGTAGTATTGCACATGCTGACACGGTTAAACTCATTTTTATCTAAGGCACAAAACAACATATTCATGGCTTTTGCATTAGCTGTGGCATCTAGTTTCTGTATGTTTATCCAAGTAGAATACTCTTTAGTAGGAATAATGTATTCTATTTGAGTTATATCCATGAATCAGAATCATTTGCTTGCATATATATTCTCATTCGTGTGGCCCAATAGTTATAATTCATGCCACTAAATAGTGGTGGACGTGCTGTGGATTGTCCTTTAATGAAGCTAGTGTTAATGCTAGTGCTAGTGTTATTTACCATATTATTAGATTATCAAATAACCATGTTACGGTTATATGATGACCTGGCTGTGATACTAAATTAAAGTGTGCTATGGATCCTATAATATGGTTATACGCTAATACAATGTGTAGTGATGATGGATATATAGTAAATAGTGCGAAATATAAAAGCGGTAAAGTAAAATGACACCAGGAATTTTTATTCTGGTTTGGAGCACCATCCTACGTCCAATCCCAGACTCTTTTTGGAATTTCACTAAAACAACAACCCTCACTTAACTCGAAGGAGTAGATCTATACAACCCTCGAGCAGCCAAACAACGACCTGAGCAGCAGAACAGGATTTCACCTCAGCAGCCAAAGAGGACTTCACATGCCTGTGCAGCAGAACAAGATTTCAAAAAACACAAAAGATTGTTTTGACTTTGTGCGTTCTAATAACACGGAGTTGTCACTTGTAGCACACCCTTCATATAAACTTCTCCTCGAGTATAAGTATATATATATATATATATATATATATATTTGAAGTTTATGAAGAATAGAAATGTATAATATTGCTTTAATGCAGAATAATTGTGACGACCCAGACTTTCAACTTTTGAAAATCGGCACCCAATATATCACCCATATTCAAATGCCAAAAATTCAAACGTTTGAGTCTGATTCGCTAGAGTCATAACACATTAGATTATAACAACGCAATGGAAACAAAATAATTTCATTCATACACTTCATGGATTACAACATTCTTACAACAAGTGTTCATCATCATAAGAGCTCTCTCTCTCTCTCTCTTTATATATATATATATATATATTACATAACAGTGGAAAAATAACATCAACATGGTCTTCCAAGAGAGTCCAGCATACTGCATCTTCATTTCCAAAGATCCAAAGCCCAAACCAAAAAGCTCAAAACCAAAAGCTTCCAAACTTAAGACTTCCAAATCCATATCTACTTCCTGACTTAGCTTTAGAACCTACTGATAACCTAACTCTAGGCTGCCCATGTCTCCCAGAGTTTACCTAAGGGAACAATAAACTCCAAGCCAGTCATAGAACTGGTGTGAGAACCTAAAATAGTTATTTGTGCAAAAAAAATCCATTCATGCTTTTGAAAAATGGAACTACCATAAGGTCTTCGGGCACACACTCAAATGCAATCGAACACATGGGGGAGGTTTCTCCTTATAGTAGTCAAACATGCTTGGTATGCGAAAATCCTTTTTGATATTATTTTTAGTGCATAGTGTGGAAAAACATTTTGCAAGTATAATATAAATCTTAGCCAACATACGTACCATTATAGTTTGCCTACTATAGCTACCAAGTTAAACGGCAGGTTCTACAACTGAAATCGTAAAGGGCTCGTATTGTTTCATTTGGATTCCCAACAAATGGCCAAGGCTAAGGAACTTCCTTTATCCGAATGGGTACGCCTATGGAGGGATGTCCCGAGAACCAAACTGGATCTGTGCCAACACAAGGTCAGGTTACCTTTGTAACTAGGTAACTAACTGTCATGAGTATACCATCCCTCGGTCATAACCGACCTTTATCGAGGCGCCTTAAATTCCAACAACCACATAAGTAAAATATCTGGGCTCCATACGAGAATACCACTTTTTATCCAGAAGGAAATGCACATATCCTTAGGGTCGTGAACCCTATAACCTTGCTACATCCTTCCTGTTTCAACCATTTTCCAGGGTGTGAGGTTTGATGAAGTCTCGTCCCACAAAGCTAAAAAGCCATGCTTCGATCAACCAATGCTCAACACTTAGCATGTCACATTACCAAATTGGGAATATATCACTAATAACTATCATCTACATAACCTCTGAGCTCGTACGTTTCAGAGAAGGGTGTTAAGCTAAGAGAATAAATTCTCCGCCACCAAATAGAAATGTATTTGATAGAAAACAGCTTTATATCTCAAAGCGTAATGTCGGACATACATTCATACAAGTACATCATAGGTCTGAATGGAACCGAAGGCACTTCGTCCAATTAATGAAAGAAGTCCATGTAAATCCGGATATCCCCAATCATGTCTAGACTCCATATCACATAGGGTAATCTATATGCCGGAGCAACTCGGTGCAGAGACAATCAACATGCAATCCTTTTGTTTTCGTAACTACCCGGTCTTCAACCACCATCTTCAAATGCAATTCCATTCCGTCATCATTATTCGGAATGGGTTTTCGAATTAATGCCCTTCCATGGCCTTTTCGAATAATGAGCGCTTTTTTAAAACATATGGATACATTCAGATCTTAGTTAAGTCACAACTTTTTAGCCCTTTATTTCCCAAAACCTTTCCTTTTGAATGTTTTAAACAAATTTCCATTTTTAATCTTTTAAACAAAAGATCCACCTTTTATACTTCAACGTAGAACATTATATTCACACAACAATTCATATCGCCGAATATTACAGATTAACATACTAGAGATACTAATCAATCCAAGCATTCAATACAATTAATCATCCATAAGCAAGATTAATTAATCATATAATTCATAATTAATTTAATTTAAACCAAATAAATTAATTACTTACGAATAAAGTACCTAACCCTGCTTAATTATCATTAATTAATTACAAACCATTTGTTATTATTTTAATTAATTAATGAAATTAATTAATCATCCTTAATTACTTACATTAATTAATTATCCTATAATTACTAATTAATGACTCTTTAATTATTAATTAATTATCCTTTAATCATTAATTAATTAACCTTTAATCATTAATTAACTAAACTTTTATTATTAATTAATTAACCTTTAATTAATTAATTATCCTTTAATTAATTAATTATCCTTTAATTACTTACATTAATTAATTAGCTTTTAATTAATTAATTATCCTTTAGTCATTAATTAATTAACCTTTAATCATTAATTAATTAACCTTTAATTATTAATTAATTAATTAACCTTTAATTAATTAATTATCCTTTAATTACTTACATTAATTATTTAGCGTTTAATTAATTAATTATCCTTTAATTACTTACATTAATTAATTAGCGTTTAATTAATTAATTATCCTTTAGTCATTAATTAATTAACCTTTAATCATTAATTAATTAACCTTTAATTATTAATTAATTATCCTTTAATTACTTACATTAATTATTTAGCGTTTAATTAATTAATTATCCTTTAATTACTTACATTAATTAATTAACCTTTAATTAATTAATTATTCTTTAATTACTTACACTAAGTAATTATCATTTAAGTAATCATCCTTTAATTAATCACATTAAGTAGTTATCCTTTAATTACTTAAGTTAATTAATTAATCCTTAATTACTTAATTCCTTAATTAATATAAGATAAACCATTATCTTATTTAGTTACTTAATTAAATCATTTAAATCTTATTTAAATTAAAGGATTGAAATTAATTTATCCAAAATCACTTGAGACCATTTTATTAATTAAAGTTTAATATACTTATCTTAAATACTTACTTAAATACATCATTAAATTCTTTTAAAACACTTAGGGATTTAAATCAAATAATTAACCTAATATATAATTATTTTAAATCAAAACAAATTTAAAAACATTTAACTTTGAAATTTCAATTTTTGAAACTTGCTTGAAAAACTTATTCAATACTTTTATTTTGAAAACTTGTTTAATAATTGTTTTGGAACTTTGTTCATTTCTATTTGCTTTGAAAACTTGTTTCTAATTTTCTTTCACTTTTAAACTTTTAAAATTTGCAAAAGAAACCCGAGCCCATGCTAAGAATACCCGGGCTAAAACCCGAGCCACACTTTCTTCTCTCTCCCTCGAGACCACTCACATTCGACTTTGAGCAAAACCCGAAACAACTACCTTTCTTCCCCGAGCTCAACACAGCACAGTAACAACAGACACGAAAGAAACCCCGTGCACGTGCACACGAGATCGCCAACGCTCCAACCATCGCTACTCTCGCCAATAAGTCATAGTCGACCATCTCGACCCGAGCGACCACTGAGAACCCTAGACGACCACCTGTATCGAATTCGAGAATGTCGAGCATCACAAGGTCCCAAACTGATCGTGGAAATCCATCTCTCGTCGCCACCTACGACCACCAAACGCCTCGCGATCACATCCAGACTTCCGCCGTAGTCCCACGCCTCGATTCCATCACCACCGATCAACTTCGGTTCACCCATGACGACACACGACCCTCTGAAACATCGTCGACCAAAACTAGCTTCAAAACCCTAGATTGCATCGACCAGCTACCACGGCGATCAATAAACTCAGTCGCTATTTTTCCTAAGACCTCCTACCCATGAGTTACCTCCAATGATGATCAGACCTCATGCTCTTCGTCGATCGCCAAAAATCACTCCAAACGTGATTTCCGTTCAACCCACAAATTCTACCCAAAAACAAAATTAAAAATCTTGATTTTATCATTAAATTTCATAGTTCTTGAATAAGAATCAGGTGATGTAATATAAAAACCAAAATTCAAACAATAAATTTTTATAACTTGATTTAATTTTACTATTCTTTTTATTCCCAGTAATTCTACCTTGTATCTTCACCTAGAACTATTTTTAAAATTTAGATTTAGTTATTCAAACACATTTTGTTTATACATCATAACCTATAGGAGATTATGCGAAGAGAAATTGATTTTTTAAAATTGTTTTGGATCTGTAAAACCAAAAACAGAGACTTGCTTACCTATACACATACATGCACATAATATAACTTCATACATATGGACATGCAAGCATTTTATATATTCATGCAATAATTTTTACAAAATTACTTCAGGTATTAATCACATGCATCAAGATATAACGAATTAAGCTTTAATTTTTTTTTACTTACATTGTTGAACAGAGAAGCCTTTTTTTGAAGGGAAATGGAAATTGTTCTTGACTTTGATCTATTTGGAAACTTGATTTGCTACAAATCTTCTTTTTAGTTGAGTTTAAATTGCTTCAGATAGAAATTTGCAAGAGTTTGTTTGGTTATGTTTTACTGGTTTTTGGCTTTCTCGGACTTTTTTTAGTTTGACAAAATTTGTTTTTTAAAAATGAAAGATGAAAAAAAAATGGAAGAGTAAGAGTAAAGATGTATACATAGCCTTGTTTTCCTATTTTTTTTTAAATAAAAAGAAAACTAAAAATCAACACTTGTATTTTGCATGTCACATTTAGCCTACACTTGTTAATTGCATGCACTTATGTTTTTATATAATTTTATGTTATATTTGTATTTAGTTTTATTTTTATATATGCTTTATGATTTTATAATTAACTTTTTCTTTTATTTAAATTTATATAACTTTAAAGAAAATGATTCAAAATCTAATTATACATTAATATATATATATACATATATATATATATATATATATATATACATATATATATATATATTAGTTTCTAAAATATAGAGTTTTTAAATCCAATTTATTTTTAAGATATTTATTTTTGAATTTCAAATCAAAATTCTATTTACAATCTATTTATATACATATATACATAAAAAACATATATCTTATTTGTTTTGGAAAAATTCAAATTAGTTCACAAATTAATTCTAAAAATTATATTAATTACTACATTAAATTTGGCTTAAAAACGGGATCATTACAAATTTCCCCCCTTTAGAAAATTTCATTCTCGAAATTTGATATATAGGGAGATAAATTATGAACATATGAACACATAAAAAGATAGAGAAATGGCTTACTAGATCAAGCCGAAATATCCACTCTACGCTTGATATTGGCCACATATTGGAAAAATTTAGTTTCAACTTGGTTTAAATTTTATAAAATCCTTTTAAAAATAGTTTTGAACTAATTAAAACCTTTAAAATCACTTATTATGATTTATCGTAATTTTTTCCAATTTTTAATAATTTTAAAAAAGCTTATTTTCACGGTTTGTAGTTTTGGTCACAAACTGCAAAACCGCCATTTTATTTCAAATTTGATTTACCCATAACTCGAAATTCTTTCTTTATATGAAAGCTATTATCATTTGAAAACAAAAGTTTTTCGTTTCAGGAAAATCCGATTAAATTTGCTCAAGTTATAGCCTTTTAAAGTATAAATCCGAAAATCAATGAACTGCCTCACCCCAGCAAGCTCTATTTGAGTTAAATTTAAATTCCCAAAATAATTCATTTAAAATACTTTAAACAAATGGTTTAAAATCCTTATATATATATATTATAACCTATATAACCCTTTTAAACCATAGTTTCCAAAATTTCAAATTTTCAAAATTAATAATTAATTTTAAAATAAATATTTAAAAAAGTAAAATGTTATTTTTCATCTTTTAAGTCCCAAAATTTTCAGAAATCAAGTTAAACTATATATAAGAATGTTGGAATAAGAAATTTCAAATTTTAAGCTTATTTATATGTAGAATTCCACTTTAATTTTTTTTTGAATTCAGATCAAATTAAATTATTTTAATTTCAAAACTTTAATAAGCCATATTATATTAAAAATGATTTTAATTCCAAAACTTGTTTTTCAAAAGTTTTTCACATTTAACCCAATTTCACTTCCAAACCATTTTGGATTCAGAATTCAACTTTTAATTTTTTCACCATTTCGAATAAAATAATATTAAATTCAAAATACCCATGACTTAACCAATTTCCCGCAAAATCCATATTTGTGTGTGTTTTGTCTAGGGGTTTATATGCAACAATAAAATGTCACAACCATTATAAATCCAAGCACAACAATATCAATAAGCGGTATAATCCTATAACGCTTATTTTCCTTTCGTAGAAAAACATGTAAATCGACATGCATAATACATAAACAACCATTCAACCATTCACAACATTCAAAAGCACTTATACACACACACACACACACACACACACACACACACGAAAGCACATATATATTCTAAACAAACGTTCTCACCAATAGGTTCGTCTACGAATTTGGGTTCAAGATTTAACTCTTCTATGGTTTGCTGGGAAATAAAACTATGCGTGGCTCCAGTGTCGAATAGAACTCTAACAATTTTATCATAAATAAGAATATTACCTTCCAAAACTCCTTTCCTTTTATCAGCTCCTGAGGTTGAAGGTTCATCCTTGATTGCATGTACCTTTTATACTTGGGTCTGCTTTATTATCGGGCATTCTTTAACCATGTGTCCTGGCTAATGGAAATAGTAGCATTTCTTGGCTTCTTGTCCTGACTTCTTAGGTTGATCCTTCTTCCCTTTCTTCTTGGGCTTCTTTCAACTATTTGAGTGATGACCTTTCTCCAAACAGTTGAAACATGTAACATTTTTTTCCTTGTTCTCCTGAGTATCCTTCTTTTCTTTACCTTGCCAAGGCTTCTTTCCTCCAAACTTTCTCTTCTTCTAATTTGGATTACTCTTCTGGAATCTCTTGTTTATCTAAGGTGGCATATGCATGTCTACCAAATCAGCAAAAGACTCCTTCACATGGCCTGTCATCCTTTCATGAAACTTCTTGCTCATCCCTTTAATAAATCTCTCATTCGTCTTAAGACGGGTATTCACCAATTCAGGTCCAAATCAGGATAACTCATTAAACTTATTTAAGTATTCTTCAAAAGATAGATTTCCATGCTTCAAATTGGTAAACTCTTGATACATCCTAGAAATACCAGCGGAAGGCATATAACGCTGCTCAAATACTTGCTTGAATCTATCCCATGTAAACTCATCCTTCGATTTGGCTAAAGGAATGGTCTCCCACCATGCCAAAGCATCTTCCTAGATCTTCTAAGAAGCCATCAACCTCCTTTGATTATCATTCAAATTCAATCCTTTAAAAATCCTCTCACAAGATCGAATCCAAGCTTGTGCTTTTATAATAGTCTCTGTACCTTTGAATGGTTTCCCTCCAAGTCTTGAGAAATTTCGATATAACTCTGCCATATTTGGCTGGTGTTGGATGGGAAGAGTTGCTCCTTCCATTACTGTTGTTGCAGGGTCTCGACCATTTGTAGTGGTACTCCCCCTTCTCCTACCTCGTCCTCTTCTTGCACTCATTCTCACTATTGTAAATAGTAAGGAAATTGGTTTAGGCATACGGACGAGATATCTTAGGGAACATACTCATTCTAGGGCATTCCTAACCCTATCTCTAATGAGTCACCTAATGAGTTATACTCCAAAGCTAAAGTTCTTACTCAACCTTTAGCTCTGATACCAAATGTGACGACCCAGACTTTCAACCTTCGAAAATGACATCCAATACATCTCCCGTATTCAAATGTCGGAGATTCAAACATTGGAGTTTGATTCGCTGGAGTCATAACACATTAGATGATAACAACACAATGGAAACGAAATAACTTCATTCATACACTTTATGGATTACAACATTCTTACAACAAGTGTTCATCATTAGAGCTGTAACATCCTGTATTTTTTAAGCCATTGAATTTGAACATTTAATTCGTTTTAAATGTTTAACGTGGATTTTTAATTGATTTTGTAAATGGATGAATTCAGGTTCAATCAATGAAATAAGCTATAATTTTTAATTATAGTAATTCCGATTGAATTTGAATAATGGGAAAATAATAATTTAAATATTCGGAATATAAATAAAAGGTAAATGCGGATGTAAATAGTGATAAGAATGGTTTAAAAAAAATTGATTTTGAGTTATTTGAGTGTAAATGGCTTGGTGAAAATTTTAGAAGAATTTTAAAGTTTATAAATTAATATTTGGGATCTTATAGTAATTGAATAATAGAATTTAATATTATTAAAATGAAATTTAATCAGATCTTGGTCCGGAATGAGCCAAAATGATTTTTAATGAGAAAATAAATTTCATACGAGTTATAATAAAGTTAATAAAGTTTTAAAAGCGAAATTTAAACGTTTTCGTCAATTTTGAAAATCGCCCGATTAAATAGACGAGTTATAATAGATTTCCGAGGCACAGCCTCGGAATTCGACGAAACCAGTTTCATTGGATCCGTAATAGTTAGTTATTATCGGATTTCAATTTTCGTAGCAATCGGAGTTGTCGTTTGACCCCGGCAGCTCGAAACGCATCGAAATCGTTTTAATCGATTTAATTTGAAATTGATCGTTTAATTCCGTAACTCACATATACGATCAAATTAGCTTACGAAACCTATTCCATTGTGTCCGGAATGTGGAAAAACCCTAGAAACGCCTGTCGGAACACGTAGATTGGAGGTCGTTTGCGTAAACTGTTAAATTGAGAAATTATATTAATTAAATAATATTAAATAATACATATATATTAACGTTTGACCCAAAAAACCCTAGTTTTCTTTTGGAGCCGCCGCATGTTATTTCAATCGCCGGTGTTCCTCCATGCTCCACCTCCATTTCCGATCAATCCAGCGATTATTTGCGAAAATCTTCAACATGGAAGTTGAAGCTCTCGAGAAGCTCTTCCATACCAACGGGTATGATCGTTTATTGCTGAGTGGTTTGTGGGAAATCGCGTTTTGAAGGTCGCGATTTTCATTCGCTCATGCTCGATTTCAGGGAGCTTGAGGCGACCGAGTTCAAGGTGGCTTCGGATATGGGTAGAGCTTGTCTCGACGCTCGAGAGGGTGGCCTTGGATCAACTTTACAGCGAGCGTGGGTGGTCGCGAATTGGGTCGTGATGGGTTGTTTCCGTTCGAATTTGTCTTGATGCTTGCGTGAGGAAGTAATACTGTGCGACCTTGATTTCTCCTTTTTAACGTACGGCCAGATCTAGGTTAAAAACAAATAATTTGTAAATTTACAAATATATTATATTTAAATTTATGAAATCTTTAAATTAGCATAACTCTGTCATACGTTGTCAGATTCCAGCGAAATTTGCAACGCCGGAATCGCTGAAGAGCATACTACGCAGTGGTGTAGATCGAAATTCATTCCGGGCAAGTAAAAATTTGAGTTAAATCGAACGTTGTTCGGTTTAATTTAAATTTCGAACGCTCGCCGAAACTCAAGGTGAGTTAATCTCACTCACATCTGGAATGTTAGCTGATTTAAGTAGTTAATATTTAAATAATTGTGTGATTGGTTGAAATGTTTATTTATATCAGTCAGGATTGATATATATATATATATATATATATATATATATATGGTTGTGCTAATATTTGTGGATGCAGGAAAAACAGGTTGGAGGGATCTAACTGGATTCCTCACAATGTAGTAATTATTTTTATAATTGATGATGATGCCTGTTTATATATTGTGATTGATAAATTTGGGATTAAATTATATTGTGAAATTGTGGGATAAATTATAAGCCCAGAATGTTAAATTATAAAGAAATTTGGAGTTTTAATTATAAAGAAATTAAATCGGGTTTTAAAAAGGAATTAAGAAATTAATAAATAAGGAATATAAAAATTAGAGTCTGCTTGGATGGAAAACTAAAATAAAATTGTATTGGAATATTGCTGGGTAAATTATAAATCCATAATTAATTATAGATGGATAAATTGAATTTTAGAGAAATAAAAGATATGGTTAAATAATGAATTTAAAGGAATTAAAATTTGAAATCTATTTGGAATGAAAATTGAAATTTGGTAAATCTGGAATGATAAACAAAGAGAAACGTTATCAGTTGTTAAATGTGAAAGTAAATTTATGTTATTAAAACGTAAACCTGAATTTAAATAAAATGACAGAATTTATAAGAAGGATTTTCTGGGATATTTGAGTAGGAATGAGTTTCCCTGGGAAAAACCAAGTTTGAGTTTTAAACAGATTTTATTAAAAGTGAATGTAAGCTTCAAACTTGTTATAAATGAGTGTTTGGAAAATTATTGTTTTATAAGCTAATTAATAAGGTAACAATAGTGGTTATTTTCGATTACATTAGTAATTAATTTTATAAATGGATTTTTTAAAAGGGCTAGTTTTGACCTAAATTATTTGAAATTAGTATTAAGCCTTTTACAACTTTATTTTTAAGTTTAGTTTAACTAAAACCTTATTTTAAATCAAGTTATATCTTATAAAATAGTTTTACTTTAAATATTTCGAAATTATATTTTGAATAATAACTAGAAGTAAATTTGCATATTTTAAAGTATATTTCAGTACAAAATATTTTAACTGTTTTAAATTTAAATTGTTTTGAACTTGGTTATTTCAAAGGGGAATATATGGTAAAGGATTTACGTTGTAAGGAAGAATTTTGGAAAATTGTTTTCAAATGAGTTTTGAAACTTTGGAAATATATCTTGTAAAGATATTGGGGCAAATAAATAATGTGGGAATTATTTATTATGTGATGGACGCTAATGGATGTTTATGAATATAAATTGATAGTTAAATCACCGACTATCAATATTGGACAAATGCGTTGATCGTTTCGAAGAGACCGGGATCGAGATTTATTTCTCGAAAACCACTTTGATTCGGTTTGTACGTTTCGTGCGAAAAAAAAGTGTCCAGAGTCGAAGATGGAGCAGCAAAGTGCAAGGGCTAGTCGCTACTAATCCTGAGGATATTTCCAAAATGGATGTAGTAGGAGTAGTGCCTTCGGTTCCGTTCGAACCCGGGACGGACTTGTATGGACGAATGCTTGCGAAACATTGTCAAGTGGACGATGGGCATTCTATGTGAAAACGTTCTAAAGGTAACGTTAGCCTCAAGCCTCATCAACCGGGAATGACTGAAAATCAGGGGATATGCAGCAAGGTTAGGTGGGTCATGCCCAAGCAGGACAAGATATTTCCCCTGTCTAGATGTCCCTTATATATTTCGGCTTAGTGGGTGGTTGGTTGCGCCAACCACGGGGTTTATCTTGTTCGAGACTGTTCAGTAAGGAATGGTTCCGGCCTTGTGTTGCAGGGGAAGAAGGGAGTAATCCTCGGTACGGTGATCTAGGCCCCGTACTGCGACAGGTGGTACCCCAGTGCCTAGTCATTGTTGGAAATCCATTCTCCTTACGAGCCTTGTACGAGTTTTGTTTGTATTACCCACTTTTGTGGCTAGTAGCTGGAATTTAGTCATGTAACAATTTCGGCTATTTTATAAGTATTTGTAAATAGACCCTATTATAATATCAGAGGATTTCTACAAAAAGTGTTTAGCTATCGTAAGGTAAAAACCCGACATGTTTATTTGTGGCGTGGTCTTACGAGATGCTTTGTATTCAAAGGATTTTTGAAACTTTAATAATCAATTTGGATGCATATTTATTATCAGCTGGTATTCCAGACTGACTCGGGTGTTATTTCATTATAATGCTCATGTCAGACCGAGTATTATATGTTCAGGTCAGGATGCTATGGAGCAGGAGAGGAGCTGGAGTCCGAGACGTATTATATGTACCTATATATATCCGCTGCTATGATTGTATGGTATGTCTGAATGGTAATTTGATGTATGAGATACTCTGATGATGCGATGTATAAAAAAAAATTATAGATTTCATTTTGTGTAAAGTTCTATATTTAATATTATATTTTATTCCGCTGCGACTGTGAGATTCTGATATTGTTTAGTTTCTTCTTCTTCTATCTCTTCTTCTTTAACCCTAATGGTTCGTAATTCTGTGCCACTTGAGTTAATAAAGGTAGAATAGTGTTGATTCAAGGGGTACGGATATGCGGGCTGTTACACTTGGTATCAGAGCTTAGGTTGGCGACAACCTAGGCTTTGGTGGGAAAATTACTCATTAAACAGAGTCAATAGTACTCTATAATGAGTTGAGCGTATTAATAGATATGAGAGCATATTTGTTAGTGAATATAAAATTGTTTTTATACTGTGTTGACTTATCGGTTGAGTGTTTATGAATTCTGGTCGGTACGGGAAGTACAACCGTATCGATAGGGGTTTCTAAACTCTTAAACAAGATAAACCGACATAGTATTGTTTTTAAAGTGGGTAAATGAAATAATTTTGCCCAAATTATATTTTGGTATAAAAGAAATGATTTTCTGAAATTATTATATATATATATATATATTTGGATGATTAGGTGTTAATGTCTAAAGTAAGTAAGAATCTAAAATTTAATCTGAAATTTGAAATAGTTACAGTGAAAATAAAATTCTGCAATATAAATTATATAAAAGGAAGAATAACCAAATTTGAATTAAACCAGAATTTAACTCCCGGAAGTTTGGAAAGAATTTTAAATGTATGGAAATAAGGATTTGGAAATGAAAAATCCTGGGAAAGTTTGAAATGTTTGCTAAGGTGTTTGAAGGGTATACTGTAATAGTGATTTGGGTAATATGTTTGAATGGAAAACTATTTTGAAATGAATTTAGAAAAGTAAGAAGCATTGAACTCACTTCAGTCGTTGGAAAATAATCCTGATGATACTGGCCACATCATTAGAATTCATTTTCGAGTTTCTAAAGTGATGGATTGCTTCCCTAATATTTGGTTATGGTATTGTTTGGACTAGTTGGGTATAACAGTTGTTTTGGACATTCCAAAAATGGGAAAATTTGTTTTGGTATAAACAAATTGTTGTGGAAAAATCTGGAGATTTGATTGATATATCAAATAGGTATATATTTGATATATTTCAAAATGGTTTTGAGATAAAACCGGGTAAATTTAAAATTCTGGAAAATTATATTTAAATAACGCGTAAAATTAAAATGAATTAACTATTGAACTTATTAAGTGAAGTAGATATTAATAAGAAGGAAGAAATGAAAATTTTAATCTTGGAATTAAAAATTTAACTTGAGTAATTGGAAGTGAATAAAATATATTGAAGTAAGTAGAAAATTTGAATATAACTTGGATAAGTAAAATAAATTGGACTTAGAATTAAATTGATTTGGGTGAGCTTATAAATAAAGAAATGGAGTTATAACCGCAAAGGGAAATAATTGAATGGTATGGTGAGCCCAAACTAAGCTCAAATGAAATGTGAATTGAGATAATGTAAAGTGAGTTATAAAAGAAATGAATGAACTTAAGTTAGTAAACAAGTTTTGAACTTGTATATAGAGAATTAAAATTTGGAATTGATTGGATTTAACTTTGACTAAATGGAATTGAGTTGAATTTGGATTAATTAAAAACAAGGCTCAATGGTGTTATGAATAAAAGTGAATGGAATTAAATCCTTATTTAAGATAGTAAGGGTAAATGAAATGAATTCAAGATGGCTAAATAAATTTAGTTAAAACTTGAATCTAAATTTGGAAAGACTTGAATGGAAAGAAATCTAATTTGCTGAAGGGATATTGTATGAATAAAAGTTTGACTCAACGAAATTCAAAGGGATTATTTGAGAATGAATTTAGCATAAGATGAATTAAATAAAGAGAGGCTTGAAGGTCAATTTAGTATAAGCTAAATTTAATGAAAATAGAACGGGAACGGGTATAGTTTTGAAAGCTTGTAAATAAATGAAGGGTAAATGGAACCTAGTTCTTGTTTAGAACATTGAAAATGTTCGTATTGTAAATAAGTTCAGTATGAATTGGGAAAGAGTATTAAAACCTAATTTGGATTAGGCTAGAGACTAAATTGAATTACAATTGAATGAGATTTGTATTGTAATGGATAGAATTTTGATAATTGATCAAAATTTGGAAAGTAAATAAAAATCCAACTGTAGCATGGGATTTAAATTTGTGGTAACAAATAATGAAGTGTGAATGAAAAATGGAATTAAATTATGATAATGATGGTACGAATTGTAAATAAATTCAAATAAGTGAACTAATTTAAAGTGGTTTCTTTGCTAATAAAATAAGTCTAAAATGGATTTAATAAATAGGCAAAGTGCATTAAAGTTTATAAATAAAATTGGAATTCGATTTGGATGAGAATCAAATGAAAATAAAAATTGATTTATAAGAAGATAATGGAAATATTGTAAAGAAAGCTTAAGAAAATTAAGTAATTGTGATTAAGCTGAATAATGTAGCCTTGGATAAATTTGTTTAGATGCAGAAATTGAAATGCAAGTGAAATGAATTTTAATTGATTATTGAGAAGTGATATGAATAGGAAGAGTTGTAAATAATATAAAATGAGATGTTATTAATCTGAACTTAAGCTGAATGTATAAGCTAGTTGGATTAAAATTTGTAAAGGGTTTGATTTGGTAAGAATCCATTAAGATGGAAATGAATTGAGAGATTATGGAATTGTAATCATTTAAGAGAATGATGAGATGGTTATTTTAAGCTTATGAAATAGCTTTAAATGAAATTTGTTTGGACAATAAAATGTTGAATGCAAGCAAATGACTTTTAAGATAGTTATTGTGATGAAGAAATAATATATGAGTTGTAAATAAGAATGGAATGATATATATAACTATAAAAAAATATAATAATAGTAATAGTAATAATAATAATAATAATAATAATAATAATATAATCAAAATAAACTTAAAATGATTAATAAATTTGAAAAGTGAGAATAAGGATTGATTTAATAAATTGAAGTGGAATAAGAATACTTGGATTGTAAACCATGCAGAATTTGATAAATTAATATGAATTTAAGTGGGAATTAATTTTAAAACTATTATAAGCTTAAGTAATGGGTTATTCCATGAATAACATGCAAATTTGCATTGTAAATTTGTCGAATTGTGGTAAATGAAGATAAATAGTTTAAACTAAGCAAATATTTGGTTTTTGAATTAATTGGAATGGATTGAAATGTTATTAAGTGATTTTGCATATTAATGGAAATAGATCATGAAAGAAATGCATATGTTTCAAGTTTAAAATAAAATTTGATTGTAAGTCAAATTGGGAATGTAAGTTAAAATAAAGAAAAGTAAGTAAGGCATATGGTAAACTTGAACGTAAATCATTTAAGTGAAGTAAAATGAAGTTTGGTTGGATGAAAGTAGAATGGGCTAAAATCTTAATAAATGGATTTGAGTATAAATATAAGTGAATCATAATAGAACGAAAAATGTTGCAAATTGAAATAAAACTTGCTTGGTAAATCAATTCAAAAATTGTATAAAGTATGAATTGGAATGGCGAAGCTTGTTTGTAAATCTTTTGTATGAAATAAAATGGTAATTGACATTAGAAAAGGGAACTTTGTGCATGTTATAAAAAGTGATTTACTTATGAGATCATGCAAAATTATTGAATGGATTATGAAATTGATATTTTGGCTTACATTTATATTGGAAATGTTGTTAAAATGTGCATATCATTGAAAACTGATGAGTTTGTTGAGTAAGTACAGGTACGGGAGGCGTTCGAGAGAGTTGGAGCGCATATGTGCGTAATATTAGCCGCTTGCTTTTAAAATTTGCTAAAAAGGTACGCCTACGCAAATATAATTGGGAAAATGATACATATATTGTGATATATTTTGGTTTCCGACCGTGTGGGTCGATGTATATATATTTGTGTGTATCGCGATATCCCGAAAGCTCCTCCGTGCAGGGGAGACTCTGCCAAAATTTTCCGGAAATTTTGGGAGTTAGAAAATTTTTGGGAATTTTGAAAATTTGTAATTAACTTGGAAAGTTATAAGTTAAAAAATTAAAGACTTAGAGTAAATGAAGCAAATGAGTTTGGGATTAAGCTAAAGGATTTTGGGAAAGTAAATATAAGCTTTTAACTAAGCGAATTGGGTTAGTAAATGGGTTGAAGGGTATTTTCTACCTTAGCAAATTTCGGGGACGAAATTTTTATAAGGGGGGAGGAATGTAACATCCCGTATTTTTTAAGCCATTGAATTTGAACATTTATTTTAAATGTTTAATGTGGATTTTTAATTGATTTTGTAAATGGATGAATTCGGGTTCAATCAATGAAATAAGCTATAATTTTTAATTATAGTAATTCCGGTAGAATTTGAATAATGAGAAAATAATAATTTGAATATTCGGAATATAAATAAAAGGTAAATCCGGATGTAAATAGTGATAAGAATGGTTTAAAAAAAAATTGATTCTGAGTTATTTGAGTGTAAATGGCTTGGCGAAAATTTTAGAAGAATTTTAAAGTTTATAAATTAATATTTGGGATCTTATAGTAATTGAATAATAGAATTTAATATTATTAAAATGCAATTTAATCAGATCTTCGTCCGGAATGAGCCAAAATGATTTTTAATATGAATATAAATTTTATACGAGTTATAATAAAGTTAATAAAGTTTTAAAAGCGAAATTTTAAGCGTTTTCGTCAATTTTGAAAATCGTCCGATTAAATAGACGAGTTAAAATAGCCTTCCGGGGCACTATCTCGGAATTCGACAAAACTAGTTTCATTGGATCCGTAATAGTTAGTTATTATCGGATTTCAATTTTCGTAGCAATCGGAGTTGCCGTTTGACCCCGGCAGCTCGAAACGCATCGAAATCGTTTTAATCGATTTAATTTGAAATTGATCGTTTAATTCCGTAACTCGCATATACGATCAAATTAGCTTACGAAACCTGTTCCATTGTGTTCCGAATGCCGGAAAACCCTAGAAACGCTTGTCGGAACACGTAGATTGGAGGTCGTTTGCGTAAACTGTTAAATCGAGAAATTATATTAATTAAATAATATTAAATAATACATATATATTAACGTTTGACACAAAAAACCCTAGTTTTCTTTTGGAGCCGCCTCATGTTATTTCAATGGCCGGTGTTCCTCCATGCTCCACCTCCATTTCTGATCAACCCAGCGATTATTTGCGAAAATCTTCAACATGGAAGTTGAAGCTCTCGAGAAGCTCTTCCATACCAACGGGTATGATCGTTTATTGCTGAGTGGTTTGTGGGAAATCGTGTTTTGAAGGTCGCGATTTTCATTCGCTTATGCTCGATTTCAGGGAGCTTGAGGCGACTGAGTTCGAGGTGGCTTCGGATATGGGTAGAGCTTGTCTCGACGCTCGAGAGGGTGGCCTTGGATCAACATTACAGCGAGCGTGGGTGGTCGCGAATTGGGGGCGTGATGGGTTGTTTCCGTTCGAATTTGTCCTGATGCTTGCACGAGGAAGTAATACTGTGCGGCCTTGATTTCTCCTTTTTAACGTACGGCCAGATCTAGGTTAAAAACAAATAATTTTTAAATTTAAAAATATATTATATTTAAATTTATGAAATCTTTAAATTAGCATAACTCTGTCATACGTTGTCAGATTCCAATGAAATTTGCAGCGCCGGAATCTCTGAAGAGCATACTACGCAGTGGTGTAGATCGAAATTCATTCCGGGCAAGTAAAAATTTGAGTTAAATCGAACGTCGTTCGGTTTAATTTAAATTTCGAACGCTCGCCGAAACTCAAGGTGAGTTAATCTCACTCACATCTGGGATGTTAGCTGATTTAAGTAGTTAATATTTAAATAATTGTGTGATTGGTTGAAATGTTTATTTATATCAGTCAGGATTGATATATATATATATATGGTTGTGCTAATATTTGTGGATGTAGGAAAAACAGGTTGGAGGGATCCAACTGGATTCCTCACAATGTAGTAATTATTTTTATAATCGATGATGATGCCTGTTTATATATTGTGATTGATAAATTTGGGATTAAATTGTATTGTGAAATTGTGGGATAAATTATAAGCCCAGAATGTTAAATTTTAAAGAAATTTGGAGTTTTAATTATAAAGAAATTAAATTGGGTTTTAAAAGGAATTTAGAAATTAATAAATAAGGAATATAAAAATTAGAGTCTGCTTGGATGGAAAACTGAAATAAAATTGTATTGGAATATTGCTGTGTAAATTATAAATCCATAATTAATTATAGATGGATAAATTGAATTTTAGAGAAATAAAAGATATGGTTAAATAATGAATTTAAAGGAATTAAAATTTGAAATCTATTTGGAATGAAAATTGAAATTTCGTAAATCTGGAATGATAAACAAAGAGGAACGTTATCAGTTGTTAAATGTGAAAGTAAATTTACGTTATTAAAACGTAAACCTGAATTTAAATAAAATGACAGAATTTATAAGAAGGATTTTCTGGGATATTTGAGTAGGAATGAGTTTCCCTGGGAAAAACCAAGTTTGAGTTTTAAACAGATTTTATTAAAAGTGAATGTAAGCTTAAAACTTTTTATAAATGAGTGTTTGGAAAATTATTGTTTTAAAAGCTAATTAATAAGGTAACAATAGTGGTTATTTTCGATTACATTAGTAATTAATTTTATAAATGGATTGTTTAAAAGGGCTAGTTTTGACCTAAATTATTTGAAATTAGTATTAAGCCTTTTACAACTTTATTTTTAAGTTCAGTTTAACTAAAACCTTATTTTAAATCAAGTTATATCTTATAAAATAGTTTTACTTTAAATATTTCGAAATTATATTTTGAAGTAATAACTAGAAGTAAATTTGCATATTTTAAAGTATATTTCAGTACAAAATATTTTAACTGTTTTAAATTTAAATTGTTTTGAACTTGGTTATTTCAAAGGGGAATATATGGTAAAGGATTTACCTTGTGAGGAAGAATTTTGGGAAATTGTTTTCAAATGAGTTTTGAAACTTTGGAAATATATCTTGTAAAGATTTTGGGGTAAATAAATAATGTGAGAATTATTTATTATGTGATGGATGCTTATGGATGTTTATGAATATAAATTGATAGTTAAATCACCGACTATCAATATTGGACAAATGCGTTGATCGTTTCGAAGAGACCGGGATCGAGATTTATTTCTCGAAAACTACTTCGATTCGGTTTGTACGTTTCGTGCGAAAAAAAAACGTGTTCGGAGTCGAAGATGGAGAAGTAATGTGCAAGGGCTAGTCGCTACTTATCCTGAGGATATTTCCAAAATGGATGTAGTAGGAGTAGTGCCTTCGGTTCCGTTCGAACCCGGGACGGACTTGTATGGACGAATGCTTGCGAAACATTGTCAAGTGGACGATGGGCATTCTAAGTGAAAACGTTCTAAAGGTAACGCTTAGCCTCAAGCCTCATCAACCGGGATGGAAAATTAAGGGCGCCTAGAGTTTAGCAAAGGGCACAATAAATTCTGAGTCAGTCATGGACCGGTATGAGAAACAAAATCAGTTATTTGTGCAAAAAATCCATTCATGCTTTTGGAAAATGAAATTACCATATGGCCTTCCAGCACACACTCAAATGCAATCGCACACATGGTGGAGGTTCCTCTTTATATTAGTCAAACATGCTTGATACGAAAATCCTTTTTGATATTATTTTTAGTGCATAGTGTGGAAAAACATTTTGCAAGTATAATATAAATCTTATCCAGCGTATGTACCGTTATAGTATGCCGACTATAGCTACCATGTTAAATGGTAGGTTCTACAACTGAAATCGTAAAGGGCTCGTATTGTTTCATTTGGATTTTCGACAAATAGCCATGGCTAAGGAACTTCCTTTATCTGAATGGGTATGCCTCTGGAGGAACGTCTCAAGAACCTAACTGGATCTCTTTCAACGCAGGGCCGAGATACCTCTATATCTAGGTAACTAATTGTCACGAGTATGTCATCCCTCGGTCGTAACCGACTTTTATCGAGGTGCCTTAAATTCAACAACCACATAAGTAAAATATCTGGGCTCCATACCAGAATACCACTTTTTATCCAGAAGGAAATGCACATGCGATTAGGGTTGCGAACCCCATAACCTTGCTGCATCCTTCCTGTTTCGACCATTTCCCGGGGCATGAGGTTCGATGAAGTCTCGTCCCACAAAGCTAAAAATCCATGCTTCGATCAACCAATGCTCAACACTTAGCATGCCACATTACCAAATTGGGAATATATCACTAATAACTATCAACTACATAACCTCTGAGCTCGTACGTCTCAGAGAAGGATGTTGAACTAAAAGGATAAATTCTCCGCCACCAAACAGAAATGTATTTGATAGAAACCAGCTTTATATCTCAAAGTGTAATGTGAGACATACATCCATACAAGTCCATCATGGGTCTGAATGGAACCGAAGGCACTTTGTCCAATTAAGTAAAGGAGTCCTTGCAAATCTGGATGCCCCCAATCACGTCTAGACTCCCCATCATATAGGGTAATCTCTATACCGGAGCAACTCGGTGCAGAGACAATCAACAGGCCATCCTTTCGTTTTCCAAAATACCCGGTCTTCAACCACCGTCTTCTAAATGCAGTTCCATTTCGTCGTATCATTATTTGGAATGGGTTTTCGACTTAATGCCCTTCCCTGGCCTTTTCGAATAACGAGCGCTTTTTTTCAAACATATGGATACATTTGGATCTTAGTTAAGTTACAAATTTTTAGCCCTTATTTCCCAAAACCTTTCCTTTTGAATGTTTTAAACAAATTTCCATTTTTAATCTTTTAAACAAAAGATCCACCTTTTATAATCCAATGCCAAACATTATATTCGCACAACAATTCATCATAGATAAATAACTTACATTTATCATAGCTCAATCCAAAGAAATTCATATCACAGAATATTACAGATTAACAAACTAGAGATATTAATCAATCCAAGCTTTCAATATAATTAATCATTCATAAGCAAGATTAATTAATCACATAATTTATAATTAATTTAATTTAAACCAAATAAATTAATTACTTATGAATAAATTACCTAACCCTACTTAATTATCATCAATTAATTACAAACCGTTTGTTATTATTTCAATTAATTAATGAAATTAATTAATCATCCTTAATTACTTACATTAGTTAATTTCTTATAATTATTCTTTTAATTAATTATCCTTTAATCATCAATTAATTAACTTTAATCATTAATTAATTAACCTTTAAATATTAATTAATTAACATTTAATTATTAATTAATTATCCTTTAATTACTTACATTAATTAATTGACCTTTAATTAATTATCCTTTAATTACTTACATTAATTAATTAACCTTTAATTAATTATCCTTTAATTACTTACATTAATTAAATAACCTTTAATTAATTAATCGTCCTTTAATTACTTACATTAGGTAATTATTCTTTAAGTAATCCTCCTTTAATAAATCACAATAAGTAGTTATCTTTAATTACTTAAGTTAATTAATTAATCCTTAATTACTTAAGTCCTTAATTAATCTAAGATAAACCATTATCTTAATTAATTAATTAATTAATTAAATCATTTAAATCTTATTTAAATTAAAGGATTGAAATTAATTTATTCATAATCACTTGAGGCCTTTTTATTAATTCAAGTTTAATATACTTATCTTAAACACTTACGTAATTACATCATTAAATTCTTTAAAAACATTTAGGGATTTAAATTAAATAATTAACCTAATATATAATTATTTTAAATCAAAACAAATATAAAAACATTTAGCTTTAAAATTTCAATCTTTGAAACTTGCTTGAAAAACATATTCAATGCTTTTATTTTGAAAACATATTTAATAATTGCTTTGGAACTTTGTTCATTTCTATTTGCTTTGAAAACTTGTTACTAATTTTCTTTTACTTTTAAACTTTTAAAATTTGCAAAAGAAACCCGAGCCAAAGATAAGAACACCCGAGCTAAACCCCGAGCCACACTCTTTTCTCTCTCCCTCGAGGCCACTCACATTTGACTTCGAGCAAAACTCGAAGAAACTACCTTTATTCCCCGAGCTCAACACAATATAGTAACAACAGACACAAACTGGTGCATGTGCACACGAGACCGCCAATGCTCCAACCATCGCTATGCTCGCCAGCAAGTCATCGTCGACCATCTCGACCCGAGCGACCACCCAGAACCCATGATGACCACCTGTATCAAATTCGATAATGTCGAGCATCATAGGGTCCCAAACTGATCATCAAAATCCATCTCGCACCGCCACCTATGACCACCAGACACCTCACGACGACCAGACTTCCACCACAGTCCCGCGCCTCAATTCCACCACCACCGATCAACTCCGGTTCATCCACGACGACACACGATCCTCTGAAACATCATCGACCAAAACTAGCTTCAAAACCCTAGGTTGTCGTCGACCAGCCACCACATTGATCAATAAACTCAGCCACTATTTTTCCTAAGACCTCCTACCTACGAGCTACCTCCAGCGATGATCACGACCTCACATCATTCGTCGTTCGCCAGAAATCACTCCAAATGTGATTTCCTTTCAACCCACAAATTCTACCCAAAAACAAAATTAAATTTTTTGATTTTATCATTAAAATTCATAGTTATTGAATATGAATCAGGCGATGTAATGCAAAAACCAAAATTCAAACAATTAATTTTTGTAACTTGATTTAATTTTACCGTTCTTTATATTCCCCAGTAATTCTACCTTCTATCTTCACCTAAAACTATTTTTAAAATTTGAATTTAGTTAATTCAAACACATTTTGTTTACACATCATAACCTAAAGGAGATCATGGGAAGAGAAATTGATTTTTTAAATTTTTTTTGGATATGTAGAACCAAAAACAGAGACTTGCTTACCTGTACACAAGCATGCACACAATATAACTTCATACATATAGACATGCAAGCATTTTTATATATTCATGCAACAATTTTCACAACATTACTTCAGGTATTAATCACATGCATTAAGATATAACAAGCTTTAAAAATTTGTTTACTCACATTGTTGAACAGAGAAGCCCTTTTTTTTGAAAAACTGGAAATTGTTCTTGACTTTGATCTGATATAGAAACTTGATTTGCTACCGATCTTCTATTTAGTTGAGTTTGAATTGCTTCAGATAGAAATTTGCAAGAATTTGTTTGGTTATGTTTTACTAGTTTTTGGCTTTCTCATATTTTTAAGTTTGATAAAAAAAATTTGAAAATGAAAGATGAAAGGAAAAATGGAAGAATAAGTGTAAAGATGTATATATAGCCTTGTTTTCCTATATTTTATTTTAAAATAAAAGTAAAACTAAAAATTGACACTTGTATTTTCCATGTCACATTTAGCCTACACTTGTTAATTTGCATGCACTTATGTTTTTATCTAATTTTATATTATACTTCTATTTAGTTTTATATTTATATATGTTTTATGTTTTTATACTTAACTTTTCCTTTTATTTAAATTTGTATAACTTTAAAGAAAATGATTTAAAATCTAATTATACATTAATAAATAAACATATATATATATATATATATCTATATATTAATTTTTAAAATATAGAGTTTTAAGTCCAATTTATTTTTAGGATATCTATTTTTGAATTTCAAATCAAAATTCTATTTACAATCTATTTATACACACACACACATAAATAAACACAGATCTTATTTGTTTTGGAAAAATTCGAATTAGTCCATTAATTAATTCTAAAAATTATATTAATTACTAAATTAAATTTGGCTTAAAAACTAGATCGTTACAATAGTTGAAAGTATAATTGCAAATAGATTCAAGAGAGTTAGATAAGAAAATTCGGTGATTTGGAATCAAGTTAGTGTATGTATTTATGGAGGTTAAAAACCGCGACTGTTGATGAAGAGTTTTGATTGAAGTGTTGCATCCAAATCTTTTCATAGAGATTCGTAACTCTTCACAAATAGTCGTGTCTTTTTAGAAAATATCTATTGTAGAAATTTAGTCAACTGATCCTCTGCGTTAGCCGATTGGATATTCAAAGTTTTATTTGTTTGTTTGTGCAGCTGTGCATGTTGCACAAAAATTTATAGGTCAGTCAACTGACCTACCAGGTCAGTCGGCTGACCTGGTGATTCCTGTGCAATTTGCACAGTTTTCACCGGTTTTTAACATATGTGTGTATATATATATATTATATGATTTTTAAAGAAAACTTTGATAACATATGTATATATATTCTATGCTTATATGTATAAGTCATTAAGATTATATATAAGCTAATATATACTTTAATCGAGGAGAGTTTTTAACAAAATCGACCTACGATTCAAAAATAAGATAATATAATTGATGCACCGATTTTGATGTCATTTCTCCTTGTAGTATATATTCTCTTTTTGTCGTAGCAGTCAACAAATCTGTATGTCATAGTGATAGCTTTGTGTCATGAATCAAAACAAATTCTCAACCGTCCTTGCATATCATTTGGAATATTCACGATATCTTTTATACTTAATATAAAAGACATCATTTATTAATCCAGTGTTGAGTATTAAAAGAACTAAGGCTGATTTTAAGACAAGTAACTCGTTAAAATCAACAACTTGCTGTTTACTTATTGTTTAGAAATATCAATATACCTGTTAACATTCTTTCTTATGAACACACGCTTCCTCTACACTTTGATTGAAAATCAAACAATTTGATATTTCTATCAAAATACTTATTCAATCTTGATGCTTATATAATGTTACTTTTGTATCATTTCTTGGATCATATCCAAAAAAATACAAACTCAATATCGCTCTTACCGACTTTGTGTCATTTTTGGTTAATATGTGCAAACAGCTTACTCTAAATCGTTATTTAGAATTTTTTGCTAAAACACTAGGACTTATCAAGCGATAATTTTATGAGAAAATCCGAGTTGACTTAAACGTGTTAAATATTGAATCTATTACACTAATTTCAACGATTGAAATTTGCGATATTATTCTTATCAACATTGCTCATTTAATTCCAACTACATTATTCTTACTCTAAAGACACATTCAAATATCACTTTAGTTACGACCACCAAAATTAGTATTTTGATAGCGTACTTGGGATTTTTTCATATTTGCGCATCATACAACATAGAATCAACAATCTCAATGGTTTAATTAAAAAATCTAGGATTATA
The DNA here is from genome assembly GCA_030765085.1 of Allium cepa. NCBI lineage: Eukaryota > Viridiplantae > Streptophyta > Magnoliopsida > Asparagales > Amaryllidaceae > Allium > Allium cepa. The sequence continues at coordinate 771,590,302 of CM060939.1, read as the reverse complement.
TGCTTTCGACATTAATAAGAAACTCATAGTTTCTCTTTAATATGAGAGAATACTTAGTATGTAACGACCCAAGATTTTTATTAATTAAAATATGAATATTTAATTAATTTTAAATATTAATAAGTGAAATTTATTAGTCGAATAAATTTTATTCGAATAATTGGATTTAATTGGATAATTAAATCGATAATTTAATATGTTAAAATACAGAAATAATTGAAAATTGGGTTAAATATGACTGAAAATGATTTTAAAATTTTATTTTATCATGTTGGAGTTAGAATGATATTTTAGAACTTTTAAAATCGAATTAAGAGTTAATTTGTGAAAATTGAATATTTTAATGTTTAATCGACTAGTGAAATTAGCCAATTTTTGAACAGTCTCAGAATTGGACGAAACTAGTTCCATTGGATCCGTAATAGTTAGTTATTACCGGATTTCAAATTTCGTAGCAATCAAAGTTATCGTTTGATCGTGGCAGCTCGAAACGCATCGAAATTGTTTTTAATATTAATTTGGCGAGTTAAAATAGCCATTTTTCAAATAGTCTCGGATTTCGACGAAGCTAGTTTCATCGGATCCGTAATGTGATATTATTGTATGGTTTCAAATTTCATGTCAATCGGATTTACCGTTTGTCCGGTGCAAGCTAAAACGCCTAGAAAATCGTTTAATCGGTTTAATTTTAAATCGAACGTTTATTGCCATATCTCGCACAGATGACCGAATTAGCTCCCGAAACACGTTACATTATGTTTGGAACGCAGGGTAAACCTTAGAAACGCCAACCGGCACGCTTCGTTTGGAGTTCGAAAAATCCGGGATGAATAGTGTCGTGCGAATTTTCTATAAAAGCCCCTAACATTCATTTTTTTCACAAAATTATAACCCTAGGCTTTCCAAAACTGCAGCCGCCACCCATAGCATTCAATGGCCAGAAATTAATGTCCTTCTCCCCTCAATTACTCTCAATCCATCAAAAATTAGGAAAAACTTTCAACATGAAAGTTGTAGACGACAACGAGATCTTGCTATCCAACGGCTATGATCGTGTTTGGAGCTTCGGATCAACGGCAAATTGTACATGAAGGCATTGCGTTTGGGTGCGGTTTTCGAGGGCATAGCTGAGCCGAGCTTCACCAAGTTGGAGCCGTAGGTAGCTCTTGCGTAGGGCTTTCGTTTGGTGGTGGAGTGATGGAGTTTCGAGCTTTGAGGTGGCCGTAACTTCGAACCCTAGTTTCGTGCATTATGGGTTTTTTTTACGTATGTTGGCTGTAGAAGAACGTGAGTGAGAAAGGAGAGAGGGGACGGTCCTGATTGGGGGGGGGGGGGGGGGGGTTTGGATCCAAGGGCTAGGATTTAGATGAAGGTTAAAAAATTAAATTTTGTTGTAAAATTTATGAATATAAGTCGTGTAAACTTGTAAAAATCATATCTTTTTCATACGAGGTCGAAAACGCGCGAAACTACTTGCGTTGGAATCGTATGGATGAGCACTACGCTATGGAATTAGATTGGAGTTGTTTGGAGTTAGTGAGAATTTTGGGCAAAATTAAACGTCCGTTTAATTTTATTCGAAATAAAACGCTAAAACGAAATTGAAATCAAGGTGAGAACTTCTCACTCAATTGAATCAGTTTCGATTTTAATTTTAAATAGTTATATTTAAAATATTTGAATGCATGTTTGAATGATGATTGTTAAAATAGACATTATGCGCCGTTAGTAAGCGGATGTTATTTATTAAAAACATATACCGCGAATATTTCATAAACAATGAAATTGGTATTATATATAATAGCAATATATATATATTGGCATATGTATATATTGCAGTTATTGATTTCCCGCATTGTATAGTGGATGAGACCCTATTGCGCCGTCTATTAAGCGGATAATATTTTAAATCTCATACACCGCGATAATTCCGTACTGGAGCGGAATTGGTATTGTGCTAATGTTTGTGGATGCAGGAAAACAGGTTGGAGGGATCCAACTGGATTCCTCAACAGTATTTATTTGATTTCAGATATTTTGATATTTGATGGACTATCATATCGATATATGATGTTGTTGTTGTCATGATTGACTATTTGGTATGTAGCATCATTGGACCAAATTTTGGAATTTTAAAATGATTTTTGAAAATATACTATATTTTTGGAATTGATCCATTATAAATAAATAAACGATATAATTTTAATGTTATAAAAATTATGGTTTTTGAGAAATATAGTTAAAGGTTGATTTTTGAAAATATGAGGCTAATGATTTTATAAAATAGTTAAATTGGGATTTTTGAATTTATTATGAAAAGTTGAAATATAGGATTTATAAAATTTGATTATTTTATAAATCAAAGAGAATGGTGAAATTATAAAGGACTTTAAAGACGTTTTGAAATAATAATATAAATTGATTTACATAGAAGATTTATAAATTGATAATTTGTAAATTTAAATATTTGAATTATAAAACGAGTTTTTATAAGTGTTAGAATGAATTGTGAATGAATTTCATAAATAAATGAAATTTATAGAATTATAAACGGTGAAGTTATAAATGGAATTTTATAAGCAGTAGGTTTATAAAATTTATAAAGTTATTAAAGGAATAGATTTGGGTAAATAAACGAATCTTATAAGTTATAAGATTTATAATTTGGGAAGTTAAAGGAACGATTTTTGCAAAGAAATAAATTATAAGTGTTTAACTTATAATATGAACTTTTGTTATATAATTGAGATATGAATTGAGATAGGTTAATAAAGGAATTTATAAAAGAAAGTTGTTATAAAATAAATAGAAATGGAATTTATAAACGTTGTTTTATAAATTCGCAAACGACTTATTTTGATAAGTAAATTATTGAAACCTATTAATGGAGTTATATTCACGTTTTTGACTGTGAATAATCCTTTGAAATAAAATGAATAAAATGATGAAATTTGTTAACGTAGTATATTTACGTTTTTGAATAGTGAATAATATGTTAAAGAAAATGTTTTGGATGTGATGTTTTAAATAGAATTAAAACGATCTAACGATGTTTTAAAATGTGTTGAGATTCGAAACCATAGATTCCAACATTTATTGTTAAAATAGACGTTTTCGAGAAATAGAAGGAAATGGTGGACTATAACACTGTTGTTATAGTAAATGATTTCCGAAAGGAAATGTTTTGTATAGTATTGGGATTTATATATCTATTTTAATTTCGAATCCCTATACTAGTGATTTTGGGTTGTCGTAACGATGTTTTACGCAACATTCGTTTTGGCCCAAATAAATACGTTTAAGTGAATGATTTCCTTAAAGAATGAAATATATACTTAATCTCGATTTAAGTATATTTGAATATTTTCCAAGTGTTGAAAAATAAATGGATTGAGAATTACTTAATAAGTATGGAAATGTTTTCCAATATAAAGTGAATATTTTGAGAATTTATCTTTTTGAAGATAAATTGAAATGAATAATTGAAGTCGTATATTCATAGATATTTTGGAATATAAATTCACTATGGAATTTATAAAAGGTAGTGGAATTCTTTTAAAAATAAATATTGATTTATTTTTGAGGTATTGAAATTATATATCTTGTAAAGATATTTTTGGGAAATAAATAATTTGGAAAATTATTTGGAATCTGGTGATGTGTGCATATCCATTGATAGTTCAATAACCGACTATCAATATTTACCTTTGAAAGGTATTTGTTGTGATTTGTTTGAATTTGAATGCGCACTTATTTTTAAATTATTGCGCTCGTTATTCGGATTACCCATTCCGAATAGTAATACGACGTAATGGATAGCATTGATGACCGGTGTTGAAGACCGGGTATTTGCGAGAGCGATAGGATGACCTGTCGATTGACTCTGCACCGAGTTGCTCCGGTATAGAGTTCTCCATATGTGATGGGAAATCCGATCAGGATTGTGGATATCCGGATTGCAAGGACTTCTTTGTAAGTGCCTTCGGTTCTGTTCGAGCCCGGAACAGACTTGTATGGATAGTATGTCTGACATTACAAATTCAGATATAAAGCCGATTTCTTTCAAATATATTTTTGTTGGTGGCGGAGAATTTATTCTCTTAGCTTAACACCCTTCTCTGAGACGTACGAGCTCAGAGGTTATGTAGTTGAGGGTTATCAGCGATATATTCCCAATTTGGTAATGTGACATGCTGAGTGTTGCTGTGAAATGATCATTGTGTTGATTATTTGTGATAGGATCATTTATTTGATCGTCAATCCTGGTGATCATTTCTATGATTATTTGTTGACCCAAAGCATGGCTTTTGTATAAAGTATGATTTTGTGGACATGACTTCGTCGAGCCTCACACCCCGGGAATGGTCAAAACAGGAAAGATGCGGCAAGGTTATGAGGGGTAGCTCCCTTTAGGGTATGTGCATTTCCTTCTGGAAAAGGGTGGTATCATGGTATGGAGCCCAGATGCTTACTCATGTTGAAACACTTTATTTATGATTGTGTGATGATGGTGACGAGCGCTCGGTTAAAGGCCCCAAAGGACCGGGGGATGGCATACTCGGTCAGTTGTTACTCAGTTAGGGGTAACCCGACCTTGTGTTGGCAGAGATCCGGTTTGGTTCTCGGGGACATCCATCCAGAGGCGTTATCATGTGGCAATGGGAAGTTCCTTGGCCTGATCATTCGTTGGAAATCCAATTCCCAATACGAAACCTTGTACGGTATTAGTTGTAGAACCTATCATTCACTTATGGTGGCGCCCCACTGTTTGGATGGTAGCTATAGTAGGCATAGTTCGGAATGTCTATGCTGGCTAAGATTTATATTCTATTTTCGAAATGAATTTTTCCTACACTATGCACTAATAATAATATCAAATGTTCTTTTTAATGCGTATCAAGCATCTTTGACTATCATAAGGAGAAATCTCCTCCGATTCTGCGTTTGCATTGTGTGTGTGTGCGGGAGGCCTTATGGTAGTCTCATTTTTTAAAGGCATTGCGAATTGACTTAGAAAATATTCCTCTATTTTGTTTTCAAAGATAAATAAACTGTTTTGAGTTCTCACACCAGTCACATGACTGACTCGGAGTTTATTGTTTTCCTTTCTAAACTCTGGGTGCCCACCAATTTCCACACGGGCAGTCAAGAGTTAAGGTTTATCAGGATATTCTGGAATTCTGGAGTTGCTGGAGGCAAGATGGATGGCATAGCGTATTACTAGTTTATATAGTATTTCTTTTCCGCTGTTTGTTGTTGTTTGATGTTGTACACTCTGATGATGATGTAATGTAATGTATAAAATGTAATAACTGATATAGTTCTTTGTTTAAAGATTATTCATTTATTTATTATATGTTGTTCCGCTGCGAATTGTGAGATTCTGATATTGTTGTGTTGTTTTCTGTTCCGTTCTATCTTCTATTTTCTCTCTATTTTCTATCTTTTCTCTCTTCTTCTGTCTTTTTCTTTTTCTTAAACATTGATAATTCATATTTCTGTTCATCTTGAGTTAATCTATGGAGATTAGTGTATATTCAAGGTGTACGGATTTGCGGGTCCTCACAGGTGGTATCAGAGCATATGGTTAAGCGACAACCATGGCTCTGTTGGGTATTACTCATTAGAGATAGAGTCAGTTGTACTCTAGAATGAGTTTGAGTGTAATAATAGCTATGAGAGCGTATTTGTTAGTGAATATAAAAATTGTTTTATATTTTGATGATTGGTTTATCGAGTGGCATATGAACCTTCGTCAGCACGGTCTCGACAACTATGCCGAAGGGGTTTATAAACACTTGAATAGAACAATTCGACACAGTATTGTTTTAAATTGGGTAAATGAAATAATTTTACCTTGAGTATATTTTCTATATAAAGAAATAATTTTTCAGAATTATTAAAGTGTATATAAGTTGATTGTTTGGTTGTTGAATAAGTTAAATGAAACAGATAATAAAAAAATAATTGTATAAGTAAAAAGAATTATAAGTATGAAATTATAATTAAAGTGATTTACAGTTGAGAAATAAACTTATATATATAAGAAGTGAAACTATATGAATATATTTATGAATATGAGTTGTAAATAAAAATGAATTTAAAGTTAAATGGAAATTTACTTTAGAATTGGAATCTGAATTGATTTATAAGTGGGAATTTAAGTTATGTAAAACCAAGTGATGTTTATAAAATAAAGTATAACTTAAGAGATGTTGAATGAAGTTGATATTGGTGTCAAAGTAAATTATTAAAGTTAAGTGATAGATATGAACTTAAGTTATGTAAATGAAATTCAACTTGAAATGGTTAAATGAATTACCAATTGAATTGAATTAATGGATTGAATGTTAATCAATTGAATGTGAATTAAGTTGATATGAAATAATAAGTTTAAGTGTTAATTCATTAAAATCTAATGTTATTGGAAGTTGAAAGATTGAATGAAAATCAATTTAATTAAACCAATTAAAAGTGATGGTGTTAAACCAAATTGAATGAAGATAAGCAAAGGAATTTGGTTGTAATTAATATACATTGGTTGTTATATGATAATTGGTTGATTGTATATAATTCATTAAGTATTAATGAAATAGAGTTAATGAAATTGAAAGCTAAAGTAATTGGAATTCAATTGGAAGTTAAGTGAATCTTAAATAGAATTGAATTTGATTTGGAAGTGAACCAAGTTGAATATGAATTAGTGAATATAAACTAATTGAAAATGAATGTTAGTAAAAACATCCACTGTTAGTGAATCAAATGTGATTAAATTGAAAACCCCAATTCATTGAATATTAATGAGAATATGAATGAATATTTATTGGTTATGGATGTTAGTTGGATGTTAGTTGGTTGATGGTTAAATATATTGCTTTTGTTTCATTTGCTATGTTGGCATATATAGTTATTATGTTGCTATATGTTGTATATCGATACTATTGTCTATATACATGTTTCTCATGTTGTTTGTTGAGTGTTTAGTAGGTGCGGATCGCGTTTGCTTCGCATTTGGAGCTCGCTTTCGCGCTATATTAGCCGTATATGCTCGCTAATAAAATATAAGGTACATATTTCGGATTAAATATCATACTTTTACACTTTTTCCCTGCGGGATGCCTCATTACTTGATGAGATGTATATTTGTGATATATATACTGTCATTTTTTTTCGGATCGAGCCGCGCAAAGGAGACTGACGAATTTTTCTGAAAATTTAAGGCGTTAGAAAAAATTTGAGAAAATTAGGAAATTTTTTAACTTTGATTTGGAATTGAAAGTTAAACAATAGTAGTTGTTTTTGAAAAGATAACTAAGTATGATTTGAAAACTTAGTAAAGTTATTATAAGAAGTTTAACTATGGATTTTGGGAAAGTTAATGGATTCTGTAACTTTTCTTACTTGATAATTTCGAGGACGAAATTCTTTTAAGGGGGGAAGTATGTAACGATCCAGGATTTTTATTAATTAAAATATGAATATTTAATTAATTTTAAATATTAATAAGTGAAATTTATTAGTCAAATAAATTTTATTCGAATAATTGGATTTAATTGGATAATTAAATCGATAATTTAATATGTTAAAATACAGAAATAATTGAAAATTGAGTTAAATATGATAGAAAATGATTTGTAAAAATTTATTTTATCATGTTGGAGTTAGAATGATATTTTAGAACTTTTAAAATCGAATTAAGAGTTAATTTGTGAAAATTGAATACTTTAATATTTAATCGACTAGTGAAATTAGCCAATTTTTGAACAGTCTCAGAATTGGACGAAACTAGTTCCATTGGATCCGTAACAGTTAGTTATTACCGGATTTCAAATTTCGTAGCAATCAAAGTTACCGTTTGATCGTGGCAGCTCGAAAAGCATCGAAATTGTTTTTAATATTAATTTGGCGAGTTAAAATAGCCATTTTTCAAATAGTCTCGGATTTCGACGAAACCAGTTTCATCGGATCCGTAATGTGATATTATTGTATGGTTTCAAATTTCATGTCAATCGGATTTACCGTTTGTCCGGTGCAAGCTAAAACGCCTAGAAAATCGTTTAATCGGTTTAAATTTAAATCGAACGTTTATTGCCATATCTCGCACAGATGACCGAATTAGCTCCCGAAACACGTTCCATTGTGTTCGAAATGCGGGGTAAACCTTAGAAACGCCAACCAGCACGCTTTGTTTGGAGTTCGAAAAATCCAGGATGAATAGTGTCGCGCGAATTTTCTATAAAAGTCCCTAACATTCATTTTTTTCACAAAATTATAACCATAGGGTTTCCAAAACTGCAGCCGCCACCCATAGCATTCAATGGCCAGAAATTAATGTCCTTCTCCCCTCAATTACTCTCAATCCTTCAACAATTAGGAAAAACTTTCAACATGAAAGTTGTAGACGACAGCGAGATCTTGCTATCCAACGGCTATGATCGTGTTTGGAGCTTCGGATCAATGGCAAATTGTACATGAAGGCGCTGCATTTGGGTGCGGTTTTCGAGGGCATAGCTGAGCCGAGCTTCACCAAGTTGGAGCCATAGGTAGCTCTTGCGTAGGGCTTTCGTTTGGTGGTGGAGTGATGGAGTTTCGAGCTTTGAGGTGGCCGTAACTTGGGACCCTAGTTTCGTGCATTATGGGTTTTTTTTTTACGTATGTTGGCTGTAGAAGAACGTGAGTGAGGAAGGAGAGAGGGGACGGTCCTGATTGGGGGGGGGGGGTTTGGATCCAAGGGCTAGGATTTAGATGAAGGTTAAAAAATTAAATTTTGTTGTAAAATTTATGAATATAAGTCGTGTAAACTTGTAAAAATCATATTCTTTTCATACGAGGTCAAAAACGCGCGAAACAAGTTGCGTTGGAATCGTATGGACGAGCACTACGCTATGGAATTGGATTGGAGTTGTTTGGAGTTAGTGAGAATTTTGGGTAAAATTATTCGAAATAAAACGCTAAAACGAAATTGAAATCAAGGTGAGAACTTCTCACTCAATCGAATCAGTTTCGATTTTAATTTTAAATAGTTATATTTAAAATATTTGAATGCATGTTTGAATGATGATTGTTATCTATTGATTGTTAAAATAGACATTATGCGCCGTTAGTAAGAGGATGCTATTTATTAAAAACATATACCGCGAATATTTCATAAACAGTGAAATTGGTATTATATATAATAGCAATATATATATATATATTGGCATATGTATATATTGCAGTTATTGATTTCCCGCATTGTATAGTGGATGAGACCCTATTGCGCCGTCTATTAAGCGGATAATATTTTAAATCTCATATACCGCGATAATTCCGTACTGGAGCGGAATTGGTATTGTGCTAATGTTTGTGGATGCAGGAAAACAGGTTGGAGGGATCCAACTGGATTCCTCAACAGTATTTATTTGATTTCAGATATTTTGATATTTGATGGACTATCATATCGATATATGATGTCGTTGTTGTCCTGATTGACTATTTGGTATGTAGCATCATTGGACCAAATTTTGGAATTTTAAAATGATTTTTGAAAATATACTATATTTTTGGAATTGATCCATTATAAATAAATAAACGATATAATTTTAATGTTATAAAAATTATGGTTTTTGAGAAATATAGTTAAAGGTTGATTTTTGAAAATATGAGGCTAATGATTTTATAAAATAGTTAAATTGGGATTTTTGAATTTATTATGAAAAGTTGAAATATAGGATTTATAAAATTTGATTATTTTATAAATCAAAGAGAATGGTGAAATTATAAAGGACTTTAAAGACGTTTTGAAATAATAATATAAATTGATTTATATAGAAGATTTATAAATTGATAATTTGTAAATTTAAATATTTGAATTATAAAACGAGCTTTTATAAGTGTTAGAATGAATTGTGAATGAATTTCATAAATAAATGAAATTTATAGAATTATAAACGGTGAAGTTATAAATGGAATTTTATAAGCAGTAGGTTTATAAAATTTATAAAGTTATTAAAGGAATAGATTTGGGTAAATAAATGAATCTTATAAGTTATAAGATTTATAATTTGGGAAGTTAAAGGAACGATTTTTGCAAAGAAATAAATTATAGGTGTTTAACGTATAATATGAACTTTTGTTATATAATTGAGATATGAATTGAGATAGGTTAATAAAGGAATTTATAAAAGAAAGTTGTTATAAAATAAATAGAAATGGAATTTATAAACCTTGTTTTATAAATTCGCAAACGACTTATTTTGATAAGTAAATTGTTGAAACCTATTAATGGAGTTATATTCACGTTTTTGACTGTGAATAATCCTCTGAAATAAAATGAATAAAATGATGAAATTTGTTAACGTTGTATATTCACGTTTTTGAATAGTGAATAATATGTTAAAGAAAATGTTTTGGTTGTGATATTTTAAATAGAATTAAAACGATCTAAAGATGTTTTAAAATGTGTTGAGATTCGAAACCATAGATTCCAACATTTATTGTTGAAATAGACGTTTTCGAGAAATAGAAGGAAATGGTGGACTATAACACTGTTGTTATAGTAAATGATTTCCGAAAGGAAATGTTTTGTATAGTATCGGGATTTATATATCTATTTTAATTTCGAATCCCTATACTAGTTATTTTGGGTTGTCGTAACGATGTTTTACGCAACATTCGTTTTGGCCCAAATAAATACGTTTAAGTGAATGATTTCCTTAAAGAATGAAATATATACTTAATCTCGATTTAAGTATATTTGAATATTTTCCAAGGGTTGAAAAATAAATGGATTGAGAATTACTTAATAAGTAAGTATGGAAATGTTTTCCAATATAAAGTGAATATTTTGAGAATTTATCTTTTTGAAGATAAATTGAAATGAATAATTGAAGTCGTATATTCATAGATATTTTGGAATATAAATTCACTATGGAATTTATAAAAGGAAGTGGAATTCTTTTAAAAATAAATATTGATTTATTTTTGAGGTATTGAAATTATATATGTTGTAAAGATATTTTTGGGAAATAAATAATTTGGAAAATTATTTGGAATCTGGTGATGTGTGCATATCCATTGATAGTTCAATAACCGACTATCAATATTTACCTTTGAAAGGTATTTGTTGTGATTTGTTTGAATTTGAATGCGCACTTATTTTTAAATTATTGCGCTCGTTATTCGGATTACCCATTCCGAATAGTGATACGACGTAATGGATAGCATTGATGACCGGTGTTGAAGACCGGGTATTTGCGAGAGCGATAGGATGACCTGTCGATTGACTCTGCACCGAGTTGCTCCGGTATAGAGTTCTCCATATGTGATGGGAAATCCGATCAGGATTGTGGATATCCGGATTGCAAGGACTTCTTTGTAAGTGCCTTCGGTTCTGTTCGAGCCCGGAACAGACTTGTATGGATAGTATGTCTGACATTACAAATTGAGATATAAAGCCGATTTCTTTCAAATATATTTCTGTTGGTGGCGGAGAATTTATTCTCTTAGCTTAACACCCTTCTCTAAGACGTACGAGCTCAGAGGTTATGTAGTTGAAGGTTATCAGCGATATATTCCCAATTTGGTAATGTGACATGCTGAGTGTTGCTGTGAAATGATCATTGTGTTGATTATTTGTGATAGGATCATTTATTTGATCGTCTATCCTGGTGATCATTTCTATGATCATTTGTTGACCCAAAGCATGGCTTTTGTATAAAGTATGATTTTGTGGACGTGACTTTGTCGAGCCTCACACCCCGGGAATGGTCAAAACAGGAAAGATGCGGCAAGGTTATGAGGGGTATCTCCCTTTAGGGTATGTGCATTTCCTTCTGGAAAAGGGTGGTATCATGGTATGGAGCCCAGATGCTTACTCATGTTGAAACACTTTATTTATGATTGTGTGATGATGGTGACGAGCGCTCGGTTAAAGGTCCCAAAGGACCGGGGGATGGCATACTCGGTCAGTTGTTACTCAGTTAGGGGTAACCCGGCCTTGTGTTGGCAGAGATCCGGTTTGGTTCTCGGGGACGTCCATCCAGAGGCGTTCTCATGTGGCAATGGGAAGTTCCTTGGCCTGATCATTCGTTGGAAATCCAATTCCCAATACGAAACCTTGTACGGTATTAGTTGTAGAACCTATCATTCACTTATGGTGGCGCCCCACTGTTTGGATGGTAGCTATAGTAGGCATAGTTCGGAATGTCTATGCTGGCTAAGATTTATATTCTATTTTCGAAATGAATTTTTCCTACACTATGCACTAATAATAATATCAAATGTTCTTTTTAATGCGTATCAAGCATCTTTGACTATCATAAGGAGAAATCTCCTCCGATTCTGCGTTTGCATTGTGTGTGTGTGCGGGAGGCCTTATGGTAGTCTCATTTTTTAAAAGCATTGCGAATTGACTTAGAAAATATTCCTCTATTTTGTTTTCAAAGATAAATAAACTATTTTGAGTTCTCACACCAGTCACATGACTGACTCGGAGTTTATTGTTTTCCTTCCTAAACTCTGGGTGCCCACCAATTTCCACACGGGCAGTCAAGAGTTAAGGTTTATCAGGATATTCCGGAATTCTGGAGTTGCTGGAGGCAAGATGGATGGCATAGCGTATTAGTAGTTTATATAGTATTTCTTTTCCGCTGTTTGTTGTTGTTTGATGTTGTACACTCTGATGATGATGTAGTGTAATGTATAAAATGTAATAACTGATATAGTTGTTTGTTTAAAGATTATTCATTTATTTATTATATGTTGTTCCGCTGTGAATTGTGAGATTCTGATATTGTTGTGTTGTTTTCTGTTCCGTTCTATCTTCTATTTTCTCTCTATTTTCTATCTTTTCTCTCTTCTTCTGTCTTTTTCTTTTTCTTAAACATTGATAATTCGTATTTCTGTTCATCTTGAGTTAATCTATGGAGATTAGTGTATATTCAAGGTGTACGGATTTGCGGGACCTCACATAGTAGATATTTTAATGCTATGTGTTCGCTTAGATTAGTTAATTTCATTTCATCTCATATAATCAGTTATATCGATGGATCGTATCCAATTCCATTTTACCACCAATAATTCCTCGAAGAAATTTTTTCATAATGAAGTTGGTATATCTTGAAACAACAATTGTTTCTCAGTGCAATAGAATAGTATTCATAAACGTTTCATCAATTTTTTATTTATAAAACGTATTTGGTTTTAGTTCACAAAAATTATATTCGAAACATAAATATGTCATCCAATGACAGTCTTTTCAACATATTTCGGGGAGATTTATACAAGATCACTCATGAACAATTATTAAGTGCAATCTTTTTACTCGCATAACCTGCCAACTCTTCGGCCTAGGATTGTTGGAGTTTCTTATAAACCCTTATCTTGTAAAATTTTGTAAATTGTTATTTAGATGAAATAATATTACCTTATGTAATGCCCTTAAGTATATTACCTTATAGAAAGAAACTATTTGAACTTCACTTAAAATTAATCGTACATTGTCTAACAAAGGTCGATTACTCAATATTGATGCATCATAATGTACCACATGGAGGAGTAATTTTGAGATCGAATCTTTACTCATTTTAGTACGTTTGGAATATTTTCCAATGTACTCACTCATTCGATCAAATCAAATCATTTCTATCGCATGTTATTTTATTTACTTCTGTTTTATATTTCATAAGTTTTCTACAGACATACTACATGTGTTTCCAATATACATGTCCATGACGACTATAACTCATCCGTAAATATGAAGAAGTACTTTGAAACATTTTGGTATTTATAGAATTATGATTTCATACATCTATATGTATCAATCCGAAGAGTTCATCAACTCATATGATACTCCCACTAAATGGATGCATAGCCCTTTATTGTTTGAGATATAATTAACAAGTATCATATGATTCAAAATCATATAATAAAATTATTTCTCAAAACTACTTCTTAGACTATAATTCCAAAACAACCATAAATAATATTAAATACTTTGTATTTTCCAATGCATCACTTTTGTTATAAAAAAATTGCCACATTATAGTTTTATTTCGCAAAGAATATTCATAATAAAATATAGTTATGTCCATTTTTTTCAGCCGATACCGAAAAATAATCATTATTTCATACATAATGTATGGTAAGTTTTACGGGAACAATTTTCATATTATGAAGCCATTAATAAGTGTTATATGGCATTCTCCCACTACTTCCACCATTACTATAATAGAGTGCTAAATTCGAAGGTCCATCATTTACTTAATATAATTTTTTTATCTCACGCACTGCAACTATTTAGAGTGAAAAGTTCGTTGATCAAATATCTTAAGCTTAAAGAAATAAATCTCATAGAAAATAATTTTCTATATGAAAATTCATTTTGGAATAGAAACCATATTTCTTATTCTAATATTAAGTATCAATTATTATTACAATTCCCACTTCCAATATTTCTTTATGAAGCAAAAGTAACTATTCATTCTCTTCATCACAACCGTACCTTAAATTACATCTATTCTTATACATTTGTTTTCCTTTTAATGGTCAGACTATTCAAAATAAAACCGTACTACAATATCGTAATAAACTTTTTACAAAAGCGAATTTCATTTCCTTAACATTTAAGGACATCGAATATGTTGCACTTTACGTAAACGATCAAAATGACATTTCAATGATCGAGTTCTTGTATCTATCTGGTAGTTTTTGGTCTTATGTTACATTAACACAATATGATCCCTTTTGTATTCACTCTGATCGATTACTTGATTTCGCACTAAGGCTTACTTGGTTTTTTGGATGAACTAATTTCATCGAAATATTGTACATGACAAACTTTGAACATTCACCATGTAACATTTATATGCAATTGTATGTGGATTAAATATCAATAGTCTTGTATTGCTTTTAGAGTTTGAAACTCATAGAATGAAATACATGGTCTTGACCAAATAAATGCATAAGTGACCAACCCACGAATATATTCAGTAGTTGTAAATTCAGGTACTTTCATGGATGTTTAAATGTCAACATGCAATAGGAATTTAATAGTGGATGTTATAATTCCATTTATTAACTTTCAATTCATTCTATGTGTATATGTTATTAATAAAAAATTATCAATCATATAAAATGCATAAATTTATCATTGTAAATAATTATAGCATTATTTAGCATATGTTCTTATAATATTAGAAAGGTTAAATGCTGCCATTTAATTTTTTTAATAAGGCTCCCACCAGTCTTTTATGTTTCTCCAAACCCTAAGATGAAACATAGAAGTCTTTCGATTTCACTAATGGGTGTTAGGACTCGTCTGTCTTGTATTCTGACCTTGAGTTTGCTTAACAAATCATAGACCCACAAATGATGGATAACTACTTATCGGTTGTATCGCATACAAATCCTAACCTATTTTTCCTTGTCCTAATCTCATTTTGACCTTGACTTTGCTCAACAAATCGAAAAAGATTATTCGCTCGTACCTACCACATCGTGATAGCCTAAGTGTAGTATATATATCTTATGTTTGCTCAACAAATAAGTATTGTTATCTTATAACATCTATTCAATATATTAATAATACTACACATAACGTCCTCAACTTGAGTTTGCTCAACAACTAAGGAGTATGCAAGTAATTCATTAATATATATATATATATATATATATATATATATATATGTGGAATGGACAACATTATGTTGCAGATTCATAATCTTCAATATTTTGTATTGAGTGATATTGATTATGGAATAATGTATTTCTTACGAAATACCCTCATGATTCAAGTGTCAGACACATCAGAAATCACGATATATGTACATTTACCTATGCATTTATTCCTTAAGTCTATTTGGGTTCCTTTAAGGTTCCATTTTTAGTTTATACATTCATATCATATAAGTTTTATTATTATATAACTTCTATATTTCATACTATTTATATGATAGTCTTATGTATTTTATTTTATTAATTAAATCTTATTTTAATAATTTTAATTAATTAATTTTAAATTAGTATTTCAGTACAACTTTTATATTGGACATATATATTATAACCTCAATATTGTATACTACAACCTTTATAGTATAACACATATATCTTATATATGCATATTTTTTATTTAATTAATTAACCTTTTATTAATTTATTTAATTAAATAATTTTAATTAAATTATTTCAATCTCAAAAAATTTATTACATACATGTATACTTATGTTATCTTAACACTTTAAAATAGCATAACATATAGCAACATATATAATACATGCATATAAGTATTAATTAATTAAATTATTTAATTAGTTTACCTTATTAATAAATTTTAAATTTTGAAACTAAAAGTTTCAAATATTTTGAAATTTTCATTACATTTTCAAACATTTTGAAAACGTTAAATTATAACCTTTTATAATAAACATGGGGCAACCTTTAGCTTCACTTCACTTTTTAGGCCAGGTAGATAACGAGGTAGGACAGGGTACTTGATTACCTAATTCCAATCTTAGACATCACCTTTCTAGACACCGTAATAAGTGCATAAGCTTAATAAGTTAGCCCTAACATGACTAATTTAGATTGCTTGGGCTATTGGGCTCTGATACTATTAAAGAAACTGGGCGAGCCCATAGTGGAAGAAATTGGTGAATTTTAAAAAATTTACCATTTTTGGATAATTAATGGGCCTATGAAGTCTAGATGTATTTAGATCTTATCTTAATTTTATTTAAATAAAATTAGTATTTTATTTAAATAAAAATATTATTTTATTTAATTTATAAATAATGTTTTACTTTAATTTAATGTGTATGTAAATTAAAGTATATTAAATATACTTTTATGTACATATTTATGTGTAATGGAACGAATGTACAAATACATTCATATTGTGAAATATAAGTGTAACATACAAGAAGTGTATATTTATGTAAATAAGCACGAGAAATTTTAGAGAAGGAAAACTTTTGGTTTTCTTTCTCTTGACATGTATAATAAATTGAGGAAAGATAAGGCTATAAATGTAGAGAGAGCAACCCTTATATTTCTCTCTCTTTTTAATTACATTGAATGACATATTAAATGGCATTTACAGTATAATTTGCTATGCCTTTGTTGTCCAAGTTTTTCTTAAGTAATAAAACACACATGTATAATAATTGATAAGTTTACACATACACATGTTAAAATAAGTTTTCCTATGTATATGAGTTTGTCAAAACAAGAATTAACAATTGTAACAAAGGTTTCAATTAAGGAAGAGCTTGAAATTAAATTCTACAGTTTCACAAAAAGGTCAGTTTTGATTTAGAATAAAATAACATAAACACATGTATATCTATATTTATAAATAATTGCAAGTTATGTATTCATTTCAAAATAACACAATATTTATATTGTTGAGACTTGGTTTTGATTCATGACACAAAGCTATCACTACGACATACATATTTGATGACTGCTATGATAAAAAGAGAATATATACTACATGGAGATAAGACATTAAAATAGATGCATCAATTTTTATATTACCTTTTTTTGAGTCTTAGGTCAATTTTGTTAAGTTCTCTCCTCGTTTATCGTATATATTAGCATATATATAATCTTCCTAATGATTTATACATATAAGCATAGAATATATATATATATATATGTATATATATTATCAAAAAAATTTCTTTAAAAATCATATAATATATATATATAAACCTGTGAAAACTATGAAAATTGCACGGAAATCACCAGGTAGGTCAGTCGACTGACCCGTCAATTTTTGTGCAACATGCACAGGTGCATAAGTAAACATATAATACGTTTGAATATCCAGTTAACTGAGCCAGAGGTTCAGTTGACTGAATTTCTACAACAGTTGTTTTCTGTAAAGACACGACTATTTGTGAAGAGTTACGAATCTCTACAAAAAGATTTGGATGGAACACTTCAACCAGAACTCTTCATCAACAGTCGCTGCTCTTTAACATCTATAAATACATACTCTAACTTGATTCCAAATCACCGAATTTACTTATCTTTCTTATCTAACTCTCTGGAATCTACTTCGAACTTTACTTTCAAATATTCTACATTAAAGCAATACTGTACCTTTCTATTCTTCATAAACTTCAAATATATGTATTTATACTCGAGGAGAAGATCATAGGAAGGGTGTACTATAATCAAACTTATTCATGTTATCAGAACACAAAAAGTCAAACAATATTTTGTATTAGTTGAAGTCCTGTTCTGCGGCTCAGGCGTGTGAAGTCCTCTATGGCTGCTAAGGTGAAATCCTGTTCCGTTGCTCAGGTCCTTGTGTGGTTGCTGAAGGGTTGTATAGACATGTTCCTCTAAGTTAAGTGAGGGTTGTTGTTTTAGTGAAATTCCAGAAGGAGTCTGGGACTGGACATAGGACGGAGCTACGAACCGGTATAAAAATTATTGGTGCCATTTTACTTTACTCCTTTTATATTCTGCACGATTTACTGAATAACTATCATCGCTACACTCCATATTATCATATATGCATATTACACAATCCATATCACACTTTTATTTGCTATCAAAGCAAGGTTATCATATAACCGTAACAAAGTTACCTAATAAACTAATAATATGGAAACTAACACTTGTACTTCCATTAACACTAGCTTCATTGAAGGACAATCCATTGCACGTCCGCCACTATTTAATGGCATGAATTATAACTATCGGGCCACATGATTGAGAATATATATGCAAGCACATGGTTTTGATTCATGGAATATAACTCAGACAGAATATATTATTCCTACCGAAGAGTATTCTACTTGGACTAATACACAGAAGCTAGATGCCACAGCAAATGCGAGAACCATGAATATGTTGTTTTGTGCCTTAGAGAAAAATGAGTTTAACCATGTTAGCATTTGCAATACTGCATATGAAATATGGCATACACTCAAAGTTACACATGAAGGAACTAACAAGGTCAAATAAAACAAAATAGCCATGCTCAAGTCAGTTTCAAAACTTTAGGATGAAAGAAAATGAATCTATCAAGATTTTAGCATATCCATCATTTATTAGTAGGACTAGGAGAAAAATATTCAGATTTTGATATTGTATCCAAAATCCTTAACTCTTTAACGGAAGAATGGGAAAGAAAAGTTCTCAATATTGAAGAAGCGAACGATATTTCCAAAATAACTTCGGAAGAGTTAATAGGAAATCTAATGTCATATGAAGTAAATTCGCATGCTAAACGAGTTCAGGCTCAAGATAAAAATAATAAAGCTTTCCATGTGAAATAAGAAGAATCGGATTCATACAAAGACGATCTAGCCTTTATTGCCAAAAACTTCAAGAAATTCTTGAAGTATAGAAACAGAAATAATGGCAAGAGAAGCTCAAACGGTAATAGACAACCGTCTTCATATGTTCTAGAGTGCTTTAACTGTCACAAAAAGAGGCATATGCAGAAGGACTGTCTGGATCAAAAGAAAGAATATCGCAATAAAAGGAAAGAAAAATTCAGAAGAAAAGCTTTCTTAGTTATATGAGATGATTCAGACTCTTCTTCCTCTTCTAAAAGTGAGAGTGACATCGATAATGAACAAGCCAACGTATGCTTTATGGCCAAAGAAAATAAGGTTAGCGATTTAACTTTTTATGATATAATAGAGATAAACTCAGAATTGTTAGATACTTTAAAAAGTCTCAAAAGAAAATATAAAGAGGCTGTTGAAAATCAGAACAAGGCAGAATTCAAAAGAGATATGTTTAAAGACGAGAAGAAAATATTGAAGAAGAACTTGAGAAAACTCAAGAATCGCTTTCAAATGTTAATTCTCAACTGATATTATTGAGTCAAGAAATTGAGACTCAAAAGGAAAAGAATGATGCTCTTGTTTCTGAAAATCATGATTTAAAAACTAATATTAAAATGGTAGAACTATAAAATTCAAGCCTAAAGACCAAACTAGAAGGAATAGCTAAAAACGTTTCAAATTTAAATAAAGGAAGAGAAAATTTATCTATAATTATTGAAAATTCACAACCTGCTAACAATAAAAATGGTTTAGGTTAAAAGAAGAAAGTCAAGAATTCATAATCAAGTAATTTAAACAATGTTAAGTCTAAAACACCCATATCTTCAAAAAGACTAGGGTCTAAAACTATAAATATATGGGTTCCTAAAACTATTAACAAGTTAATAAGGAATAAGTATATTAGATTATTCTTAGAAAACGTTCATAATAATAAGGAGTATATTTGTAAAAGGGATACTAAACCCACTTGGGTTTGGTTTTCCAAGATCTAACTCTTAGGACCGTATTAAAAAGTGGGTACCAACGTTATCTTATATTTTTTGCAGGTCCCGTTCAAGAAGAGAGGAAAATGGATACTTGATAGTGGTTTCTCAAAACACATGACATGAGACAAAGATATGCTGACAAACATTACATACTCAAACGGAGGTTCTATCACTTTTGGAGATAATTCCAAGGGCTATATCATCGGTAAAGGCGATGTTAGCAATTAAGGTACATCTAATTTACCTCTTATTACAAATGTTATATTATTTAAGAATTCAAAACATAATCTATTAAGTATAAGTCAATTATGCGATAAAGGTATTAAAATATCGTTCTCTGAAAATAAATGTAGTATGTTCGATCAAAATCAGAATCTTATTTTCGAAGGAAATAGAGATAAAAACATCTATGTTTTGAATATGAAAGTAAATCATAACTCAGACATGTCTTTAATAGCCAAAGAAAATGATCCCTGGATATGGCACAAACGATTCTGTCATATCAATTTCAAAACTATGAATAAAATTTCTATAACTAATCTCATAAAAGGATTATCAAAGATGAGTTTTAAAATTAATAATATATGTGACGAGTGTCAATTAGGTAAATTAACTAAATCTTCGTTTAAATCTAAGAAAGTCATTTTGACATTACAATCACTTGAATTACTTTATATGGTTTATTTGGACTACCCAAGTTCAATCCATAAATCACAATAAATACATATTTGTAATAGTAGATGATTTTCCTAGATATACATGAACTATCTTTATGAAAAATAAAAGTGATACTTTTGAAAATTTCAAAACAATTGTCAAACAAAATCAAAATTTAAAAAGCACTAAAATTACAAATATCAGAAGTGATCACGGAGGAGAATTCGAAAACAACCTATTTGATAACAATTGTAGAAAGAAAGGAATATTTCATAACTTTTCATTTCCTAGAACTCCATAAAAAATAAACTCTATAAGTATGTGCAAGAACCTTACTAAACGAAAGCACATTACCAAAACATTTTGGGTAGAAGCTGTTGCAACTGCCTGTTATGTATTGAATCATGTTTCTATTAGACCCCTCAATAAGAATGCACCTTACGAACATTTTAGCAGTAGAAAACAAACATATCTTATTTTAAAATATTTGGATCAAAATGTTTTGTATTAAATACCAAAAATCAACTTGGCAAATTCGATTCAAAATTTGATGAAGGTATATTTCTTGGATATTGGAATCGAAGCAAAGCTTATCGAATTTCAATAAATGAACTAAAACTATTGAAGAGACACTCCATATATCTTTTGATAAGAACTCTAAACTTATTTCAAAAATAAATGATGACGATGATTTACTTGATAATAACACGAATATAATAAACAATTCCAAAGAAGATGAAGATATTGTTTATAATTCTAGGGAACATGAAAACATTGTTAATAATTTAGAGAATAGAAATATTACTAATACAATAAGATCTTCTCGAAGTATCTTACGAAATCATCCTACAGAAAATATAATTGGAGAAATAAATTCAAATGTTCGAACTAGAAATCAACTAAATTTAATGGGTCAAGTAGATTTTCTTTCTACTATAGAACCTTAGAATACTAAGGAAGCATCATCCGATGAACATTGGATTATTTCTATGAAAGAAGAACTAAATCAGTTTGAACAAAATGAAGTTTAAGAACTAGTACCCAGACCGATTGATTAGACTGTTATAGGAACTAAATGGGTTTATAAATATGGAGCGGACGAATTAGGAAATATAACTAGAAACAAAGTGATACTAGTAACACAAGGTTATAACCAAGAAGAAGGAATAGACTACGAAGAAAAGTTTCCTCCAGTCGCTAGACTAGAAGTAATACGAATCTTATTGGCATACGCATGCTTTAATAACTTTGGACTCTATCAAATGGATGTTAAAAGTGTATTTTTAAATGTTTATATTAAAGAAAATGTTTTTGTTGAACAAACCCATTTATTTGTTCATGAAAAATATCTGGATCATGTCTATAAACATAAGAAAGATTTATAGTATGAACGTCTTGAAAGCTATATAATTGAATCAGGATTCGAAATAGGAAAAGTAGATCAAACATTATTCACAAAACATTCAAAACCAAGAAGATTGTGTATGGAGTTTAGTTTGTGGAAAACTGGTATTTTTCTCGTTAGATCGAATGGCTTACATTTTAAGATCTGAAAATGATGTTATTGAATTAAGCAATGTTGATTGTGATATGGTCATTCGTGACCATATAAGTCATTTATTTTTAGAAGACGATATGCACCAAATGCAGTCTAGTCCTTAAGGCCAAAGGCTAGAATTATACACCGTGCATTAATGAAAATCGTAACACCGTGAACTGGAAGTTATGAACTTTTTTATGAACACAACTTCAAAGACTTATATGCCATCTTCAAAAATATCAAAGTTAATTGGCTTCGGTTAATTCTTGATGAGTTCTTAAGCTTTTACAATGGTCGAATGAATGTCATCTACTCTGGTGAGTATATTATGTGCTTGCTAAAAGAATGTGAGATTCCAGAACCTGACTCTCCGGTTTCTACCATCAGCTACTTAAACTCTCATACTTTGGCATTAATGAAGCTATCAGTTGCTCGACCTCTTCCTATCATTACTTTTGAAGAATGGACTCAATGAAAATTACCTCAAGATCAACCACAAAAACAACAAGGCAAAGCATCTCCCCGTCTAACTCGCCAAAGATCAATTATTCGTCAACAAGATGAAATCTTGATTCCTAATCCAGGCTTCCTCCACGTGAGTCTATTTCCATGACATGCAATAACCAACAAATTCTTCAATCCCATATCACTAAAGTTGACGAAAAGCTTGATAAAATTAAAGGATTTTTACAAAGTTATGGCAAGCTATCTCGTGTTCATCCGGCACTTCCACAGCTACACTAGGTGATCCGGATAAGCAACTCGTCTTCACTTGGTCTTCCTCTTTCAATGATCAGGCAAGTAGTAGCGACAACGGTAGAGATGGAGGCGATGGTGGTGGTCAAACATCGCATAGTGATAGGGGTAAGTATAAATGGAATAAGTTGTTACTTTTGTTATATTATAAAAACATTAATCTTTATTTCACAACGATATGGATTTTTAAATAGCCACTCTTTTCTTATTATTTCAAGACTCTTGTTTATGATATTTTAATGTATGGATGTTCGGTTCCTTCATAATATCTATTTATACATCATACTTTTATATTCTTTATTCCTTTTTATCGATCACAAAAGGGGAGAATTATTATCACTAACTTTAAGAATGCAAGATATAGATCGTCAAAGATTCAGGTGGAGTAAGTATTTATATTATATATACAGTCAAAACCTATATCTATTTACAATTTGTCATCAATCAAAAAAGGAGAGATTGTTGGGACTTGGTTTTGATTCATGACACAAAGCTATCATTACGACATACAGATTTGACGACTGCTATGACAAAAAGAGAATATACATTACATGGAGACAAGACATCAAAATCGATGCATCAATTTTTATATTATCTTTTTTTGAGTCTTATGTTAATTTTGTTAAGATCTCTCCTCGTTTAACATATATATTAGCTCATACATAATCTTCCTAATGATTTATACATATAAACATAGAATATATATATATTATCAATTTTTTTAAAAAAAAAATCATATATATATATATATTTAAAACATGTAAAAACTGTGCAAATTGCACAGAAATCACCAGGTCAGTCGACTGACTTGTCAATTTCTTTGCAATATGCACATATGCACAAATAAACAGATATACGTTCGAACATCCAGTCGACTGACCTAGAGGTTCAGTTGACTGAATTTCTACAGCAGCTATTTTCTAAAAAGACACGACAATTTATGAAGAGTTACGAATCTCTACAAAAAGATTTGGACACAACACTTCAATCGAAACTCTTCATCAACAGTTGCTGCTCCTTAACATCCATAAATACATACTTTAATTTGATTCTAAGTCACCGAATTTATTTATCTTTCTTATCTAGCTCTCTTGAATCTACTTGCAACTATACTTTTAAATATTCTGCATTAAAGCAATATTATACCTTTCTATTCTTCATAAACTTCAAATATATATATATACACACACACACTCAAGTAGAAGATCATAGGAAGGGTGTACTAAAAGCAGACTTATCCGTGTTATCAGAACGCAAAAAGTCAAGCAATATTTTGTATTTGTTGAAGTATTGTTCTATTGCTCAGGCGCGTGATGTCCTCTTTGCCTGCTGGGGCGAAATCCTGTTCTGCTGCTCAGGTCCTTGTTCGGCTGCTCAAGGGTTGTATAGACCTGTTCCTTCGGGTTAAGTAAGGGTTGTTGTTTTAGTGAAATTTCAGAAGGAGTCTGGGACTGGACGTAGGACGGAGCTCTAAACCAGTATAAAAATTCCTGGTGTCATTTTACTTTACTGCTTTTATATTCTGCACTATTTACTGAATAGCTATCATCACTACACTCTGTATTATCATATATCCATATTACACGATCCAAAGCACACTTTCATACACACACACACACACACACACACACACATATGAAGATTGCAACTTAAGTAACATATATGTTTAAATTTAATGCTAACAAAATGATTCAATCTTTTAATCTTATGTATGAAATAAAAGTATTCAACTTTACATAAATGACCACCTATGAATTCTAAAACAAAATGAAAATTTTACTTTTATGACTAAAACAAATTAAAATTAAATCATTTTGGAAATTAACTATGCCATAGATTTACTGTATTAAACCACCAACAAATATAGTTATTAATGTTCATGTATTCAGATGTTACAAAATTTTATATACAACATTACAACATAATAAGATATTTTCACATTCCTTCATTTTAAAATTCTAAAATAATGACAAAAAAATATCGACAACTTAGGCATATACAAATTTATTGTATGATAAATCAAATATGACAATACAAAAGGGACACATAATAAAATAGATAAGAGATTTGAAGTCAATCATAATAAACACATAGTCAATGGATATGTAAATAAGAAGAGATTCAAATTAAATTTACATAATGATCATATAATTAAATGAGATGATCAAAATGAGATCTAAGTTATATTGCAAGATGAATATACAAGATAGAAGAGATATAATATGAATAAACCTAAACCTTTTAAACATGTTGAGATAGAAGATATATAATATGAATAAATCTGGACCATTCCAACATAATGTGTACACAAATAAACGAAATTAGAATTACCAAAAATACATCTAAGATTCGCACCTGGAACGATGAATTAAATCTACTAGATACAGAAATCAACCTCCAGATGTTGCAAGGATCAAGAGGAATAAACCACTTTTTCTAATTTATTTTATTAGTATTTGATTTTAGGAATAATTGAAGCCGAGGAAGATCTCATATTGTAATGACCCATAATTTCAGTCATTTGAAATTCGTATGTTTAATTTATTTTAAATATTCACAAGTAAAATTTATAGGTCGAACAAATTATATTTTGAATATCCAGATTCAATTGGATAATTAAATTTGTAATTTAATATTTGAAATTGCCGAAATAATTGAAAATTGATTTTAAATGTGAATAAAAAAGATTTATAAAGTTGAATTAAACTCTATTTGAATTAGAATGATGTTAGTAAACTTTTGAAATTGAATTAAAAGTTAGATTATAGAAATTGAATGTGTTAATATTAAATTGACGAGTAAAAATAGTCATTTTTCATAGTCTTGGATATCGATGAAACCAGTTTCATTGAATTCGTAATGTTATATTATCATTGGATTTCAAATTTTGTGTCAATCAGATTTACGGTATGTCCGGGGCAACCCAAAACATTTTGAAATTTATTTAAGTGAATTTTAAATTTAAATAATTCAACTCGAAAACCAATCTTCCAAATACGATCAAATTGGTTTTCGACATGTATATTCCATTGTGTTCAGAATAGGGGTAAAACATTATAAATGCTAGGAAGCACGTCGTTTCGAGTTCGGAAAATTTTTGGGTGAATAGTGTTGCGAGAATTTTCTATAGAAGGACCTGATTTTTTCTATTTTCATTAAAACCTAATTAGGGTTTACAGCTGCCTCTAATATATTCATTGGCCGGAAAATCATCATTTTTCTCCCTCAATATCCCACGATCCGCTCACTTTCATCAAAATCTCTCAACTACAAAAATATAGAGGGCGACGAGATCGATAAATCCAAGGGTGGTGATCGTTTATAGAGGCTTGGATCATTGGCAAATCAAGCTCAAGCGGCTTATGTTCGTACGTGTTTTTCTAGATGATATGGCGAGCGAGTTCGACTATTCTCCTATCGATGGTAGAGCTCACGAAGGTCTTCTTGTTGGTAGGCCCTGATCATCTTCAAGTTGATCGAAATGGTCGTGTTAATTGATGGCAAGGTGGCAGCTTATGGGTTAGGTGCGTGCGTAAGGGACGAAGGGGAAGAAAATGAAAAATCACAGCAGAGATCTAGGTTTTGGAAATTGTACGGCCACGATAAAAGGTCAAATAAAAATAAAAGTAATTTGTAAATTATTATATAATAAACCAAGTAAACTTAAAAAATGTATAACTTTTTCATACGAGGTCCATTTTTGACGAAACAGATTGCATTGGGTCCGTATTAGCGAACACTACATTTTATAACAGGTATGGGGTTGACTGGAGCTAGTATAAATTTTGGGTAAAATTAAACGCTGGTTTAATTTTATTCAGAACAAAACACTGCAACTGCTATTGGAATCAATGTTTGTACAACTCGCTCTTTATGACTCACTGATAATTTTATATAAGTGGGAATAAAATTTATTTATGATAATTGATGATTTTTTTGGATGATATATGATATATTATATATATTGATTGGTATTTGGACATATTCCTGCATATTGGAGCATATGAGACCCTATACGTTCCTCTGTATGAGCGGATGACCCTTTTACGCACGTCTGCCTCAAAGCGGACATTGTACATATATTTCTATTATGTATATTTGTTATAGGTGATAGGTTGAAGGGATCCAACTAGATTCCTCACTAGTATTGGTTTTATTTACAAATATTGTGAAATATTATGTTATCATGTGACCGTTGATGTTTTGGTTGCCATGATTGATGTATTTAGTGCTTTGCAACATTGGGCCTATTTTCGGAAAATAAAAAATGATAAAATGGTTATTTCAGATTAAAAATGATTTTAAAATGATTGTGGAAATATACGTTTTATTGAATTTTTGAATAGTAAAGAAAATGAATTTATTTAAAAAAAATAAATGTTATAATTTTATGTCATAAAAATTATGATTTTTGGGAAAAGCAATCAAAATGTGATTTTTGAAATATGGAGTTAAATATTTTGTAAAATTTAGTAAATTGGGATTTATGGAATTATTACAAATGGTTGTATATAAGATTTATAAAATTGAATTTTTATAAATAAAAATGATGGATCTATTAACTAGTTTTATAAGTGTTTAAAATAAAGTTATAAATGGATTGGATAAGTGAATAAGATTTACGAATTGTGATGTTAGAATGGAATTTGTAAATAAATGATTTATAAGCAATTAACTTATAAATTGGATTTTTGAATGTAAATGAGATATAAATAGAATTTGTTAATTAAGGGATTTCATAAATTGAAGTTACTATAAAATAATAAATGGAATTTGATTTTGTATATGTAAGTTTTTATAATATACAAATGAAATTTATAAACATTGTTTCATAAATCCAAAATCAATTGAATTTGATAAGTTAAAATATGGAAGTTTATTAAAGGTTTATGTCCACGATTATGGATATTGGATAATCCTTTAATAAATATGTAGAAGTAATAAATTTGGTGAGAGAATTAAATCCACGATTTTGGATAGTGGATTATCCTTTAATAATTGTGTAGAAATATTGGATTTGGTAAATGAATTATATTCACGATTTTGGACAATGAATAATATTTTAAATTAAATGAGTGTTTTAGGAAGTTATATTTTTAAATGGAGTATAATGATTTGAAGATGTTTTAAAATGTGTTAAATATCGAAACCATAGATTTCAACATTCATTGTTGAAATAGACGTTTCGAGAAATAAGGAAATGATGGACTATAACACTATTGTTATAGTAAATGATTTTAGAAAGAAAATGTTTTGTACAGTATGTGGGATTTATATATCTATCTAATTATCGAATCCCTATAGTAATGATTTTGGGTTGTCATAATGATTTTTTACGCAACATTCGTTTTGACCCGAATAAATGTGTTTAAAAGAATCTTTCCTTAAAGAATAATATATATACTTAATCGTGATTTAAGAATATGTAATATTTCCTAAGTGTTGAAAATAAATTGATTTGTGAATTACTTATTATAAAATAAGTATATGGAAATGTTTTCCAATTTAAAATTTGAAATGGTTTTTGAGAATATATCCTTTTTAAAGATAATTTGAAGTGAATATTTTGAAAAATGACTTAATTAATAAAAGGTTTATTAAAAGGGCCTGGTGATTGTATATGGTGCTAAATATTTGTTCATTTACATTGATAGTTAAATAACCGACTATCAAATTTGGCCACTTTTAATTCCTCGACTTGATATGGGAATATTTTAGTCATACACTTAGTATGTAGCCTTCTGTGTAGGCTTGATTATCGTTTGTCTTAAGGATGTTGATTCGTGTAGTGCAGAGTATTACTCCAATCTATTGAGCTTCCTTCTTGGCCGAAGGATAGCAAGTTGAAAGTTAGAGACGTGATAAGTCTATGAGATTTAGTTTCTGTGTGAGGTTGAGAAACACTTTTGCGTTGTTGGTGCGAAGAGACCGGGATCAGATTTATCTGAAAACCACTTCGGGCCAACATATATTTTTAGATTGTGTAGATTGTGATGATATTGATTTTTGTGGATTTTTATAGTGGAAGCGTGACATCCCGGAAATTTGGGGCAATATCAATTTAATAATCTACATTGAAAATTAAATTGATTTGATAATATTTGAACTGATTTAATAATCTTCCTTTAAACAAATATTTAACTGATAATTTATCTGTTAAAAGCTAATTTAAATTGTTTCTATTTATAATGTATGTATATATGTATATATATTGGTATATATTATAAATAGATCAATTTTGTTTTTAAAATTTAATAGATAAAATTTTATTTTTCTAATTCTATTATTTTTGATAATTTGGGAATTTAATATTGTATAAATAATAATATGATCTTAATAATACTCATGATAATTTGTTTAAAAGTATTATAGCATAGGTTTAAAATTTAAATAAAAGATTGTTTTGGTTCTTTTTACTTCAACTTTATAAAATAAGTAATTTATTTATGTAATGATTTCATTTATGAATCATATTAAATTAATAATGAGTGATTTTTAAACAATAACAATAATGCAATATTTTTATAAATAGATTTTAATATAAAATAAATTGTTATTTTAAATTCATTTATATATATATAAGTATTTTGGGAAGCTATGGCTTGTAGATTTAAAATGAAGTAAACTTTATAAATATTAAACTTAAAAATAAATCAAATGTATGATATTTAACATAAGTAAATGACATAATAAAATATCTATGAACTTAAAAGAGAAAATAAATAAATAAATAAAATAAGTAGTATAACAAAGAATTATATAAGTTTGAAATAATAAGAAGTAAATTTAGTATTGATAATTTAAGTTTAAAATAATAAGTGTAATAATAACAAGCACTTGTATTAGAAATAAAATTTAATACATAAGTAAAGTTTATAATTAGTAACTGGAATAAGTTAAGAACAAAATAAAGTAAGAAAATAAATAAATATGTAGGCAGTAAAGTGTGCAGGCTGAAAACAAATGAGAAGAGTTTAGAAATGTTGCCTGAAAATTTAAGAATACAAAGTAAAATAAATATAAGCAAAGCAAAAAAATAAACAAAGTAAGAATACAGCTAAAGAAATATATGCAGGCAAGAATATAAACATGTAAATTAAAATGCAAAGCTAAGAAAAGGAAAGAAACATGTAATCATATCTGTACTATGATTATGTTGGCAATTTAACAAAACAAAATAAAAATGCAAGTAGCCTGTGAATAAAGATGCAGGCAAGAAAAGAATGCAATAGCCAAGGACAAAGAAAATGCAAAGTAAAGTTATCTTAGAAATGAAGGCAAGTAAAAGTATGTAACCTGTAAAGTAAAAAAAATAAAAAAAATAAAAAATCAGACAAGAATCTTATATGAAGTTTAGATATGCTGCTAAGAAAAGAACCAACATACACAAAAAGAAGATAAGTATGAAACATCAAGTACATTAGCATTAAATGTTTCATTATCTCAGCTAACTATTGAGTCAATTCGAAATGTATAAAAATACTTTCATCCTCCTTTTAAAAAAAATCTTGCCTGATAAAACAAAATAAAGTAAAGCTTGCACTAGTAAAAGCCTACACCCTTTACAAACTTATATTTCTATATATATACATGTTCTTATTTCGATTTGTTCTCCAAGTTTAGCAAACCAGAAAATAATAGTTAGCATTCTCATTTTTTATAAACTCAAACATCATTCAAATAAACAACATACAACAACAAAAGCTAGAAGATTAGTAGGAAGATCAAAGCCAGCATGCATGAAGTTCTTTTTAAAAAAAAATTAGTTTTTAAGCTACATGCAACTCAAGTTTAAGGTTTTCAAATCAAAGTTTGCATTCCATTTTAACATCTTCAAAGCCAAACCTGTAATCATTTCCAAACAATTCAGCATCTCAGTTCCAAAGCAAAAGATTTCAGTTTACAGATTTCAAGTTCAAATCTGTTTTCAAGTTTTCAAAAGCTCTGTTCATCATCTATCAGGTGAGTAACATTTTTTGTTAAACTCAAATATTAATATGGTTGCTTTATTTATATCTGAAACAAGTTTGCATGTGTATATATTTGGGAATATCTCTGTGTATTTTTGGGATGTATGATGTATATGTGTTTGTAAATACCTGAGGATCATCTCTGTTCTAAAATTTCAAACCCAGATTAGTTTAAGAATCTTTACTGTCTGATCAGTTTATTGTTAGGACTCAGAATCAAGATGAAACTTGATTGTTTGGTTATAAAGATGATGTTAAAATTTTATTAAGCTAAACAAAATTCAAATTTTGCCCTGGAAAGATAGTAAGACAGTATAAACTCAAGATTTGATGAAACTCAAACTTCATAATTACTTAGTTCAGGCATATAAACTAAAACACTAAACAAAAACTTGATTTTTAAAATTACAATCACTATTTTCAATAAAGCATTGAAGGTGCAGTTTGGGTTTGTTCTATTTTTGCTTTTCAAGTCGCCGGAGTCGGTCTCGTTGATCAGAGGGGTTGAGGTTGTGCGAGGGGGTGGAGAAGCTTGCCGAGGTGATGGGAAAAATAGTAGGAGGTAGTCACGGCCACGGTGGCGACTGTGGTGGTTGAGTTTTGTTGCTAAACCTAGTTTAGCCGTGCTGGAGAAACAAGTGCATTGTGAGGTCACTGGAGCATCGAGTGCCATGGGGGTTTGGGGAATGGTCGTTGAAGTATTGATGAAGCTATGGCCGGAGTCTCTGATGATATGGTGGTCGGAGTTTGAAGTGCGGCGTGAGGTTCCTGGTTTGGGTGGAGACCTGATCGCGTTTCCAGGTTTGGGCAACTAACGCAATTTTCATTCGGGATGTAGCAATGGTTTTGGATGATCGTGAAGTCATCTGGAGATGGTTGCCGATGAGATGGAGGTCTGGTGGGAGGTCGGAGTTGATCAAAGTCACGGTGCATGTGCACCGTGTACTTTTGTTTTCTGGTGGAAGGTCTTGAAACCGGTGAAGGTTGGGATGTTTGTGGGGTTTTTGAACTCGAATTTTACTCGGGTTGAATCATATTTTTACTCGAAGTTTTTGGGGTTGAGACTCGAAGCAAGGTGGGAGGCTCGAGAAAATGCTTGTTACAGGTTCCAGAACCTGATCAATTTCCTGAAGCTTAACATTAAATTATAACAAAGTTGAACTAAGTTAAAATAAAAGTTAAGTATAAATTCAAGTTTAAATTCAGTTTGAATTTGAATTTAAGTTTATTTTTAAATTCAAATTATAAAACTTTTAAGTGTTTAAAGGCGGGTTTTCAGGTTTAAAAACTTGACAGGTTTTCAAAATTTTAATTAATTTAAGGTTTGGAAAACAGAATTTAAACTGTGATTTAAATTCAAAAATTTAAAGTATAAATTCAGATGAACATTTGAATCTTAAGGTTTTAAAATAGATTTGTATTTGAAACTCAAGTCATAATTCAAGTTTTTAAAGGGAAGTTTAAATCAAAACTTTAAATCAAAGTTAAATTATTGGATTCAAGTTCTTCTTGTATTCAAATCTAAGAACTTAATCAGTTTTAAATCTGAATATTATAAAAACAAGTATAAATCAAATAGTTGTTAACAGGAATTGGTTTCAAATAAATAATTGAACTTTAAATTGGATAAATGCTTAAAAGAATAACCATTTTGAATCTCATATCAAAATGTAATATAAAATTTAGATTCAAATGCGAAATGTTTTACACTTTAATGATAATGAAATCATTTATAAACAAATGGATTATCTTATAGATAATTAAGATATTAAAGTGATTTAATTAGTAAGTTAATCAAAGAATGACTTATTTATCTAATTTGAAATTAATGAATTAGAATTAGAAATTAATTAAGGAAGTAATTAAAGAAATGTGATTAGTTAATTGAGACAATTAACTAATGATTATTAAATAATTAATTAATGCGATTAATTTTGATAATTAATTAGATTAATTAATTTAGATAATCTATTCTAATTTGTTAAATGAAATTACTTGGTGAAAGTAATTAAGGGACTAATTACTTATTGTAATTAATTGAGATAAGTGATTAATTTTAAGTTAATTAATTTGGTTAATTAATTTAAGGAAATCATTTGATAAATTGATAAGTATAATTACTTAGTGTATTCAATGGAGCAGAATTTACTTAAGAAGTAATGAACGTTAATTACTGAATGTAATTAATGAAAATAATGTGTTAATAAAGTAATTTAGATAATTACTTTTATAATTAATCTTGGGATTAGTTAGTGGAGATAATTAATTATGGGAATAATTAATTTATTTATATGAGTAATTAAGGATAGTTAATTACTGGGTGATATTAATCAAACGTGATTAATAATTGTGTTTAATTAAAGGTTAATCACTTAATGTGATTAATAAAGTAATTTAATCTAAATTAGAGATCATTAATTCATATAATTAATGATGTAATTAAGAATTGGATAATTAATAAATAATTTATAATGTGAAGATTAATTTAGGAAATTAATTAAGCATAAATGTAATTAATATAAATAAAGTAATTAAATGTTACTTTCTATAAATAATTTAGGATAATTAATTTGTAAAATTTATTAAAGACTAATTACTTATTGTAATTAGAAACTGATTAAGCTAATTTGTTTAATCAAGGTGGATATTTAGAAGATGGTTAATTAATTTGATTTATAATTAATTGATGGCAAGATTTATAGATGAAGTTAGAGATTGAAGTAGTTAATTTAATTCATTTTAAATTAATTACAAATGGTATGATTATAAATCATTGCTTATGGATGAATGATATTGATATTTCATTTGATGGTTGTGATCTGACATGAATAATATCTATGTGTCATGGATGCTTGATTTAAATATGATAATATTTGGTTATCTGTTTAAAATTAAATATTTATTCTCTGTTTATGAGATTATCTGTGATTATTTACTATGATATTATGAATTATCCATCTGTGTGTATGTTGATTATATTGAATTAAACTGTTAAGACTAAATAGACAACTTGTTCTTAAAAGACACGTTTTGGATTTCGATGAGGCCGGGATCGGATACGGTTTTGATTGTATTACCCACTTTTGTGGCTAGTAGCTGGAATTTAATCATGTAACAATTTCGGCTATTTTCTATTTACTTGAAAACCCTAGACCTATTATAATATCACAGAATTTCCTATCAAATGTTTTGGTTAGCGTAAGGTAAAAACTTTTCCATGTTTATGTGTGGGAAGTCTTACGTGATACCTTTTGTTTTCAAAAGATTTTCAAAGTTAAGCAACTTTAACCTGTTACTCATACCAGACCCATGTCTGACCCGGAGTTTATTTTTGTTTTTTCATAAACTCTCGGGTACCCAAAATTTTTACGGGTAGCCAAGGGATTCAGGTTAGCTTTGACGAATTTTGGAGGAGCAATGGAGCAGGTGCTTCAGCGTTGTAGATATATATATAGTTCCGCTGTGTTGGTATCTCTGAGTCTTATTGTCTGAGCTGTAATGTATTGAGGTGGGTTAACTAGACAGGTGTTTATAACTGTCTAGTATGTGATGTATTGTCTGTATAACTCTGATTGATGTTGTATATTATGTAAATATTTATGTGGTTATTATATTTTATTCGTTCCGCTGTGAGATTCTGGTGTTGTTGTTCTTTCTTCTCTATCTTTTCTATTTTCTCATCCCTTTCTTTCTTAAAGACGATACGTCTTCCTGGGCGTAGGAGGGTGGGTCGTCACAGTTGGTATCAGAGCGCTAGGTTGAGCGAATACCTAGGCTCATGAGTAATTTCTTTCTTTCTTGAGAGAGCGTATTTGTAATTTTGATATATATATATATATATATATATATATATATTTCTACCTATTGTTGGGTTACCTGTTCGGGTTTTCCAATAAGCTATAAAGGTAGATAGGGTGGTGGTGTGTGTAACACAACTACCAATGATCGGAGTTTGAATGTTTGAGGTTGGAAGTATATTTATCGAAACTGTAGACCTATTACCGTTTCAAGTAAACTTTGGGTGGTGTAAGGATTTCATTGATCTCTGAAGGAAACCTGTTAAGGTTCGGAGTTCATTTTGAAGTGTAGTTTGATTAAGCTAGAGTTTGGATCTGTCGGTTGGGCAGAAGAAAATCATGATATTTTGATACATCAAGGTATAGTAGCTGTGTGATGAGACACAGTGACGATGGATGTCTCCGAAGATGTTTCTTTGGGACAAGTTAATGAAGTGTATCTGTTCAATGTTGTCGCTGTGTTCAGTTGGGTGTTCCTGTTTGCTTTGGAGTCCGAGTTTCTCGAAGAGCTTTGGATTAGGAGGTTTTCTGGCTTAGCAGTTTTTCTTGAGGTAATTTCAGAAGTAGTAGAGTAGTTCCATTTCTTCGATGGATTGGCCATATAAGCGTAAGCTGTTCTGTTTGGTAATGAGAGAGCAGTATTTTTGGAATTAGGCTAAATTGATCGCAAAAGTGACTTGCGATAGTTTGAATGTTCTTTTGTGTTTCAGAATTTTTCTTGATGTCTTCTAGATGTCAGAATTTGGTCAGCATCTGGAGACTAAGTTTGGTATCGACTGGATTCCAGGAGTGGTACTGATGATTCAGCTTAGTAATAGGATGATTTTTGAGTTGGTGAAGTAACTCGGATTTTGGAGGAACTTTAGAATTTTCTTTTTGATCAGTGAACTTTATTTTTGGAATATGTTGACCAGTCTATGCTTGAGTTCATCATCAGCATTTTCATCTGCTCAGCCAGAGTTGCGCAGTGGAAGCATGGTGGTAGCTGTTTTAGTTTGGAAGAAATTGGATATTGCAATGTTTGGATTAGAGAGTTCTACAGGAAATTTTTCAGAATCTGAGGCCAGATTGGAGTGCACCTATTTTATCTCTTCCAGATGAGAGAAGTGGGTTTTGTTTTCTAATTTGGAGTAGAGTTTGTGTTCTGAGTTTGGTTGATCTTGGGGAGATCATTTTGTTGGATTGTTATTGGTCCAGTTTATTTCTAGGAGCATCAGCAAGAGTTGAGCTGATCGGGAAAGATGAAGGAAGCCCAGGATTGTCCGAGGAGTTTTGTGGATAAGATACGAAGGAATTTGGATTTCAAAGTCGGAGATTTGATTTTGGATAAGTGTTTGGTCTTCAGGATTGGATTGTCAGTTTGGATAACTGGAATTCGTTTGTGTTTCACGTATCTCTGAGGGAGCACGTGCAAGATTTATTTCTGATTATAGAGCCAGCAATTCAGGAAGTTTTGGATGTCGATTCAGACTTGTCTATAGTCTGATACCCTGTCTTGTTTGTAGATCTGGACAAGTAGAAGTTCTGTAGCTTAGTAATATTGATTATTTGGATTCTATAGAGCGAGTAACCCGGTATTTATTACTTGGGGAAAACTCGAGAGAATTCTATCCTGATTTTGTCTGGATAGTTAGGTTTGTTTGTTTGGATAAATTGGTTGCTACAGTTGTTAGCATATGATTAATATATGCTTGTGTTTTTAAAATAAATATTTAATTGGATTATTAAATTACCTTTGTTTTAAATTTCGGGGACGAAATTCTTTTAAGGGGGGAAGAATGTGACATCCCGGAAATTAGGGGCAATATCAATTTAATAATCTACATTGAAAATTAAATTGATTTGATAATATTTGAATTGATTTAATAATCTTCCTTTAAACAAATATTTAACTGATAATTTATCTGTTAAAAGCTAATTTAAATTGTTTCTATTTATAATGTATGTATATATGTATATATATTGGTATATATTATAAATAGATCAGTTTTGTTTTTAAAATTTAATAGATAAAATTTTATTTTTCTAATTCTATTATTTTTGATAATTTGGGAATTTAATATTGTATAAATAATAATATGATCTTAATAATACGCAAGATAAATTTAATTTGTTTAAAAGTATTCTAGCATAGGTTTAAAATTTAAATAAAAGATTGTTTTGGTTCTTTTTACTTCAACTTTATAAAATAAGTAATTTATTTATGTAATGATTTCATTTATGAATCATTTTAAATTAATAATGAGTGATTTTTAAACAATAACAATAATGCAATATTTTTATAAATAGATTTTAATATAAAATAAATTGTTATTTTAAATTCATTTATATATATATATATAAGTATTTTGGGAAGCTATGGCTTGTAGATTTAAAATGAAGTAAACTTTATAAATATTAAACCTAAGAATAAATCAAATGTATGATATTTAACATAAGTAAATGACATAATAAAATATCTATGAACTTAAAAGAGAAAATAAATAAATAAATAAAATAAGTAATATAACAAAGAATTATATAAGTTTGAAATAATAAGAAGTAAATTTAGTATTGATAATTTAAGTTTAAAATAATAAGTGTAATAATAACAAGAACTTGTATTAGAAATAAAATTTAATACATAAGTAAAGTTTATAATTAGTAACTGGAATAAGTTAAGAACAAAGTAAAGTAAGAAAATAAATAAATATGTAGGCAGTAAAGTGTGCAGGCTGAAAACAAATGAGAAGAGTTTAGAAATGTTGCCTGAAAATTTAAGAATACAAAGTAAAATAAATATAAGCAAAGCAAAAAAATAAACAAAGTATGAATACAGTCTGTAAAGAAATATATGCAGGCAAGAATATAAACATGTAAATTAAAATGCAAAGCTAAGAAAAGGAAAGAAACATGTAATCATATCTGTACTATGATTATGTTGGCAATTTAACAAAACAAAATAAAAATGCAAGTAGCCTGTGAATAAAGATGCAGGCAAGAAAAGAATGCAATAGCCAAGGACAAAGAAAATGCAAAGTAATGTTAGCTTAGAAATGAAGGTAAGTAAAAGTATGTAACCTGTAAAGTAAAAAAAAATAAACAAAATAAAAAATCAGACAAGAATCTTATATGAAGTTTAGATATGCTGCTAAGAAAAGAACCAACATACACAAAAAGAAGATAAGTATGAAACATCAAGTACATTAGCATTAAATGTTTCATCATCTCAGCTAACTATTGAGTCAATTTGAAATGTATAAAAATCCTTTCATCCTCCTTTTTAAA
This sequence comes from Allium cepa, assembly GCA_030765085.1. NCBI lineage: Eukaryota > Viridiplantae > Streptophyta > Magnoliopsida > Asparagales > Amaryllidaceae > Allium > Allium cepa. The sequence goes on along the minus strand of CM060939.1, from coordinate 771,552,040 downwards.
AAAATCTTGCCTGATAAAACAAAATAAAGTAAAGCTTGCACTAGTAAAAGCCTACACCCTTTACAAACTTATATTTCTATATATATACATGTTCTTATTTCGATTTGTTCTCCAAGTTTAGCAAACCAGAAAATAATAGTTAGCATTCTCATTTTTTATAAACTCAAACATCATTCAAATAAACAACATACAACAACAAAAGCTAGAAGATTAGTAGGAAGATCAAAGCCAGCATGCATGAAGTTCTTTTAAAAAAAAAACAGTTTTTAAGCTACAAGCAACTCAAGTTTAAGGTTTTCAAATCAAAGTTTGCATTCCAGTTTAACATCTTCAAAGCCAAACCTGTAATCATTTCCAAACAATTCAGCATCTCAGTTCCAAAGCAAAAGATTTCAGTTTACAGATTTCAAGTTCAAATCTGTTTTCAAGTTTTCAAAAGCTCTGTTCATCATCTATCAGGTGAGTAACATTTTTTGTTAAACTCAAATATTAATATGGTTGCTTTATTTATATCTGAAACAAGTTTGCATGTGTATATATTTGGGAATATCTCTGTGTATTTTTGGGATGTATGATGTATATGTGTTTGTAAATACCTGAGGATCATCTCTGTTCTAAAATTTCAAACCCATATTAGTTTAAGAATCTTTACTGTCTGATCCATTTATTGTTAGGACTCAGAATCAAGATGAAACTTGATTGTTTGGTTATAAAGATGATGTTAAAATTTTATTAAGCTAAACAAAATTCAAATTTTGCTTTGGAAAGATAGTAAGACAGTATAAACTCAAGATTTGATGAAACTCAAACTTCATAATTACTTAGTTCAGGCATATAAACTAAAACACTAAACAAAAACTTGATTTTTAAAATTACAATCACTATTTTTAATAAAGCATTGAAGGTGCAGTTTGGGTTTGTTCTATTTTTGCTTTTCAAGTCGCCGGAGTCGGTCTCGTTGATCAGAGGGGTTGAGGTTGTGCGAGGGGGTGGAGAAGCTTGCCGAGGTGATGGGAAAAATAGTAGGAGGTGGTCACGTCCACGGTGGCGACCGTGGTGGTTGAGTTTTGTTGCTTAACCTAGTTTAGCCGTGCTGGAGAAACAAGTGCATTGTGAGGTCACCGGAGCATCGAGTGCCATGGGGGTTTGGGGAATGGTCGTTGAAGTATTGATGAAGCTATGGTCGGAGTCTCTGATGATATGGTGGTCGGAGTTTGAAGTGCGGCGTGAGGTTCCAGGTTTGGGTGGAGACCTGATCGCGTTTCCAGGTTTGGGCAACTTACTCGATTTTCATTCGGGATGTAGCAATGGTTTTGGATGATCGTGAAGTCATCTGGAGATGGTTGCCGATGAGATGGAGGTCTGGTGGGAGGTCGGAGTTGATCAAAGTCACGGTGCATGTGCACCGTGTACTTTTGTTTTCTGGTGGAAGGTCTTGAAACTGGTGAAGGTTGGGATGTTTGTGGGGTTTTTGAACTCGAATTTTACTCGGGTTGAATCATATTTTTACTCGAAGTTTTTGGGGTTGAGACTCGAAGCAAGGTGGGAGGCTCGAGTAAATGCTTGTTACAGGTTCCAGAACCTGATCAATTTTCTGAAGCTTAACTTTAAATTATAACAAAGTTGAACTAAGTTAAAATAAAAGTTAAGTATAAATTCAAGTTTAAATTCAGTTTGCAATTTGAATTTAAGTTTATTTTTAAATTCAAATTATAAAATTTTTAAGTGTTTAAAGGTGGGTTTTCAGGTTTAAAAACCTGACAGGTTTTCAAAATTTTAAATAATTTAAGGTTTGGAAAACAGAATTTAAACTGTGATTTAAATTCAAAAATTTAAAGTATAAATTCAGATGAACATTTGAATCTTAAGGTTTTAAAATAGATTTGTATTTGAAACTCAAGTCTTAATTCAAGTTTTTAAAGGGAAGTTTAAATCAAAGTTAAATTATTGGATTCAAGTTCTTCTTGTATTCAAATCTGAGAACTTAATCAGTTTTAAATCTGAATATTATATAAACAAGTATAAATCAAATATTTGTTAACAGGAATTGGTTTCAAATAAATAATTGAACTTTAAATTGGATAAATGTTTAAAAAAATAACCATTTTGAATCTTATATTCAAAATGTAATATAAAATTTAGATTCAAATGCGAAATGTTTTACACTTTAATGATAATGAAATCATTTATAAACAAATGGATTATCTTATAGATAATTAAGATATTAAAGTGATTTAATTAGTAAGTTAATCAAATGACTTATTTATCTAATTTGAAATTAATGAATTAGAATTAGAAATTAATTAAGGAAGTAATTAAAGAAATGTGATTAGTTAATTGAGACAATTAACTAATGATTATTAAATAATTAATTAATGCGATTAATTTTGATAATTAATTAGATTAATTAATTTAGATAATCTATTCTAATTTGTTAAATGAAATTACTTGGTGAAAGTAATTAAGGGACTAATTACTTATTGTAATTAATTGAGATAAGTGATTAATTTTAAGTTAATTAATTTGGTTAATTAATTTAAGGAAATCATTTGATAAATTGATAAGTATAATTACTTAGTGTATTCAATGGAGCAGAATTTACTTAAGAAGTAATGAACGTTAATTACTGAATGTAATTAATGAAAATAATGTGTTAATAAAGTAATTTGGATAATTACTTTTATAATTAATCTTGGGATTAGTTAGTGGAGATAATTAATTATGGGAATAATTAATTTATTTATATGAGTAATTAAGGATAGTTAATTACTAGGTGATATTAATCAAAGGTGATTAATAATTGTGTTTAATTAAAGGTTAATCACTTAATGTGATTAATAAAGTAATTTAATCTAAATTAGAGATCATTAATTCATATAATTAATGATGTAATTAAGAATTGGATAATTAAGAAATAATTTATAATGTGAAGATTAATTTAGGAAATTAATTAAGCATAAATGTAATTAATATAAATAAAGTAATTAAATGTTAATTTCTATAAATAATTTAGGATAATTAATTTGTAAAATTTATTAAAGACTAATTACTTATTGTAATTAGAAACTGATTAAGCAAAGGTGTTCAATCAAGGTGGATATTTAGAAGATGGTTAATTAATTTGATTTATAATTAATTAATGGCAAGATTTATAGATGAAGTTAGAGATTGAAGTAGTTAATTTAATTCATTTTAAATTAATTACAAATGGTATGATTATAAATCATTGCTTATGGATGAATGATATTGATATTTCATTTGATGGTTGTGATCTGACATGAATAATATCTATGTGTCATGGATGCTTGATTTAAATATGATAATATTTGGTTATCTGTTTAAAATTAAATATTTATTCTCTGTTTATGAGATTATCTGTGATTATTTACTTTGATATTATGAATTATCCATCTGTGTGTATGTTGATTTTATTGAATTAAACTGTTAAGACTAAATAGACAACTTGGCCTTAAAAGACACGCTTTGGATTTCGATGAGACCGGGATCGGGTTTCCGCATTAGGAACATCCGAAAACCACATCGATTCCAAATTAAAGATAGGTCATGAATCTGAAGGGAAGATTAAGATTCAGAATGCAAGGGTTATCGTCGTTAACTCTAAGGGTGATTCCAAAATGAGTGTAACGAGATAATGCCTTCGGTTTCGTTCGAACCCGGAACGAACTTGTATGGATTGAATGCTTTCAACACATCGTCAGGCGGGCGATGAGCATTCTAAGAATTATGTTCTCTAAAGGTAATCGTAACCTCAAGCCTCAACAACCGGGAATGGCTAAAACATGGGAGGTGCAGCAAGGCTAGGTGGGTCATGCCCAAGCAGGACAAGGATATTCCCCTGTCTAGATGTCCCTTATTTTTCGGCTGTGTGGGCAGTTGGTTGCAAACAACTGCGGGGTTTATCTTGTTCGGGACTGTTCAGTAAGGAATGGTTCCGGCCTTGTGTTGCAGGGGATGAAGGGAGTAATCCTCGGTACGTTGATCTAGGCCACGTACTGTGACGGGCGGTACCCCAGTAGCCCTGCCATTGTATGGAATCCATAATCCAATAAGTGCCCACGGTTTTGATTGTATTACCCACTTTTGTGGCTAGTAGCTGGAATTTAATCATGTAACAATTTCGGCTATTTTCTATTTACTTGAAAACCCTAGACCTATTATAATATCACAGAATTTCCTATCAAATGTTTTGGTTAGCGTAAGGTAAAAACTTTTCCATGTTTATGTGTGGGAAGTCTTACGTTATACCTTTTGTTTTCAAAAGATTTTCAAAGTTAAGAAACTTTAACCTGTTACTCATACCAGACCCATGTCTTACCCGGAGTTTATTTTTGTTTTTTCATAAACTCTCAGGCACCCAAAATTTTTACGGGTAGCCAAGGGATTCAGGTTAGCTTTGACGAATTCTGGAGGAGCAATGGAGCAGGTGGCTTCAGCGTTGTAGATATATATATAGTTCCGCTGTGTTGGTATCTCTGAGTCTTATTGTCTGAGCTGTAATGTATTGAGGTGGGTTAACTAGACAGGTGTTTATAACTGTCTAGTATGTGATGTATTGTCTGTATAACTCTGATTGATGTTGTATATTATGTAAATATTTATGTGATTATTATATTTTATTCATTCCGCTGTGAGATTCTGGTGTTGTTGTTCTTTCTTCTCTATCTTTTCTATTTTCTCATCCCTTTCTTTCTTAAAGACGATACGTCTTCCTGGGCGTAGGAGGGCGGGTCGTCACAGGAAGACTGCTTGGTGATTGTTTGGGGTTAAAATCCCAATATACAAATAGTAGCCGTGATCTCTTCATTATGAAATATCCAATGCAAGGACTATTCGCTACTAATTTTAGGGATTTTCCGACAGGATATGGTAGGAAAGTACCTTCGGTTTGTCCTGTTTCAGGACAACTTGTATGGATTTTTATTCGACATTGCATTTTTGCAGACTGTATACATTGGTTTCTACAAACGTACATCAGTGCTGGCAGAGAAGAAAACTTCTCTTAGCTTAACACCCTCTTTGAGACGTATGAGCTTAAGGGTTGTATTTTTGTGGAAGGCAGTTAGTAGTCAACGAAAATGGCCGTGTGGAATTCAAAGTGATGTAATATGTGATTTGTGAAAGGTAATCGTTACCTCAGGCCTCATCAACCGAAAACGACCAAAACAGGGTTAGATGCGGCATGGCTAAGTGGGTCGCTCCTAAGTAGGATATGATCATCCTCTTCTAAATATATCTTTACACGCTATGACGTCATGTATCTGATTATTGTGGTTTGTATGCTTTGAGGGCCCTCGAAAAAGATCCGTAATGACCGGAGGATGACATATTTGGTATCATCTAGTTATAAAGGTGGGCCGGTCTTGTATTGGTAGCGGATCCTTTGTGATGGTCCTTCGTACATTCCTCTAGGGATGTATTGCCGGAAGGTAGTCCCTTCACCTGGTCATTTGCATGGAAATCCAAACCCCACTACGAGCTTGTGGTTTCTTTTGTAAAGGCGTACTGAATATCTTCGAAATGCTATATGGGTAACCATTTCAATTATGATTAATATTTTTTGTATAACTAGACACTAGTATAATACAAGAGTATTTGATATGAAATGTTTTAGTTATCGTAAGGTAAAAAAATGTCCGTGTTTATGTGTGGACGTGTCTTATGAGATACTTTTTGTTTTGATAAAGGAAAAGTTTGGTAATTTAATAAATTCAGTTAAGTGTGTTTCTCACGCTGGTTTACCAAACTGATCTGGGCGTTCTTCCCTTTCAATGCTCAGGTCAAAACGAGTATATTTGCATGTTCAGGTTGGTGCTCTTGATGCTTCAGCAGGAGAGCTAGAGATCTTCGTTTTCGTATACACGTATCTGTTTTGATTATCCGCTGTTTATTATTGTTGTTGTTGTATATTATCGGCAATTGTAAGGACAGGTTATTATAACTATCCAGGCGGATGATTATTGATTGATTGTTGAACTCTGATTGATGTATGTATATATGTAGTTTCTTTTTTGTAAAGATCATTGATATGATATTATATGTTTTCCGCTGCAATGTAAGATTCTGTATTGTTAAGTTTTGTTCTATCTTCTCTCTTTCTTCTCTTCTCTTTTTCTCTCCTCTTTTCTTTCTCCAGACTTTCCGTCAGTCTGTGCTTTTCTGGTCGGACATATGTGGTTTATTGTTGATTCAAAGGGTACTGGATTTGTTTGATTATGTTCAGCATGATAGGGGTTCTCCCTTTGTGAATAGTGACGAAGCTTAGACTCTTACCCCTACATGTCCCTAGTGTGAAAGGGTTGGTAGATAATCGAGAGGCTTGCCGTAAAAGCAGATTCGAGGTACTACTTGTGGTCACCTCCATATCGAAAAGCAGAAGTACCACTATGTTGAAAAGCAGAAGGGTAGTGGGATGGTTGAAAAGCCTACCGAGGCGGGTACGGAATTGCCCGTTCGTCACATGTGGTATCAGAGCTTTGATTTTGTATATTCCTAAGCTTTGTTGTGTACTCAGTATAGATAGGGACAGTAGCACCCTAGATTAATATTGACTGTATTATATATATAAGCGCGTATTTGTTAGTGAATATAAAATATTTTATATTGTGTGCTTATCCGTTGAGTTTTTGTGAATTCTGGTCGGTATGTGGGACACCATGTTATCGATAGGGATTTCCACACACTTAAATGAGGCAAGTTGACATAGTATCATTTTAAATTGGGTAAATAAAATAATTTTTATCTCGATTATATTTTATATATAAAGGATTAATTTCTCAGAAATTATTAAAGTGTATATAAACTGATTGCTTGGTTGTTTGAAAATGTAAATATATATAAGTTAATGAAGTTGTTTGAATAATCTAAATAAAAGCAACAACTGTAAAAGAATAAATTATATAAGCAAATGAATTATACAGTATGGTGTTAGTCCGTGAGATGATGGTTTTGATGACAACAACCTTAGAATTGATTATAAAATAAAAATTCTAACAGTATAAGTTTAGATATATATGTATATGCAGGATTTAACCATGCAGGTACCAAGAATGAAGACTGTACAGTATAAAGATTCAAGATATCAAGATTAAAGACCCATGAGTATCAAGTTTATCAAGAGTTAAAGAGTTCATGTAATTTATTTTTTAATTAGGAATTTTGCTAAAACTCCTAGAAAAGCACTGGCATCTTAAAATCCAATTTATTCATGGAATGGAATCCACTTCGAGCCTGTTAAAGGGATGGAACCCTAAGTAGGATGGAGCCTACGAAAAATCTAGTGGAACATTGTTTTGTATCCGCTAACTTTTTATTCAAAATGATTTTTCAAAATTATATCTTGTTTTCAAAATGATTTCAAAACCTTCCTTTTAAAAGAATAAAAAGCGCCTATCCTGATTCCAGTTACCTTTAGCCTCAAAATAATCTTGAATTTCAAAATCAAATTATCCTTGGTTTTAAACTATCTTTTAAAATAAAAGTACATTTAATTTTTTAATATTCATATACTTAGATTTGAATATAAAATTATAGTAAAATTGTATATATACCAAAATATTATTCTATGTATTTCAACTATATTTAAGTATATTTATAAAAGTATAAAATAGTTTTAAAATAAGATAAAAGTTATTTTCAAAGAAAAACAAAACATCAAAAATTCCTTTGGGATGTCGACTTTCCCAAGTACCCCATGTCGACATAGTGTCTGTTGAGTTCAAAATATAAATTTCAAAAGAAGTGTTTATTCGTCATAACTCTTCACGAATGGACATGGCTGTTGTTCTTCTATAAATAGGGGTTGGTTTCAACGAATTTTAATTCAGATTTTCTGGTTTTTCACAACTCTTCTTCTTCCACATTCCTATATACATATTCTTACCATTACTCTGCCGAAATCAACATTGAATCTAACTAGATCATTTCTGGTTCGATTATCTATCACTATCTTAATAAGATCCTCAGTGCTATTTAGAGTTATAGGATTTTTGTAATTAACTTAGCGAGAAAAGGTGTGATTGTAGCCTTGGAAATCAATCAAGCGAGAAAAGGTGTGATTGTAGCCTTGGGAAATCAATTGGGTGAACTTGTTGCCCGTGAAATCAAGTATCTCTACCCAGAGGATTGTGCTTCTGGAGGGTGTACCTCGTTGCCTTGAAATCGATGGTGTAATTGTACAATTGCTTTTGAAAGGAAATCTTACTTGTTTGCGGGACTAGATGTAGGGTAACTCCGAACCAGTATAAAATACGGTGTGTTCCTTCCTTTACTGCTTTTATTTTATTTCTGCATCTGTGTTTGTTTCTATGATCATATCTGTGTCTGAATATTGCATACATTTGTGTTTAAATTAATAAAAACTCAATTTTTTTAATAATTCTCTTTAACACTATTCACCCCCCCTCTAGTGTTTATCCTAGCCTTAAGATCCTTAATCCGCATTTCTCAAATATGGAAATATAATTAATATGATTTACAACTGTGAAATAATCTTATATATAAAAAATGAAACTATTTGAGTTGTAAATAAAAACAGATTTAAACTAAGAATTTGAAATTTTGATTCCGTTTATTTTGAAAGTTATTTTTCAAAGTTAAAGAGATTATATTGTTAGAAATCTAAATAAGATATATAAATTTTGAACCAATCTTATATGTGTAAAGTAATATGATGAAATTATATAAGTAAAAAATTTGTAACGTGATTTATGTGATGATCTGAAATTTTGGGCAATATCAAATTAGTAATCTTTATTAATAATTAAATTGGTTTGATAATTTTCTTTTATAACTATTTTAAATGGGCTAGTTTATTCTTTTCAAAGTAAAAAATTGGTTTAATAATCTTCTTTTATAAAATATTTAATTGGTCAATTTATCTTTTAAAAGCTAATAAATTTATTTTCTATTTATAATGTATATATTTATATATATTGTAAATGGAAAGGCCTTGATTTGAAATTTATAAATAAAAACATGTTTTCAAATTTTAATATATATATTTTGTGATTTGGAAATTATGTTAAATTCAATATAACACTTTTCAAAAGCTATTTAAAATGTTTATCATTATTTTCAAAACACTTAAGGTAAATATTTACTTGTTCAAAATTATATTTTTAGCTTAAGTTTAAAATAAGATTTAATTAAAGGTTCCTTTCTTTTGTTTTAAATTTTCTTTATTTTTAAAATTTTAACTTGTGATAAATGTAAATTGTATATATGTAAATTGGAAATATAAGAAATAAGATTTTAGAAAAAGAGTTTAATAACACTTTCTTTTAATTTACAATTTAGTGTGTATATATATAAACATAACATAAAAAATGAATTTAAAAGAATTTTATATATAATACAAAATTAGACATTTGCAAATAGTTAGAACATGTAATTAACATGTGTAAGAGAATAAGATCTTGCTAAGTACACTTTTAAGTTAAGGATAAATTTGAGTAACAAGTGGCAAACACTTACATTTCTAAAATTTTTATTTTACATAAAACTGAATTGAGAAAATGAATTTTCAGTTCAACGTCTCCTCAATTATCTTCCTCTTCATCTAAAAAAACCTGAAAGCCTGGAAATCAAACCAGATCTTAAGCAAAACTCAACAACAGCTTGAAAGTCTTCAACAACTTGAGATCAAGCAAGTAAATCAAACAACAAGCTAAGCAAATTCAAAGGTCAACTTCATATTCAAATTCAACAAAACAAAAGAAGATCAAAATCAAACACATCTACCCGGAACAAGAAATCTATTCGCTATTTCTTATTTCAAGTGAGTAAACCATACTTTAAAAACAGATTTTAATCTAATCCTATAATTGTTATTAGTGGTAAATATAATTGTAATATAGATTAAAATGTTTATATGAATGTTGTTGTGAATGCATGCATATATAAAGAAGAGACTGTGATAATATTTGTGCATATGCTTCGCTGTTCTTATCTCAGGCTCTTGTTTTGATTTTAAAAATTTATATCTCCTAATTGAATCCATATTAAACTTTGATTTTAAAATAAAAGTCGATTGTTACAGTATAATGTTAATTATAAAAGTGGTTTCGGGAATTTAAATTTATAAATAATTTTTAAAATGAAAATACAGCAAATTATATATGTCAAAAATCAATGAATTCAATTTCAGGTTTGGATTGCATGATTGGATTTGTAGTAGAAAATCATGACTTTTAATATGAATATCATGATTTTTAATTTGATAATCGTTGGGATTAATCGAGTTGAACAAATTTGGGTATTATGTAAATCGTCGTCGATCGATAATGATTTGGAGGTCGGGGTTGTTATCGAAGATGGTCTAGGTTATGAAGTTCATAAGGAAAACAGATGTAGATTTGTCTGGTGATCATATCGATCAGTCAGAGATGATCTACGGTTTAGCAGTGGGTTCTGTCGTCGTTATATTCAAGGCTTGTTCGAGGTTGATGGGAGACTGGACACGATCGCGATAGGAGGAATCAGTGCTGGGGGTTGAGGCAATTTGATGGTGAGTTCGGTAGGGTTTATCAGGGTCGGGTTTGTTGGCGTTAGGGGGCTTTCTGATCGAAGTCCGGTTCCAACTTTGACTTTTGTGCTCGAATTCGAATGGGAGATGTTTCCGTGATTCTGGGTGATCGTGTGGTTCATCGTGGTCGTCGGCAGTTTGTAAGGCCGGATGGATGGTCGGCGTCACATAGTTCGCCGTGCATCGTGCACCCATGCACGATGTATCGGTGAGAGAGAAAGTTTAGAAGGGAGTTGTTTTCCTCGGGTTATATCTCATGTTGTTTTGCGAGATGTCTCAAAGTAGGTGTGGTCGAGTGATTTCTCATGTGTTGCTCGGGTAAATCAGATGTTGGCTCCGGTTGGGGTTTTGAGTAGTTTTTAAAGTTTTTAAGGAAAAAATAAAGAGTATTTCAAGGTTTAAAAATAAAGAATTTTGAGTTTTTGCAAATATTTCAAGTTTAAAAGAAAAGTGAAACAAGTTTTAAAGTTTTAGAAATAATTAGTTTCAAAGATAAATGTTTAACAAAGTTTTAATATATATATTTAAGGTAGATAAGTTTTAAAGGATATAACAATTAATTTTTAAGAATACGAATTTATTTAAATATATTAAACAAGTTTGATTTATAAATATAAAAAGGAATTTATTTTAGAAATAATATAAAGCACTAAATTAACTACTGTTGCTGGGAAATAATAAGGGTGATAGCTGCAGCATCATCAGTATCATTTTCGAGTTCGTATGTGATTCCTATGTGATGGATTTGCTACCAATAGCAAATTGAAATTGAAGTTTTGTCGTGATAAACAAATTTGATTTAACCTCCAAGTTGAAATTAATAAATATAAGTGAAATGAGTTTTGGACTTATAATATGAAATAAAAATTTAACTTTGGTAAAGTTGAAATAAACATGAGTAGCGTAATAAATATATAATTTGAAATTTAACTAAAGGAAGGTTAAACAAATTGAATTGGTTTTGACTGGATTATATAAGTTATTGAATTAGGAATTAAACTTAAAAGATAAGTGATTGTATAACGTGAATTTGAAAGTTTGAATAAATTAGTTATACAACTTAAAAAATGAAAAAATGCAAGTAAAACCAAATATTAGAAATGGTTAAACAATTTTGTTAAGTAGAACAGTATGAATTTGAATAGTGTTATGAATTTGACATAGGTAAAATGTTAAATAAGATAGAATTTGAATTAAATTAGAAGTGAATTTAAGTTGTATAGTGAATGTAAACGCAAGTGAATTGAAATGAAACATAACTTAAGTAACCTTAAATGAAGTTGAATTTGATATCAAAATGAATTAATAAAGTGTAGAAGTGAATTAGTTAATAAACATGGATTGGAAATGTTGATGTTAAGAATTTGAATAAAACTTAAGTTAAGAAGTTGTGCATATAGTGAATACTAGAATTCAATCTAAATTAGATATCAAAATAATTGAAATTAAAGTGTTAAACCAAATTGAAGGTAAGTAAATGTAAATGTTGAGAGTAAATTAAATTAATTCGGTAATGTTGGTTATACATTAGTTGTTAGATGTATGTTAATAGATTGTATACAAATTCATATGAAATTAAACTAATGAAATTCAATTAATGAAATTGAAAGCTAAAGTAATTGAATTCAAATTGAAAGTAAGTGAACCTAAATAGAATTGAATTTGAATTTGATTTGAAAGTGAACCAACTTGAATATAAATTAGTTAATGTAAACTAATTGAAAATGAATAAACGAATGTTAGTAAAATCCAATGTTAATATATCAGATGTGATTTAAACTGAAAACCAATTCAATGAATATTAATGAGAAATGAATGAATGTTGATTTGGTTATGGGGATTGGATAGTTGTTGGATGATAGTTGGATGATAGTTGTTTGATGGTTGGATTTGCTGCTTTTGATTGCATTTTCTATATCGGCATATATATATTTGTTGTATTGGTATATGTTGTATATTTATATTACATTCATATATACATGTTTCTAATTTGTTGTTGAGTGTTTAGTAGGTGCATATAGCGCTTGCTTCATATTTGGAGCTCGCTTTTGTGCTATATTAGCAGTATATGCTCGCTCATAATATATAAGGTACATATCTCGGATTACATATCATACTTTTACACTTTTTTCCCAATGGGATCCTCATCCTCGAAGATGAGATGTATATTTATGATATATATATATATATATATATATATATATATATATATATATATATATATATGTTGTGATCCTACTTCGATCGAACCATGCAAAGGAGACGCTGGTGAATTTTTCTAAAAATGTAAAGTGTTAAATTTTTTTCGAGAATTTCGGAAAAATATTTTTGACAACTAAAATTTTGATATTTAGTTGAAAGTTAAACAGCATGAGTCAGTTTTGAAAAGATAACTATGAATGGATTTGAAAAACTAGAAAAGTTTTTATAAGAAGTTTAATTAATGGATTTTAGAAAAGTAAAAATGTTTAAATGAATTTAAATCTAATTTGAACGAATTGTTTTTGGAAAAGCTAATGGATTTTTTGTGACTTTTTCGTACTTGGTAATTTCGCGGACGAGATTCTTTTAAGCAGGGGAGAATGTAACGACCCAAAACTTCAATCATTTGAAATTCGTATATTTAATTTATTTTAAATATTCATAAATAAAATTTATAAGTCGAATAAATTATATTTCGAATATATGGATTTAATTGGATAATTAAATTGTCAATTTAATATTTGAAATTGCAGAAATAATTGAAAATTGAATTTAAATGTGAATAAAAATGATTTATAAAGTTGAATTAAATTTTATTTGAATTAGAATGATGTTAGTAAACTTTTGAAATTGAATTAAAAGTTAAATTGTAGAAATTGAATGTTTTAATATTTAATTGACAAGTAAAAATAGTCATTTTTCATACAGTCTTGGATATCGATGAAACTAGTATCATTGGATCTGTAATGTTATAATATCGTTAGATTTCAAATTTTGTGTCAATCGGATTTACGGTTTGTCCGAGGCAAGCCAAAATGCGTTGAAATTTGTTTTTGTGAATTTTAAATTTAAATAATTCAACTCGAAAACCTATCTTCCAAATACGATCAAATTGGTTTCCGACATATATATTCCATTAGGTTCAAAATAGGGCTAAAACATTATAAATGCCGGGCAGCACGCTTCGTTTCGAGTTTGGAAAAATTTCGGGTGAATAGTGTCGCGAGAATTTTCTATAAAAGGACTTGATTTTTTCTATTTTCACTAAAACCTAACTTGGCGCCTCTAATATTTTCAATGGACAGCAAATCATCGTCTTTCTCACACAATATCTCACGATCTAGTCACTTTCATCAAAATCTCTCAACTGCAAAAATATAGAGGGCGACGAGATCGAAAAATCCAATGGTGGTGATCGCTTATAGAGGCATGGATCGTCGGCAAATCAATCTCAAGCGGCCGATGTTTGTATGCATTTTTCAAGATGATATGGCGACTGAGTTCGATTATTCTCCTGCCGATGATTGAGCTCACAAAGGTCTTCATGGTGGCAGGCCCTGGTCATGTTCAAGTTGATCGAAGTGATCGCGTTAATTAATGGCAAGGTGGCGGCTTATAGGTTAGTTGCGTGCGTAAGGAATAAAGAGGAAGAAGATGAAAAATCACAGCCAAGATCTAGGTTTTGGAAATTGAACGACCACGATAAAAGGTTAAATAAAAATAAAAATAATTTGTAAATTATTGTAAAATAAACCATGTAAACTTTAAAAATGTATAACTTCTTCATACGACGTCCGTTTTTGACGAAACGAATTGCGTTGGGTCCGTATTGGCGAGCACTATCTGTTTTGGAGATTGATTAGAGTTAGTGTAAATTTTGGGTAAAATTAAACGCTCGTTTAATTTTATTCAGAATAGAACACTTCAACTGCTATTGGAATCAATGTGAGTACAACTCACTCTTTCTGACTCACTGATATTTTTATATAAGCGAGAATAAAAATTATTTATGATGTTTGATGATTGTTTGGATGATATATGATATATTATATATATTGAATGGTATTTGGATATATTCATGCCCATTGGAGCAAATGAGACCCTATACGTTCCTGTGTATGAGCGGATGACCCTTTGTACGCGTGCCTGCCTCAAAGTGGACATTGCATATATATTTCTAATATGTATATTTGTTGCAGGTGACAGGCTGAAGGGATCCAACTGGATTCCCTACCAGTATTGGTTTTATTTACAGATATTGTGATATATGCTGTTATCATGTGATATTTGATGTTTTGGTTACCATGATTGATGTATTTATTGCTATTGCAGCATTGGACCTATTTTTGAAAAATTATAATTGTTAAAGTGGTGATTACAAATTAAAAAGGATTTTTCAGTTGATTTTTGAAAATATACGTTTTATTGAATTTTTGAATGGTTAAGGAAATGAATTTATTTTAAATAAATAAATGTTATAATTTTTATGTTATAAAAATTATGATTTTTGGAAATGTGATTAGAACGTGATTATTGAAATATGGAGTTAAATATTTTTTTAAATTTAGTAAATTGGGATTTTTGGAATTATTACAAATGGTACGTATGTAAGATTTATAAAATTTAATTTTTATAAATAAAAATAATGGAATTACTAACTAGTTTTAAAAGCGTTTAAAATAAAGTGTAAACGGATTTTATAAAAGAATATGATTTACGAATTATGAAGTTAAGAAATGAATGGATTTTGTAAATAAATGATTTATAAGCAATTAACTTATAAATTGGATTTTTGAATGTAAATGAGATATAAATAGAATTTGTTAATTAAGGGATTTTATAAGTTGAAGTTCTTATAAAATAATAATGGAAATTGATTTTATATACGTAAGTTTATATATATATATATATATATATATATATAAATGGAATTTATATACATCATTTTATAAATCCAAAATAAATTGAATTTGATAAGTTAAAATATGAAAGTTTATTGAAGGTATTATATCCATGATTTTGGATGGTGGATAATCCTTTAATAAATTTGAAGTAATGAATTTGGTTAGAGAATTAAATCCACGATTTTGGACAGTGGATTATCCATTAATAAATGTGTAGAAATATTGGATTTGGTAAATGAACTATATTCACGATTTTGGATAGTGAATAATATTTTAATCAAATCAATGTTTTGGGAAGTTATATTTTTAAATGGAGTTAAATGATTTGAAGATGTTTTAAAATGTGTTAAGTATCGAAACCATAGATCTCAACATTCATTGTTGAAATTGACGTTTCAAGAAATAAGGAAATGATGGACTATAACACCGTTGTTATAGTGATTTTCGTAAGAAGATGTTTATGTATATTATATGGGATTTATATATCTGTCTAATTATCGAATCCCTATATTAATGATTTTGGGTTAACGTAACGATGTTTTACGCAACATTCATTTTGACCCGAATAAATGTGTTTGAAAGAATCTTTTCCTTAAAGAATAAAATATATACTTAATCGTGATTTAAGTATATGTAATATTTCCTAAGTGTTGAAAATAAATTGATTTGTGAATTACTTATTATAAAATAATTATATGGAAATGTTTCCAATATAAAAGTTGAAATGGTTTTTGAGAATTTTTTTTAAAGATAATTTGAAGTAAATTTTTGGCAAATGATTTAATTAATAAAAGATTTGTTAAAATTGCCTGGTGATTGTATATGGTGTTAAATATTTGTTTGTTTGCTTTGATAGTTAAACAACCGACTATCAAATTTGTCCATTTTCAGTTCCTCGACATGATGTGGGGACTATTTAGTCGTACACTTAGTACGTAGCCTTCTGTGTAGGCATGATTATCGTTTGTGTTAAGGATGTTGATTCATGTAGTGTAGACTATTATTCTAATCTATCGAGCTTCCTTCTTGGCCGAAGGATAGCAAGTTGAAAGTGGGAGACGTGATAAGTCTATGAGACTTAGTTTTTGTTTGAGGTTGAGAAGCGCTTTTGCGTTGTTGGTGCAAAGAGTCCGGAATCAAATTTATCTGAGAACCACTTTGGACTAACGTATATGCGTTCGATTGTGCCGATTGTGATGATATTGATTTTTTGGATTTTCACAATGGAAGACTGATTGCAGATCGTTTAGGGTTAAAATCCCAATATACATATAGTAGCAGTGGCCTCTTCATTATGAAATGTCTAATGCAAGGACTATTTGCTACTAATTCCAGGGATTTCCCAATAGGACGTGGTAGGAAAGTACCTTTGGTTTGTCCTGTTCTTGGACAACATGTATGGATGTTCGTTTGACATTGCATTTCTACATAATACGTACATTGATTTTTACAAACGTACATCAATGGTGGCGGAAAAGGCAACATCTCTTAGCTTAACACCCACGAGACGTATGAGCTTAAGGGTTGTATTTTTGTGGAAGGAAATTAGTAGTCAACGAAAATGGCCATGTGGCAATCATAGTGATGTGATATGTGATTTGTGAAAGGTAATCGTTAACTCAGGCCTCATCAGCCGGAAATGATCAAAACAGAGTTAGATGCGGCAAGGCTAAGTGGGTCGCTCCCAAGTAGGGTATGATCATCATCTTCTAGATATATCTTTACATGCTATGACATCGTGTATTTGATTATTGTAGTTTGTATGCTTTGATGGCCCTCGGAAAAGGTCGCGAACTACCAGAGGATGACATATTTGGTACCATCTGGTTATAGAGGTGGGCCGGTCTTATGTTGGTAGAGGATCCTTTGTGATGGTCCTCGGTACATTCCTCTAGAGATGTACTGCCGGAAGGTACTCCCTTCACCTGGTCATTTGCGTGGAAATCCAAACCCCACTACGAGCTTGCAATTTTGTTTGTAAAGGCGTAATGAATAGCTTCGAAATCCTATATGGGTAACAATTTCGACTATGATTAATATTATTTGTATATACTATACAGTAGTATAATATAAGAGGATTTGATATGAAATGTTTTAGTTATCGTAGGGTAAAAACATGTCCACGTTTATGTGTGGACGTGTCTTACGAGATACTTTTATTTTGATAAAGGAAAATTTGGTAATTTAATAAATTCAGTTGAGTGTGTTTCTTATGCTAGTTCACCAGACTGATCCGGGCGTTCTTCCCTTTCAGTGCTTGGGTCAGACCGAGTATATTTATAGGTTCAGATTGATGCTCTTGATGCTTTAGCAGGAGAGCTAGAGATATTCATTTTCGTATACACGTATCTGTTTTGATTATCCGCTGCTTATTATTATTGTTGTTGTATATTATCGGCAATTGTAAGGACAGGTTATTATAACTGTCCAGGCGGATGATTATTGATCGATTGTTGAACTCTGATTGATATATGTATATATATAGTTTCTTTTTTGTAAAGATCATTGATATGATATTATATGTTTTCGGCTATGATGTGAGTTTCTGCATTGTTCTGTTTTGTTCTATCTTCTCTCTTTCTTCTCTTCTCTTCTTCTCTCTTCTTTTCTTTCTCCCGACTTTCCGTCAGTCTGTGCTATTTGGGTCGAACATGTATGGTTATTATCGATTCAAAGGGTACGGATTTGTGGGTCATCACACATATTTTCATCCATTAGAGAAGGGGAGAACAAGAAATGTTACAAAAAGAAGAATGAACAATGAGAAACTCAATTTTATGTGCGAAATGAATTAGAGAATATGTTTTATTTGAAAGAAGGAAACCTTTCCCATTCTTTAATTAGAACATCCCTAATTGAATTCTCTTGATTAAATTTCTCTTTTCACTCCTATTTATTTACTTAGTTTGGTTGAAAATTACGTGTCATCAAATGACATAAGATTCCATAAATTAACGTATGTAATAATCTTTTATTTAATTACAATGATATCATATATCAATACGTGCAAATATAAATTTTATAAATGCATTCAAATAATTACAAATAACTCCCAAACATCAAATAAAATAAATAATATTTAATATTTCTCAAATAATAATTAATTAATTGATTTACAACTTTTATAAATTAATTAAATCATGTGGTTTTTCGGAAAATTCATCATTATGGTTGTGCAACTCAAAGGTGTAAATTCAGACAGCGATTAATATTAAACAATTCAAATATTAACATTCACACGACACTTAGCGAGTGGTGTGACATTTTGGTTGGATTCATCGCTTACACATCTTGGTAAAATCCAATTTTACTTTTTATAAGCGGTACCTAATAGTGACAATTATTTACACCAATTCTATTTTCCAAAGTTATATCACTTTGGATTTATGAAATTTGATAATGGTCAACATTCTGATATCATCCACGTTCAACTTTATAGTCCAAACACAAAGTGTTTGGTTCAATAATAACAATTATTATTATCCGAAATGCTCTAGCTAGAGACTTTGACTTTGAGTCGACTTTAGTTGATCGTGATATTAACCTCATATAACGTAGAAGACGAATCCTCTGTTGAATAATGTATCACTTCTAATGCTTCTACTCGACCCAAATATAGTCGTTCGATGGACGCCATGTCATGATTAAACTATAATCAATGCGGAGCTTCCATATTGAAGATCAATAGTATTCTCAAGTTGTGAGAACCGTGTAAATTAGTCACATTGATATTCTCTGCTTGACCTTTGTTATATTGACCAACAGAAAACTATACAATATGTCATTCCATAATTATCCAATAACTATCAATACATAACCCCTTGGTGCCCCCAACAATCTTGAGTAATACACTGCCCAATATTTGAAGAGCGTTACATACTCTAGTCTCAATAGATACATCAATATTCAGTCTCGATGCATCTTGACTAGGAACATTTAAAATGGTATATTTGTTTCATTGTGATAAATTACTCACAGTTACAACATTTTGTAACTACGATCCCAAAACATGCCATTTATGGATTTTCTATTATATATACTGTTAATTAAATTGTTTAATTAATATAACCACATTATATCAAGTATATAATAAAAAGAAAATACCTTTATTTCGAATAAGATTGGTCAATGAGTTAGATATATTAACAAATTACATAATTGCCCCTATGGCATACCCCTAAATCTGTCATCTTATTAATAGATTACCAACTAAAGTACTACAAAACAAAGCTCCAATTCAAAAGTTATTCAATTATTACCAGACTATACTATGCTTAAGGCATTTGGTTGCCTACATTTTCCATACTTGAGGCCATATAACACTCACAAATTAAGTTTTAGTTCCTTACCATGCTCATTCATTTTATGCATCTAAGCAAAAAGGATACAAGTGTTTAACCAGTGATGGGAAGGTAATTGCTTCAAGGCATGTTGCTTTCAACGAGCATGTTTTTCCTTTTGGAGGGACAGAAATAAAGACCACTCAGAAAGTCTACAATGCCAAAGCATATATTCATCCAATACCAGTTTACTGAAGTGAGCAAGTAAAAAAGGTTCAAACTGACAATCAAGTGAACATACTATGTCTAATTAACAATCAGGTCAGGATACATATGAAAGTTCATCCAGTCATGGGCTAGATAGCCAAGGAAATGAAACTCAAATCATGATAAGGAACACTCTTCAAGTCCACATCAATTCAGTCAATCAAGTCCCAATCAAATCCAACCACCTGCAAGAGAAGGTCATCGTATGATTACAAGATCCAAGCGTGGAATCTTTAAGCCTAAAGTCTATACTACAATACTGAATCATGATGAATCAATTAACTATGAAGAAGCTGCCGGGGATAATAATTGGAAATCGTCCATGGATGAAGAATACAATGCTCTGATAAGAAATAAAACTTAGAGCATTGTGCAAGCACCAAAAGATAAAAATATCATTGGGTATATGTGAACATGCAAGCTCAAAAGAATGCCATATGGAAAAATAGCAGAGTGTAAGGCAAGAGTTGTAGCAAAAGGATATTCACAACAATGTGGATTTGATTTCAGTGAAACATTTTCTTCGGTAGTCAAAATAACAAAAATCGAAGTGATTCTTATAGTTGCACAATATAACAAATGGAATATCAGACTACTAGATGTCAATAATGCATTTCTAAAAGGTGAACTTCAAGAGGAAGTATATATGCAGCACCGCCGGGATACATTAGAAGTGACAACAAGGAAATGGTATGCAATTACATAAAGCAATCTATGGACTAAAGTAG
This sequence comes from Allium cepa, assembly GCA_030765085.1. NCBI lineage: Eukaryota > Viridiplantae > Streptophyta > Magnoliopsida > Asparagales > Amaryllidaceae > Allium > Allium cepa. The sequence continues at coordinate 771,531,336 of CM060939.1, read as the reverse complement.
GCACCAAGGGTCTGGTATAAAAAATTAAAAATCACTCTAATCAGTTTAGGTTATAAACCAACCAAGTCTGATAATTCTCTTTACATCAAATTGAATAATAATGTTATAACTTATATATTATTATATATGGATGATTGTATAATCACAGGGAGTAGTAATGATGAAATCAGAAATGTCATTTATCATTTAAACAAGGCATCCTCAATCAAGGATCTGGGAAATCTAAACTACTTCCTGGGAATTGAAGTATTAAAAGTCAGGTAATGAACTAATTTAATGTCAAAGCAAGTATATTCAGAAATTCTTGACTGGGCAAAAATGAGTGAAGCTAAATCTATGCCAACACTAATGGTAACTAATTTACCTTTTTCTAAGCATAGAGGTGTATCTGTAGAAAATATAAATCAATATAGGAGTATAGTAGGTGTTTTACAATATGTTACATTTACCAGACCAGACATATCATATAGTTTAAATAAAGTTTTTCAATATATGCAAAAACCTTTAGATCATCAATGGAAAGCAGTGAAACAAATTCTGAGATATCTAAAAGGCACTATAAATCAAGGAATGTGTTTAAAAGCATGTAAAGATTAAACATTAAGGGATACGCAGATGCAGACTGGGCATCTGTCACGACCGAAGTTCAGCGTTCAAAAATCGACACCAAATACCTCACTTGTATTTGACTACCGGAGATTCGAACGTCGAATTCCAGTTCGGATGGAGCTTATAACAACATTAGATGAATATAAACAGTGGAAACAAAATAAAACTGCCAACATCAATATTCCAGATACAACATCACAATAACATTACAACAACAACACCAACATCAGAGTATTTTTATACACATACAACACAACTTCAAAGTAGACCATCACTACATAACCACAAGTGATTGCATTCCAAGAAAGTCTTCAAAGAAAAGAAGTAATAGCGAACATCCAACTCAGAACCTTGAGATCAAAAAGTTTTAAAATATCTCCAAGTCAAAAGTCCTTAAAAACCGATTGCTCCCGAACCATAAGACTTCAAAAACCAGCTAGCACCAAAACATGGAAGACCTGCTACTAGGCTGCCCGTGTGGAAATTATGGGCACCCAGAGTTTAGAAAGGAAACAATAAACTTGGGTCAGTCATGAGACTGGTATGAGTAAACAAAAATATTAACTATAAAAGAATTTAAACTGAAATCCGCAATGCTTTTTGGAAAATGAAACTACCATAAGACCTCCCGCCACATACACAATGCAATCGTAGAATTGGAGGAGATTTCTTCTTATGATAGTCAAATATGCTTGATATGGTAAAATCTCTTTGATATTATTACTAGTGCATAGTGTAGAAAAACATTTTCTAAAGTATAATATTAATCTTAGCCAGCATAGACATCCCAAACTATGCCTACTATAGCTACCATCTAAACAGTGGTGACTAACATAAGTAAATGGCAGGTAATACAACTAAAACGTATTGGGTTCGTATTGGTAATTGGATTTTCAACAAATGGTCAGGCTAAGGAACTTCCTAGGCCACATGGGTACGCCTCTGGAGGGAGGTCCCGAGAACCTAACCGGATCTCTTCCAACACAAGGCCGGATTACCTCTATAACTAGGTAACTACTACACGAGTATGCCATTCCCCCATTGTAACCAACCTTTATCCTGCGCCCCAACAACAGCAATCACAAAGTAATATATATATTTGCGATATCCACATAAGTTAAGTATCTAGGCTCCATACCATGATACCACTTATATCCACAAGGAAATGCACATACCCTAAGGGGCACTATCACCAATAACCTTGCCACATCTTTCCTGTTTCAACCATTACCGGGTCCTGAGGTTCGACGAAGTCTCGTCCACAAAGCTACGCTTTTCACAAAAGCCATGCTTTGATCAACAAATGATCAGCAAATGATCATCAATACACAGCAGCACTTAGCGTGCCGCACTACCAAATTGGGAGTATATCGCTGATAACCTTCAACTACATAACCTCTGAGCTCGTACGTCTCAGAGAAGGGTGTTAAGCTAAGAGAATAAATCCTCCGCCACCAATAGATATGTATTTGAAAGAAATCGGCTTTATATCTCAAAGTGTAGTGTCAGACACACGACCATACAAGTCTGTTCCGGTTTGAACAGAACCGAAGGCACTTCGCCCAATAAAGGAAGAAGCCCTTGCAAATCCGGGCGTCCACGATCTCGATCGGACTTCGCATCACTTAGGGAATCCCTATACCGGAGCAACTCGGTGCAGAGACAATCGATAGATTATCCTATCGTTTTCGAAGAAACCCAGTCTTCACCACCGGTCTTCAAATAATCATCCATTTCGTAGAGTCACTATTCAGAATGGGTTATATGACACAAAGGTCCTCTCCCGGCTAATCCGAATAGTGAGCGTCAATTTTAAAAAAACATGTGAATATGTAATTCACAAAGATTCACAGGTTCGATGTGGGTTTCGGATAACCAACTGGAATCCGACTCCCCGTCGAATCGAAATTTAAGTGCCGTTTTATGGGCCAAAGGGGTTTCATATTCACATAGAAAATACAGGATCACAGCTCAGCACAAAACAATTCATATCACGTAGCATCACAATTAAAATTAGTGATATCAATTAATACCCATCATACAATGTTATCAATCATATACAACTACGATGAATCAATCGTGTGAATTAAAATAATTAATCACAAAATTAATTCATTAATCATTTTTAATCAATGATTCATTATCCTTAATTAAAATTAATTAAATCTTTAATCATCTTCATAGTTTAATCATTCCTTAATTAATTACTCTACTTAATTTATCCTTAAGTGTTCATTAGTTACATCTTAATTACTCTTATTAATTAATTATTTCCTTAATTAATTATCTAAATAAATTAATCCTTAATTAATCATTAAATATTAAGTAATTAATTTAAATAGTTATTTTAATTAAATCATTTATTACATAAGTAAATCATAAATTACCTATTAAATTCAAAAGATAAACTTTCTTATCTTTGTTAACTATTTTACTTTTTCTTGTAAATCAAATTTAAATTCATTATGTCAATTGTCTTGAGAGACCAAAATTACTTTGCAAAACATTTCATCTTAACAGCATTTTTAATTACATTTTATAACTGATTTTTTTTAAGTAATGTGATAAAAATTATATTAAATTAAATTACTTACTTAAGAAAAATCTCACTTAACTTTGATTTGTTTAAAAATACGAATCAAAACCATCTTTTAAAACATGAGTTTTAAAATTTCAAAAGTTTTGAAATTTTTTGTTTTTATTTGAGAAAGCAGCGTTGTATGCTGACTTCCCCGAGCTCCTTCTAGTCTTCCCTAAGATTTCCTTCCGCTTGCTTCGAGTTTCTTCAAAATTCGACCTGAGTTGTTACTTTGTTTTTCAAATTTTTTTCTAAGTACAACTTGAACAACCCCTAAACCACTTTGAGTTCATACTCGAATTCAAAGTCTTATTACCCGATAGTTGCTTCGGGTTCTCCTTTTCTTCCCCAAATTTGTTTCCCCTGACACAACCCAACTGTGTGCACCTGCACAACTTCACCGGCCACCTCTGGTCAAACTGCTGGTCGTCAAGACATCATCGATGATGTACCCGAGCCTTTCAAACACTCAAAAGTTCAAACAAATCACGTTTTCGAAATTTCGTTCCCAAACCCAAAAATGGAACGAGCAGTGCCTCAAAACAAACACCTCGCACCGACGCCAAAGATCACCGGAACACTTGAGCCTCCGGCTAGGACTCCATCATCCACCCGACCATCTCCTCCCAAAGCCATGTGCAACTCGATGCACGCACGAAGCCCCAGTGACCAATTTAATTGCAATTGCCTATATTTGGGTTAAAAATTTAATCCCCTTGCCGCCATCACCACAATGAACTAGGACCCCTCCAAGCATTTTCCCCGACTCACCGTAGACCCTTCTACCTCCACGCAAAGCCACGACCCTCATCATTGTGCCGACGACCGGAATTTTGCAAAAACCCCAAATCTGATTATCTCGGCTTATCCCAGTAATTACTAACTTAAAAATTTTGATTTTATTTTCAAAAATCATAATTTTTGATACGCTTTCGGATGGCATACATGAAAGTAAAATATACCAGATTTGAAATCGAACATGACATGAATTTTAACTGTATTTTCTTGTTCCAGGTTCTAAATCCTGAATATTATCTTTTTAAATGTTTTAACTTTCAATCTTACATGAATTTAAACATTTTTTGTTCTGATACTTAAGTCTACACAACTGGAATCAGGAAACTTGTGACAGGTTTTCATAAAAAAAGAAACCTGTAGCTAGAACAGGATTATCAACATACACAGACAAATGTATAATTCATTTACAGATTTTTTTGCATGCAAACCATATTCAACTTTCATACATCATGTATTCAATCAATCAGATAAAAATCAAATTTCTTGAAAGATTTACTCACAATTTTAGGACTGAAAACAGAAGTGGAACAGAGGGAAGCTCTGGAAATTTGAACTGCAGTTTTTTTAAACTTGATACTGGATTTCAATTCACCCGCAACTAATTGATTAAAGTTGCTTAGTTTGTGACATATTTTCTTGATTAGTTCTTTAACACAATTAAATTTTAAATTCCAAAGAAGGATTTTACTTATAGTTTCCTTTTTTATGATAACAGAGAATGAAGATTGTTGTCAGGCTTGCCACTTGAAAAAAAATTCTGACTTGCTGATTGATAATCTGATGATAGAAATGGATTATTAGCTGAAGCCTTGATTTGTTTAAGCTGAACTTGTGTTGCTTACAGCCTTGTAAACTTTACAATGTCCGATTTTGAGTTTACTGTTTAAAAGTTTTGAAAGAAGAAGCCTGTTTTTTTTCTGGTTTGTAAGTTGAAGATTTGAAAAAAAATTCTTTCTCTTCTTAGATCTGTTCTTTTTGAAATGAGATAAAAGAATAAAAGTAGAAGATGAATTACCTATAAAACTTCTATTTTCTATTTTATAAATTTCTAAGGAAAATAGAATTGATAACATGACACTTGTTAATTTTCTCTCTCTCATGATTTACACTTGTCACCATAGTCATTATTAGTTTAACACTTGTAATTAATCAATTAATTTTTTTTACATTATATAAATTGTATTTAGACTTATATTTCCTATTAAAAATGTTAGCTCTATATTAATGCATATTATTAAAAGAGAGTGTTTTGAATTTTTTAAATACATATTAATATAAATTACATAGATATACATTTATAAATCCAAATTATTTTACAAAACATTTATTTTAAAATTTAAATTCAAATTAAAAGTCAAATTCAATATATGAATTCAAATTTACCCACGTATGCACTCATATATATATATATATTCACATATATGAATCAAAATTTAGATTCAAATAATTTTAAAAACCTTTAATATTTCAAATTTTTAAACTCAAAAGAAATTTGAAATTTTTATTCATTTAAATTATCACTTACTATTTATTTTGAAACCTTTTTTTATTATATTATAAAAGTTCAACATTTACCAATTTAAATTGATGAAATTTGGTATGTTACAGATTTCCTCCCTTAAGAAAATTTCGTCCTCGAAATTTGAAAGAGAGAAAAAAGCAAACAAAGAATATACGAATTCAGAAAAGGATAGAGAAATGGCTTACCAGTTTAAACCGAGATATCCATCCTGCAATTGGGATAAGACCTTTGCATACTGTCTTCTGTCTCCTAAGTACAGTCCTCTGGATCACCGCTCCACTACACTTTAACCAGTTTCACAATTTTGTTCCTTAATTTCTTTTCATCCCGATCCGCAATCTTAATTGGTTCTCTTTTAACTGTTAAATTTGGTGTGATATCTAGATCCTACTGCACTGCTTCTTCGATAATACTGTCTGGATCGTGCACGTACTTTCGAAGATGTGAAATGTGGAATACATCGTGTATGCCAGATAACCAGTTAGGTAGCCGCACTCGATATGCTAGAGGACCAATCCTTTCCAAAATAGGAAAAGGACCAATGTATCGCGGTGCCAGCTTTCCAGTTTTCCCAAATCTTAACACACCCTGCGTTGGAGATACTTTCAAGAAAACATAATCTCCAACTTGAAATTCCAAAGCTCTTCTTCTACGGTCGTAATAACTCTTCTGGCGACTCTGAGCAGTTATTAACTTCGTTCGAATAAAATTAACCTTTTTAGTCGCTTCCTTAATCATATCTGGTCCAAGAACGAGTCTATCATCGGATTCAATCCAACATGCCGGTGATCGACACGGTAAACCATATAAAGCCTTAAAAGGGGCCATTTTGATACTGGCATGATAACTATTATTATTTGAAAATTCGACCAAATGTAAATAGTGTTCCCATGAACCACCAAAGTCGAGAATACAAGCTCGTAAAAGATCCTTTAATATCCGATTTATCTTTTCAGTCTGCCCATCAGATTGTGGGTGATAAGCAGTGCTGAAATTTAGCTTTGTTCCCAACGTGGCCTGAAACGCCTCCCAAAATCTACTAGTGAAGATCGGGTCACGATCACTCACTATACTACTCGGTATACCTGGAGACGGACAATCTCTTTGATATATAGCTCAGCTAAACTTGCTGCTATCAGGGTGGATTTTACTGCAATGAAATGGGCTGTTTTGGTTAGACGGTCCACTGTAACCCAAATTGCTTCATTTCCCTTCTTGGTTCGTGGCAACCGTCGATAACATCCATCGATACCTGATCCCATTTCCACTTCGGTACTTCCAAATGTTGAAGTAAACCGGCCACTTTCTTTTGATCGCTTTTAATTTGCTGACAGGTAGCGCAGCGACTCACATATACAGATATATCTCTTTTCATTGTCTTCCACCAGAAGGTTCTTTTGATATCTTTATACATTTTATTAACTCCTGAATGGATACTGAGTTTTGACTTATGAAATTCATCTAAAACTTCACTCTTCAAATCGCGGAAGTCTGGAACACATATCCTGCCTTTCAACCTTATAACTCCCCTACAATCCATCTCAAAACTAGTGTCTTCTCCTTGGTATATTCTTTTATAAATTCCCTGAAGAAACTCATCTTCATATTGTTTGCTCGCGATCCTCTTAAGAAGAGTAGGAGCGATAACAAGATGAGCAAGAATAGCGTGCTTTCTACTTAATGCATCAGCAACTACATTGGCTTTACCGGGTGTATACATAATATCTAGGTCATATGACGCTAGAAATTCTAACCATCGTTGTTGCCGTAGATTTAAATCTTTCTGGGTGAAGAGATATTTCAAAGACTTATGGTCGGTGAATAATTCAATTTTTTCACCTAAAACAAGGAGAGTTCATTAAGTATATTTATTTAGTTAAGTTAAATTTCTTATATCGTTAAGAAAGCTGAAAAAGGTTCTTACCCAGAAGATAGTGTCGCCAGATTTTCAGAGCGAAAATAACAGCTAAAAGCTCCAAATCGTGTGTTGGGTAATTTCTCTCATGCGGGCGTAATTGTCTACTCGCGTAGGCAATTACTTTCCCATTTTGCATTAGTACTGCACCCAAACCATCTCCACAAGCATCAGTATAGACAGATAATCCTTCGGGAGCAGTAGTTAATCTCCTTTTCAAATCCTGGAAAGCTTCATCACACTTTGGAGTCCAATCAAATTTAGCATTCTTCATTGCCAGCTTAGTCAATGGACTGGCCAACTTAGAAAAATCTTGGACAAACTTTCTATAATATCCTGCTAAACCCAAAAAACTTAGAACTTCTCTAGGAGTAGTAGGTCGCTTCCAGTCCAGAATTGCAGAAATCTTGCTTGGATCAACAAAAATACATTCTTCATTTACAATATGACCAAGAAATCTGACTTCTTTGACCCAAAAGTGACATTTAGAGAATTTAGCGAATAGGATATTCCTCCTCAATATCTCCAAAACAATTCTGAGATGTTCAGCATGCTCCTCTTCAGTTTTGGAGTAAATCAAGATATCATCAATAAATACAAGGGCAAATTTGTTCAGAACTTCTTGAAACACACGGGTCATTAAATCTACGAAGTACGCAGGAGCGTTGGTTTTCCGAAGGGCATGACTAACCATTCGTAGAACATGTTAGGATCCCTGAAGGCTGTCAAATGAACACAATCCTCGGCTATTCGCAATTGATGGAATCCCTGAGCTAAATCCATTTACAAAAGAATCGAGTGCCATGAAGTTGATAGAATAGATCGTCGATTCTAGGTATTCTTGAGAGTTTGTTTATTGAGATCTCGGTAATCTACACACAATCTCAAAGATCAATCTGATTTAGCCACAAAACGAAAGCTGAACCCCATTCGGAAACACTGGGGCAAATCAATCCTTTTTCTAATAAATCTCGAATTTGATTGACTAATTCAATTCTCTCCCTATGTGCCATCCTGCGACTTGCGTGGACGACAGGACGTGCATTGGGTACTAAATCAATTCAGAATTCTATTTCTCTGTGTGGAGGTAAGGATTTCACTTCTTCAAATATGTCGAAAAATTCTCGAACAATAGGTATAGACTCTAGACTGGGTTTAGGATATCCCAAAATATACATCAATTTATCTCTCTTGGGACTCGGATCCACACAAGAGATTTCAATAAAATTTCCAAAATTTGTTTTAATCGAGATCCTTCGATTATTACAATCTAATTTGGCTTCGTATTTTGTTAGCCAATCCATTCAAGTAAAATTTCGAATTCATTAAAATCAAGAACAAAGAGACTGATAGGGAATCAGAACAAGAATACGAGATGGGGATGTCTCTACATCATAGACAAAGGTTTGCAGGACCACCCAATGGGTTTTTCACACAAATGGGCTCGTCAACAAAATTAGGTTTAAGTTTTAATTCATTTACGGTTTGTTGAGAGATAAAACTATGTGTGGCGCCCTTGTCAAACAAACTCTAACAACTTTATCATAAATAGTAAGGTTACCTTACAGAAAACCTTTTCCTTTATCTGCTTTCGAAGTTGAAGGGTCATCTTTTATCACATAAACATTTGCCACCTGTGCTTGCTTCATCAACGGGTAATTCTTAACAACATGTCCAGGCTTGCGACAATTATAACATTCTCTAAGTCCTTGATCATTCTTCCCAGGTTGTTCCTTTTTAACTTGCTTCTTCGGATTTTTGCTGTTGTTTGAATAGTGGCCCTTTTCTTGGCAATTGTAACAAGTTACATTTCTAGCCGAATTTCATTGACTTCTCCTCTTATTCTTGCCTTGATGTGGCCTCTTGCCTCCAAACTTTCTTTTCTTCCAATTCTGATTACTTGAATTTCCGCTTTCCCTTGGAATCTCCTGCATATCCAGAGTGGCATACCCATATCCCATATCAATAAGATCAGAAAAAGATTCTTTGACGTGTGCTGTCATCCTTTCGTGATACTTCTTATTCATTCCATGAATGAACCTTTCATTTTTCTTTAGAGGCGTGTTCACCAACTCCGGACTGAAACGGGATAGTTCGTTGAACTTGTTTAAGCACTCCTTAAATGACGAGCCTCCTTGTTAAGTCCAGAAATTCTTGATACATTCGGGAAATTCCTGCTAACGGCATATAGCTCTTTTCAAACACCTCCTTAAATCGATTCCAAGTAAATTCTTCTTATGGTTAATCTATTGTGACTGTTTCCCACCAGGCTGAGGCTTCATCTTGGAGTTGCCAAGAAGCAATGAGACGCATCTGGTCATCTTGCAGCTTAAGCCCATTAAAGATCTTTTCACGTGATCTGATCCAAGCCTGGGCCTCAATAATCGATTCTTTGCCGGTGAACAGCCTACCACCAAGCCTTGTGAAACTCTTATACAAATCAGCCAGATTTGGCTGATATTGAGTAGGCATAACTGCTTCTCTTAAAGGAGAAATTTGATTAGCTGTTGTAGCATTCCCTTGACCCCTAGCTCTACCTCTTCGCCCGCTCATTCTTGCTATTTGTAATTAGTAAGAAACTTGATTTAGACATTCAAACGAAGTATCTTAAGGAATATCAGCAGTTAAAGAAAATAGACTAAGAAAATTTCGAGGTTTCAGTCTCGGTTTATACTCATTCTAGGGTATACTTCACCCTATCTCTAATGAGCCATCTAGTGTGTTATACTCCGTAGCTAAAGTTCTTACTTAACATTTAGCTCTGATACGACTTGTCACGACCGAAGTTTAGCATTCAAAAATCGACATCAAATACCTCACTTGTACTTGACTGTCGGAGATTCGAACGTCGAATTCCAGTTCGGATGGAGCTTATAACAACATTAGATGAATATAAACAGCAGAAACAAAATAAAACTGCCAACATCAATATTCCAGATACAACATCACAATAACATTACAACAACAACACCAACATCAAAGTATTTTTATACATATACAACACAACTTCAAAATAGATCATCAGGACATAACCACAAAGTATTGCATTCCAAGAAAGTCTTCAAAGAAAAGAAGTGATAGCGAACATCCAACTCAGAACCCTGAGATCAAAAAGTTTAAAAATATCTCCAAGTCAAAAGTCTTCAAAAACCGATAGCTCCTAAACCATAAGACTTCAAAAACCAGCTAGCACCAAAACACGGAAGACCTGCTACTAGGCTGCCGTGTGGAAATTATAGGCACCCAGAGTTTAGAAAGGAAACAATAAACTCCAGGTCGGTCATAGGACTGGTATGAGTAAAAAAAAACATTTTTCTTTTAAGAAAACAATAAAAGAATTTAAACTAAAATCCGCAATGCTTTTTGGAAAATGAAACTACCATAAGACCTCCCGCCACACACACAATGCAATCGTAGAATTGGAGGCGATTTCTTCTTATGATAGTCAAATATGCTTGACATGGTAAAATCTCTTTGATATTATTACTAATGCATAGTGTAGAAATATTTTTTCGCAAGTATAATATTAATCTAAGCCAGCATAGACATTCCGAACTATGCCTACTGTAGCTACTATCTAAATAGTGGTGACCAACATAAGTAAATGGCAAGTAATACAGCTAAAACCGTACTGGGTTCCTATTGGTAATTGGATTTCCAATAAATGGTCAAGCTAAGGAACTTCCTAGACCACATGGGTACGCCTCTGGAGGGACGTCCCGAGAACCTAATCGGATCTTTGCCAACACAAGGTCGGGTTACCTCTATAACTAGGTAACCATTACACGAGTATTCCATCCCTCAGTTGTAACCAACCTTTACGGGGGCCCCAACAACAACAATCACAAAGTAATATATATATATATATATATATATATATATATATATATATATATATATTTGCGATATCCACATAAGTTAAGTATCTGGGCTCCATACCATGATACCACTTCTATCCAGAAGGAAATGCACATACCCTAAGGGGCGCTACCCCCAATAACCTTGCCGCGTCTTTCTTGTTTCGACCATTACCGGGTTGTGAGGTTCGACGAAGTCTCGTCCACAAAGCTACGCTTTTCACAAAATCCATGCTTTGATCAACAAATGATCAGCAAATGATCATCAATACACAGCAGCACTTAGCGTGCCACACTACCAAATTGGGAGTATATCACTGATAACATTCAACTACATAACCTTTGAGCTCATACGTCTCAGAGAAGGGACTTAAGCTAAGAGAATAAATCCTCTGCCACCAGCAGATATGTATTTTAAAGAAATCGGCTTTATATCTAAAAGTGTAGTGTCAGACACACGACCATACAAGTCTGTTTCGAGTTTGAACAAAACCGAAGGCACTTCGTCCAATAATGGAAGAAGCCCTTGCAAATCCGGGCGTCTACAATCCCGATCGGACTTCCCGTCACTTAAGGAATCCCTATACCGGAGCAACCCAGTGTAGAGACAATCGATAGGTTATCCTATCGTTTTCGAAGAAACACGGTCTTCACCGTCGGTCTTCAAATGCTCATCCATTTCGTCGAATCACTATTCGGAATGGGTTATATGACACAAAGGTCCTCTCCCGGCTAATCGAAATAGTGAGCGTCAATTTTAAAAAAACATGTGAATACGTCATTCACAAAGATTCACAGGTTCGATATGGGTTTCGGATAACCAACTGGAATCCGATTTCCTGTCGCATCGAAATTTAAGTGTCGCTTTATGGGCCAAAAGGGTTTCATATTCACATAGAAAATACAAGATCATAGCTCAACACAAAACAATTCATATCACATAGCATCACAATTAAAATCAGAGATATCAATTAATACCCATCATACAGTAGTTATCAATCATATACAACTACGACGAATCAATCGTGTGAATTAAACTAAATAATCACAAAATTAATTCATTAACCATTTTTAATCAATGATTCGTTATCCTTAATTAAAATTAATTAAATCTTTAATCATCTTCATAGTTTAATCATTCCTTAATTAATTACTCTAATTAATTTATCCTTAACTGTTCATTAGTTACATCTTAATTACTCTTATTAATTAATTATTTCCTTAATTAATTATGTTAATAAATTAATCATTAAATATTAAGTAATTAATTTAAATAGTTATTTTAATTAAATCATTTATTACATTAGTAAGTCATAAATTACCTATTAAATTCAAAAGACAAACTTTCTTATCTTTGTTAACTATTTTACTTTTTCTTGTAAATCAAATTTAAATTCATCATGTAAATTGTCTTGAAAGACCAAAATTATTTTGTAAAACATTTCATCTTAACAGCATTTTTAATTACATTTTATAACTGATTTTTTTAAGTAGTGCGGCAAAAATTATATTAAATTAAATTACTTACTTAAAAAAAAACTCACTTAACTTTGATTTGTTTAAAAATCCAAATCAAAACCATCTTTTAAAACATGAGTTCTAAAATTTCAAAAGTTTTGAAATTTATTGTTTTTATTTGAGAAAGCAGCTCTGTATGCTGACTTCCCCGAGCTCCTTCGACTCTTCCCCGAGATTTCCTTCCGCTTGCTTCGAGTTTTTTCAAAATTCGACCTGAGCTGTTACTTTTTCTTCAAAAAAAATTCTAAGCACAACTTGAACTACCCCTAAACCACTTTGAGTTCATACTCGAGTTCAAAGCCTTAATACCCGATAGCTGCTTCGGGTTCTCCTTTTCTTTCCCAAATTTGTTTCCCCGACACAACCTAACTGTGTGCACCTGCATAACTCCGCCGGCCACCTCTGGTCAAACTGTTGGTCGTCAACACATCATCAATGATGTGCTCGAGTCTCTCAAACACTCAAAAGTTTGAACAAATCACGATTTCCAGATTTCGTTCCCAAACCCAAAACTGGAACTAGCAGTGCCTCAAAACAAACACCTCGCACCGACGCCAAAGATCACCAGAACACTTGAGCCTCTGGCCACGACTCTATCATCCACCCAGCCATCTCCTCCCAAAGCCATGTGCAACTCGATGCACGCGCGAAGCCCCAGTGACCAATTTTCCAACCATTGCCTATATTAGGGTTAAAAATTTAATCCCCTCGCCGCCATCACCACAATGAACTAGGACCCCTCCAAGCTTTTTTCCCCGACTCACCGTAGACCCTTCCACCTCCACGCAAAGCCACGACCCTCATCATCGTGCCGACGACCGGAATTTTGCAAAAACCCCAAAATCTGGTTATCTCGGCTTATCCCAGTAATTACTAACTTAAAAATTTTGATTTTATTTCCAAAAATCGTAATTTTTGATAAGCTTTCAGATGGCATATATGAAACTAAAGTATACCTGATTTGAAATTGAACATGACTTGAATTTTAACTGTATTTTCTTGTTCCAGGTTCTAAATCCTGAATATTATCTTTTTAAATGTTTTAACTTTCAATCTTACATGAATTTAAACATTTTTTGTTCTGATACTTAAGTCAACACAACTAGAATCAAGAAACTTGTGATAGGTTTTCATAGAAAAAAGAAACCTGTACTTAGAACAGGATTATCAACATGCACAGACAAATGCATAATTCATTTACAGATTTTGTTGCATGCAAATCATCTTCAACTTTCATACATCATGTATTCAATCAATCAAATAAAAATCCAATTTCCTGAAAGATTTACTCACAATTTTGGGACTGAAAACAGAAGTGGAACAGAGGGAAGCTCGGGAAATTTGAACTGCAGTTTTTTTTTTAAACTTGATACTGGATATCAATTCACTAGCAACTAATTGATTAAAGTTGCTTAGTTTGTGATATAATTTCTTGATTAGTTCTTTAACATAATTAAATTTTAAATTCCAAAGAAGGATATTACTTATAGTTTCTTTTTTATGATAACAGGGAATGAAGATTGTTGTCAGGCTTGCCACTGGAAAAAAAAAATTCCGACTTGCTGATTGATAATCTGATGATAGAACTGGATTATTAGCTGAAGCCTTGATTTGTTTAAGCTGAATTTGTGTTGCCTACAGCCTTGTAAACTTTACAATGTCTGATTTTGAGTTTACTGATTTAAGTTTTGAAAGAAGAATCCTATTTTTTTTTCTGGTTTGTAAGTTGAAGATTTGACAAAAAAAATTCTTTCTCTTCTCAGATCTGTTCTTTTTGAAATGAGATAAAAGAATAAAAGTAGAAGATGAATTACTTATAAAATTTCTATTTTCTATTTTATAAATTTCTTGGGAAAATAGAATTGATAACATGACACTTGTTAATTTTTTCTCTCTCATGATTTACACTTGTCACCATAGTCATTATTAGTTTAACACTTGTAATTAATCAATTAATTTTTTTTACATTATATAAATTGTATTTAGACTTATATTTCCTATTAAAAATGTTAGCTTTATATTAATGCATATTATTAGAAGAGAGTGTTTTTAATTTTTTAAGTACATATTAATATAAATTACATAGATATACATTTATAAATCCAAATTATTTTACAAAACATTTATATTAAAATTTAAATTCAAATTTCCTACATATGCACTCATATATATTTATATTCACATATATGAATCAAAAGTTAGGTTCAAATGATTTTAAAAACCTTTAATATTTCAAAATTTTAAAATCAAAAGAAATTTGAAATTTTTATTCATTTAAATTATCACTTACTATTTATTTATTTTGAAACCTTTTTTTATTATATTATAGAAGTTCAACATTTATCAATTTAAATTGATGAAATTTGGTATGTTACAGCATCAAACTCTAACGATCGAAGATCCACAACATGTCACTGCATTTATTTAGAAGATAATCCAATCTCCTGGTGTTCCAAAAAGCAATCAACTATTTCTTGTTCAAGTAGTGAAGCTGAATATCGCAGTGTGTCCAGTGCAACAGCTGAAATTATGTGGCTCGAATCACTCATGAAGAAATTGGAGTTCATACCCCTAGAAAGTCAGTAATCTGATGCAATAACTTGAGTGCTGTCTCTCTTTCAGCTAATCCCATTCTTTATTCACGAACCAAGCACATAGAGATCGATCTGTTTTTCATTCATGAACAAGTTATCAAAGGGAAACTAGACATAAATCATCTACCGGCAAGTCATCAGAGAGCAGATATTCTTACAAAACTACCCGCAAAGAGTAATTTTGCAACATTAAAATCTGATCTGAAGATCAAAGAAGTCTCAAGAGTTTGAGAAAGAAAACTTATAAATCATTTATTAGCAAGCTATTAGAGAATAGATGCTCATGCAAAACCACTTGTAGGGGAGTAATTTTACAAGAATATCATTGGATCTGAAGATAACGAAAGTCTCAGGAGTTTAAGAAGAAAAACTGCATAAATCAACTATCAACAAACTATTAGAGAACAAATGCTCATACAAAATCAATTGTGTGAAAGCAATTTTACAAGAATAATATCAGATCTAAAGATCGAACGATCATCAGAAATTTTAGGAAAGAAGAAGAAGAAACCCTAGTTAATTTGATAAGGGGAAATAAGAAATGAGACTAAGTTAACAATAGGTAGAATCGTTTTGTACGAATGTAATAAGGTTTCAGGGTCATTATAGTAATTGTCCCCATTGAACGTTACTGTATATAATATGTATAGAATGTA
Organism: Allium cepa; assembly: GCA_030765085.1. Taxonomy (NCBI): domain Eukaryota; kingdom Viridiplantae; phylum Streptophyta; class Magnoliopsida; order Asparagales; family Amaryllidaceae; genus Allium; species Allium cepa. Next base: position 771,515,289 of record CM060939.1, on the reverse strand, counting down.
ATACATTATGTATGTATTACTAAAGAATTTTTCCTCTTTAATAAAACAAGAATTCTATTATCAAAACATGCAAAATTATTTGTAAAGTGCTTTAGATTTGACTAGCGGTTATTATGCAATATTGAAAATGAAAATAAAAGTTGAATGTCATATATAATGCATGGCTACATCCTACAACTAGTAATCCACGTTTCAAATTTTTAAGCAAACCAAAACAAGTTGAAAAGGACTTAAAAGACCAGAAAAAATGTAGAGATAGGCTACAGTGCCTTATTGAAAAATAAGTCAGGAATAAACCCATCCGACTCTAATTTATTAATAAGTACAAAGATAGCTTTTTTAAACTTGAAACATTAATGTATGGTCATGCTATTATAAATCAACAAAAATCAAAATTTAAATAGTTAAATGAAGGTAATCAATGCTCTAAAATTTTCTAGTCACATATGACTACTACAAAACTAAAAAAAGATATACGCAGCTATTATACAGTCATGGAAAATGGGTAATCGCTTAACCAATAACAATCAACTTCAAGGTAGTGCAGTGGACTATTTACTAGTTTATACAATTCTGAAAGCATTAAATTTAACTTTCCACAAATTTTGCATAGAAAAATCTAATTGACCAAGCAAGAGTTAAATTGGAGGTTGGTATTGCTGACGAAGAAACTAAAGCAACAACATTCCATATTTATCAAAATAGTAGTCTAGAGCCTGATTGATTTGGGGCAAAATTCGATAAAAACCATTGGGACATGAAGGAGAGTTGACCACAACAATCAAAGATGTCTTTTATAGTGGTCAGTCTACCAATAAAACTAATAATTTTTCAGTCCTCGTGTGCGAAAAATGAAATTTCTTTATCCATATAAGATTATAGGCATATTTCATATTGCAAAGTAATTTATAAAATAATTTCAAATGTCATTTACAACAGAATTAAAGAGTATTCAAATGAGTTGGTTTCTCATAATCAAAATGGAAGAAACAGATGTGCAAAATTTTCCACTTCTTTATGAAATGGTAAGAACTTTCATTGGGAAAGGTTGTAACAACTTATGCCTCAAAGTGTATTTGCAAAAAGCATATGATAATATTAGCAGAGAATTTATCTGCCATAAGCTAACATTGGTAGGATTTCGAATTTTTTTATTTATTTATAGGTGTATCTCATCAATTACCGATTCTACACTGGTCAATGGTCTTCGTGTAGGTTCATAATTAGCAATAGGTGTCTCAGACAGGGAGATCCTCTCTCCCCGTATTTATTTGCAATAGCTATGAAGTACTATTCTTTCCCCCACTCCAGAAGCATCGATTTGGTAATGAGGGAGAAGAAAAATTAGGAGTTTCTACCATTTTATTTTTTTAACCCGAATTTTTAAATGGCATTATGAAAATTGCTCATACCGGAGGCATGCGAATTTTAGCAGTAAAATACCAATTTTTTTAAAACATAAATACTAGCATTTATCATTTTACCTAATAAATACAAGAAATTTATAATTTATCATTGAATGTGAAGTATTTGTAGTTTTTCATTTTATTAGGTATGATAAAAGAATTTATTATTTTACCATTTTGCGATTGTATTTGAAACGATAAAAGAAATTATCATTTTATCATTGGTCATAATACTATTAAGATCGACTATTTTCCATTTTATATAAAAAGATAAATAGTTATCATTTTTAGTTAAAACTATATATAATGTTTACTGTCGAATTCCCTTTATTTCCTATTAATTTACCCTAAAACATAGAAAGATACTAGTGTACTTCAATTATGATAAAATTACACATCATTTCAAAAAATAAAATAATATAAATAGAAAAGATAGTATTATACCAACTAATTTATCTTTTAGGAACTCTTTTGATATTATATTATATTATATGTAAACAATTTTATTGTATCTTAAATGATAAAAATATTATCACTGTATGATAAAATAAAACATAGTCTATTATTGTATTTTAAAAGTTAAAATTGTTTAAAAAATTAACATTTTGATTTTCTTAAATGAACAATTTTTTGAAGTTTTTACTATAAAGATTATGCATTTAATATTTTTATATAGATAACGATTTTAAACCAAAAAGTTATGGTTATATCTTATATTCTAAAGCAACTATTTGAATATTAAAAAAGAGTGATAAAATGATCCAAGCAAGCCTTTAATCCTGTGTGTCGTTTTTGGTAGAAGCAATCAACCGGAAGAGAGTATATGATTGGTCTAGCAATCATAAATCAAATAAAGTCTTATACTGATTTGTTGGGATAAGGCAACCGTTCAAAAGAGAATGATTCAAGATCATACTGTTACCATCAAAAACAATATGTCAAAGGGTGATTTAAAATTTTGAAAGGACCTTCCAAGGAAAGAAGACAAAAGTTGTTTTCAAATTTCATGGAAATTTATCAAAGGTTTTAGTTCACAATAGCGTTTCAATAATATTTTAACATCAAATCATCATAGCTCAAATATATCATAATAGTCTATTGGCACATCATAGGTCTTAAGCATAACCCATGCAAGATTTTAGGAAAAATGAAATTCTACATCGTGTTTCATAATAGAAAGGACTTATACTAAGTAATATAAGAATGTAAAAGAAAAATTAATATAGATAATGACAGAAAGAACAAAAGGATATTTATTCACTAAAATTACAAAAAAAAGTTACAAGAAGGTTACAACGGGTCTTCCCATTGCTTAAAGCATCAAAGGTACAAGGATGGAGATTACATGATGACACCTCTTCCTTATATAAAATAGGAAGGCCCTAAATGACTTAGGGATTATCTACACACCCATACAGGAAAATGTTCGAGCCTTTTTGTAGCTTGTAGTCACATCCTTTCAAAGGTGCTTGTTCTACTTTGAACCAAGAAATGATAAATCTACTTTTAGAATAAACGCAATGTTGAATATGCGCTTATATGATTTTTGTTTGATGATAATAAACATATATTCATTCGTTTAAATGTATTTGTTAATGTACTATTTTATTTTTCATAGGTTAAATAAATATTTGCTGAATAAAATTAAATAACACAGAATTTGAATTCAAACAGAAACTTTATTCAAACAAATATTTATTATAATTTTGAATAGTACAAATTCAAGCTCTCACTATACATATACAATTTTGATTTCAAATACATCACAATTTCATATTTATATAAATTCCTCACTACATATCACTCACACTCGTAGTTCATCTTCAACTTCATTCCAGTTAGAATCCAGCATCTGAGCAATCTGCAAAAATATTAACCAACGCAGTAAAATTGAAAAAGAAATATTTTTGCAATATAAAATAAAATGTGAATTTTGAAAATAATATTTTCCTTAGTTATTTGGGTTGTTCGTCATCATTTACATTTAAATTCATCACACACGAACAATGTGACATGCACAGTGTATCACTGTACATGCCACAAGGCCGTGCACACCGATATACACTTAATAATGCTACAGGGACAGGTGAGCACATGGTCAAACCCAAATAAAAAGACGGGTTCAACTCAGGTGCAACATAAATAAAATATCGACTTCAGCACAAGGTTAAACCCAAATAAAAACATGGATTCAACTCTAGTGTAATGCACAGTCCAACTATAAAGTCAACATGACCAGAAAGTAAAACTCAACAGTATGCATAAGAAGTAAGCACAAGTATGCAACTCACAGACTGAATCACAAAGATGCACATGGCAACAACACAACAATGCATGAAAGCTTGAACAAGTGACTCAGGCAAATGATACAAATGAAACCAAACTGCCGAGGTCTCAAATTCAAGGCATCAAGTCAAAAAAAATGAAGCAGAAACAAGTGTCCAGGTCAGAACAATTTTCGACCAAGGCTACAATGTGCACATATGAGCAACAAAAGATTAGAGACAATGTAAATCCAACTCAGGAATAAAAACATTTTCATGAACACAAACTAAATACAAATGCCAGGACCAAGCTGCTGCATACCAGAGGTGCAAACGACCAAATAGCCAACATAATCAAAGAAGCATAACTCAAACCACAAATGCCAACATAATAACAATGCTACAAGACCAACTCAATGCGACTCAAGAGTACACATGAATACATGAAGTAATGCAATGCTCAAAGACATAGTACACAAGTGAACCAAGCCTGTAACCAAAATTGAAACCAACACAATGCATTAGACTACGTGAATACTATAGGCCGAGAACCAGACCGGATATTACAAGCAACAAGACAGTGACATAACATACAAACAACAAAATGGACAAACACTACCGAGGTCGAAACAATAAGCAACCCAGTACTCAAGCAAAAATGCAAGATAGTGGTCGAAGAAAACCATGAATGCAGTAACAACCAGAGTCAAAGCCGTGTTTTTAATCAAACATGTCAACAGAAAAGGGAACGGAGTCGAAGCCGTGGTCATCAGGAAAAGAAATCGAAATTCTGTTTTGACCAAATCTATCACAATTTCAAAATCAAAGCCGTGACCATCAAGTAACGAAGAATATACGAAATTGAAAAAGTCAGTGAAATCATCAGCATAAAAGTGAAATCGAACGGCCGAACAAATTATTTGACAAATTCAAATAAGTTTATACGAACGAAAATAAAGGAGATCTAACGCATATATAACCCAGAATTATCACTGGCAATTGATCATCGGAGTTCAATTGAGCATAACAAAAAAGCATAAAGGAAAATCACATACCAAAATTGAATTCGAACTCCAGAAGCAGCCGAAAACATCAGATAAAGGATCGACAAATCAAACACGCTAATATCCACTGATCGATCAACGTAGGCGTGCTTCGAAAAGTCCTAATTTGAATAAAAGAGCCGAAGCCCTAATTTCAGAAAGAAGAACGAGAGCCGCCATATTTTATCTTCCAGAGCAAAAGGAGATCGGGTTTATTTACAAAGGGAGAAAGAAAAGAGGCCGGCCTTGTTAAAGAATAAAAAAAGGGGATTTAGTTTTTTAATTAGGGCTTTATTTGTTTTAAATTTGTTTTCTAAATTTAAACTCTTTTTAAATCATTGTATTTTCTAGTCGTATGACTAGGGGACACACTACGTGGCGTAGTTTGAGAATTCGCAACTCAGTGGCTGAGTTGTGGCAGGGTTTTGAGCCTAGAGTTAGGTTTAGTCGATAGCGGGTGTCGCGAGTTTACGTGTGTAAGCGTCTGACTATCTAATTTCTAGTAGAAACCTAGGGTTTTGCCGAAGCTGGGTAAATTCTGTGCCGTTTCTATTTCTGCATTTATTATTCTGCTATTATCTGTGCTGCTATTGTTCTGTGATCCGTGTTGAAAGTATTTTATAAGCTTCCGCGATTAATTTTTATAATTCATACTATCACCTTATTCACCCCCCCTCTAGGGTGAAATCAATCCTACAAGTGGTATCAGAGCTAGGAATAGAAGTCAACTTCTGTTTTAAAAAAATATCGTTTTTTTTCAAAAACCAATTTTTGTTTTAAAAAATTTTGAATTTTTAAAATGGCTTCTTTTAATAATGCTTTTGCTGAGGGTCAGTCCATAACTAGACCACCAATGTTCAATGGTGAATATGCTTACTGGAAAAATAGGATGGAAATTTTTTTGAAAACCATTGACGCTTGGGATATTGTTGGGACAGGTTATAGAATACCAACTATAACTGTAGATAATCAGGAAATAGGGAAATTAAAGGAACAATGGACAAAACTAGAAAATAAATTACAAAATACTAATGCTAAAGCTATGAATTCTATTATCTGTTCATTAGATCAATTTGAATTTAATCGTGTCTCACGTTGTCTAACTGCGCAGGAAGTATGGCACACATTAGAAGTGACTCACGAAGGAACATCTCAAGTCAAAGAATCTCACCTTGCCATGCTAAGCAGCGAATACGAGAACTTCACAATGGAGAAGGAAGAAAATGTCAAAGAGATGCATGGACGACTTTCCAATATCGTATACAAATCAAAAGCTCTTGGAAAATCATATACAGAGTTGGAGATAGTCCGAAAAATCCTTAGAGTCCTTCCACGAAGTTTTGAAGCCAAAGTGACCGCCATTCAAGAATCAAAAGATTTGAAACAAATGAAAGTCGAAGAACTTATCGGAAATCTCACCACTTATGAGCTAGAAATGAAATTCAAGGAAGAGCGTGAAGGAGGAGATACTCGAAACAAATCAATAGCTCTCAAAGGAACAACTGAAAGTGATGACGATGAAAATACAACAGTGGAATTGGAGCTATTAATAAAGAAATTCAAAAAGTGGAATTACAAATATGGAAATTCAGCTCGAATTCAAAAAGCGAAAAGCAGAATAGCCAAAGCACTAGACTACTCGTAAGAACAGAAGATCATCTGTCACAAGTGCAACCAACCCGGACACATCAAGCCCAATTATCCTCAAAATCAACGCGACTTTAAAAAGAAATCAAAAAGGAAAAGTTTTGCAGCCACGTGGAATACAAGTGATGAAGATAATCAAAGTTCTAGCAGTGAGAGTGAGAAAGCAGATATGTGCCTTCATGGAAATATAACCGATAGCGACGATGACGAGCCAAGCGAGGTATCAAAACATACTCACTTTGAATTACTTATTTATTTCCACGAAGTGAATGGCTGTTTTGAACGACTTAGGAAAAAAACGCTAAACTTGAATCACAAAATGTTACTTTGATAGAATTAAATGAACAACTTGACCAATTAGTTAAAACCTATCAAAGTAGGATCCCTAAGTGTGATAAGTGTCCAGCATTTGAAGAAGAAATTAAAAAATCAGAAATTAAAATGAAATTGCTTGAAAATGAAATTCTGATGTTGAAAGAAAGTGAAAATACTAGGAGAGATAATTCTATCAAAAAGTGCACACAATTGTTAAACGAAAATGAATCTCTCAAAACACAAGTCCAACGTTTGTCAACGACTTTAGATAAATTTTCAAAAAGTGAAAAATCGTTGAATATGCTATTAGGAAAGCAAACTGTTAATACGGTTAGACAAGGACTTGGATATAATCAAGCTGAAAATATTAATCAAGTTAATTCTATGTGCACAATTTGTAGAAAATATGGACACAATCACAATAATTATTGGTATAGACCCAAACTTGTGAAAACTATACCGATTTGGGTTCCAAAAGGCACAAATATAAAATCTCTCAAAGTTAAACAAATTTGGGTGCCGAAGGGAACAATTATAAATAGTTTTGGGTCTTTACAAAATTGTTTTTCTAAATATTCTGCCACTAACAACCATGGACCTATAAAAACAAATAGGTCACAAAATCTTTTTCCGTGTAGGTGTGGTGGCAGGCTAAGGAACAGCAACAGTGTTCTCTGGATTTTGGTTGTTCCAAAGACACAACGAGCGACAAAGCAAAGTTCCTTAGCCTAGTATAAAGGTGACAGAATCACAACAGACAACAACGAAAAATATCATAAAGGTAAAATAGGTAATGGTATATCTATTTGAACGATATAATAAATGTGATAATCTGCACCATATTCTGAATTAAAATCAGCCAATATTGAGATGATGAAAAGATGATGATTATGACTTATTCAACATAGTTGGCCAAGTTATATTCTTATGCCAAAAACACTATAAAATTCTCTGGATTCTTTGAATTACTTCATATATATTAGTTTGGATCAAAAATAGTGTTTTATTGGATAATACATTTGGTTATAATATGGCTAACTCTAAATTCATGGTTTCTGATTATTTACACAGCTTCATTTCAAATTCAAGAGAATGACATTTAAATTGCTGTTAAAATTGAGTTTGAAATTTTTGGTGTACACTTCATGGTTTGGTTGATCAAATTCAATTAATGATAATTTTGAGTGAAAAAGAAATTTAGATGCGGATTACACTGGTAATCTAGTTGATAAAAGAAATTACTAGTTGAACGTGATTTTTGAGACATTTAGTAACTGCATCGTTTTTTCAAAGAAAATATCTGCATATTTTTCATTTCAAATAGTTTTCAAATAGCAAAAAAAGTTTCTTATAAAACCCCCTCGAGAAAATCCTTTTTAACCATATTTTCAGATTAGTCGTTTTGAAAAATTGATTTCAGACTATTTTGACTAATCTGACTCCCTAATGATTATCGAAAAGAAAAATAGTGATTGAAAAAGTGATGAGTGTTGATATTTATCATATATTATGACTCGAGACGGTATAATTAGTAAAATTTTTTTAGAAATTTAAACAAGAGTTATAAAACTTTTGTTGGTAAAAATTCCATGACCATCTCTATTTCTATCATATTTCTAACAACCATCACTCATCAAACCTCTATATAGTTCGTCAATATGTGGTACTTTAAACAGGAATCGTTCATTTTTCATTTTCACATTTAAAAAAAAAATATAGTAATAATAAATAAATATAATGTATTCACTCTCATTTAAAAGTCCTCACGGTTATGCATGGGTGAATTACTTGGAATTTGTTATGTGCTTCCATGCTCATTTAAAAGTCCTCACGTTATGCATGTATGGAACGCATATCAAAAGTTGATTTTTAAATAATAAACAAGTTGATTCTAATCCCATTTAAAAGTCCTCACGGTTATGCATGGTTAGAAGAAACTTGAATTCGTTTTTTTAAAATGAAATTTTTTGGAATACTACTTATCTCATTTAAAAGTCCTAACGGTTATGCATGGTTAGTAGATATTCAAATTCCTGATATAAATATACCACAAATAGACACAACTGTATGGTTTTATATGATGACATCATTCCCATCATTCTAAAAGTGGAATATGCGCCTAACAAAATATTTATGATTTTTGTTTGATTTTTTATTGAAATTTAATATTTATATTCAATTGAGTTTTAGTGTTGAATTAATATCGATCACCTTATCTCTATTTTCTCTAACGCTATTATTCTTTTGCTGATAACAAAAGGGGGAGAGAAAAGTTAAGATTTTGTCAAATAAAATCAAGCAAAGGTCAAATAATTTTCTATTTGCATCTAGGCTCATTTGCATATTTTTATCTGTATGCATAAATGTAGGGGGAGCTTTGTGTAGAGTGGAAGCATTTAAATAGGGGGAGCAATTAGAGCATATCAATAATCAAATACATTTAACATTTTCAAAATCTTAAATATATGTTTGTTATCATCAAAAGGGGGAGATTGTTGAATATGCGCTTATATGATTTTTTTTTTGATGATAATAAACATATATACATTCGTTTAAATGTATTTGTTAATGTACTTTTTTATTTTTCATAGGTTAAATAAATATTTGCTGAATAAAATTAAATAACACAGAATTTGAATTCAAACACAAACAAATATTTATTACAATTTTGAATAGTACAAATTCAAGCTCTCACTATACATATACAATTTTGATTACAAATACATCACAATTTCATATTTACATAAATTCCTCACTACATATCACTCACACTCGTAGTTCATCTTCAACTTCATTTCAGTTAGAATCCAGCATTTGAGCAATCTGCAAAAATATTCACCAACGCGGTAAAATTGAAAAAGAAATATTTTTGCGATATAAAATAAAATGTGAATTTTGAAAATAATATTTGCCTCAGTTATTTGGGTTCTTCGTCATCATTTACTTTTGAATTCATCACACACGAACAATGTGACGTGCACAGTGTATCACTGTACATGCGACAAGGCCATGCACACCGATATACACTTGATAATGCTACAGGGACAAGTGAGCACAAGGTCAAACCCAAATAAAAAGACGAGTTCAACTCAGGTGCAACATAAATAAAATATCGACTTCAGCACAAGGTCAAACCCAAATAAAAACATGGATTCAACTCAAGTGTAATGCACAGTCCAACTATAAAGTCAACATGACCAGAAAGTAAAACTCAACGATATGCATATGAAGTAAGCACAAGTATGCAACTCACAGACTGAATCACAAAGATGCACATGGCAACAACACAACAATGCATGAAAGCTTGAACAAGTGACTCAGGCAAATGATACCAAATGAAACCAAACTGCCGAGGTCTCAAATTCAAGGCATCAAGTCAAAAAAAATGAAGCATAAACAAGTGTGCAGGTCATACCAGTTTTCGACCAAGGCTACATTGTGCACAGATGAGCAACAAAAGATCAGAGACAAAGTAAATCCAACTCAGGAATAAAAACATTTTCATGAACACAAACTAAATACAAATTCCAAGACCAAGCTGCTGCATACCAGAGGTGTAGACGACCAAATAGCCAACATGATCAAAGAAGCATAAATCAAACCACAAATGCCAACATAATAACAATGCTACAAGACCAACTCAATGCGACTCAAGAGTACACATGAATACATGAAGTAATGCAATGCTCAAAGACATAGTACACAAGTGACACAAGCCTGCAACCAAAATTGAAACCAACACAATGCATTAGACTACGTGAATACTATAGGCCGAGAACCAGACTAGATAGTACAAGCAACAAGACAATGACATAACATACAAACAACAAAATGGACAAACACTACAGAGGTCAAAACAATAAGCAACCCAGTACTCAAGCAAAAATGCAAGATAGTGGTCGAAGCAAACCATGAATGCAGTAACAACCAGAGTCAAAGCCGTGTTTTTAATCAAACAAGTCAACAGAAAAGGGAACGGAGTCGAAGCGTGGTCATCACGAAAAGAAATCGAAATTCCGTTTTGACCAAATCTATCACAATTTCAAAATCAAAGCCGTGACCATCAAGTAACGAAGAATATACGAAATTGAAAAAGTCAGTGAAATCATCAGCATAAAAGTGAAATCGAACGGCCGAACAAATTATTTGACAAATTCAAATAAGTTTTACGAACGAAAATAAAGGAGATCGAATGCATATATAACCCAGAATCATCACTGGCAATTGATCATCAGAGTTCAATTGAGCATAACAGAAAAGCATAAAGGAAAATCACATACCAAAATTGAAGTCGAACTCTAGAAGCAGCCGAAAACATCAGATAAAGGATCGTCAAATCAAACACGCAAATATCCACTGATCGATCAACATAGGCGTGCTTTGAAAAGCCCTAATTTGAATAAAAGAGCCGAAGCCCTAATTTCAGAAAGAAGAACGAAAGCCACCATATTTTATCTTCCAGAGAAAAAGGAGATCGAGTTTATTTACAAAGCGGAAAAGAAAAGAGGCCGGCCTTGTTAAAGAATAAAAAAGGGGGATTTAGTTTTTTAATTAGGGCTTTATTTGTTTTAAATTTGTTTTCTAAATTTAAACTCTTTTTAATCGTTGTATTTTCTAGTCGTGTGACTAGGGGACAAACTACGTGGCGTAGTTTGAGAATTCAGAACTCAGTGGCTGAGTTGTGACAGGATTTTGAGCGTAGAGTTAGGTTTAGTCGATAGCAGGTGTCGCGAGTTTACGTGTGTAAGCGTCTGACTATCTAATTTCTAGTAGAAACCTTGGGGGCAGCACGTAGGCAAGGTTTTGCCGAAGCTGGGTAAATTCTGTGTCGTTTCTATTTCTGCATTTATTATTCTGCTATTATCTGTGCTTCTATTGTTCGGTGATCTGTGTTGAAAGTATTTTATAAGCTTCCGCGATTAATTTTTATAATTTATACTATCACCCTTTTCACCCCCCCCTCTAGGTTGAAATCGATCCTACACGCAATAATAAATTCGATATGTTAGGTAATTGTTGCATCAAGTTGTGATACTCTAGTAATGCAAAATCTCATAATCTTCGTTTACTCCTCATCTTATTGATTTTTATATCCAGTAATTTACTTACCTCGGGAGAATTAGTAAGACGTTTATTGGCAAGTTGCAAACAATGCTTTAGTTTCTTCTTTATCTTTGCAAAGATATAGCGGAGATCACTTACATTTTAACGAGATAGACTGTGATCAAGTTTTTTGTTAAATATTTTAGAAGTGAAATTCTTCCATGAAAACTCATTATTATCAGTTTCAAGGATTTGAACTTTCTACACCAATTTTTTTTCCAGATTCAATAGATTATATTTATAGGTGAAAATTTGAGGACTTCGTTGTGAATTAAAAATTTTAGTTCATGTATTACTTTACATCCTGGTGGTAGAACTTCCTTTTCCATTCAAAATCTAATGAGATCCAAAAGATAAAATAATATGAGGGTAAGAAGGTTGTTTATTACAATCCCCATGTCGATGAACCATAATATCTTGGTTTGCTAAGTAACTTGCAAAGTGTTGGATTAGGTGCATTTGTGATGGCGTAAAAGGGAAGAACTTTAGAAAACTTTCTTTTATTAAATTTACACTAGGTCTTTATGTTGTAGTCATATGAATGATTTGTTTTAACTAAATCATCCTTAGTGAATATTTGAATAAAAAAGGGAGTTTATTATGAATTATATTATATTTTATTTTCTTTTATATTTATTTGTTACAACTTAAAAACCATTATATTAATTTACCATTAGTTTATGATTTAGTTTGTTATATTTTATTTAATGGAAATTCAAGTTCACGTTGTGAATGTTGTATGTGGTGTTTGCTAATCTAAGACATTTATTGAACCAACAACATAGAACATATTTATGTATGTATGTATGTGCATGTGTGTGTATGTTTGTATGTGTGACAATTATGATCTTTGATCATAAAATGAGCACGTAATATCAGTAACATCTCCTTAATATATTTATGCATGTTTATGAAGTATAAGTATACACACAAGTATACATATATATATATATACATATGTGTGTGTTCGTGTATGTTCGACAATGTGTATAAACTAAATTTCTTTTGGCTAAATGAAAAAGTGTTTTTTTAATAAAATTTCATCAAGTATTATAAATAAAAAATTATTAAATAATGATATAAACATACATTTAGATCTCAAATATTTTGATCCATTATTTTCAATTAATTTTTTCCGTATATGTATATATATATATATATATGACTATGTATGTATGTATGTATGTATGTATATTTTCTTCAAAAAAATACATGTTAGTATAGTTTTTTATATCAAAACTAAAAAAGATGTTTTTTTATAAAATCTAAAAGGAGTTTTTTCAGTTTATTTAATTAAGTCGAAAGTGTTATATATATAACTATATATATATCAAGAATAATATATTATTTTAAACCTTTTTAAGGGAAAATAGACCAGTATTCAAAAATGAGCTTTTCGATGCAAGGTAATATAGTAAAGAGCAAGAAAAACAAGGGATGGTCAAAAGGATATAAGAAATAAACAATATTGCATAAAAAATCACAAAGCGCCGTCTATGAGAATCGAACCCACGACCACATGGTTAAAAAGCCATGCGCTCTACTAGCTGAGCTAAGACGGCTCATATGATTTAATTTTCTTGGTCCAAAAAAATAAATGATATTTTAATATGAATCGTACATATATATATATACGTATATATGTATAAAAATAGGATTCTTTGGCACGTGCGATGCACGTATGTAGGAGGAATTGGTATTAAGAAAACATTGTTTGTAAAGTTTTTTGGATCTTAAGAAATGACTTTGACGTGTATGTAATGTTGCATTTTTTATGTGTGTACATGCACAAATAAATCGTTTATCAAAACGTGAATGAGACTAAGTTACTTTATTAAATAATTAAAAAGGAAATCAATCGGCTATGGATTTTTTAATGTAATCTAATAGATGAGAATAAAAAATAGAACTACCATCCCTCTGTCCCTTGTAGCACAACTCTGTTGAAAACAATGTTCAAGTAACCATATAAAAGTACAGAAGTAAACGGTACTCTATGCACATACTTAATAGAAGGGAGGAAGAATAAAATCAAACATTATACTAATATCATTTTCACATTAGCTCGTGCTTTCCCTTCCCGATGGATAGCAACAAAGAACCTTCCGATAGTCACAGTTCATAATCTCTACGAATTCATCTGTTGTCTCAGTATGAACATAAATTACTGTTTGTCCTTCCATAGTATACAATTTATCAATTTGCATGTATCAGTCTACACTTCTGATTGTGTACTGGTACATATTTTCGCAAGTAAATATTAATATGTATAATGGAAAATATACACATAAACTAATAGTTACAATTTTTTTCACATAATCAACGTTGGATTCATAAGAGAAAAATCAGTTTACATTTTCCACTACGTACCCTAAGTCTAATTAAAGACAAATCAGATTAATTAGAGAAAAATCAGTTAGCCGATGGAACCTTATTGCCAAATCCAACTGGAAAAATACTTTGGCTCCAATCAGCTAATCGAACAAATTGTCAATCCTAGGTAATGGATATCGATTCTTTATCATCTTCTCATTCAGCTTAAGATAATCGATACACAACCTCAACGATCTATCCGGTTTCTTAACAAATACTACGGCTGCTCCTCAATGTGAACTGCATGGTTTGATAAAATTCTTACCTTCTAGATCCAACAACTACACCGTTAACTCCATCTCAATAGGTTTCATTCTACTTGGCGGTCTACTCACAGGTTCTGCTCCTGGTACTAAATATATCCGAAACTCAATGGCTCGCTTCGGTGATAGCCATATCAAGGGCTCAAAGACATTCGCAAATTCTCTAACAATGAAAATTTGATTCAACTCATATTCTGTCTCCATAACACTCAACCAAGCATTAACGTCAATGGGTTTTCTATAGGGTGTAGAAACTGATCACTACAAATAGGGTGACTAAGTGTCATTTTCCTATCAGGGAAAAATATCCTAACATCATACTACTTAACCAATCCATTTCCAAAATAATTACGAACCCTATGAAATCAATTACATGCGAACTATAGGAAAATATATGATCTAATAACTCAAACTCTAAGTGGTCACATCTCATTCCAAGAGTCACATACCCTCCTATTGGATTCACAACCTTTAAGGAAGTAACCAAGTATGTGGGTTCTAGTTTAATCTTATCAACCAAACAATGAGACATAAAAGAATGTGGTATACCAGTATCAAATAGAACTCTAACTAATACACCATAAATCAAGGTGTACCTCCTAACACGGCTTTCCTTTCTCCTTTGTTGTTGGCCTTAAGGTAGTTGGTCCCAATGCAAACATTTTGACTTTCCAATTCTTGGTTGGCTCCTTATATTGGTCCTTATAGTTTCCAATTCGATCATAGTTGAAGCACCTCACTTCTTTCTTATCAGTAGCCTTCTTTTCTTTGCCTGTCTGACGCCCATGAGCATAGTGTTCCTTCTTATCACACTTGTAGCAGACTACACTGGCCTTCCTTTTGTTGGTTGCTCCTCCTTTCTGAGCGCCTTTCTTATGGAAAAACATTCACTTCTGGTTCTGCCAACCTTGGGTTTCCACTACTTTATTGTCTTAAACAGAGCAAGCATCTCCTCATGCCTTAAAGCCATCTCAACAACTACATCGCATAGATCCCTAATAGTGATAAAGTTGCTTTAGCAAGCTCGGGTCTCACTCTGCCGATAAACTTCTCATGATAACCATATCAACCATAGCATGTTCGTATCTCGATTGATCCTCAAACCTGGTAGCATACTCCAGCATTGTCATGTCCCCTTACACTAACTCATCAAACTTCCTGAGCAGAGTTGACTTGGCGATTTCTGACATGAATCTTCCCTCAAATATCCTTCTGAATTTCACCCAAGTTATGGCCTCCTCATTTACTCCTACAGTAACACTATTCCGCCAGTATAATGTTGCTCTTTGCAACTATCGGGATGCCAATATCTTTTTCTGCTCATTGTTGAGTCTCAAATCAAAAAAAATCATTTTGCAATGAAGCAACCAATTCTCCACTTCAATTGCATCCTCACTCCCGATAAACGACTTTCCTCCAATCCTAGCATAATCTCTGCTTAGTACTGCATAGTTATTGACCATCTAAGATCCCTGATTTCCTTCTTTAGCATTTCCTCAACTGATCCCGCAGCAGCTCCCACTTGCTTCATGTTGATGAAGAACTAGTACATAGCTCCCATATCAACTTGCGGTGCTCCAGCACCCACAGTAGCAGTTTTTTCCTGACCCGAATTCCTTTTAGTGTCAGGTCTGGCTTGTCTAATGGTTGTGATGCTTCCTCCACTAATGTTAACACTTCCATTCCTAGCATCTATATCTTACTTCCTTAAAATTTGCATTCAAGCCTTTTAAGATACAGAAGAATTGCCTAAGAGAGATGAAAAAATAAAGATAAAGCATATATCTATATATAGCAAATACAAATACGTTGCTATAGCATTATCCCACACCCTAATATTTTCTCTAATTCTTTATGATTGTGATTTTTTCAAAATCATTTTAAGTTTAAAATTTCTTCTAAGTTTTCATAAACCTATGCTCTGATACCAAGTTGTAACATCCCCTATTTTGGGGTCCGAAGCTAAGCGCTATAAATACTCAGTTGTAACAACCCGCATATTTTATGATTGTGTATTTAAATATTTTATTTAAATATAACATCGTTAGTCGGATTTAAGTCCGAAAGGTTACTTTTTGCAAACAGTCGAATTAGGACTCGATACCACTTCCATTGAGTTCAAAATGGCATTTGCAACGTTTTTGAGTATAAACATTGATATGTTTGGAGTTATCTTGAATTTGACTTTTGCACTTTGGACGTTGGGTTTGGGTTAGCCTAAACTATTAACTCTAGCTCCACCCCCACTTCTCTTCATTCACTTTCATTTCCTAATACCTTCAAGCTTTAGATAAAAAATGGGGGAAGAGAAAAAGAGTTAGAATTCCTAAGCCCTAGTTCCATTGCAAATCCAAGCTCTAACTCCAAATTCAAAGAGAAGCTATTGGTAAGCATCCTCTTCTTCTTCCCCAACTCATTCTACCTTCAATTTCAGAAATTCCTAAACCCTAACATAGGAAATGTTTTTCTTTTAAGCTTATATTCAAGCTTCTTGGGTTGGAATTGAAGAGTGATTGTCCTTGCCTTGCTCTATAGCTTCTTCTTCCTTGTTTTTGTGTAAAAGGTGAGATTTTTGTCTCACATCTATGTCTATATCTATCTTTGTTGTTAGGTATGAATTCCTAACTTCCATTCATGTTCATTTGCTTTTAATTTGAGTTGGTTTTATGAATATTCCAATTTTGGGTGTTTCGAAGTTAAATTTTTAAAAATCCTATCTTTGATGCTTGAACATGTTTTTGGGGTGAGTCGAAGACTATATGGCTGGGTTGTCGTGTGGCATAAATCCGTAGTCGCAAGTGCTCCATCGATAGGCTCCGTTTGGAATTTCCCACCATGGGGGCTAGGCTAAATACACTGGAATTTCCAGCTCAGTCAACTGAACTAGAGGGTCAGTCGATTGAACCAAACCCAGGAAATTTTCTGGGCCAGTGTCAATCAACTGACCACTCTGGGCCAGTCGACCGAGCCTGAAAACAAAGAGGTTCCAGGCATGATTCAGTCGACTGACCACTATGATTCAGTCGACTAAACCTGGAAGCAGAAAGTTTTCAGGATCTGAGTCAGTCAACTGACCACCCTGGTCCAGCCGACTTAATTTGCTATTTTTGCCCAATTTGCCTTTTAGGTTTGAGTTTCCACTTTTTAATCGATTCTTCTTTCTCCGACTAGTTGTTATCACCTATGTTGGCTTTGATGATATCTTCTTCAGAATTTTTGGGTATATCCATTTTGATGGATTTGGTATCGATTTCTTTGGATTTAATTCACGCCTTCGAATGTGAATTTTTGGTGATTGATTGTTTCTACAATCATTTCCTTGACTTGTCACTTTGAAATACATAGGTTTCTATACTAGTAGTAAAATTCAAACTCTTTCACAAAGTTGATTTCAACTTTATTTTCAATACTAAACACATTTATAAAACCGTTTTTCAATCTATTAGTATAAACAAACATTTACCTCATTCGTTCGAGAAATCCAATTAAACGACTTAGCAAAACAAGTGGTATGAAGCGCTTGCGTTTACTTGCTGGTTAATTCTTAGACTCATTCAATTGAAACTCTTGTGGAAACTTTCGAGTGGAGATTTACAGTTTGTTCGTAAATATTTAAGTTAAGCCGGTTGTTATGGGACATGAAGCTAAACTCATTTATTTACTGGCTCTGTGTAATTGACACTTCTTGATAATCGATGATGATCATTTTATGATTTAGACTAGCAATGTACGATGTCTCTTTGTCTGCGAGGGAGACTAAACCCTATTTCTGTGGAGCTTCGGCTCAAAATTGGTGGGGTAGCGACCCATGGTCTTCGGGCCGTTTTATGGAGCTTCGGCTCAAAAATTAATAGTTAGCCAACCATGGAATAGCGTTTCGTTTTGTGATGCATGTGTTGATGGGCATCCATGCTCTCGTTTTGTGATAGGCCTCTCTCTTTTGTGATTTCTAAATTTCAATTGATGATTTGTAGAATTTGTGTTTCACCAATTTTTGTGGTTTCATTGACAAGTGTTATCAATATTTGTGCATTGGTAAATTTGAATTTCACTAACTTTTATGATTGGCATTGATATATTTGTCAATATTTGTGGTTTGGTGAAAGTGTTAAAAAATATGACATTCTTTTTGGTGCTTTGAGATTTCTTGAGATATTGTATGATTTTAGTTGTCGTTAGAGTATACTTGTCACAGTATGGCATTATTGTTATCATACGTTTTTGTCATATCTCTTATTCTATTTCATTTTATCTCATATTTATAGCTAGACTAATCCGTTTATTACTTTCTTATTAAGTAATACCCGGGTCAAACCGAGATGTTACAAGCGCTCCAGCTTGACTCCTTATCAGGGATCATCATCTGACTTTTGTCTAACTACATTAGATTGGGAGTTTTTGTTGTTATACATTTGATAGAGACTCCTTAATGTATATATATTCTTTTGTCTAGCACTTGTATCCATTCTTTTGTGTTATTGTGGATCTTTTTGACCACTACTCTGATGTACACTTTCATGTGTTATATTCATATCTATTTCCGCCTTTGTGATATGGATATCCGTGACTGATTTGTGTTATGTTTGTTTCTATATTTGTTTCCGAAGATATCATAGCCACTGTGTAGTAGCATTGAGTTTGTATCGGCATGTCGGATTTCCTCTTGAAGTGATTATACCATCTGACATATCGGTCCTCACACAAAGCAATTACATGGATGGTCGCTCCTCAACAGCCTTATTCTTCGTGCTAGTTGACGGCATTACTCCATAGTGTCCTTGGCTAGTGTGAGCATAGAGGTGGGGCGTCACAGCTTGGTATCAGAGCCAAACTTCGGAACAATGTAGAATAATTTAATAAGGATCATCTTCCTAAGTCCATCTTAGGAGTCATGCCTTAGGATTTAATTCGAGTCTTTGTACCGTCTTATCCTATTTCCTTTTGTGATGCCTTGTTTTATCAATCATTATTGTTTGATATTCATTTTGTGAATAACCTTTTTCCTTCTTCTTTCTTTCTTTCTTAAGAAGAGAAATGGTTAGACATATTCGTCCCAGCGCCGGTCAATCTAGAGCTACTCCCCAGGATGGAGTATTTATGTCTACACAACAACTTCTAGATCTAGTAAAGAATGCTCAAGCCGTTGGACCCATTTCAGGGCCTACTCACCCAAAATCTGGATTTGTACGCATATGCAATGATTATACCAATTTGGGTGGAAAGCCGTTCAAGGGTTCCAAGGGCGTTATCGAAGTCCAAGCTTGGCTTAGAACATGCGATCGCATTTTTTCTCGCATGAATCTTATTGATCTTCATCGAGTCCATGTAGCTTCTAGCATGCTCCAAGAAAGAGCATTAGATTGGTATGAGCTTCTTATTTCTGAAATTATTGAAGCAGATCTTACTTGGGAGCAATTCCCAGAAAGATTCGAATCAAAGTTTGTGCCAGAAGCTGAAAAAGTGACTTTGGCCCGTCGTTTTATTAACCTTGTTCAAGATGAATCTTCTATGACGGAATATGTCGCATTTTTCGAATCTCTTTCTAAACACGGGGTTGAGTACATTAATACCCCATTGAAGAAGAATCAGAGATTTGTCCATGGCTTGAATAAAAATCTCAAGAAGCCATTGCTTCTAAGATTGGAAGTTTCTTTTGACCAACTTACTAATATCGCTCTTGGACTTGAAGAGGCAGATGAGGAAAGTGATGTTGAATTTGTGGATGCCAAACCAAACTTCAACAACAACAAGAAAAGGCCTAATAAGTTCAAAGGCCCTTATCCCAATAAGAAAGGGAAGCAAGCAACTCCTGTAGCAAAGACTTCTACCTCTAGTGGTAGGCAATGCTACAATTGTGGTTCTAAGGACCATTGTGCAAATAAGAGTTTAAAGCCCCTTGCTTGTCGCTATTGCAAAAGTTCGGGTCATTATATATCTGCATGTCCCAAACTTTAGGGAAAGAAGGAAGGAAATCTAAATGTGGTGCAAACTCCTAGTAACACTTCTCGTGGTCAAGGTATTTCTCATTCTATCCTTGATGGCATTGTTATGTTTCGTGATCAACCTATTCGAGTTCTTTTTGTTACGAACGCGTCCCATTCTTTTATAGCAAAAGAACTTGTTGATACTTTTTCTTTAGGTGTTGTTGCTTTAATGACTTCTTTGGGAATTACGAATCCGGTCATGGATCCGCAACACTCAATTTGATTTATAGCGATGTCGAGATTATTTTATGTTATTTTTCTTTCCGAGGCGATTTGCATGTGATGCGTTACTTAGGCTTCGGAATTATTTTGGGAATGGATTGGCTTAACCGTTATGAAGCTCAAATCCTATGTCTTGAGCGGACTATTCACCTTCGGCATCCTCGATCTATTAAGCAGTTTTCTATTGTTCTTAAAGATTCGGATTCCAATTTGGCAGCGTCTTTATATTCTTTAAATCCTCATGATGACGATAATGATGACGAGGAAGATGTCATTTCTCTCATTCACATTGTTGGTGAATTCCCGATATATTTGAGCCCGTTTTAGGATTACCACCTAAGCGAGCATTTGAGTTCAGAATCAATCTTATCCCTATAGCTCTACTTGTCACTCGTCCTTCTTATCGTATGTCCAATAAAGAAAATGAGGAGATGCGCAAATAGTTATCCGAATTGGAGACGAAGAAATTTATTCGTTCTACTTCCTCTCCTTGGGGAGCTTTAGCTATTTTTGTGAAGAAATCCGATGGTACACTTAGGCTTTGCGTTGACCACCGCAAGCTTAATGATCTTACTATCAAGAATAAATATCCTTTACCTCGGATTGATGATCTATTTGATCAACTTAGTGGTGCTAGAGTCTTTTCACAGTTAAACTTAGCAACCAGTTTTCATCAGCTTCGTATTGCAGAGGATAACATTCCTTTGACATCATTTTGTACTCGTTATGGATCGTATGAATGGCTTGTTATACCATTTGGTTTAACGAATGCTCCAGCTTAGTTCGTTGACCTTATGAATCCAGTTTTCAAAGACTTTCTCGATCTATTTGTTCTCATCTTTATAGATGATATTCTTGTGTATTATAAAACCGAGGAAGAGCATGAAAAGCATCTTTGGATTGTGTTGGAAACTCTTAGGAGCAATTAATTGAAAGCAAAATTTTCTAAATGCTACTTTTGGTAATCTCGGGTGAAGTTTCTTGGTGATATTATTTCCGAATCCGGAATTTCCATGTATCCTTCAAAGATTGAAGCGATTCAAAATTGGAAGAGACCGAAAAGTGTGACAGAGATTCGTAGCTTTCTTGGATTGGCAGGTTATTACCGCATGTTCATAAAGGACATTTCTAAAATTGCTATGCCTCTTACTAGCTTGACAAAGAAGGGAGTTAAATATATTTGGTCGGACAAATGTGAAGCTTCTTTTCAGAAATTAAAATAACTCCTTTCCGATGCTCCTATTCTTGCGATTCCCGAAGGGAACCAAGATTTTATTGTTTTTACCGATGCTAGTCAGGTTGGTTTGGGTGTCGTTCTTATGCAAAGGGATCGTGTTATTGCTTATGCTTCTAGGCAATTAAAGCC
The DNA here is from genome assembly GCA_030765085.1 of Allium cepa. NCBI lineage: Eukaryota > Viridiplantae > Streptophyta > Magnoliopsida > Asparagales > Amaryllidaceae > Allium > Allium cepa. The sequence goes on along the minus strand of CM060939.1, from coordinate 771,493,303 downwards.
TGTTGATACTAGATATGCCACTCATGATTTAGAGCTCGCGGCTATTGTTTTCTCCCTTGGAATTTGGCGTCATTATCTTTTGGGAGAAAAATTTATTCTTTACACCGATCATAAATCTTTGAAGTATTTATTTTCTCAAAAGGAACTTAATTTGCGTCAATAACGTTGGCTTGAATTTCTTGCATCTTATGACCTTGATATTCTAACTCCCGAAAAGGGGAATCATGTTGCCGATGCCCTTAGTCGCAAGCAACAAGCGGTTGTTTCTGTGATGATATCCAAATGGAATTATCTCGGGATTTTGTCCACTTGCGAGATTCGAGATCGTGAATCCGATTTATGTTCATCTCTCCTTTTATGTAGCCTTGAGGCTCATCCTTCTCTTTTAGACCGCCTTCTTGAAGCTCAAAAGCTAGATTCAGAATTGGATCTTCTTAGCCAAAGTTGTAGGGATAAAATTAATATTAAGGGTTTGAAAGACTTTGATATTGATTCTCGTGGCGGCATTCGAAAATTTGGTAGACTTATCGTGCCAAATATTGGTGATCTTCGTAAAGACATTTTAGAAGATTCTCATCGATCTAAATTTACCATTCATCCTGGTAGTAATAAAATTTATATGGATATGAAGCGACTTTATTATTGGAATGGAATGAAATCCAATATTGCTAACTTTGTTAAGCGTTGCATGATTTGTCAACTCGTTAAGGCCGAGCATCAAAGGCCCAGCGGGTTATTGCAACCTTTGGACATTCCAATTCGGAAGTGGGACAAAATTTCCATGGATTTTATTGCGGTCTACCCCGTTCTCGTGCAGGTTATGATAGTCTATGGGTGATAGTGGATAGACATACAAAACCAGCCCATTTTATTCTCGTTCGGTCCAATCGGACAGTACCTCTTTTGGTCAAACTCTTGATCAAAGAAATTGTTAAATTGCATGGAGTCCCTACTTCTATTGTTAGTGATCGTGATCCACCATTTACTAGTGGATTTTGGAAGAGTCTTCAGAAAGCTTTGGGAATGAAGCTTAATTTTAGCACCGCTTATCACCCTCAGTCCAATGGACAAATCGAGCGTGTGAATCAAACTCTTGAAGACCTTTTTCGTGCATGTGTTCTTGATTTTGGTGGAAGTTGGAAAGATCATATTTCTCTTGTTGATTTTTCCTATAATAATAGCTTCCACTCTAGTATTGGTATAGCGCCTTTTGAGGCACTCTATAGAAGGCTATGCCGATCTCATTCTTATTGGCTTGAGGCCGGTGAGAAGCTGGTTTTAGGTCCAGACTATATTCATGATTCCGTAGAAAAGATTGACCTTATCTGCCGTAGGATGAAAGAAGCTCAAAGTAGGCAAAAATCTTATGTCGATAACTGAAGAAGGAAGTTAGAATTTTCTGTGGGAGATTTTGTGTTTATTCGTGTTTCACTTATGAAGGGTGTTGTGCATTTCAGTCGGTCGGAAAAAATAGCACCTCGATATATTGGCCCATTTCCCATCACCAAACGTATTGGTTCCGTGGCTTATCGCCTTTTATTACCGGCTTAGTTTTCTGCTATTCATGACGTGTTTCACGTTTCTCAACTACGAAAATGCCTTAGGGATTCCGATTCTATTCTTGAGCTATGCGTTGTGGAAGAAATTGAAATTTCGCCTAATTTGACTTATGAGCAGCATCCTGTTCGTATCATTACATCGGAGGAAAAATGCCTTTGAAATAAAGATGTCCCTCTTGTCAAGGTTTAATGATCCTTAAATCCTAAGGATTATTCTTGGGAATCTAGAGAATTCATCGAGCGAACACATTCGAACTTACTTTCTTGTGCTCCTTGAGGTGAACTTCTTATTTCAAATTTATTTTGTGTTGATATGCTTTTATGTTTGTTACTTTTTAATTTCTTCTTAAATATTACGAGGACGTAATTTCTTTAAGAAGGGGAGTCTGTAACAACCCGCATATTTTACGATTATGTATTTAAATATTTTATTTAAATATAACATTGTTAGTCGGATTTAAGTCCGAAAGGTTACTTTTTGCAAACAGTCGAATTAGGACTCGATACCACTTCCATTGAGTTCAAAATGGCGCTTGCGACCTTTTTGAGTATAAACATGGATATGTCTGGAGGTAGCTTGAAGTTTGACCTTTGTACTTTGGACTTTGGGTTTGGGTTAGCCTAAACTATTAACTCTAGCTCCACCCCCACTTCTCTTCATTCACTTTCATTTCCTAACACCTTCAAGCTTTAGATAAAAATGGGGGAAGAGAAAAAGAATTAGAATTCCTAAGCCCTAGTTCCATTGCAAATCCAAGCTCTAACTCCAAATTCAAAGAGAAGTTATTGGTAAGCATCCTCTTCTTCTTCTCCAACTCATTCTACCCTCAATTTCATAAATTCCTAAATCCTAACATAGGAAATGTTTTTCTTTTAAGCTTAGATTCAAGCTTCTTGGGTTGGAATTGAAGAGTGATTGTTCTTGCCTTGCTCTATAGCTTCTTCTTCCTTGTTTTTGTGCAAAAGGTGAGATTTTTATCTCACATCTAGGTTTGTATCTATCTTTGTTGTTAGGTATGAATTCCTAACTTCCATTCATGTTCACTTGCTTTTGATTTGAATTGGTTTTATGAATATTCCAATTTTTGGTGTTTTGAAGTTAAATCTTTAAAAATCCTAGCTTTGATGCTTGAACATGTTTTTGGGGTGAGTCGAAGAGCCTATAGGGTTGGATTGTCGCGTGGCATAAATTCCTAGCTTTGATGCTCGATTGATAGGCTCCGTTGGGAATTTTTCCCCCTGGGGGCTAGGCCGAATACACTGGAATTTCCATTTCAGTCGACTGAACCAGAGGGTCATTCGAATGAACCAAACCCAGGAAATTTCCTGGGCCAGTATCAGTTGACAGACCACTCTGGGCCAGTCAATTGAGCCCGAAAACAGAGAGTATCCAGACATGATTCAGTCGACTGACCATTCTGGTTCAGTCGGCTGAACCTGGAAATAGAAAGTTTCTAAGATCTGAGTCAGTCAACTGACCACCCTGGTCCAGTCGACTTAATTTTCTATTTTTGCCCAATTTGCCTGTTGGGTTTTAGTTTCCACTTTTTAATCGATTCTTCTTTCTCCGACTAGTTGTTATCACCTTTGTTTGCGTTGATAACATCTTCTTCGAAACTTTTGGGAATATCCATTTTGATGGATTTGGTATCAATTTCTTTGGATTTAATTCACGGCTTCGAATGTGGAATTTTGGTGATTGATTGTTTCTACAATCATTTCTTTGACTTGTCACTTTGAAATACAAAGGTTTCTATACTAGTAGTAAATATTCAAACTCTTTCACAAAGTTGATTTCAACTCTTTTTCAATACTACACTCATTTATAAAACCGTTTTCCAATCTATTAGTATAAACAAACCTTACTTCATTTGTTCGAGAAATCCAATTAAATGACTTAGCAAAACAAGTGGTATGAAATGCTTGCGTTTACTTTGTCGGTTAATTCTTAGACTCGTTCGATTGAAACTCTTGTGGAAACTTTCGAGTGGAAATTTACAGTTTGTGCGTAAATATTTAAGTTAAGGCAGTGGTTATGGGACATGAAGCTAAACTCATTTATTTACTAGCTTAGTGTAATTAACACTTCTTAATGATCGATGATGATCATTTTATGATTTAAACTAGCAATGTGCGATGTCTCTTTGTCTGCGAGGGAGACTAAATCCCGTTTCTGTAGAGCTTTGGCTCAAAATTGGTGGGGTAGCGACCCATGGTCTTCGGGCCGTTTTGTGGAGCTTCGGCTCAAAAATTAATGGTTAGCAACCATGGAATAGAGTTCTATTTTGTGATACACGTGTTGGTGGGCTTCCATGCTCCTGTTTTGCGATAGGCCTCCCCCCTTTTGTGATTTCTAGATTTCTATCAATGATTTCTAGAATTTGTGTTTCACCAATTTTCGTGATTTCATTGATAAGTGTTATCAATAATTGTGCATTGGTGAATTTGTATTTCACTAACTTTTACGATTGGCATTGATATATTTTTCAATATTTGTGGTTTGGTGAAAGTGTTAAAGAATATGACATTCTTTTTGGTGCTTTGAGATTTCTTAAGATATTGTATGATTTTAGTTGTTGTTAGATATATACTTGTTATAGTATGGCATTATTGTTATCATATATTTTTATCATATCTCTTATTCTATCTCATTTTATCTGATATTTATAGCTAAACTGATCTGTTTATTATTTTATTATTAAATAATACTCGGGTCAGACCGAGATATTACAGGTGCTCCAGCTTGACTCCTTATCAGGGATCATCATCTGACTTTTGTCTAACTACATTAGATTGGCAGTTTTTGTTGTTATACATTTGAGATAGAGACTCCTTAATGCATACATATTCTTTTGTCTAACACTTGTATCCATTCTTTTGTGTTATTGTGGATCTTTTTGACCACTACTCTGATGTACACTTTCATGTATTATATTCATATCTATTTCCGCCTTTGTGACATGGATATCCGTGACTGATTTGTGTTATATTTTTTTCTATTTTTGTTTTCGAAGATATCATAGCCACTATGTAGTAGCTTTGAGTTTGTATCGGCATGTCGGATTTCCTCTTGAAATGATTATACCATCTGACATATCGGTGCTCGCACAAAGCAATTACATGGATGGTCGCTCCTCAACGGCCTTATTCTTCATGCTAGTTGATGGCAATACTCCGTACTGTCCTTGGTTAGCGTGAGCATAGAGGTGGGGCGTCACAGCAGTCATCTATAGTATTAACTTATAGTGATAGAATACAACAATGTTAATGGTATCCATAATATCAGAAGCACATGAATATGAAATAAAATCAACACATATTAAAAAAAACTGCTTTTCTAATTACATTTCAAATCAATATTTCATATTCAATTACATAATCCCAAAACGATTCGCAGGTTTTGTTCAAATATAATTATTACAAATTGTGCCAAGTGAAGATGCCCCTTTTAGATGATCAGAGTACTAGGTAGACATATTAGTCATAAATATATCACAACGAAAATAGTACTAAATAGCTCCTACATAGCTATTTTGTTTCCTCCTGCACGTTTTCGCAAGCTAGTTCGTCCAACCTACTAAACTTAATAAGTCCTTAACTCTCAATCTACACAAAGTTAATTTTGATCACCCGAGAGTTTAAGGGGAAAACATAAACTTTGAGTCATACATAATGCCTGGTGTTAATAATTCTATTACATCTCGATTTTCTGATATTAAGTGAGACCACGCTGCTTGGAGGAATGGGTTTCCCCTCACTAATATCCTTTTAAAAGCATTTCTTTTGAAAATCAAATACCTGCAATCAAACGGATTATAATAATAATAGCAATAACATATATACATATAAATCAGGTAATCAATGGACTATTCGTCCACATCATAGTTTTATTTGGCTAACTATGACCATTAGCTGACTTAGGCCTAACGAACATAATAAACATTCTAACTTCTATTAGACAGAATACCAGACCATCTTCCCTTGACTGTCTTCCTTTAGAGTCAACTGATCCTAATGGTTTTGCAGGCTCACCAATAACATATCTTTACTCTATATATTCCATTCTGTATGTAACACCATTTTAGTCTTACCTATGACAAAGCCCTACATATAGGAATTTTGGTCTTATTTTAGCTAGGGGCTAATTGTTAAAGTATAGGGCACGACCCCATATCAGTCTTATCCGATCCTGTAATATCTGGGTCACATACTTAGAGTTAACTACCCTATTCAAATTTATTTTCCTTATAAACAATCTTTACTAATGATTTTCCATTGAAATCATATTTTTATCAAACGAGTATATCATATTCTTTACTTTACTCAAAATACTTATGTCATGACATATGCTTTGTGCAAAATAAAATTGACGAAACCTAAATCAAAAGGATTTTCTGTCCCGTCAAAATAAGTTAAAACCTCTTTTTATTGTAGGAAACTTAGGCCTTAAAGCCAAAGCCATACCTTCAAAACCTTTGTTTAAAACTTTAACAAATCCCTTTCAGGATAACTGAAAGCGTCCCTTTCAAAATCACTATATAAAATCTTAGACATCTTCTTTAGAAACCATTTAAACTTGTTTTACGAAAGCATTGGAAACCTTCATTTCCAAAAAACTTAAAACAAACCTCTTGGAACACTTAAAATATACCTTTTGAAAGCATTGGATTCAAGTAAGGGTTTGTGGAAACATTGCTTCAAAACCATTTAAAATTATTCTTTTCGAAACCATTTAGGTTTAACCTTTAATATAACTAAAGGGTCATAAAGAACAGAGAAGAAAGCATTTCTTTCAAAACTATTAATCCCATATAAAAGAAGGAGGATAGTTTTGAAACCCACTCTTTCAAAACCATTGCCTCCTAAACCATTTGAAAGCGGCTATACGACCCCTTTGAAAGAATTGAGAAGGGGGTTAAAGTTCAACGGCGAAAGCGCCCCTTTCGAATACATTGCTCTACGGCTATAATAGCTTTACCTAATTAGAAAGGTATGAATGCGACAACATAGGTATCGAATAAATTCAAACGAGGCTATCCTTTCGGAAGCTTCTTTTAAAACAAAAGTAAGTAACAACTCTTTCGAAAGCTCCTTTCTAAAAATAGAAGAAAGCGACAACTTGTTTGAAAGCCTCTATTTAAACAAAGGTAAGTTGATTGATTCGAAATCTAATTAATGTGACTTCAACCCCTTCGAAAGCATGCCTTCGACACCATCATTCCTTCCGCCTTTCTCCAATACACTAAATACCAATTGCTTGATATCATGTGCATTGGTTTTGAATAGGTGTGAAAGGTCTAACTGAGCATGGTAATTGAGGCAAGCTAAGGTAGTGCTGAAGTTGTAATTCAAAATAAAACTGGTTTATTTCCTTTCAAAGTAATTCCTTTTTACCAAACTTGCCTAATTTACCAAAATGTGATTGGTTGCCTACTCTTTATCGAAATTCTTTCCTAAAAAGGCATTTAATAATTAATAATTAAAATCATTTTAACAAATAATCCCTCCTTAACAGAACATATAAATAATTTTGTAACCATTGTAAAATACTTAGGAAAATTCCCAATAATCACAATAATTCACTTTTAATATATTTTCTAAATATATAAATTTCAAACCCAGAATCATTATATAATTGGCTTAAATAATTTAAATCCAATATCAACTATTTTCTCTCATTGAAAATTCATAATAAATCCACAATTATTTAGAAAATTATGAAACTTGAAGCCCACTTCTAAAATAGTGTTTTTGATCATATATCAAAAACGCAACTCATTTGGATGTCATTTAATAGGTTCTCTAATTTATACATATCACAATCCATATGAAATCGTATAAACCATCAGCAAGCATATATATCCATTTAAACAAACACAACATGGCATATTACTTGCAAAATAATTTGGATCAAACCTTGAAACCGACACTATTATCAAAAGTGAGATGTTACTCAAATTATTCACCTTGGCTTGGTGTTAAGGAGGTCGAGATTTGCCCTTAGATTGATTTGCTTAAGCTTTGTACTTGAAACCTAGCTTTCCTTCTCCTTGAATCTTCTTAACGATGGATGACAGAGCTCAATAGGGTTTTAGCTTTGTTTGTGAATGTTAAAATGAATAGTGAATAAAGAATAAAAGGGTTTTGGGTATTAGAACGAAGGATGTTCCCATTTTACCCTTATCATATTCCTCATACTTACTTATTTTCAATTTTCTTTTGCTTATACATTCACTAAGGCATGACCCCTTATTAATTAACAAATTTCAATCCCTTAATTATTAACATTATTTTTATTTAGTTCATCCAATTAAAAGTTCTAAATAATATTATTCAAAATTAGTGTTGTTACATAAGTCTTATAGCTAACTGGCTTTGTAGCGGCTACAACAGGTTTGTCTTGCTTTGAAGTATACATCTTTGAGGAACTTTCCATATACATATCTATGACTCACTTTTAATCCTTTAGTAGCCACTTTACCATATTTTCTTAGAAATCTAACTATGGGCTTACGTCCTTATCCGAAACTAATATAAAACTAAGTCCCATGAGAAGAAGGTGAATTAGAAACCATGGAAACACATTTGGATACTCTAAGTCAACACTAATTGACTTCACCTAAGATTAGACCATATTAATAGTCAATCCCTCACGGGACTTAATATACTAAGGGTCAGGGTCTTTCTATGTAATAACAAATCCATTCATTCAAGCTTTGCCAAAGTCATCTTTATGTAATCCCCATTCTACATTTTGTCTAAATCCATATGTCGAATAGTACAACCTCATATTCCCATGTAACACTGAGTATACATATAGGACTTTGTTTTGCTATAGGACATTCCATAATATTTGGAATGTCTTCACATGACTCTGCAAAATTGGGTCCTGGCCTGGGTCCTCAATAAACCACCCTTTCTTTCTTGTGTCACATGGAACATCTATAGAGGAGCATTAGCATTACTCCCTCAAATATCAGTCAATTAATGCTTAGATGTCGACGAGTCTTCTCTTAGAGGAAGAGTTATAACCATCATAACTCATCTTCAATGCTCTTTATAATAGAAATGTTCTCAACATATCTCTACTTTTAAAGAATGGCAAGTACAGAATCTAAAGAGTAAATTCGGACTGCGATGATGTATGCTACATATTAAAAATATTAATTATCAAAAAGACAAGTACGCACCATCAACGTTGCATCCATCATGGAGTATCCATCTCTTAAGTGACCTAACCTACTATGTGTACTTTGCTTTTTCTAATGTCCATATGGTGCATTTTATTGATACATTTGTACTCATGGCAATATTGGTTCACTCAACGACCCCTATGTCATTTGGCAATATAGCATGGTCCACTTCTCTCTAATCGGATAACCTAAGCTTTGAGTAACGACCTTCCATTTATGATGCCCTGAATATATGCTAATTCCATGTATAGCATACTATATGGTAAATTTAATAAAAGAACTCTAGATTTCGGTATGACCTCAATGCATAGCTCATAATGGAAAGAATAATGTATAATGATAAATATATACCGATGCATAAAGGCATTATCAATGCACAAAAGCATGGTAGTTCAAAGCTCGAAGGCATAACAAATAATTGATATGTCAAATTGATAAAGTCTAAATGAATCAGACTACATAAACTCCACTAAAATGTTGCTATCCAACTTATAACCCAGTTATTTCATATTAATACTATATATACGTTTTAGAGATCACTTTTTTATAATCAAACCCTCCTTTCAAGAATCCTATCTTCTACTCATTATATCATAAAGTCTCATACTTTATAAATGGTATGCTTGTCTACAGACCCTTTCAAAGCTTAACATGATAAAAATCTCTTCTTTGATTACTACTTTAACGAATGTCATTAATTTATCTTAAGGGATACATTCCGTTCAACTATGGACTATGCATCTTGTACATTATTTTCCATTACCATAAATCACATACCAACTACTAGAAATCAAGTATCAAGCGACCAATTATCTAGTTTCTTACTAACTTTATCAAATGATCATTTTTTATCAATATTTATTCATTTTAACTTTGCCAATGTGTTTGTATGTGATAACCTCTACCATCCCATAAGCACCTTCTACCATCCCATAAGCAATTAAACGAGAAACCCCTGATAGCTTACTAAATTTTGTAAAAACAATATTGTTGTCATTTATATTGTACGAAATCATTTCACATGCTTGAAATCTCCAAACTGCAACAAATCAAGCTATACTTCAGTGAAACCCATCATCAAGCATTCATTTCATATTTCATAGTAACATATGCATCTTTGTATCTCCACAGGCTACAAAGTTTATATCTGCGCTAGCAACCATTAGCAACCCCACAGCAACAAGAACATACTCTTTATGCCCCTTCCTCTTCATGTTCGAAAATCAAATCACCTCCAAATACTAATAGAAATTGTACAGGAAGGCATAAGAGGAACTTTGGTGATTTTAATTTGATTTTATGGAAATTATTTCATGGTTTTTGATTGGATTAAGGGCTTGTAGCTTTTGCTTTTTGAAAGAGGGCGTAAGAGAAAAGGCAGTGTGAATATGAAAAGATGAGGGGGAGAGCCAAAGGTTGTGACTGTTTATATGTAAGGCTAATGTGCCTTGGATCCAAAACCATCCTCTCTAGTAATTAACAAACTTCTCTTCTTTACAACTCAAAGTCTATAACTCTAAACACTTCGATGTTATATTAAAAAGACTTCTGAATGGTATTCTAAATGCAATGACAGTCTCATGGCCTAACTCAACTCATTTTCAAAAGTTAGCTTTTTGGGTTATTTATCCATTAACTCCTAATATATCACTCAAAATCCTCTATCCCAAACATATTGATATTATACTAAAAATGCAGGGAAATGACGCTTTCAAAACAATGAAAGCTGTCTCATATTCAGATTTCATTGTGTCCCCAATTTTACTTTTTAGTTATTGATTAAATTAACTTCTATTATTCAAAGAAATCATTTGAATGACAAAGCTTTCAAAAAAAGGTTTATTACAAGTTTTGGCATTTGTTTACCGTTAGATTTATAGTTAATACTAGTAAATTTATTGGTACCATACAAATAATAGTAGTATATTGATGTAGTTCAATATTTAATTACTAATTACATGTTAACGGTAAATTTTCCATTAACATAATAACCACCTGCTCACTATTCCAATTGCTTACTATTCTTTAATCCAAAGATAGTGCATGAATTGATTCTAATTGCCGATCATGTTGCACTTTAAACTTAATATGACATTTTAATTTAGAACCTTAATAGGCATACATAATGATAAACTAAGTTATTATTATGATTAAATCAAACAAGAACGAGCAAATGAATTTCTTGCTAGTTTATCACGATTGCCTTTATATGTGAACTGAAATTACATTTTTCTTTAAACTTAATTCAGTTGTTTTGAAGTACTTAAATAATATATTTGGAACCATGTATGTAACAACCCGCATATTTTACGAATGTATATTTAAATGATTTATTTAAATGTAGCATCATTAGTCGGATTAAAGTCCGAAATGCTACTTTTTGTAAATAGTCGAATTAGGATTCGAGACCGCTTCCATTGAGTTCAAAATGGTGTTTGCCACCTTTTTGAGTATAGACAGTGATAAGTTTGGAGTTGATTAGAATTTTGATATTTGCATTTGGGGCTTTGGGTTTCAGCCCACTAACCCAAAAAAATACCCTAACTCCACCCCCTCTTCATTCATTCATTTTATTTTCCTAACTCTCTCAAGTTAGAGGAAAATGGGGGAAAGAAGAGGAAATTAAAATTCCTAAACCCTAGATTACTAGGAAATTCAAGTTTTCAAGCTACAAAATCAAAGAGAAGCTTAGGTAAGCATCCTCTTCTTCTTCTGCACCTCAATCTCTCTCCAATTTTTAGAAATTCCTAAAACCTAACTTAGGAAATATTTGCATTTGATAACAGATTGAAGATTCTAGAGGTATATTGAAGAGGAATTGGTCTTGCTTTGTTTTAAAGCTTCTCATTCATTGTTTTCGAGTTTTAAAGGTGAGTTCTTGAACTCACATCTATGTTTATAGCTTTCATTGTTGTTAGGTATGAATTCCTAACATCTATCTCATGTTTAATTACTTTTGATTTTAGTTGATTTGGTGATTTTTCCAATTTTGGTGTTTTGAAGTCAAAATCTTTAAAGATCCTATCTTAGATGTTTAGACATGTCGTTTGGGGTGTATTGAAGAGTTTATAAGGCTGGGTTGTCGCTTGGCATAATTCCCTAGCCTCCGTCGCACGTCCAATCGCTTTCGAACCGATTCGGTCATTAATGGTCTAGGCAGACTATTGCTCGATATAGGCAACCGGACGTCTGGTAGAAAAACTCGGACGTCTAGTTAGGGCACTAGAAGAAAAGAAGATATAGCAGAAGAAAAAATGGCAAAGCCTTGGACCAGACGTCTGGTCTAAACCAGCCAGACCTCTGGGAGGCTTATGAAATTAAAAAGAAAATGAGGAAAAGAAAAATAAATTTCCCGAACACCAGGTCAAAAGCCTGGCCAATCCAACCGAACGTCTAGCCCTATGCAATTTTGCCTATTCGCCTATTTTTGAGTGGATTTTCAATTTTTATTGATTTTTGTTGTTCCAGATAGTTGTTGTCACTTATTATCGACTTTAATGACTTCATTTATGGATTTTTAGGAATATCCATTTGATGGGTTTGATATCAATTTTTATGGTTTTAATTCACATCGTCGAATGTGGATTTTGGTGTAAGATTGTTTTTACAATCATTTCTGTGATTTGTCACTATAAAATACAAGGATTTTTATACTAGTAGTAAATACTAAAAACTCTTTCACAAAGACGATTTCAACACTTTTTTTAATACAAAGCTCGTCTTTAAAACTGTTTCCTAGTCTATTAGTATATACAAACCTTTACCTCATTCGTATGAGAAATCTAATTAAACAGCTTAGTAAAATAAGTGGTATGAAATGCATGCGTTTACTTCGTCGGTTAATTCTTGAACTTGTTCGATTGAAACCTTGTGACAATTTTTGGGTGGAAATCTACAACTTGTTCGTAAATATTTAAGTTAAGCTAGTGGTTATGGGTCATGAAGCTAAACTCATTTATTTACTAGCCGATTGTAATTTACACTTCCTTTTGATCAATGATGATCATTTAGTGTTTTGAGTGGAAATCTACAATCTTTTCGTAAATATTTAAGTTAAGCCAGTGGTTATAAGACATGAAGCTAAACTCATTTATTTACTAGCTTGATGTAATTTACACTTATTCCATGGAGCTTTGGTTCAATTTTTGTGGGGTAGCGACCCATGGTCTTTTCAACAGGATTATCTGGCATACCGTTGTACTACGTCGTTGTTCCGAATTATTTGAGTTTCAGGTTCATCTGGCGTACATTTGTACTACGTCGTTGTTCCGGATTATTGAGTTTCAGGTTTATCTGGCGTACCGTTGTAATATGTCATTGTTCCGGAATATTTGATTTTCAGATTCATCTGGTGTACCGTTGTACTACGTCGTTTTTTCGGATTATTTGAGTTTCAGGTTCCTCTGGCGTACCGTTGTACTATTTTGTTCCACCGGCTCTATGGGTTAGCGACCCATGAGATAGCATCCCGTTCGTGATACATGTGTTGGTGAGTTTTCGTGCTCCCATTTTTGATAGGCCTCTCCCTTTGTGATTCTAGATTTCTAAATGATGATTTCTAGAATTTGTGTTTCACCAATTTTTGTGATTTATATTGATAAGCCTTATCAATATTTGTGGCTTGTGAATAAAATAAAGAATATGACATTCTTTTTTGTGTTTGAGAAAATTTGATATATTGTATGATTTTTGTTGTTATCTGATGTATACTTGTTACAGTATGGCATTATTGTTATCATATGTTCTCTTTAATATCCTTATCCTATCTCGTTTTATATGATATTTATAGCTAGACTGATCCGTTTATTATTTTCTTCTTAAGTAATACTCGGGTCAGACCGAGGTATTTCAGGTGCCTCTGCTTGACTTTATCAGGGTTCATCATCTAACTTTTGGCTAACTACTTTAGCTTAGTAGTTTTGCTTTTATACATTTGAGATAGAAACTCCTTGATGTATACATATTCTTTTGTCTAGCACTTGTACTTGTGATGTAGTGGAACTTATATGACCACTACTTCGATGTACACTTGTATGTGTTATATTCATATCTGTTTCCACCTTAGTGATATGAATATCTGTAACTGATTTATTTTATGTTTATTTTATATTTATTTTATATTTATTTTCGAAGATCACAAAGCCACGGTGTAGTAGTTTTGAGTTTGTAATTGATGTGTCTGATTTCCTCTTGAAACGAAATGCATGTATAAATATCTGACATGACGGTACTCACACAAAGCAATTACACAGATGGTCGCTCCTCAATAGCCTTATTCTTCCTGCTAGTTGACAGCATTACTCCGTAGTGTCTTTGGCTAGCGTGAGTACAGAGGTGGGCGTCACAACTTGGTATAAGAGCCAAACTTCGGAACAATATATAATATTATAGCAAGGATCATCGTCCGAAGTCTTCCTTAGGAATCGTGCCTTAGGATTTAATTCGTGTCTTAGGACCCATTCTATCCTATTTTCTTTTATGATGCCTTATTTTATCAATCAAGCTTGTTTGAAATTCATTCTGAGAATAACCTTTTTCCTCTTCATTCTTTCTTTCTTTCTTAAAGAAGAAGAGACGGTTAGACCTGACAGTCCTAGTGTTGGTCAATCCAGTATTCTTCCTCTGGATGGTGAATTCATGTAAGCCCAACAAGTTTTGGATCTTGTAAAGAATCAAAGGTTTATCTATGCTTTGAGTAAGCATCCCAAAAAGGTTTTGCCTCTAAAACTTGAAGTGCCTTTCAATCAACTTGTAGGTATCACTCTTCGACTTGAAGAGGCTGATAAAGGAAGTGACAATGATGTTGGAGGTTCCAAAAATAGCCCCAATAACAACAAGAAGAGGCATGTTAAGTTCAAAATCCCTAATCCAACAAGAAAGTGAAGCAAGCAACTTGGATAGCAAAGACTCTAATCCCTAATCGTGGAAAATGCAACAATTGTGGTTTTAAGGACCATTATGCAAATAGGTGTCCGAAACCCCCTTTTTTGTCATTATTGCAAAGGTTCGGGTCATCTTTTATCTTCATGTCCAAACTTACAAGCAAGAAAGAGGGACAAATGTTGTGCAAGTCCTTAGTAACACTTCTCTTGGTCAAGATATTTCTCATTCTGTCTTTGATGGCATTATTTTGTTTCGTTATTATCCTATTCGAATTTTTTTGAGACCGGTGCATCTCATTCTTTTATATCAAAAGAACTTATGGACATTTTTTCTTTAAATATTATGGGTTTGATGACTTCATTTAGAATTGCGAATTCAATTGGTGGATCCGCAACACTCAGTTTATTTGTAAAGATGTCGAGATTGTTTTATGTGATTATGCTTTCCGATATGATTTGCATGTTATGTGCTACTTAGGTTTCAAAATGATTTTAGGAATGGATTGGCTTAACCATTATGACGCACATATCCTATATCCCACGAGGACTATCCATCTTCGACATCTTGAATCAGTTAAGCGGATTCTAATTTTCTTAATAATTTCGATTCCAATTTGGTGGCATCATTTTGTTCTTTAAACCCACATGTTGAGGAAGATGTTATTTCCCTCATCTAAATTGCTCGAGAATTTCCCAGTATCTTTGACTTTGTCTTAGGATTACCACCTAAGCGATCTATTGTGAGGTGCAAAGGTCTTTGCAGCTCGACCTTGCCACCAGTTTTCATCATCTATGAGTTGCGGAGGATATCGTTCCCCTTTACCGCATTCCACACTCGTTATGATCCTTATGAATAGCTCGTGACATCATTCGGTTTGTCCAGCTTATTTCATCCATCTTATGAATCAAGTATTCTATGAATATATCGATAAGTCCACTTTGTATTCATTGATTATGGAAGAAAACAACAATTTAAAATTTTCAAATCTTTTTAATAAAATACATTTACAAGTATAATTGGATTTTGTTCTTAAAACGAGCAAAGAATATTCGTAAATTTTTAAGAAACATGTTTATCATACAGAAGATGATTTTGTATTGTTTTGCCCATTGAGTACTTTAAGAACTCAGGTCGATGCGCTTGATCAATGCTATCGATATGAATCTTCTCAATGCTATGATGAGACAGTCGGACATAATAAATTGACTTGGAGTAAGTAATTTTTTTTCTATAAAGACAATTACATAAAGTTAATTATAATTTTGGAAGTCCTAGCTTTTTGGGAAAGAGGGTCAATTAAAAGAACTCCTTTCCGATGCTCCTATTTTTGTGATTCCCAAAGAGAATCAAGACTTCAATGTTTGTACCGATACTAGTAGTATTGGTTTGGGTGCCATTCCCATACAAAATGGGAAAGTATTATCGCTTATGCTTTTATACAATTAAAGCCTACCAAGACTAGATATGTCACTCATGATCTAGTGCTCGCAGCCATTGTTTTCGCCCTTAGATTTGGCGTCATTATCTTTTGGGAGAGAAATTTGTTCTCTATACCGATCATAAATCTTTGAAGTATTTATTTTCTCAAAAAGAACTTAATTTGCATCAACAACGTTTGCTCGAATTCCTTGCATATTATCATCTTGATATTCTTTATACTCTCAGAAAAGGTAATCGTGTTGCCGATGCCCTTAATCGTACGCAACAAGCGGTTTTTTCTATGATGATATCCAAATGGAATGATCTCGAGACTTTGTCCACTTGCGATATTCGAGATCGTGAATCTGATTCATGTCCATCTCTTGTTTTATGTAGCCTTGAGGCTCATCCTTCTCTTTTAGACCATATCCTTGAAGCTCAAAAGCAAGACCCTGAATTGACTCTTTTTACCCAAACTTGTAGGGATAAAAATAAGGTTGATGGATGGAAAGATTTTGATGTTGATGCTCATGGAGATATTTGAAAATTTGGTAGACTTATTGTGCCAAATATTAATAATCTTCATAAAGACATTTTAGAAGATTCTCATCGTTCTAAATTTACCATTCATCTCGGTCAAGTGTTAAATTCGTAATTAAAATATTTCAAATAATACTTATATTTGAAATCAAGTTATTAAGTTATTAAAACCAATTATTGCAATTTTTAATGTTAATTAAGTATTTTAAATTTATTGACCAAAATTCCGAGTCGTTACATTCTTCCTCCTTAAAAGAATTTCGTCCCTGAAATTCCATATGTAGGAAAAATGCCTCCAAACCCTAAAACTTTTCAAAATTAATTAGTTGAAACTTGCCATTTTTATGTCCTTAAAATTATGGAAATTTTGGTAGTATTTCCTTTGCGTTGCTTGGTCAAAAAAACTACAAATTGCCACTATGGGCTAAATCAATAAAAGAAAATAAAAGCCAAATGGCCTCTAATATCTACGACATGAAATCATCACACCAAACCAAAAATAAACACGTACCTACTAGTCGAGCAACTAAACTTTACTTGTGAAACTAAAAACAGCAAGCTAGCCTTTGCTTCCATGTACGTGAATCTCTCTTACATAACCCAAAAGAGAGTTAAACGTGAAAATGAAACAATACTACAACACAATCATCATATACATGAATTTAAGCATGATAGAACATACATAGCAACCATCTCAAACAATCATGCTATAACAAATAATGAAATTTGCATTTTTAGCGACAAAAGCAAACAATTACATTTAAGCCTGAACGATGTGCACATGTCATCCATATGCAATATCAAATCTGATCGCTTGGTCGATCACACAATTTCACTTTCGAACTAGTGTCGCTCACTAGACCAATCTAGTGCGGACTTAATCCGGTTTCTTGATTAGAAACCTCTATTCTTCTTACATAGCCATATACTATGATAAAGAACTTTAGAATCAAATCAGAAATCCATATCAAGTGTTCGCCGTCAAGAATCGAATACATCACCCAGAAATCATGCACTCGAATGTGGATCAAATCAGTTATGCAAATAGAATGATCGACATACAACTTTCATGTTTATTCCATTGGTTCCTAAATTATACCAAATCTTTTTATTCACATTCAATTTAAAATCACACTTAATTTTCCAATAGTATTTCCTTTAATACTAAAATTCCATTACAAACCATTTCATAAATCATTTTATTTAACTTTACTTTGGTTAAGTTAAATTTCATCTCATAGCTCAATTTTCAAATTTAAAACTTGCTTTAAATTTCTATCTCTTTAAAATTATAAGTTACAAAAACTTTCTTATAATTCCTCTAAATGCTTAGCTTCAATTTGTGTATACATTCAAGAATTTTTAACTATTCAAAACTATCAAAAATTCCATTTCATTTTAACAAATGAAAATCATCAAACAACATATGATAATGAGATGCACCAACCAAACTACCCTAATGTATAGGACACATGCATACATATAATAACTTAATTGAAAACTTCAGAATTAAATACTTGGTTTTTATTTCAAATCATTTGAAAATAACAATAATATACAAATCTCCTTTTGTATAACAAATCATATTCTAGATTAAATCAAAACTTGTTTTACCAAACATTTATGAAGTAAAACTACCACGGTAACTATTTCTTACTTAGAAACTCAAAAATGAACACCGATGATGCTACAGTCATCACCGGAGTAATTTTCCAACGACCGAAGTGAATTCAATGCTTTCTATCTTCTTCAAAATCTTTTTAAAATATTTCTATTGCAAAATACTCCCAAATAATACTATTATTATTTTTCTCCTTCTTTTAAAAATTTGAAAATCCATTTCCAAAAACACCGGGATTTAAATTCTCTGCTTAAATCCTTTTTATTTATAAACTACACTCATAAATCATATTTACAAATTATACTTTGATATTTTCACAAATCATTTCAACAATGTTATTTTGTTTAAATTATAATAAACAACCTTCATTGAAATCAAATTTTAACATAACATTATCACCGTATGCCTTATAGTTAAATCTAGTCAAACTGTGAAACTAAGTTCACAAGGTGTTCATTTTTAATGTTCCCACAATATCTATCCAACCTATGCAATGAAAAGGATAAAACTATTCTTAACCAACCACAAAAGTTAATGGCCATAAAATGGACAGCACAACTACTCGGTCAATAAACAATAGCGAATGCTTCTAAGGGGTGAGCATGACTAATCAAACAATATATGATAATAATTGAATATTGTCATTCCCAAACAAACAAACACACCATTAATATCTATACTTAATTTATGAAAGTTATTCGTTTATATGAAAAATACAAAATATTGGTAAAATTATTTAATTTATCAAATTTTAAAACAATGATCGGTTTTCCATGTTCAAGTGTTTAGAAACCCCAATCGACACCGTGGCGTCCCACGTATCGACCCGAATTCATAAGCCACTCAACAGATAAATCAACATAATATAAAAACATTTCATAGCACTATAAAATACACACTTTATATATATACACACTCAACCCATCCTAGGATCTCGCTTACCCTATCTCAAATGATTTAACCCCACCAAAGCCTATGTGTTCACTCAACCTAAGCTCTGATACCATGTGTAGCGACCCATCTTTTCGATTCTTAAAATTTGACACTAATACATCCACGTTGTTCATGTGCTAAACATCTAAGTGCCAGAAAGACAGATTATTGGTGGTGAAAGAAAGAAAAATAGAGTAGAATCTCACATCGTGACAAGTAATATATAATATATAGCTGAACTTTCCAAAAAGAAGAGTTTAATATGCATATACATCAATCGGAGTATACTAAACAAGTCATTTGCTTGGATAGTTATAATGTCCTATCCTTATATATGTTGTTAAATAAACAACTAATGCAGCGGAAATAAAATATATGTGAATACGACTTGGAGGCATCTAGCTTATCTCTTGAAGCTACAAATATCCGAACTGAATTTGTAAATATGCTTGGTCTGACCCGAGCATTATAATAAATAACACTCGGATCAGTTTAGTAAACCAGCATGAGAAACACATCTTAATTCGATTTTATGTTATAAAAATCTTTAAAAAATAAAGGTACCTCTTAAGACTACACAGTACATAAATGCGGATGGCTTTTTACCTTATGATAGCCAAAACATTTCTAAAGGAAATTCTCTGATATTATAATATTGTCTATGGTTTAAATTAAATATTGAATCATAACAAAAATTGTTACATTAATTAAATTTCGGCATAATCGTATACAATCAAGTCCAAAGGCTCGTATTCGAAAATGGATTCCAACTGTGAAAGGTTAAGGGTCTACCCACCGAATTAGTACACCACTAGATAATAAATATATACTGGAGGCCACAATACATTGCACCTCTGCTACTCAAGACCGGCCCCACCCCTTATGAGATAACATCGAATTTGGTCACCCCTTGGTTGTGATCAAACAACCATAATGGTCCCTGGAGCATACATATATATTAAGTCTAGATAAGGCGATGATCATACCCTAAGGGAAGCAACCCATATAGCCTTGCGGCATGTCCCTGCTTTGGTCGTTTTACCGACTGATGAGGCTGGAGGCTACGTTTTACCTTTTAGTTAGCAATTCCACTTGGAATGCTAACACTGCCCTCCAAGTAGAAATGCAATGCCAGCATTCATCCATACAAGTTCGTCCAGTGTCTGAACGAAGCCGAAGGCACTACCTCCACTACATCCATTTTTGGAATCACCCTCCAGATTAGTAGCAAGTAACCCTTGCACTTTGAAATCTATCTCCTTAATCATCTTCAAGATGTTTCAATTCGAACACTTATGCCGGTTTGAAGTGGTTTTCGGATAATATATCCGATCCCGTCTCTCCGAACCAACAATGATAATTTTAAACCGACCAAGTTTGATAGTCGGTTATTTTACTATCATATAAACAAACCAGCATCAATCAAATCAGGGATTTATTTCCATAGGGAAATGAATATTGGATAAGCATATGAGCAGCCAATAACCTTTTTAATTAATCCTTCCATGAATTAAAATCGCTTTGTAAGTACTTATATCAAAATACTTTTACAAAGATATAATCGCAAACCCTTTATACTCTCTTTTATACCTGGAAAAACATCCATGTACTTATCTCAAAGGTATAAATATGTTCACAAAAATATTATACTTTCACTACATAGAAAATTTATTTATTTACTTATCTCAACGGATAAGTATATTCACAAAAAACAGAGAAAAATCTCCTATTTGGCGTTGAGTATGGAAAAATGTTCTATACCACCATAATTATTCAAAGATCATTTTTGAAAATCATTCTCATCTTCTTTTATAAATCTCCTTTTTATACAACTCTAAAGTCATTTATAAAACTCCTTTTATAAATCTCTAAAACGGTCGGAAGAGTCCTTATAATATTCTGGTCTTGTATCTGTTTTGATATGTTTGCATACAAACAGAACTAGGGAGGATAGGCTCATTACATTAAAAAAAAGATATGAAAGTGCCCATAAATAAAAAATTGAGCGTGAGAGCCAAATGTATCTTTTATAAAACTCTTTTATAAATCTCTAAACCAATTTATAAATACTGTTTTTATTGACTTCTAAAACCATTTATAAAACTTTATTCTTTAATAAAAGTCTCTTATAAAGATCCCTTATAAAAATCCCTTTTAAAATCCCTTTTAAAACCCCTTTATAAAAATCCTTTATAAATACAAAACTCTATTTTCATTTATAAACTCTTTATTAAATGAAATTCCTTTATAAATCAATTTATTATTTATAAATACCATTAATCAGGTAAATTAATTTACTTTAAACATCCTAAGTAATTAATAAATTAATTTTCCGACTTCATTAATAAAATAATATATTAACTCTACAACATTATTTATATAATAACTAATAACTTCAATATATTATAAATAGATAATAAGTATTTACTTCAAAATATTATTATATAATAATAGTTATTTACAACAAAACAATACTAGTAAATAATAATTGTTAACTTCAACACATTATAAATACGAAAATTATTAATTTCAAACATTATTAATAAAGCAATAGCAATTAGTCTTCAGACATTATTATAATAAATAATAATTAACTTCCGTAACATTATTAATAATTGTTAATTATATATTTCCAAAACATTATTATACAAGTAACAATAATTAATTCCTATATCATTATTATATAAGTAACAATTATAAATTTCTAAATCATTATTACTTATATAATAATTATTAACCACAAAACATTTAAAAAAAATTAATAATTTATCTTCAAATAATATTAATTATTTTAAATAGATAACTTTTCACCATATTAAAATATTGATAGTTGCTTTTAATCAATATTAAGTGTAAATAAACAACTTTTAAAATAGGTTCTAACAATATTTAAACAATTTTAAAACATTTCTAAATGACTTAGAAAATACACTACAAGAAAACAGATGATTTTCGACGTGTAAAGGCTCGCAAATCCATACACCATTTGAGTCGACAATATTTCACATCAGTTCAACTCAAATTGGATGGAAATAGTAATCTTTAAGGTAAGAATAAGTAAGGTAAAAGAAGAAGAACATCAGCAACAAAAACTCAAAATCGCAGTGGAACAAAAAATAATATATAACAATATATTTTTAATACAAGAACTGTGCTGTCAATATACATACCATTTATCAGAGTACAACATAGAACAATCAATCTGGACATTTTACCAACTTGTCCTCATTCAACGAAAATATAAATCAAGTGCGAAGATACATGCCTGAACTCCTCCAGCTCGTCTCCTGAGCTCCATAACATTCAACCTGAATCTATAATACTCGGTCTGACCCAAGCATTGTATTAAAATAACACCCGAGTCAGTCTGGAAAACCAGTGTGAGAAATACACTCAATTTGAATTATTAGAGTTATCAAAATCCTCTGAAAAACAAAGACATCTCGTAAGACCACGTCACACATAAACTCGACGAGTTTTTACCTTACATAACCAAAACATTTTTATAGAAAATCTAGTGATATTATAATAGTGTCTAAATACAAATAGTTAGTCAAAAAGCTGTAATTGTTGCATTAATAAATTCCAGCATACTAGGCTCTACAGACAAAACCGTAAGCTCGTATTATAGAATGGATTCCAACAGAATGATTAGGCATTGGTGTACCACCTGTCATCGTACACCTCTAGAACAATGTATCGAGGACCACTCCGAGATCCCCTGCTACACAAGACCGGCCTATCCCTAACTAGGATAGACCGAATAAGATTACCCTGTGGTTGAGATCAGTAACCACCACACAACCGAATAAATGGGAATCTAGATAGGGGTAACCTTACCCTACTTGGGTGCGACCCACTTAGCCTTGCTGCACCTCCCCTGATTTTCAGTCAGTCCTGATTGATGAGGCTTGAGGCTAAGCGTTACCTTTTCAAGAATTTTTTTACTTAGAATGCTCACCGTCCTCTAATAAGGATGTTCTGGAAGCATTCGTCTATACAAGTTGTCCTGGGTTTGGACAAACCTAATCACCATCTTCATCATCTTTACGGTATTCATTCGTTACGTTTAAACTGGATCGAAGTGGTTTTCGGATAATGAAATCCGATCTTGGTCTCTTCGAAACAATTAACGAAATTGGCCAATATTGATAGTCGGTTATTTAACTATCAAATAAACATCCATAAGCAATCATCTGGCCTTAATATATTTTTTCTCAAAAATATTTACTTTCAAAATATCTTCAAAGACATATCAATTTCTTTCAATATTTGAAAACAATTTCTCAAATACTTAATCTGTAACATAATACTTCCAACACCTCAAAACTTAGAAATATTTCCAAATTTCTCTTTTCTATACTTAGGAAAATTTTACCAGTCTTATTTTCAAAAATCCTTTCAATACTAACATTTTAGAGAATTATTCCATAACTTTTTCCTAAAATCTCCGGAATCACAAATAGATTTCCTCTCCTCGAATCATATCCTTTTATAAGCCCTTTTCCGAATCTCGAGAGAGTTTATAATATATATTTTTTCAAATTTCTTTAAAACTCTATATATGTATATATGATAAGTATTTAAAACATTAATAATTAAATTTTCAAATATGTTCAAGTAATTTTTAAAATATCAAAAGCACTTTCACAACATTAATAACTCGTCTTTAGTTAAATAAATAATTTTCAAAGCTGATTTTAATAAAATAAATACTTCATATTTGAAAAAAGAAATGTACTTACCCAGTATTTAAATCTCAACTAGTTTTCCATAGTTATAAATTAATAAAATTTCCCCTTTTAAACAATCTCGCCTCTTATAAATTAAAAATATATTTTTAAAATCTCAATAACCAATTTTAATTTATAAACTTCCTCTCGATTTCACAACATCTCGATTCATTGTCGATTTCCTAACTATTGTCATTTCAAAAATAGAATTTCCCATTTTTCGCAACCCTGTTTCCATATTCCAATATAAATTCACCCTATGAATTTATATTTCAATTATCATCTAATATCGAATTTCTTTATTTATAAAAATCATTATCAATTCTATAATCCCTTGGGCTTTATTTGTTTATAAAAGAAATCTTACTTATAAAAGCCCATTATATAAATTTATTTCTTATAAATTCCATTAATACTTCCAACCTATTTTCAATATTAATTTTAACTCCTTCCTATATTCCTAGAATATCACTTATAAATTCTTTTATATAAATTTAGTTTTTCTTAAATCTCCATTTTCAAATTCACAATGACTAAATATAACCAAATGCAATATAATTTTGTTTTCTAATTCAATTTCTCTAAAATAACTCGAATTCCAATATATATATTTTACTTTCAAATTCTCTTCAATTCCATAAATTTTAAAAATATATTTATAGTATTTAAATTATCAAAATTCAGGCCAGTGCTACAATAGAATCCAATAATTCAATAATAACGATAATTTATAATAGATTATTCTAACAAATCATATATCACTATGTACGAAAAACAAACAATAATTTTGAAGAATCCAGTTGGATCCCTTTAACTTGTTTCCTTGCATCCATAGATGTTAATACAACATAAAATATATACCAATCTCACTTCGAGGGGGATATCGCGGTATAGAGGGTCATCCGTTATTATGTAGGGTGCATAGGGTCTCATCCGTTATAATGTGTGGGAATATCACTTCAAATACTAGTATACAAACACTATATATATTTAACTTTCGACATATTATATAAATTCATCGTAGCATACAATAATTTATTTTAACTATTTAAAATTTAGTTGGAAATCCAAATGAGTGAGAATTTTCTCACCTTAGATTTTGAATTGCAATCCATCCTAAATTTACAATTTTTATGAACAGCTTCCATCCGATTTAAACCTCGTTAGCAAATTATGACTTCATAAACTAACGGCTTCAAATTTTAAAATAAATAAATCACCTCATTGCTTAATCTTAAATTGATTATCTAATAACGAATTATTACCTCCTTCCAAACGAGACAAGCCAATGCCAGCTCGACGGCATACGAGTCAAACCGCCACCACACACAGCTTCTTAACCGGCCTACTGCCCACCATCGTAAAACAACCAGCCCTCATCACCTGACAAAAATCGCAGAACCTTCCTTCCCCTAAACTCCATTGTCAACGCTCTGATATGCCCAGCTCTAAAAATCAAATTGAACGCACCCCCTCAATGCCACCCTAATGCTGCCACCCACCTCCACGTATGCGACGTGAAACCCAACCTCGCATACCCAATTCGAATCGATGCTAGCTTGCAAATGCCCTGCCTCGCCCTACTCGAAAACTCAACTTAACAACGCCTGCGACTTTCGATACTCCCTGCATCCCATCCTTGAAACCTAACAGACATCATCGCTAATAGTCACTCCTCTCATCGCGTCCGCGATGTCACATAGCTCGAGTACGAGGCCTCACCTATCCCGCTGCCATTGTCTGCCAGAGTTCACCTCACCCAACTTTTGCATGCGTGTGGGCTCCTCCGTCGTGACTCAAATGGAATTCAATTATATATATATAGGAACGAGATCTCGTTCTCATTCCACATTTCTTTTTTTTGAAAACGATTGATTTCGTTCTGATGGTAGAAAAGAGGGTACGAGATGATTTAAAGTGAAGGGTTGCGTATAGGGATGGTGGCATGTTATAGAAGGTAAAGGACTTTAATTTGATTTTTATATAATTTTATTTAATTATAAAATATCTCGTTATAACAACTTAAAATTTTGATCTCCTATGAAGGAGTGCCAATAGGCATTTATAATGTTATACCCCTATTCCAAATGCAATGGAAAAGGTTTCGAGTCCTAATTCGATCTATGGAGAAGATAGCTTTTTGGATCCAAATTATTATATTAGATTTCAATATTAATTTCAACGCGTTTCTATCCCGTACGATCAAACGATAACTTCAAACACTATGAAATTTGAAATCCGATGATAATACACTATTACTGATCCAATGGGACAGGTTTCGTCGAATTCCGAGACTTTGCCTCGGAAGGCTATTTTTAAATGTCAATTTAAACAAACTATTTTTAGAACTGAACATATCACTTCTAAATTCAAATTTTAAAACTTTTATTATCTTCATTATATTAATATAAATTTTTCAAGCCCTTTTAAATTATTTTTATCGAGCTTAAAACCAAGGACACAATATTTTAACCAATATTCAGTTATAAAATTCAATAACTAAATTATTCAATAAATCGCTATATTTTAATTATGAATTCGTTTTTATAATAAAAAAATTAAATTTACATATCCAAAATTAATCTATAATTCAAATTAAATCTTTAAAGCCACTTAAATATCTCAAATCAAACGAAAAAAAATCCGGGTTGTTACATGACGATTGAAAACCATCGGCGGCCATCGATAGCCGTCGAAAACCGATGCAAAAAACCATCGCAATTTTTCCTACTGCCACACAATTTTTTCTACAGCTTCCAACAGCTTCCATCATAAACTTTCCTATAATTGCCAACAGAAAACTCGATAGCTTTAGACGACCGTCGAAGACACGTAGCCAGTCAAGAGGAAGCAACAAAATCACTACTAGCCGTTAGAATCCCTCAAAAAATGTTGCCCTATAAGCCGTCGCCAGCCGTCGGAAACCATTGGAATACCGAAGCATTTTTCCAAACCAGATTTCTGCTACATGCTAGCTCAAATACACAATTCAAAAATATGATATTGTCATACCCAAGAACATATCGAATTCAGATATTCAACATAATCTCAAATCATACAAATACACTCAAACCACATGAAGAAAATTGAACCAACCAAAACTCAAATAACATCAACCAACCAACACTTCGTTAACATAATATACATACATGTCATCATATAATATATACACCGTGAAACACCAACACATCTCACACCATCAACAACTCAAAGTCGTCATCAACAACTCACCACCAATAACTCACAAATGTCAAACTAACCATCACCAAATGTACAATCAAATAATATACAAAATATCTCAAAGTATCCAACCGCACCATCTTAATGTATCATCAAACAATACTAAACAATGTCGCATAACAAAAAAACATACCTATTACTCCTATCAATCACCTCCAGAACCTCTGAAACCAGCTAAAGATGGAAAGCGGCCACCATACAGCTGCATGTACTCAGCAATACGCTAGTCCAATGGCTGTTTCAACTCAATGGTCTGCTGATGGTTATGCTTCTCCAGTTGTTCCACCCTAGCTCTTGATTCCTTGATCTCTGCTAGATTGATCTGAGCTTTTCTTTGGTTGACTCTCATCCGTAATGCCTGTTTCGTGAAGTTCTTTAGAACTGAAAGATTACTAAATTATTGTATCTAAATATCTTATTCATTACCGCTCAATTGCCAAAAATGTTGTACATGTTTATCCATGACCGAATCAAAAATGACAACCTCCTCGTCCGTAGTTAGCTGCCCTCAACCTATTTCCTCTTGGAGTTTCTGCATTTGTTCCAT
The DNA here is from genome assembly GCA_030765085.1 of Allium cepa. NCBI lineage: Eukaryota > Viridiplantae > Streptophyta > Magnoliopsida > Asparagales > Amaryllidaceae > Allium > Allium cepa. The sequence goes on along the minus strand of CM060939.1, from coordinate 771,465,635 downwards.
AAACCGTGCAAGCATGAACAAATAAAATACATTTGAAATTAATAGCATAATATCTTAGTTCATTATACTTTAATAACTAAAACAATTACTAATAGTATATAAACTGAAATATGCTTACTAGACTCTCTCATAATTTATCGTCATGACATGTATATGAAACAATCCCGTCTGGATTTACATGCTCGATGGCATGAGTACATGTAAATACATCCATATATGATACATGACCCTACACCTCCGTTTCCTGAAATTGATTATTATGTATTATCACTGTATATTCAAAATTATACAACATAATAACTATTTATAATTCATAGTTAACAAATTTACCAACTCTTGGCGATATTGTTGGAACTACTTGGACCCTCCTCGATGAGTAACCGGATTACTGTTACTATTTGTAGAGTTTCTCTGTGACTCTGTCTATATATTTAAACAAACAATGCATTATTTACTTACCAAATATTTTTTGATATTTACATATCAATCATATAATTAATAAAAGATGAGTATACTTACCTTCGCTTCATCACTCTCCCAATGTGCCAGCCAACCCTCCCACATACTCACTCCCATGCAGTTCGGCTTATCCCTTTTATGATTCACTGCCGGCATGGATTCCCGGTGTTCTTTCTAACCTTCTACATCTACTAGTGTCATACCAACTGCTTCATCTGCTTGAACGTCGACTGCGGCCTGCATTTCATGATAAACAAGCGGCAAATAATTAAACAATATAAGGTAAACAATAAATAAGCGACAAATAATTAAACAATATAAGGTAAACAATAAATAAGTGACAAATTATTAAACAATATAAGGTAAACAATAAATAAGCAACAAATAAATTGAGAATGGAAAATCGAAGATCATACTTACAATGAAATCCTACCATATACACTTTATGATGTGGGAAGGGATATTATCCCACTTGGGCCAGTAAGTCATCATCCTACTCTTATATGAATCTCTAGACACGGATAGAACTACAGCTGATGGTTGTAGATCGAACCCCCTGTGTTAAATATGATACAGATTATTATATCATACACAAAATATTTGTGATGCTGAATTTTTTTAATACTTACATCTCCGCTTTAGGCACCAGATACACAGCTGGACGCTATGGTGGTTGTGATGGGCCACCGCCATCGCCTTCGGATGAATGGGATGAGCTTCTCCTTCTGGACGACATGATATCTGTCGCAGACACATCACTTTCAAATGATATGTTCACATAGTCATTAAAATAGTGAAAGAAAAAGCACGAAGCTTCGTCTTCGATGTATGATTTACAGATCGAGCCTTCAACTCGTGCTTTTTGCCTCACTTTTTTCTTCAGATGATTCATGTATCTATGAAAAATTAATTTATATTAACTTTAACTTCTTAATGTAATTGAATTAATAGGTAACATATTTCATACCTCTTGAATGGATACATCCATCCATATTGCATAGGACCTCGAAGTCGTGCTTCAGATGGAAGACGAATAGGTAAATTCTCTATTATATTAAAAAAACCTGGTGGAAATATTTTCTCCAATTTGCAGAGAAATATAGGAATATTTTCTTTAAGTTTACGTAAACATTGAACTTTTTAATGCAGTCGAGCAAAGCTCTTTGTAAAATAGACTAAATTCCGTTATTACCTTGCAAACTTTACGGGTAATAGCTCCTTGAATACAATGGGCAACAAATCAATCTACCATTTTTAAAGTCAACACATCAGTGAAGATTTGATGAAATCCCATCAGGAAATCTTCACCCATTTTAACAGTACTTTAACTTGATTATTATCTAACTCGTAACATGCTTTGGGTTTTTTTTATTGTCATTTGGTTTCATATAGAGCTTAAGATGTTTGTATAGTTCTTGTATATCATGTTCTATTTGCAAATCGTCCTTTCTCTTCGCTTTGACATTCAAAATTGTGTTAAAAACATTATCAAATACATTTTTCTCATTGTGCATCACATCAATATTATGACAAAGAAGAAGATCTTTCCAATAAGGCAACTCCCAAAATATACTTTGTTTGTATCAATTATGAATAGTCGATTTACCTGAAATTTCAGTTTGTAATCCAGTATCATGTATCTTTGGATATTCCCTTACAAGTTCATACATGTCTTCGCTTGACCATATCATTGGTGGTTGTTTGGTTTCTACTCTATTAGCTAAAATGTATTTTGTATCTCCTCTGAAGGGATGATTGACATGGAGAAAACATCGATGATAGTCAAACCATGAAACTTTCTTACCATTCGTTAAAGAAAATGCCCGTGTATGTTCTATGCAATAAGGACAACCTAGACGATTAGATGTAGTCCATCCTGAAAGCATTGCATAAGCAGGAAAATCACTTATGGTCCACAACAAAGAAGCAAGCATATGAAAAAAAAATTCTTTGAAAAATCATATGTTTCTACTCCTTCGTTCCATAGTGTTTTGAACTCCTCAATCAACAATTGTAAATAAATATCGATTTATTGTGTCGGATCGTCGGGGCCAAGGCTGATAATAGTAAGAAACATATACGGAGTTTTCATACACATCCACGGAGGTAAATTATAAGTTGTCATGATAATGGGCTAAGATGAATATTTAGCACCAAATTGAGAAAATGGTGAAAAACCAGCCGTACATAATCTAAGTTTAACATTACGACTCTATGATGCAAATGTGGGATAAGTTTTGTAGAAATGCTTCCATGCTTCTCCATTGGCTGGATTTGTCGACGTACCTTCTTCCTCTGTTCTCACACTATGTTATCTCATACAAGGTGCAATTATAGAATATTCGTATAGTCTTTGAAGCGTAGGAGTGATGGGCAAGTAATGCATACGTTTGTATGGAACTTGCTTTCCCTTCTTTTTTCTTGGTATGTACCTTTCCTCGTCACATATTCTACACTTCCTAAGAGTGATGTCCTCTTTCCAAAACAACATGCAGCCATTTAAACATGTATCTATTTTTTTGATATGATAAACTAAAAGCCAACATAAGTTTTTTAAATTCATAGTGATTAAATTGTCGAGTGGCGTATGTCATTTTGCAGCTTGTATAACAGTTGTGAATCCGGCTTCAGTGATGCTGTATTTCGACTTCACCGCAATATATTCTACAGTTGCTGATAGTTGAGTACCGCTTTTACAACCATTCTAAAGAGGTTTCTTAGCAGCATCCAATAAATCATAAAAAAAAGTCTTCAATATTTGGTTCTTCAACATTTACATCGCCGTCATCAACTTCAACCGTAGGGAACATTGATCATGTAGCATCATCAACCATAATTTCTATACGATCCGTCATAACAATTTCATTACCAGCCACCTCTAATTTAGACTTTGCAGGATTATGTGCTACAATTCGCCATAATGATCCCAAACATAATACTCTCGTACGAAACTATTTTTGTACAAATAAACTTTCACCATTTCTGGTAACAAATACTTCAAATGTTTACACATACTACACGGACAATGAATTTCTACATTATTTCCGTTATAACTTAAAGCGAATTCAATAAATATGTTTATACCATTAGAAAAATCTTCCTTTATTAAGCCTCCCATTCTCCTTTATTGATACATCCATCTCCTCCGATCAACAAAATAGTCGATCATATTTCCTATTTAAAAAATGTCACAAATTCAAAATTAAATATTTTCCATTTCACGAATTGACATTTTATTTTTCAATTTATTGATACATAATCTTATACGCATCAATTTAACCCAACTTAAGAATACAATATGGAAATGTTGGTTTATGGTTCTTTTATTTTGATGGTCAGTTATCCTACCTCCCATTACAAACATGGTAAACAATTAGATTTCATAAATTATTCCATTTTAAATAATTCAAAAAAAATTTCGGCAACACTTCTCCTTTATTTCCTGTATTGTACACAAATGCGTATACACAAAAAACAAAAGTCACCGCAAAATTTTGTGAACCGTTTAAAACAAAGTAGTGTATGAAATATAATTGTTTACTTTGTTTATAACTTGTCCAAAAGGTGGCAAATTCAGCAAGTATTATGCCAGATGAATATAAATGTCCATTTTATGAGAAAAACGAATATTTGTATAATGATCATGTACAATGCTTGTTGGACGGGGCCAAAAAGTCTTTAAGGGACGTAATAAAAAAGTTGTTTATACAGAAATTTGAAGTTTTATAGTTTAACATCTTATTTATTATTTAGTTTATTATTTTTTGTACACGGTTGAAAATTTAATAATTTCATATATTTCAAAAAATTATTAGATCACCCAAACGGAGCTATAGCAAGCTGTCATACTAGCTTGTGGTAGTTTGTACTCTCGTTCCCATTCTTGGGTTAGCAGAATTAGTTCAAGGACGGTCGGACGTCATCCGTAATGAGTTTGTACTCCTCTTATCGAGTTTAGGTCGAAGTTTATGGAATATTGAGTGGTCGAATTGTACTCAATTTGTGTTTATACTCCAATCCGCATAGAGGGACCAAATTTATTTGCTGGACGGCCGAACCGCGTCAATGTCTTGGTATGGAATTTGGACTTGCCGATGTACGAGCAAGGCTTGGATAGTTTATCGTACCATAGGCATAAACAGGGTTATGGATGGAGGTATCACTCCTCTTGGGATCGGAAGTTCGAACCATGTTCAATTTAGTCTTAGGCTCTTAAACTGCCCTCGCATCTAGGGCACATATCGATGCATGGATAGTCATACCACATTGACTTCCATTTGGATCCAATTTCTACCGAGCCTTGGGAGTTAGATGAGTGTTTTGAAGAACTTCAAGCTCTATCAGGGGAGGAGATAGCTAGATTGCATCCATTTTAAGTCGTTTGTTTGCCCCTAAGTAAAGAGCAAGAGTTGAGGAGAGGACGGTCGAACCACCTCCACTTTTTCGTGTTTATACTCCGGTCCATGCTCTAGGGACTAGAGTTTTGTGATGGGTGGTCAGTCACACCCGTTTGATGTTTATACTACGTTCCATGCTCTAGGAACTTATGTTGATCGATGGATGGTCAAAATGTGTCCATATTTTTGTGTTTATACTCCGATCCAAACTCTAGGGACTAGAGTTTTATGATGAGTGGTCAGTCACTCCCATTTGATGTTTATACTTCAGTCCATGCTCTGGGGACCAGAGGTGAACGATGGATGGACGAACTGCATCCATCATTTTGTGTTTATACTCCTTTCCGCACTCTTAGGACCAAAGATTTATGATGAATGGTCAGTCACACCCGTTTGATGTTTATACTCCAGTCCGCGCTTTAGGGACCAGAGTATTGATCGAAGGGCAGTCGAACCGCGTCCATTATATTGTGTTTATGCTCCAAATCCACATTATAAGGGTCAAAGTTTTATAATGAGTGATTAGTCACACCCATTTGATTTTTATACTCCGGTCCATGCTCTATGGACCAGAGTTGACCGATGGACGGTCGAACTACGTCCATCATTTTGTGTTTATACTCTGATCCGTACTCTGGGGACTAGAGTCTTATGATGAGTGCTCAAGCGCACCCATTTTCCATTTTGTGTCCTTGCCCCAAAGTCAGGGGCGTACGATAGCCGATAAGCGGTCAAATCATGCTCGTCTTGTGATGCTTTGAAGGTCCGATCATGGTCTATAGAGGTTGGTTGGTGCCCAACTCTAGGTACTTGGTTACCTGCATCATATGCAACTAGTTTAATTCAACATGGTCATAGTTTACAACTTAATTAAAATTGAAATTAAAATAAAATAATTCAAAGAAGATTGGAATAAATCTCATTGATAAGTCAAGTAGCATTTTGTGCTCGCTATTCCACTTTGCCACTAGTTCCTTTCAGCGGGATGTTGACCGTCAATGATCCAACTGATAGTCAAAGTTTTTTATTGATAGGCATCGGATGTTCCCTGCCCGCCATTCTACATCTTATGTCAAGTTCGTTAAGATCTCTCGTTTAACGTATATATTAGCTTATATATAATCTTCTTAATGATTTATACATATAAGCATAGAATATGTATGTATATATATTATCAAAGTTTTTCTTTAAAATCATAATATATATATATATATATATATATATATAAACGTATGAAAACTATGCAAATTGCACAGAAATTACCAGGTCAATCGACTGACCTGACAATTTCTGTGCAACATGCACATGTGCACAAATAAACAAATATATATTAAAAAATTCATTTGAATATCCAGTCGACTAACTCAGAGGTTCAGTTGACTGAATTTCTACCACAGCTATATTTTTTGAAAAGACACAACTATTTGTGAAGAGTTATGAATCTCTAGAAAAAGATTTGGATGCAACATTTGAACCGGAACTTTTCGTTAATAGTCACTGCTTTTTAACATCTATAAATACATACTCTAACTTGATTCCAAATTACTGAATTTTCTTATCTTTCTTATCTATCTCTCTTGAATCTACTTGCAATTATACTTTCAAACATTCTACATTAACATACTCTAAGCAATATTATACCTTTCTATTCTTCATAAACTTCAAACATATAATTTATACTCGAGCGGAAGATCATAGGAAGGGTTCCATGTTATCAGAACATAAAAAGTCAAACAATTTTTTGTATTTGTTAAAGTCATGTTCTGTTGCTCAGGCGTGTGAATTCCTCTTCGGCTGTTAAGGCGAAATCCTGTTCCGCTGCTCAGGGTCCTCTTCGGCTTCTCAGGGGTTGTATAGTTCTGTTCCTTCGGGTTAAGTGAGGTTTATTGTTTTAGTGAAATTCCAGAAGGATTCTGGGACTGGACGTAGGACGAAGCTCTGAACCAGTATAAAAATCTTTGGTGTCATTTTTATTATACTGCTTTTATATTCCATGCTAATTATGGTACAGTTATCATTATTACACTCTGTATTATCATATATCCATATTACACGTTCCATAACACACTTTCATTTGGTATCAGAGCAAGGTCATCATATAACCGTAACATAGTTATCTGATAAACTAATAATATGGAAACTAACACTAGCACTAGCATTAACACTAGCTTCATTGAAGGGCAATCCACTGCACGTCCACCACTATTTAATGGCATGAATTATAACTGTTGGGCCACACAAATGAGAATATATATGCAAGCACATGGTTTTGATTCATGGTATATAACTTAGATAGAATATATTATTCCTACTGAAGAGTATTCTACTTGGACAAATACACAAAAACTAGATGCCACATCAAATGTAAAAGCCATGAATATTTTTTTTTGTGCCTTAGATAAAAATGAGGTTAACCATGTTAGCATGTGCAATACTGCATATGAAATATGGCAAACACTCAAAGTTACACACTAAGGAACTAATAATGTTAAACAAAGCAAAATATCCATGCTCAAAAGTCAGTTTCAAAACTTTAGGATGAAAGAAAATGAATCTATAAATGATATGCATTCAAGATTTTAGGACATCTACCGTTCATTAGTAGGACTAGGAGAAAAATATTCAGATTTTGATATTGTATCCAAAATCCTTAACTCTTTAATGGAAGAATGGAAAAGAAAAGTTCTCGCTATTGAAGAAGCGAATGATATTTCCAAAATAACTTCGGAAGAGTTAATAGAAAAGATAATGTCCTATGAAGTAAATTTGTAAGCTAAATGAATTCAAGCTCAAGATAAAAAGAATATAGCATTCCATGCAGAACAAGAAGAATCAAATTCAGACAAAGACGATCTAGCTTTTATTGGCAAAAACTTCAAGAAATTCTTGAAATATAGAAAAGGAAATAGAAATAATGGCAAGAGAGGCTCAAACAGCAATAAACCACCATCTTCATTAGTTCTAGAGTGCTTTAACTGTCACAAAAAAGGGCATACAGAAGGACTATCCCGCTCAAAAGAAAGAATATCACAATAAAAAGAAGGACAAATTCAGAAGGAAAGCTTTCTTAGTTACATGGGATGATTCAAACTCTTCTTCTTCTTCTTCTGAAAGTGAGAGTGACAGTGATAATGAAAAAGCCAACGTATGCTTTATGGCCAAAGGTAACGAGGTTAGTGATTTAACTTTTGATGATATGCTAGAGATAAACTCAGAATTATTAGATACTTTAAAAGGTCTCAAAAGAAAATATAAAGAGATTGTTGAAAATCAGAATAAAGCAGAATTCGAAAAAGATATGCTTAAAGACAAGAGGAAAATATTGGAATAAGAACTTGAGAAAACTCAAGAATCACTTTCAAATGTAAATTCTCAACTGATATTATTAAGTCAAGAAAGTGAGACTCAAAAAGATAAAAAATGATGTTCTTATTTCTGAAAATCATGATTTAAAAACTAATATTAAAATGGTAGAACTAGAAAATTCAAGTCTAAAGACCAAACTAGAAGGAATCACTAAAAACGTTTCAAATTTTAACAAAGGAAAAGAAAATTTATCTAGAATTATTGAAAATTCACAACCTGTTAACAATCAAAATGATTTAGGTTATAAGAAGAAAGTCAAGAATTCACAATCTTGTAATTTAAACAATGTCAAGTCTAATAAAACACCCATATCTTTAGAAAGACTAGTTTCTAAAACTATAAATATATGGGTTCCTAAAACTAATGAAAAGTTAATAAGGAATAAGTATATTAGATCATTCATAGAAAACGTTCATAATAATAAGAATTATATCTATAAAAGGGATACTAAACCCATTTGGGTTTGGTTTCCTCAAATCTAACTCTTATGACCCTATAAAAGAGGTGGGTACCAACGTTATCTCATATTTTTTGCAGGCCCACTCAAGAAGAGAGGAAAATGGATACTCGACCGTGGTTGCTCAAAACACATGACAGGAGATAAAGATATGTTGACAAATATGACATACTCAGACGGAGATTCTGTCACTTTTGGAGATAATTCCAAGGGCTATATCATCAATAAAGGGGATGTAAGCAATTACGGTACATCTTATTTACCACTTATTACAAACGTTTTATTAGTTAAGAATCTAAAATATAATCTATTAACCATAAGTCAATTACGCGATAAAGATTTTAAAATATCCTTCTCTGAAAATAAATTTAGTATCTTCGATCAAAATCAGAATCTTATTTTTGATGGAAATGGAGATAAAAACATTTATGTTTTGAATATGAAAGTTAATCATAACTAAGACATGTGTTTAATAGCCAAAGAAAATGATCCCTGGATATGGCATAAACGATTTTATCATATCAATTTCAAAACTATAAATAAAATTTCTTCGTTTAAATAGCCAAAGATGAGTTTTGAAGTTAATAATATATGTCACGCATGTCAATTAGGTAAATTAACTAAATCTTCATTTAAATCTAAAAAAGTCATTTCGACATTACAACCACTTGAATTACTTCATATGGATTTATTTGGACCTAACCAAGTTCAATCCATAAATCACAATAAATATGTATTTGTAATAGTTGATGATTTTTCTAGACATACACAGATTATCTTTATGAAAAATAAAAGTGATACTTTTGAAAATTTCAAAACATTTGCTAAATGAATTCAAAATTAAAAAGGTACTAAAATTAAAAATATTAGAAGTGATCACAGAGGTGAATTTGAAAACGAACTGTTTGATAACTAGTGTAAAAAGAAAGGAATATTTCATAACTTTTGGTTTCCTAGAACTCCACAACGAAATGGAGTTGTAAAGCGAAAGAATCGGACTCTACAAGAATGTGCAAGAACCTTACTAAACGAAACCACATTACCAAAATATTTCTGGGCAAAAGCCGTTGCAAGTGCCTGTTATGTATTGAATCGTGTTTCTATTAGAACCCTCACTAAGAATACACCTTAGGAACTTTCTAACGGTAGAAAACCAAACATATCTTATGCTATTTGGATCAAAATATTTTGTATTAAATCCAAAGACCAGCTTGGCAAGTTCGATTCAAAATGTGATGAAGGTATATTTCTTGGATATTCGAATCGAAGCAAAGCTTATCGAATTTTTAATAAACGAACTAGTACTATTAAAAAGACACTCCATATATCTTTTGATGAAAACTCTAAACTTATTTCAAAAACAAATGATGACGATGATCTACTTAATAATAACACGAATATAGAAATAAACAATTTAAGAGAAGGTGAAATATTGTTTATAATTCTAGAGAAGACAAAAACATTGTTAATAATTTTGAATAGAAATATTTCTAACACAATAAGATCTCCTTGAAGAATCTTACGAAATCATCCTATAGAAAATATAATTGGAAAATATTCAGATGTTCGAACTAGAAATCTACTAAATTCAATGGGTCATGTAGCTTTTCTTTCTACTATAGAACCTAAGAACACTAAGGAAGCATCATTCGATGAAAATTGGATTATTGCTATGCAAGAAGAACTAAATCGGTTTGAATGAAATGTAGTTTGGGAACTAGTAACCAGACCGACCGATCAGGCTGTTATAGGAACTAAATAGGTTTATAAAAATAAAGCAGACGAATTAGGAAATATAATTAGAAACAAAGCGAGACTAGTAGCACAAGGGTATAACCAAGAAGAAGGAATAGACTACGAAGAAACGTTTGCTCCAGTCGTCAGACTAGAAGCAATACGAATCTTATTGGCTTACGCATGTTTTACCAACTTTAAATCTATCAAATGAATGTTAAATTTGCATTTTTAAGTGGTTATATTAAAGAAAATGTTTAGGCTGAACAACCCCCTTTGTTTGTTCATGAAAAATTATAACGACCCGCCATTCATTCCTTAGAAAGACGCATCATTATTAAGAAAGAAAGGGATAGAAAAGAGAAGAGATAGAGAAGAAAGAACTACACAATGTCAGAATCTCACAAGAGAACGAATAAAATATATTACATCACATAAGATATTACATAATATCATATACATCAGAGTTACATAGCTTATACATCACAAATTATATAGTTATAAAGATATCTCTATCATAAAACTCAATTTTCATGCAAGACATCAACACAGAGATCAACACAGCGGAACCACTATATATCTACAAACGCAGAAGCCTCATGCTCCATATCTTCTCTAGAAACTCGTCAAAGCAAACTTGAATCCCTTAGCTACTTGTAAAAAATTTAAGCACCCAAGAGTTTAATAAAACAGAAACTAAACTTCGGGTCAGACATGAGTTTGCTGTGAGTGAAAGGGTTAAAGTGGTTTAACTTTGAAAAACCTTTGAAAAAAAAGGTATCTCGTAAGGCTTCCCACACATAAACATGGAAAAGTTTTTAACTTACGATAACCAAAACATTTGATTGGAAATCCAGTGATATTATAATAGTGTCTAGGGTTTTCAAGTAAAATACAGAAATACCTAGAATGCTTACATATCACGTTCCAACATAGTTGGGCACAATCAAAATGTACGGCACTTAATGGAGATTGGATTCCATACAATGGCAGGGCTGCTGGGGCACGGCCCATCACAATACGTGGCCTAGATCACCGTACCGAGGATCTACCCTAAATCGCCTGTAACACAAGGGCGAAACCATCCCTTACTAGATAGTCCCGAACAAGATAACCCCAACAGTTGTCCCTAACCAACTTCCCACTAAGCCGAAATAAAAAGGGACCTCTAGACAGGGGAAAATCTCGTCCTACTTGGGCGCGACCCACTAAGCCTTGCTGCCTCCCCTGTTTTAGCCATTCCCGTTTGATGAGGCTTGAGGCTACAATTACCGTTTTAGAACACATATCTTAGAATGCTCACCGTCCTCCAATGATGATGTTCTGAAAGCGTTCAATCCATACAAGTTTGTTCCGGGTTCGAACGAAACCGAAGGCACTATCTCGTTACACTCATTTTGGAATCACCCTCAGAGTTAACGACAATAGCCCTTGCACTCTGAATCTTCATCTCGATCTTCACTTAAGATTCACGACCTATCGCTTAATTTGGATCGATGTGGTTTTCGGATATCCAAATTTGGAAATCCAATCCCAGTCTCATCGAAATCCAAAACGCCGTCTTTTAAGGCCAAGTTGTTTTAAGTTAAAAAAATTCAATTTATTATCTTTATTCACACAGATAGATAATTCACATTATCACAGATAAATAATCCATATATCCTTATTCAACCAAAGCATCTCATACCACAGAGCAAACACATCACATAACAGAAATTTTACATAGTGCAAGGCATTCAATAGCATTCAATCATTCACAAGCAAGATTTATTAGTCAAACCATCTAATTAATTTAATTAACCACCAATGAATTAAATTAATTATTTAAATTACTTTTAAATCTTGCTTATTAACATTAATTAATTACAAATTAATTGATTAATCATTTATCTTAATTAACCATCCTTGATTAATTATCCCTTAATTACATTAAGTAATTGTCCTTTAATTATCCATTTTTAATTAATCATTCTTGATTAATTACCTTTTAATTACATTAAGTAATTAAACTTTAATTAAGTAAATTAATTATTCTTTAACCATTATCATTAATTAACCTTAAATTAATACCATTAATTAATTAATGATCCTCTAGTTACTTTCATTAATTAATTACTCTTGTATTTAATTACTTTTTTAACAAATAATGGTTAATTAATCACTTTTATTAATTAACTCTTCAATTAATTACCTCAATTAATCAATTCTTAATTAATTACATTAAGTAATTAATCCTTAGTTACTTCCATTGAGTAATTATTCTCTAATTACTTCATTAAATGATTTTCCTCAAATTATTTACATTTAGTAATTATCCATCTTAATTACTTCTCTAAGTAATTATACTTTATAAATTACATTAAGTAATTGTACTTAACCATTTGCACAAATGATTATTTTAATTAATTAATCTAATTAATTATTTTAAATTAGTCACATTAATTAATTATTCCATAATCACTAGTTAATGATCTTAAATTAATTAAAATCATTAACTATCCTCTAATTACTTATACTAAGTAATTATACCTTTATTATTAACATTAATTAATTAATCTTTATTAATCTCATTAAGTGGTTAATTTTAAATTAATTATACTACTTAATAATCTTTAATTAATCACAACCCTAATTAATTAAAAGTAAATATATAAACTTAATTACATCATTTATTTTAGAAAAACATTTAAGAATCAATTATGAAAATATAACTTATTTACAAACAAAACAATTTAAACATTAAATTTTATCATTTAAAATCTTTGAAAAAAACTTGTTCGAATTTATTTAATAACTTAAATAAATTCTTACTCTTTGAAAACTTAATTATTATCTCCTTTTAAAACTTATTCAAATTTTAAACATATTTAAAACTTGATTAAACCTTCTTCTTTGAAAACTAATTACTTAAAAATTTTAAAACTTTAAAACCTTTTTAGACACCTTGCCTGAAACTTTAAATAGTATTTTAGCTTGGATAAAACTTGATATGTTTTTGCTTTACATTTGAACTTGATTTCGTTATAAAATTCGAAATCTGTTCCTATTAAAAAACACAAACCCGAGATATCAAATAATATTCCCGAGCAAAACCCTTAAAACCCCCGAGACACATGCTACTTCGAGTCACTCACGAAATTTCTCGAGACAAATCCCGAGAAAACATCCTCTTCCCAAACCCAACGATCATCGCCTCATACAAACGTGCACCGTGCACGTACACCGTCAATCCAACACTCTCTGACCTTCCCTCTGATCATCGACCAGTCATCGATAACCTCGCCATCACTCCCGATAACCCAGATCAACTGAAACGCCTATGAATCGAAAACGAGCCTTACGATCAAAATTGGAGCGACCTGATCGGACAAAAACTTCACCAGCCACCATCTTTGACCACTAGAAACATGCCGACCTACCCAAAGCTACCTTAAGCTCCAAATTCCCCACCCTCGCGATCCATTACGATGCATCATAGTTGTCAAACGAAGCTCGACATCCTCATCGACCAAAACCCAGTCACAAACCCTAGATCACCCGAGCCTTACCACCACGGCCGATGATAAAATCCTCCACTATTCCCCTGTAACCACCAAGCTACCCGCCACCTCTAGCATTGATCCCGACGAACCTCATCACGCTAATCGTCGGAAATAGGCGATCCACTCAAATTCGAACAACCCAGATTTCCTCAACAATTACATATCTAAAAATCATGATTCTTCTTTCTAAATTCATCGTTTTCCATGACGAATTCAATTATATAATCCAATCTAAAAATTATGAATATTAATTTTTGACTTATCTCTGACTATTACTGTATTTTCTTAATATTTTGTTTAATTACTAAATAAAAAATCTTGAAATCGGTTTTAAACAAAAATCTGTATCAGTGCAATCGTTTTTCTTTTAGAGATTATGGCCAGATAAAGATTGAGAAGATAGGAAATGATTTTTAAACTATTTTCTACCCTGTAAAAAAATAGACAGTGACATGTTTTTTTTAATATCAGACATGCCTTCAGATATTTACACACCGATCTTTTCAATATTCAACTTCATTCCAGTTTAAACATACATGCACATCATAATTACATCATGATTATATGATTTTATCACATGTACTTAGGATTAACATATATTTAGATTTTTTTTAAAAAAGTGTTTACTCACATTTTAGAAGAACAGGGGAGCATTTTTTTATACACACAGATATATCATAATGCATACATGCATCCACATTCAAAAGCATATACAAACCACATTTCTTCAGAAATTCCATTACAAACATTTAAGTAACATCACATGTTTAAACTATTTTTAAATTAAAGGTTTACTCATCTTGAAATTCAAACAGAGGACAGATTTTATTCTAATCTACAGATGAACTTTGGACTGGATTTTTGATTTGAATTCTTTGATGATGAAACTAAAATTGATGCTGATCTTTGAATTTGCTGAGATGATCTTTACTGTTTAATGTTGTTGAATTTGAACCGGTCTTAGTTGTTTTGATTTAAGTTTTCTTTTTTTCTTTTGAATTTGATTTTCAGATTTTAGTGTTTAGGAAGAAGAGGAGAAAATATTTGGATTTGTAAAACTTTTGAACTGGAAAACAATAACCAGGTTTTTCTCTTCTAATACTAATTTATTTAATTTAATTTTTAGAGGAAAAAAATGAATCTGCCACTTGTTTTATTGCATGATACTTAAGGGACAAATGTATTTACATGAGTTTCTTTAACTTATAAATGTTTAACTATGCATTATTATATTTACATTCCTATTTAAAAAGTTTTTATGTTTTATATTTATGCAAATATGCATTTATGTGTGTATATATATATACTTATATTTTTAAATAAATTAATATATTTTATGTATTCAAACTATTTTTAGTTCATAAGATATTTAAAAAGAAAGTAAAATTAAATCTTTATATATATTTATAGACCATTTCAGTTTAACAAAAATAAAATTTTATTAAATCTTATTCAAACTAAAACTACTATACCTTTTAGATAAATAAACATTTACTTTAAGTCTTTTGAAAATGATAATAAACTTTTAAATAGCTTTTAAAAAGTGTTATATTGAATGTAACATAATTTCCAAATCACAAAATGTATATTAAAATTTGAAAACTTGTTTTTATTGGTTAAATTTAAATCAAAGGTTTTCTATTTACAATATATAGAAATATTTATACTTTATAAATAGAAAACATTTTAATATTAGCTTTGAAAATTATTATATTAAATCTAAAACACCACTTCAATATACAAATATATTATAATTTGAAGCCATATCTTTTTATTAAATTCAAATCGAAGACTTCCTATTTGCAATATATATAACAATATATATATATATATTATAAATAGAAAAAAAATTATTAGCTTTGGAAGATAAAATCTTAACAATTAAATACTTATAAAAGAAGATTATTAAACTAATCTATTAGCTTTTTAAAAGAATAAATTTTCCAATTTAAATGATTAATAAAGAAAATTAATAGGTCAATTTAATTATTAATAAAGATTATTAAATTGTTATTACCCAAAATTTTGGGTTATCACATTCCTCCCCCTTAGAAGAATTTCGTCCTCGAAATTTAAAAGCAAAGGTAATTTAATAATCCAATTAAAGTTTTAATTTCAAAAGACATGCATATATATCAATCATACACTAACAACCATAGCAACCAATTTATTCAAACAAACCAACCAATTATCCTGACACAAATCAGGATAGAACTTCCTAATACGATCTAGAGTTTCCCAAATACAATTACTGGGATCCTCGCTCTACAGAACCTTAACTAGTTATATCACTATGATCCAGAGCTTCCTCTTACTCTATAAATCTGCACCAGATATCTGACCACACTTAAAACCAGATCAACTATCAGATCCTTCTGAACTGCAGATTCCCAACTAGAGATGGATCATACACGTACTCACTCAGAGATACGTGAAATACAATGTGAATTCCAGCCATCGGAACTGGTAATTAAATCCTGTAGACCAAATAACTTATCCTATCCAAACACATAAAAAGTACATTATACCTCGGAACTAACTTCACAGTCTTACCAATCTTATTGCTTCCTTAACCAGAGAAATCTTAACAACAACGTAGTCTCCAACTTCGAATTCCAAATTCATCCATCTTATCCACTTCTGATGATCCTGGCTGCCTACAACTTTTCCTGAACAGCTCAACCTATGTTGATGCCTCTCAAAACAAATCTGGACCAAGAATAAGATGATCTCCAGATCCTACTCAACAAGATAATCCTCTAAGTTCCACCAAAAAATCCAAAACACAAGCTCTATTCCACAAATATCAGTAGACTTCGGACTTACTTCTCCTTTCCAGAAAAGACAAAACAGGTGCACTCGCCAATCTGGCCTTTAGATCCTGAAAAACTTTCTGTAGAAACCCTCTACTCCAAAACACTGCACTTCCGGTTGCCTCTACTCTAGAACAGCTGCTACCTTGCTTCCGCTATGCAACTATGATCTGAAGTAGATAAGAATACCGTCGATGAACACGAACACAAACTTGTCCAACAAATTCCAAAAAACACGGTTTCTCAGATCCAAATACAAAAGCTCCAAGAAGTCCTGAGCTGCTTCACCAAATTCTCACTCTAGGAGCCATCCTTCTACTAGCTGAACCATCGATATTGCTCCTATATCCAAGTCGATATGAAAACTCAATCTCCCGCTGCTAAGGCAAACCCTGACCTCTCCGAAAACATCTGGAAAATCTCCATAAACTTTGATAGCTCTAACTTCTTTTAGAGACGCCTCAATCCTATGCAAAAGATTATTCAGAAGTACACTCAACTATTGCAAGTCACTTTTGTGATCTACCCAACTCAATTTCCAAAGACACTATCATCTCTCCACAAATCAGAATAACTTATGCTTGACCCATCCATTTAAAATAAGGACGAATCCTTCAAGAACACTTGCCAATCAGAAGAAGCTGGCGGTCCACTATGCTGCTTTTGAACTCCATCTCTAGGACACTGCTTAGCAAGATGACCTTTCTGCAAGCACACAGAACACTCCAAGGTGCAACGCTGTGAAAACTTCTTATCCATAAGCTCCTTGATCCTCAAACCCAAATCATTTAATTCCACATAGAACCTTGAGGTGGGCAGACATTTCCTCTAGAAACTCGGCCTCAAACCCAGCACAAACACCTCGTTCTTCTAAGGAGATGACAATGAGACCATGTTTGTAGCGAGGTAACCCATTGACCTTAGTCTTCGACTCCAATATAGGAAAACTCCTTTGACTAAGATCTAGAAAATCCTTATGCAGCCGAGTCTTCCCTACGGTGGGTAAAGACTACTCCTCACATACTTCCTTATACTTGCTCCAAAAGAAAACATCTTCGAAAACATACATAGTCACCGCGTCTCACCACGTAGCTGCTCCTTCCCGAAGTTGCCAAGATGCTATCACTCACTTCTGCTCATCAGACAAATCCAAATTCTAGAAAATCCGCTCGCAAGAGCACAACCATAGACGGACTCCATACCTTCTTAAAAAGACCATCCTCCGGGAACGGTGAAATCCTTACACAAAACTACAAAGCTTGCTCGAGGCGATATTGGGTCTACAACCTCGACAAATACATATCCAACCTCAACGCTTAGACTTCTATCATTGGTGGTCGTGCTACACATACCTCTACCCTCAACCAAAGAGCTTATGTTGGCAAACCTGAACATGTAACCCAACAAAATAGGGGTGTGTGTGTGTGTGTATGCACACACACACACAAGTACGCTCTCTTAAGAAGAAATCACTCCAAAGCCTAGGTATTCACTCAACCTAGCACTCTGATACCACTTTGTTACGACCCGCCTTTCATTCCTTAGAAAGACGCATCATTATTAAGAAAGAAAGGGACAGAAAAGAGAAAAGATAGAGAAGAAAGAACTACACAATATCAGAATCTCACAGCGCAATGAATAAAATATATTACATCACATAAGATATTACATAGCATCATACACATCAGAGTTACATAGCTTATACATCACAAACTAGACAGGTATAAAGATCTGTCTATCAGATAACTCAATTTTCATACAAGACATCAACATAGAGATCAACATAGCGGAACCACTATATATCTACAAATGATGAAGCCTCCTACTCCATTGTTAGTCCGTGAGATGATAGTTTTGAAGGAAACAACCTTAGAATAGGATTATAAAATACAAATACTAACATTATAGTTTAGAAATATATGTATATGCAGGATTTAACCTGCAGGTACCAAGAATGAAGACTGTACAGTATAGAGATTCGAGATATCAAGATTGAAGACTCATGAGTATCAAGAATATCAAGATTATCAAGATTATCAAGAGTTCAAGATTTCAAGTAATTTATTTTTTAATTAGGAATTTTTGTTAAAACTCCTAGAAAAGAACCAGGCATCTTAAAATCCAATTTATTCGTGGAATGGAATCCACTTCGAGCCCGTTAAAGGGATGGAACCCTAAGTGGGATGGAACCTACGAAAAATCTAATGGAACATTGTCTTGTATCCGCTAATTTTTATTCAAAATGATTTTACAAAATTATATCTTGTTTTCAAAATGTTTTCAGAACCTTCCTTTTAAAAGAATCAAAACATCTATCCTGATTTCAAATACTTTTAGCCACAAAATAATCTTTAATTTCAAAATCAAATTATTCTTAGTTTTGAAACTATCTTTAATAATAATATATTTAACTTTTAATATTTGTACTTAGATTTAAATACAAAATTATATATATATATATATTATTCTTTATATTTACTTATGTATTTTAGCTATAGTCAGGTATATTTATAAAGTTTAAAATAGTTTTTAATATAAGATAAAAGTTATTTTCAAAGAAAAACAAACCACTAAAAATTCCTTTAGGATGTCGACATGCTCAATATACCCATGTCGACATAGTGTCAGTTAATTTCAAATTTTAAATTTCAAAAGAAGTGTCTATTCATCATACCTCTTCACCAATGGTCATGGCTATTGTTCTTCTATAAATAGGGGCTGTTTTCAACGAATTGTTAATCATATTTTCTGGTTTTCATTTCTCTTCTTCTTCCACATTTCTTTATACACATTCTTAACTCTGCCGAAATCAACGTTGAATCTAACTAGATTATCTCTGGTTTGATTATCTATCCTTAACAAGATCCTCAATGCTATTTAGAGTTATAGGCTTTTTGAAATCAATTAAACGAGAAAAGGTGTGATTGTGGCCTTGGAAATCAATCAAGCGAGAAAATGTGGGATATTAGCCTTGCAAATCAGTTGGGTGAACTTCTTGCCCGGAAAATCAAGTATCTCTACCCAGAGGATCGTGAATCTGGAGGGTGTAACTCATGGCCTTGAAATCGAGGGTGTAATTGTACAATTGCTTTTGAAAGGAAATCCGTACTTGTGTGGAGACTGGATCTAGGGTAACTCCGAACCAGTATAAAATCCGATGTGTTCTTCCTTTTACTACTTTTACTTTATTTATGCATTTGTGTTTGATTCTGTGATCATATCTATGTCTGGATATTGCATACATCTGTGTTCAAATTAACAAAAACACAAAAAGGTTTAGTGATTTCTTTAAACACTATTCACCCCTCCCCCTCTAGTGTTATTCCTAGCCTTAAAATCCATATTCCGCATTTCTCACATCCATATCTTCTCCAGAAACTCACCAAAGCAAAGCCGAATCCCTTGGCTACTCGTAAAAAATTTGAATATCCAAGAGTTTAATAAAACAAAAAAAAACTTTGGGTCAGACATGGGTCTAGCGTGAGAAAACGGGTTAAAGTTGTTTAACTTTGAAAAGAAAGGTATCTTGTAAGACTTCCCACACATAAACATGGAAAAGATTTTACCTTACGATAACCAAAACATTTGATAGGAAATCCAGTGATATTATAATAGTGTTTAGGTTTTCAAGTAAAATACAGAAATAGCTGGAATGCTTACATCTCACGTTCCAACATAGTTGGGCACAATCAAAACCTACGACACTTATTGGAGATTGGATTCCATACAATGGCAGGGCTACTAAGGTACCTCCTATCACAGTACGTGGCCTAGATCACCGTACCGAGGATCCACCCTAAATCTCCTACAACACAAAGCCAGAACCATCCCTTACTGGATAGTCCTGAACAAGATAACCCTAGCAGTTGTCACGAACCAACTGCAAATAAGACGAAATAAAAAGGGACCTATAGACAGGGGAAAATCATGTCTTACTTGGGCGCGACCCACTTAGCCTTGCTGCACGTCCCCTATTTTAGCCATTCCTAGTTGATGAGGCTTGAGGCTACAATTACCTTTATAGAACACATATCTTAGAATGCTCACTGTCCTCCAATGATGATGTTCTGAAAGCATTCAATCCATACAAGTTCATTCCAGGTTCGAACAAAACCGATGGCACAATCTCGTTACACTCATTTTGGAATCACCCTAAGAGTTAACGACAATAGCATTTGCACTCTGAACCTTCGTCTCAATCTTCACTTGAGATTCACGACCTATCGCTTAATTTGGATCGATGTGGTTTTCGGATATCCAAATTTGGAAATTCGATCCCGGTCTCATCGAAATCCAAAACGCCGTCTTTTAAGGCCAAGTTGTTTTAAGTTAAAACCGTTCAATTTATTATCTATTTTCACACAGATAGATAATTCATATTATTATAGATAAATAATCCATATTATCACTAATCAACCAAAGCATCTCATATCACAGAGCAAACATACCACATAACAGAGATATCACATAATGCAAGGCATTCAATATCATTCAATCATTCACAAGCAAGATTTATTAGTCACACCATCTAATTAATTTAATTAACCACCAATGAATTAAATTAGTTATTTAACTTACTTTTAAATCCTACTTACTTAACATTAATTAATTACAAATTTATTAATTAATCATTTATCTTAATTAATCATCCTTGGTTAATTATCCCTTAATTACATTAGGAGTTGTCCTTTAATTATCCATTTTTAATTAATCATTCTTGATTAATTACCCTTTAATTACATTAAGTAATTAACCTTTAATTAAGTAAATTAATTATTCTTTAACCATTATCATTAATTAACCTTAAATTAATAGCATTAATTAATTAATGATCCTCTAATTACTTTCATTAATTAATTACTCTTATATTTAATTACTTTTTAATAAATAATTTTTAATTAATCACTTTTATTAATTAACTCTTTAATTAATTACCTCAATTAATCAATTCTTAATTAATTACATTAAGTAATTAATCCTGTATTACTTCCATTCAGTAACTATTCTCTAATTACTTTATTAAATGATTTCCCTTAAATTAATTACATTCAGTAATTATCCATCTTAATTACTTCTCTAAGTAAATTATACTTCATAAATTACATTAAGTAATTATACTTAACCAATTCCACAAATGAGTACTTTAATTAATTAATCTAATTAATGATATTAAAATAATCACATTAATTAATTATTCCATGATAACTAGTTAATGATCTTAAATTAATTAAAATCATTAACTATCCTCTAATTACTTATACTAAGTAATTATACCTTTATTATTAACATTAATTAATTAATCCTTATTAATCTCATTAAGTGATTACTTCTAAATTAATTATACTAATTAATCATCTTTAGTTAACCACAACGCTAATTAATTAAAAGTAAATATACGAACTTAGTTACATCATTAACTTTTAGAAAAACATTTAAGAATCAATTATGAAAATATAATTTATTTACAAACAAAACAATTTAAACATTAAATTTTATCATTTAAAATCTTTGAAAAAAACTTGTTCAAATTTATTTGATAACTTAAATAAATTCTTACTCTTTGAAAACTTAATTATTATCTCCTTTTAAAACTTATTCAAATTTTAAACATATTTAAAACTTGATTAAACCTTCTTCTTTGAAAACTAATTATTTAAAATCTTTTAAACTTTAAAACCTTTTTAAACACCTTGCTTGAAACTTTAAATAGTATTTTAGCTTGGAAAAAACTTGATTTGTTTTTTCTTTACACTTGACCTTGATTTCTTTATAAAATTTAAAATCTATTCCTATCATAAAAACAAACCCGAGATATCAAATAATATTCCTGAGAAAAACCCTCAAAACTCCCGAGGGAGATGCTACTTCGAGTCACTCATGAAATTTCTCGAGATAAATCCTAGGAAAACATCCTCTTCCTAAACCCAACGATCATCGCCTGAAATAAACGTGCACGGTGCACGTACACCGTCGATCCAACATTCTCTGACCTTCCCTCTGATCATTGACCAATCATCAATAGCCTCGCCATCACTCTCGATAACCTGGATCAACTGAAACGCCTATGAATCGAAAATGAGCCCTACGATCAAAACTGGAGCAACCTAATCGGACAAAAACTCCACCAGCCACCACCTCCGCCCACTACAACACATGCCAACCTACCCGAAACTACCCTAAGCTCTGATGAACCATTCCCCACCCTCGCGATCCATTACGATGCACCATAGTTGTCGAACGAAGCTCGACATCCTCATCGACCAAAACCCAGTCACAAACCCTAGATCACCCGAGCCTGACCACCATGGCCGATGATAAAATCATCCACTATTTCCCTACAACCACCAAGCCACCCGCCACTTCTAGCATTGATCCCTATGTACCTCATCATGCCAATCGTGGGAAATCGGCGATCGACTCAAATTCGAACAACCCCGATTTCCTCAACAACTACATATCTAAAAGTTATGATTCTTCTTTCTAAATTCATCATCTGCCACGACGAATTTAATTATATAATCCAATCTAAAAATTAAGAATATTAATTTTTGACTTATCTTTGATTATTACTGCATTTTTTAATATTTTGTTAATTACTAAATATAAAATCTTGAAACCATTTTTAAACATAAATTTGAATCAATGCAATCATTTTTCTTTTAGAGATCATGGCCGGCCAAAGATTCAGATGATAGGAAATGATTTTTGAACTATTTTCTAGCCTGTAAAAAAAATAGACAGTGACATGTTTTTATAATTCAGACATGCCTTCAGATATATACACACATATCTTTTCAATATTCAACTTCATTCTAGTTTGAACATACATGCACATCATAATTACATCATGATTATATGATTTTAGCACATGTACTTAGGATTAACATATATTTAGATTTTTGTTAAAGTGTTTACTCACCTTTTAAAAGAACGGAGCAGTAGATTTTTTTTGTACACACAGACATATCATAATGCATGCATTCATCCACATTCAAAAGCATATAAAAACCATATTTCTTCAAAAATTCCATCACAAGCATTTAAGTAGCATCACAGGTTTAAATTGTTTTTAAATTAAAGGTTTACTCACCTTGAAATACAAACAGAGGACAGATTTTATTCTGATCTACGTTTGAACTTTGGACTGGATTTTTGATTTGAATTCTTTGATGATAAAACTGAAATTGATGCTGATCTTTGAATTTGCTGAGATAATCATAACAGTTTGATGTTGTTGAATTTGAACTGGGCTTAGCTTGTTTTGATTTTAGTTTTCTTTTTTTCTTTTGAGTTTGATTTCCATATTTTAGTTTTTCGGAAGAAGAGGAGACACTACTTGAACTTGTAAAACTTTTGAACTGGAAAACAATAATCAGGTTTTTCTCTTTAAATACTAATTAATTTAATTTTAGAGAAAGAAATGAATCTTGCCACTTGTTTTATTGCATGATACTTAAGGGACAAATGTATTTACATGAGTTTCTTTAACTTACAAATGTTTAACTATGCATTATTATATTTACATCCTATTATAAAAACGTACTTATGTTTTATATTTATGCAAATATGCAATTATGTGTGTATATATACACACACACTTATATTTTTAAATAAATTAATATATTATATGTTTTCAAAATATTTTTAGTTCATAAGATATTTAAAAAGAAAGTAAAATTGAACCTTTTTATATATATTTATAGACCATTTTAGTTTAAGAAAAATAAAATTTTATTAAATGTTATTCAAATTAAAACTATTTTACTTTTTAGATAGATAAGCTTTTACTTTAAATGTTTTGAAAATGATAATAAACTTTTAAATAGCTTTTAAAAAGTGTTATATTGAATTTACCATAATTTCCAAATCACAAAATATATATTAAAATTTGAAAACATGTTTTTATTGGTTAATTTAAATCAAAGCTTTTCTATTAACAATATATATAAATATTTATACATTATAAATAGTAAACCTTTTAATATTAGCTTTGAAAATTATTATATTGAATTTAAAACACCACTTCAATATACATGTATATTACAGTTTGAAACCATATCTTTTTATTAAATCAAATCAAATACTTCCTATTTACAATATATACACCAATACATACATACATACATACATACATACATATATATATATATATATTATAAATAGAAAACAAATTTTATTAGCTTTGAAGGATAAAATCTTACCAATTAAATATTTATAAAAGAAGATTATTAAACCAATCAATTAGCTTTTAAAAGAATAAATTTGCCAATTTAAATGATTAATAAAGAAAATTAAAAGGTCAATTTAATTATTAATAAAGATTATTAAATTGTTATTTCCTAAAATTCTGGGTCATCACAAAAATATCAAGATCATGTCTATAAACTCAAGAAAGCTTTATATGGTTTAAAACAAGCACCACGTGCTTTGTATGAATGCCTTAAAAGCTATTTGATTGAATCGGGATTTGAAATGGGAAAAGTAGATTGAACTTTATTAATAAAACATTCTGAAAATGATATTTTGATAGTTCAATTATATGTAGAAGACATTATATTTGGTTCAACTAATAATAAATTATGTACAGAATTTTCTAAAATAACGACTCGAGAATTCGAAATGTCCCATATGGGAGAATTATCTTATTTTTTAGGTCTTCAAAAAAAAAGTTTCAAATGGAATATTTATTAATCAAGAAAAATACTGTAATAATCTTATCAAGTGATTCAGAATGGAAAACACTTCTGCCAAACCAACAGCTATGAGCATAACATCACATCTTGATAAAGATGAAAATGCCAGAGTGTAGACTAAAAACTATATCAAAGCATGATAGGATCATTACTATACCTAACAGCGAGTCGACCAAATGTAATGATGAGTGTATGTCTATGTGCAAGATTTTAAGCTGACCCAAAAGAATCACATTTACGAGCCGTAAAATGAATACTGCGTTATCTTAGTAATTCTAAAGATTTCACACTTTTTTATCCAAAAGATTGCTCGTTCGAGTTAGTGTCGTATAGCGATACTGATTTCGAAGGATCACGAACGGAAAGAAAAAGTACAAGCGGTACATGTCACTTCATTGGTAAATCATTAATATCATGGTTTAGCAAGAAATAAAATAGTGTCTAGCTATCAACATGTGAAGCAGAATATATTTCTGCACCATTAGCTTGTGCACAAGTAATCTGTATGCAACAGACACTTAAAGATTTCGGAGTCAACTTATCAAAATCAACAATTTACTGTGATAATTCCAGTGCAATAAATCTATCCAAAAATCCAGTAAATCACTCTATAACTAAATACATAGATATTAGACATCACTTTCTGCGTGACAATATAGAAAAAGAAGTGATAAATTTAGATTACATTCCATCTGAAAATCAATTAGCTGATATTTTTACTAAACCATTGTTAGAGAACACTTTATATAACTACGTCGAGAACTCGGTATAATGTTAATTAAGGATATATAAATGATAAATTATGACTAACTAATCAAAAATAATTTTTTTGACAAAGATTCATTTTTCTGACCATGTTGAGACTCAAATTTATGACCTATTGTGAATAGCCCAGATGTCTTAATCACCTGAGCTATTGATTATTTTCATTACAGTCTAGGTCGGGGCAAATGAAAGTGTGCTATAGATCGTGTAGTATGGATATATGATAATAAAGAGTGTAGTGATGATAGCTATACGGTAATTTATGCGTAATATAAAAGCAGTATAATAAAAATGACACCAATGATTTTTATACTAGTTCGGAGCTTTGTCCTACGTCCGGTCCCAGACTCCTTCTGGAATTCACTAAAACAATATCCCTCACTTAACCCCAAGGAACATACCTATAAAACCCCTAAGCAGCCGCACAGGGACCTGAGCATCGGAACAGGATTTTGCCTCAGCAGCCGAAGAGGACTTCACACGCCTGAGCAACAGAACAGGACTTCAACAAATACAAAAGATTGTTTGACTTTTTGTGTTCTGATAACATGAATAAGTCTGTTTATAGTACACCCTTCCTATGATCTTCCCATCGAGTATAAATATATATGTTTGAAGTTTATGAAGAATAGAAAGGTATAATATTGCTTAGAGTATGTTAATGTAGGATATTTGAAAGAATAGTTGCAAGTAGATTCAAGGGTGTTAGATAAGAAAGATAAGAAAATTTGGTAGTTTGGAATGAAGTTAGAGTATGTATTTATAGATGTTAAAAAGCAGTGACGGTGGACGAAGAGTTCCAGTTGAAGTGTTGTGTCCAAATCTTTTTGTAGAGATACGTAGCTCTTCACAAATAGTCGTATCTTTTCAAAAAATATAGCTGTTGTAGAAATTCAGTCAACTGAACCTCTGCATCAGTCGACTGAATATTCATACGAATTTTTTTAATATATATTGGTTTATTTGTGCACCTGTGCATGTTGCACAGAAATTGTCAGGTAAGTCGACTGACCTACCAGGTCAGTCGACTGACCTGGTAATTTCTGTGTAATTTGCATAGTTTTCACAGGTTTAAATACATATTATATATGATTTCAAAGAAAAATTGATAATATATATATATATATATATATATATATATTATGCTTATATGTATAAATCATTAGGAAGATTATTGTTTGGACGGCTAAATATTCAATGAGTTAGAAATTAGCCAAACGAATTTTACAATAAAATAACAGCAAGCGCACGGCGTGCACTTGTAATACGTGGCGAATATGGGTCGATCCGCAGAGAATTGATGATTTTAAAAATTCTAGTCACTCAAATTACACCAAAATCGAGTGAAAGTTAAGCTAGAGAATTAGAAAATTAGCTAACTAGCTAAAAGAAAAGAGATGCAAATATAAGAGTTAAATCACAATTTAGAGAATAAATTTTTAAAATTTTAAATTCTATTTACCTTATGTTTTATATCTTAACATATGTTTATGTTTTTCAAATTATTATGTTTTAAATGTTTATATACATACAAATTATACTTAGTTCAAGCAATTTTTTTAAAAAGAAAGTATATAAACATATTTATTAAATCTCGCTTTATACTTAAACTATTTACTTTCTAAATTAATAAATATTTATTGTTTTAAAAATACTAAATTTAACTTCAAACAGCCTTTATTTATATTTACACATTTTGTAGCATTTAAACGTATATAACTTTTAAAAGGGAATGATTTTAAAATCTTAATTATACACTAATAAAAAATCATGTATACCTATATATATTAGTTTTCCAAAATATAAATTTTTAAATATAATTTATTTTCAATATATATATTTGAATTTCAAATTCTAATTTCCTATTACAATCTATTTATATAAATAAAAAACACATATCTTATTTATTTTGGAAAATTCAAAATAATTTATAAATTAATCAAAAACTTATAGTAATTACAAATTATATTTGGCTTAAAACCGGGATCATTACACTTAACGTTTCAAAATTTGAATTCGAAATTAATTCAATCCTTAAAAATTTGATTTATATAAATAAAACCATTTAAATAGATTCAAATTCAAGAATTTAAAACCATTTAATTTTACCAATTTGATCTCCATGTATAATTTTCTATCCCATAGCTAAGTGATTAGCTATTTCAATATTTAATTTCACGAATGGATATATATCATTTCAATCCAAATCTCAATGTCATCGATGTATATCATTTTAACCGATTTCTAAATTTATTTGAAATAATTCAATAATAGTTTATATGTTGTTAAATAGTTTACAAGGTGATAACTGGATATATATAAAATAAACAAACATCCAATTATCCAAAATACCAACCAATAGTCATATATCACAATCAACATCGAAAACAGTCAATATATCAAAACAGTTAACTAGTTATCAATTTTGGGTATTTAATTAGAAATTTAATTTCAATTTCGAATTTAAGAGCCGATTTATATTCCTATCAATTCAAACCATATGTTAATTTAAATATCAGCTAAATTACCAAGTAACAGTCAATAAAAAATAAATCGATTTAAATTTAACTACCATTAGAATAATTTAGTATTTTGCGAATGATTTAAAACACTCATCTTTATTTGAAACAAAATTTTTTTTAGAGTTAAATAAATACCAATACAATGCTATGTCATAACCTATGTTGATCTGATCGAATTGCAATTGTTTCGCTCGAATCAGACCTTACACGAAAAAGTTATGCAATTTATTAATATGATAATATAATTAAAAACTTATATAAATACTAAGATAATTAAACAAAATTTAAACCTAACTACCTTCCTTCCTCTCTCGACCAACTAGGCAACCGCACAGCCGAGCGCGATTAGCTGCTTCATCTTTGTTTTTATTGCAGAAGATAATCGATCGAACGCCATCGTCAGCACCTAGACCACCGCCGACACTGCCGAGTCGCCTCTTCCATCGTGTCGTACCACGACGGCAAACCTACCTCCCCAATCGAGCGCACACACACATATCTAGTTCGAGGAAACCCAAAAAACGATGATGAACACGACAGAATCCAGGCCACCTCATCATGAAATTTGACGATCCGACCGTACAGATTGCAGATCTCATCGAGATCACGTTTTTGCTATTGGAGTAGTTTGATTTCATTGAAAGGATTATGAGAAAACAAGGAGATAAGAAAGAGGATTATCCTCCATTGAAATTATTTAAATGAAGCGGCTGTGTTTAAGCTTTAGGTTATGCGAAAATGAGAATATACACGACCTTGTATAAATTTCCGACCTAATTTGTCCTCGAAAATTCCGAATTCGAAATAAAGCTTGCTGCCTGGCATTCTATATATTATACTCCTATTCCGAACACAGTGGAATATGTATCGGGAGCCAATTCCATCATATTCAGAAGATAGCTTTTCAAAAATGAATTATTTTAATTAAATTCCTTAATTTAATTTCTACGCGTTTCAAGCTCGCACGGCCAACCGATAAGTCCAATCGCTACGAAACATGAAATCCTATAATAATTCACTATTATGGATCCAACGAAACTAGTTTCATCGAAATCCGAAATAGTTCCCAAAAAGGCTATTTTTACATTTTAATTAAAACAAACAATTTTCAAAATAAATTTATTCACTTTCAAATTCAATTTTAAAAGTTAAAATTTTTCATTCTTTTTTAAATAAAATTTGAATCAACTTTTGAAATCATTTTCATTCATATTAATTTAAGGATTCAATTATTTAAATAATTTCCAATATTAAAGTTAAACAATTTAATTATCCAATAAATCACTATAATTGAAATATAAGTTATTTAATTTATAAAATTTAACTTTAAAACAAATTCAAAAATAACCACTACACTTAGTTCCACTTCTTTATTTAAAGCATTCCAATAATC
The DNA here is from genome assembly GCA_030765085.1 of Allium cepa. Classification (NCBI taxonomy): domain Eukaryota; kingdom Viridiplantae; phylum Streptophyta; class Magnoliopsida; order Asparagales; family Amaryllidaceae; genus Allium; species Allium cepa. The sequence continues at coordinate 771,435,494 of CM060939.1, read as the reverse complement.
CAATTTCGATGAATTCCAATGTTAGAATTTCAGTATATCCTAATATTAGATTTCAAATTATTTTTAGTTATCAAACAATTATTTTATCTACATCTAAATAATACATTCATTATTCATCCCGGCTATTGATTATAAACATATTCAACATATAAAATTTCATTTCAATACTGGTTGTTGCTTAAATTTTCGAAATTGGTTATTTCAAAATTTTACTCGAGTTCATATTCAATAAACTACATTAATAAATCAATAAATTTTCATTTCCAGCCATTTTTGTCCAATAACTATATTAAATTTAATAAATTAAAATAGTTAAAAATATGGGTCGTTAGATCAGGATTCTATAAGTAGCTGGTTATGCCATTCGGGCTAACCAATGCACCGACATGCTTTGTTGATCTCATGAACCGTGCTTTTGGGGTCAAATAAAATATTCATGCTTGTTGATGACATTCTTGTCTACTCACAGATATAGGAAGAATACAAGATGCATTTGTGGATCGTGCTTGAGTTTTGAGAGAGCACTAACTGAAGGTGAAAATTTTGCAATGTCACTCCTAGAAAAGAGACAGACGATTCTTGGGTCACATTGTTTCTAACTAGGGAATTGCCATGAATCCAACAAAAGTTACAGCAGTCGCAATTGGACTAATCGCAAAAATGTTATAGACGTGAGAAATTTCTTGGGGTTGACTAGATATTATTGACGATTCATCCATGTTTTCTCCAAAGTAGCCACACCGTTGACTCGCATGATGAAACGGAATCAGAATTTTATTTGGGATGTGAGATGTGGGTTGGCATTCGTGAGTCTGAAGGAAATGTTGACGAGTCACAAGTTTGATCATTCTGAGCAGGAATGAAGAGATGATGGTATATGATGATGCATGTGGTACCAAATTTGGCACGATGTTGATGTAAAGGGACAAAGTTGTTGCATATGATAGTTGACAAATGAAGTCATATGAGAAGAAATATCCAACCTATGATTTAGAGTTTGCAGCGATTGTGTTTGCACTAAAGAATTGGAGGCACTATCTTTTAGGAGAGAGGTTCAAGCTGTTCGCCGACCATAAATCATTGAAGTACCTTTTTCATATAATGATTTTAACCTTCACCGGTAGCGTTGATTAGAGTTTCTATCCTCCTATGACTTTGATATTGTATATCCCAAGCAAAGGTAATGCAGTTGATTATGCATTTAGTAGGAAACATGCCAGTTTAGAGCTATTTCTTAGAGTGGATGCAGCTAGAGTATATTGATGGTTATGATTTCACATCGAGTTGCGAGCTTAAGCCAGAAATATTGGCGAGCTTGACTATCAAACCTACTCTGATTAATCGAATCAGTATGAGTCATAGGCGTAATACCATATTACTGAGATTATTTCTAAGATTGAAGCTGGAGTAGAGTCTAAAGAGATGCGATGGCATAGATTTAATCGAGAAGGTTGGCTCCGTAATAATGAAAGACTATTTGTTCATGATGTCGGTGGGTTGAGTGATGAGGTGTTACAAGAATGCCATCATTCAAGATTGACTATTTGTGATGACCACATCCTCGATCCTCAAAAATCGACACTAATATATACTCACTATTCACGTGCTGTAAATCCAAGTGCTAGAGAGGTGGATTATCAAGGGTTTTAAAAGAAATAAAAATAGAAGATATAACAAAATAGAATCACACATCACATTTAACAATTTGAATTATACATGTAGATAGTACATACAATTTAACATCCCCTATCTTGAAGACCAAAGCTAAGCACTAAATATGCTACGATCATCCATGGTATTGACTTCCAGTGATTAAATACGGTAATGTTAATGGTATTCGTAATATCAAAAGCACATGAATATGAAATAAAATCGATGCAGATTTCAAAAAATAACTTTTATGGTTACATTTCAAATCAATATTTCATATTCAATTACATAATCCTAAAATGATTCTCGGGTTTTGATCAAATATAATTATTACAAATTACGCCAAGAGCAACATATGAAGATGCCTCCTTGAATGATCAGAGTACTGAATGGACATATCAGTCATAAATACATCATAGTAGAATAATACTAAAGAGTTCCTAAATAGCTAGCTTTGCCTTCTGTACGTCTTCGGAAGCTTACTCGTCTAACCTACTAAACCTGAAAATCCTTAACTCTCAATCTACTCAGTCAAATTTTGAGCACCTGAGAGCTTAAGGGGAAAACATAAACTTTGAGTTAGATATAAAGCCTGGCATGAATAATACTATTACATCTCGATCTACCGATATTAAGTGTGACCACTCCACTTAGCGGAATGGTTTCCCCTCACTAATATCCCTTTAAAAGCATATCTTTTGAAAATCGAAACCCTGCAATCAAACCGATTATAGCAATAATAGCAAACATATATACGTAATAGTCAGGAAATTAATGGACTATCTGTCCACACTACAGTTTTATCTAACTTACTATTAACCATTAGCTAAGTTGGGCCTACTACACATAACCAATAATCTAACTTCTATTAGATACAATACTGGGCCGAATGCCCTCAACTTTCTTCTTCTAAGGTCAACTGAACCTAAGGATATTGTAGGCTCACTAATAACCTATATTTACTCTTTATATTCCCTTCCGTGTGTAACATAATTTTAGTTCCATCAGTGACAAAGCCCTGTACATTAGAATTTTGGACTTATATTAGCTAAGGGCTATTAGCTAAAGTATAGGGTGCGAGCCTACACCAGTCCCATCTAGTCTTATAATATCTGAGTCATAAACTTAGGATTAACTGCCCAATTCAAGTTCAATTTCCTGCCGTATACTTTGGGTTGGCCACTCTATTCCAATTTCATTTCCATATAAACAACCTTTGTAATTAATTTACCCTTGAAATTATGTCTTTATAAAACAAGGAAATCATATACTTTGCTTTACTCAAAACACTTATAGCATGATTTATGCTTTACAAAAAATAATGTTGATGAAATCTCTTCAATGGGATTATCTATCCCTTTATAATAAGTTAAAACTTTTCTGACTTAGAAGCTTTAAGCTGTAAGGCCAAGACAATATCTTTGAAACCTTTTTTTAAAATCTTAAACAATCCCTTTCAAATTCATTGAAAGTACCTCTTTCAAAACAAGTTAACAACTTTAAACTTGAACACATTAGGCCGAGAGACCAAAACATACCTTTCGAATGTATTGAAAATATATCTTTTAAAATCATTTTTTAAAACCTTAGACATCCCCGTTCGAAACCATTTAAACTTGTCTTTCAAAAGCATTGGAAACCTTTCCCTTTGAAACACTTAAAACATTCCTTTCGAAAGTATATACTCAAGTATGTGTTTGTGGAAACATAGCTTCGAAACTGTTTAAAATCATTCCTTTCGAAACCATTGGTTTTAACATATAATTTGACTGTCGAGTCATAAAGAACTAGGGCGAAGGCATTACATTCGAAAGCATTAATCTAAAGTAAAAGAAAGCGGATTGTTTCGAAACTCACTCTTTTGAAACAATTACTACCGAAACAATTACTACCAAAACAATTTTCAAAGTGGCTATAAGTCCCTTTCGAATGCTTTAGGAAGGTGGCTTCAAAGTAAAAAGGCCAAAGCACCCTTTCAAATAAGTTGTTTTAAGGCTATAAAGAAAATCCGCCTTAACTAAACGTATGAATGCAGCAGCGTAGCTTTTAAATAAGTTCAATATCCTTTTGAATGCTTCTTTTCAAAACATATGTAAGCAGCAACTCTTTCGAAAGCAAAGGCAAGTGTCAACTTGTTCGAAAGCCTCTTTTAAAAGGTTAGTTGATTGATTCGAAAGCTTATTGGAAGACTTTAACCCCTTCGAAACATACCTTTGACACCATCATACGTTCCACCTTTCTCTAATGCACTACATATCGATCACTTGGTACCATGTGAATTGGTTTCGAATAGGTTTAAAGGCTATCTAGGCAAGGTGACAAAAGCTAGTTAAAGAAGTGGCTAAGTGGTAATTCATAACAAAATTGATTTTATGCCTTACAAAGTGATTTCTTTTTACATTACTTGCCTTATTTGTCAAAATGTAATTGGTACTCATTTCTTTATCTAGACTCCTTTTATAAAAGGCAATCGAATTATGAGTTATATATTGAAAAACATTTTAACAAATAAGCCCTTTCTCTTTAACAAAATATATAAGCATTTATGTCCCTTAACTTAAATGATTTTATAACCATAATAAAATACTTAGGAAAATTCCCTAAAAATCCTTGTAATTCACTTTTATATGTTTTCTAACATATATATACATATCTCAGAGTCGAAATAAACATATGATTAACTTAAATAATTTAAACCCAATATTAATTATTTGCCCTCGTAGAAAATTCATAATAAATCCATAATAATTTAGAAAACTACGAAACTTTATACCCACTTCTAAAATAAAGTTTTTGGTCATATATCAAAAATGCAAATCATTTGGATGTCATTCAATAAGGTTTCCATTCTAACTTATCATAAAATCTATATGAAATAGTAGAAATTGTCAATAAACATATATATTCATTTAAATAAATATAACATGGCATATTATTTGCAAAATAATTCGGATCCAACCTTGAAACGGAAATCATTATCAAAAGCGAGATATAAATCTAATTATTCACCTTAGCTTATGTTAAGCAGGTTGAGATTTGCTCTTTGATTTATTTACTTAAGCCTTTTACTTAAATCCTAGCCTTTCTTCTCCTTGAATACCTTTAATAGTGGCTGGTCGAGCTTACAAGTGTTTTGGTTTTGTTTGTAAATGTTGAAATGAATAGGAAATGAATAATAAATAAAGTTAAGAAGGGTTTAGGTATAAGAACAAAGGCTATTCCTATTTTTCCCTTACCATATTCCTCTACCTACATATTTTTAATTCTCCTTTTCTTATACATTCATTAAGGAATGACCTCTTTTAATTAACAAATCTCAATTCCTTAACTTTCTACATTATTTCATTTAATTTATTTAATTAAATGTTCGAAATAATTTTTGTCAAAATTAGGGTCATTACATACAAACACTCGTAAAATGAGATATTAGAGTCATAGAAAGTGCTTACCCAACTAGGGACATTTATAACTGCATATCCCTATAGGTGCCAGTAGAGACTTATGCGTAATACAGCAGAAGCAGAAATGGATGACTATCTGCATAGGAGCCCTAGCTTCATGCTCCATGATCCTTCCAAAATGCTTCAAACTATCTAAATACTTGGCTACCCGAAAAGTAAGGCACCTAGAGTTTAAGGGAAAAGAAAATAAACTCTGGGTTAGTAATGAGACTGGTGCGAGGAAATCAAAAATATAGGTTGGAAAACAAAGGTATCTATAAAGACCATACCACACATAAAAACGGATTAGGTTTTTACCTTATGGTAACCAAAACATTTGCTATGCAAAACCAGGGATATTATCTTTAATGGCATTTTTTGAAAATCCTTTCCAATAACATATTAATCATAGTTGGAATTGTTACATTTGTCAAATTCAACAACATAATAGGTTTACAACTAAAACTATAAAGGCTCGTATTGAAGAATGGATTCCATGCAATGAAAAGATAAGGGACTACCTTCCGACAGTATATCTCTAGAGAGATGCACCTAAGGCTCTAACCTCTACTAATATAGAACCGGTGTAACGACCTGGCATTTTAAACCATTTAAATCAACAATCATCCACAAATGTCAAACTTGAATTGTTCAAATAATAGATAGTTAATTTATATTTGGAAAAACTTAGCATGTATAGTAAATAAGTCGATAGCAGAATAACGGACACAAAGTAATATTGTAACGATCCCGGATTTTTATAAATTTTATTTATAATTAAATTAAATTTCGTTTTAAAATGGTGAAATTAGAATTGATAAATTGATTTGAAAATTAAAAATGAAGTCTTTAAATAAAAAAAATAAAAAAATATCTCAAATAATCTATAGTAGTATAAAATAGAAATTTATGTATATTTAACAAATTAATACAATAAAAGAAACAAAAGAAATAAAACATAGAATAAAACACATTAAAAAAATTAGTTAAGAAACAAAAACAACTAAAACAACTTTTAAAATATGTACATTAAAATAAATATCTATCAAACATAAACAAAACAAACAATCTAAAGTGGTATGTATAAGCATATAAAACAAAGGCAATAAAATAAATGGCTGAAACAATACAAGAAACAAAAATACATATGAATTTACTTGCTAAAGAAAAGAAACAACACTTAAAAATGTAACCAGACAAAGCAAAAGGAATTAATATGAAAGTGTATATAACAAATATAAAACAAAAGTATGTAGGTTGTAGCTTATAAGGCAAGTAAAAGAAACAAAGAGATAAAAAACAAAGATCAGGTTGAACATGAGAAAAGAAAGATGTGTACTAGCTTATAAAATAAAACAAAGACCTGGAAGAAAAACAAAAGCATGAAGACAATAAACATATATTTATCTAAAGCAAAGTACAAAGAAAAGTAATACAAAATCATCTCAGCACAACCAAATAAAAGCAAGATAAGTATGGCTGAAGTAAACAAATTGTACAAAATAGTGTATACCCTACTGTACAAACATATGAACATCCCTGTAAACCTGTATTTGATACCAACTTCTCATTAATGCTTTCAACCTCAGCCACGATGTATATCATATCAGCCTAGATCTTGTTTAATAAATCAAAGAAAATTGCATCACCTTGTACATTCTTTCCTATATATCAATATCAACTTCCTTATTCCATTTCGTTCAGCAAGATTGATATTGCAGGGAGATAAACATCACTATATCAAATAAACTTGAACAAGTTCAATTTATTCAACAAAGAAAAACAAGCCTGTAGTTTTCAATGTGGAAACTCTGTTCTTCCTTCTGAAACACAGGTGAGTAACATCACCATTTTAAATTGTTAAGTATATAATTAGGTGGCCTGCTTATCTTTAAAGTATAATATGCTTGTGAATATATTTTAAAACTCTGTGTATATATAGATATATTGGTGTGTGAAATGCTGTGTGTTTGAAGTTCTGGTCTTTGGTTTTAGTTCCAGGTTCAAAAGATGATAAATAAAAAATAAAATAAAAACATTTGCTAATAATCCAATCTATGTTATGATTTAAGTGTCGAACCAAATATATTTGTTATGTCATCAGATTTAGTTAAAAATTTGTTTAAGTTACAAACAAATTGCATTTGTCTCTAGATATAACAAAACAACACAGCAGACTTAAATTAAGTCAAAAATAAAATGTCAAGATTCTTTGATTCAGGTATATGTATCAAATGCTAATACCAAAATTGGATTTTTAAAACTAAAATGGCAATTTTTAGTGAAGAGATTTGGATACATTTCTGGTTTAACCAAAAATTGAACTTTTGAGATTTTCTGGTAAACACGTCGATGGGGGAGGTCGGATTTTGTTGATAGAGGAGGCTATGGTGGTGATGGGAAAATTGGTCGGAGGTGGCCACGGCCACTGTGGTGACGGCAGCGAGAAGTTTATTTCCGAAAACCTAATTTTGTCGTGCTTTTGCATTTAATCTCGTAAGTTGTCCACAAGCGATCGAGTTGCGTGTGCTTCTAGGAGATGGTAGTTTGGTCATTGATGAAGTCGCATCCGGAGTTGTGTCGTCTTAGATGGTCGGAGAGTGGGGAACGAACGTTGACAGGTTTGGACCGAGTTGAAGTGTTGAGTTCCAGGTTTCCAGTTTTAAACTCGAATTCGATTTCGAGTTGCTGTTGGAAGACCGGTGGTCATGATATGTTCAGGTGATGGTCGGCGATTGGTTGAAGTGCTGGTGGATGGCCGGAGATGGCCAAAGCCACGGTGCACGTGCATCGTGCATGTTGAAGCACTGATGAACTTTGGGTTTTGGGGAGAAGGTGCACTCTGGTTAAGCTCGAGTTATTCCAACACTTGACTCGAAGCAGGAGATGGAAAGACTCGAAGCAATTTGCTTTGCCTCGGGGTAATTTTAACAGGTTTCAGGTTTTTGTAAACCTGATGGAAATTTGGATTTAAAACAAATTTAAATGAAATCTAATATTTTGAGTTGGATTTAAATAAAGATTAAATCTAGTAAGGAGTTTGGATCCAAATAAACTTTTGAAGTCTTAAAGTTTAAAATATTTAAAAAAGAAGATTTAAGGTTTTAAAACAAACCTGACAGTTTGATATTTTAAAATTTAAATTAAAATCTGAAAACCAAGATTTAAATAGTGGTTTAAATTTAAAAGTTAAGTTCAGTTTTCAAATAAGTTTTTGAATCCTAAGGTTTTAAAAATGAATTTGGATTTTTAAATAAAGAATTTAAAATCAAGGTTAAAGGTAAGTTTTAAATCAAAGATTTTAATCAAATGATTAAAGTAGTGGATTCAGATTCATTTTGAATCCAGATCTGGGAATTTGAACCAGTTTCTAAATCTTGATGTTTTTAAATCAAGTTTAAATCAAATAGTTTTTTCTTAGTAATTTTTGTTTCAAATAAATGTTTTAAAACTTGAATTTTGATAAAGTTCTTTTATAAAAGAATTTGAATGAAAAGTATATGATTTGTTTTTTTTAACTTGAACTTGCAAGTTAAATTGTAATGCATTTTAAAGGCTTAATTTTTAAATAAAATTAAGTAAATTAGTAAAAAACTTTTCTTATGTAAGGTTAGTATATAAGTAATAAATGTTATTTACATTTATTTAAAAGATTATAAATTGAATTTAAAATTGGTTAATGTTTAAATAAATAATCATTTTGAATCTTAAATTCAAAATGGAATTTGAATTTATATTTAAAATGTAATGTTCTAGTACACTTTAATATTAATGAAGTCATCAATAAAGGAATAGATTATCTTAGAAATTATTAAGGTATTAAAATGATTTAAATTAATAAGATAATTAAGGAATGACTTATGTATTTAATTTATAAATTTATAATTTAGATTAATTTATAATTAGAGATTAATTAAGAAGTAAATTAAGAAATGTTATTAGTTAATGAGGATAATTAACTATGAATTATTAAGTAACAAAATTAATGTGATAAATTTTGATAACAAATTAGACTAATTAATTGAATCAATTGTAAATTGTTAATTACTTAATGAAAGCAACTAAGGGGTTAATTACTAATTGTAATTAAATTTGGATATTTTGATTAAATTAATGATAAAAATAAATGGGTAATTAATGATTTGTTATTATAAGATGATTGCTTAATGGTAAGTAATTAAAGAGTAAAATTCTTGAAAGAATTAATTAAGAAGTTAATTAATTATATAATTGGTTCAAAAGTCAATTTAATTAATATGATTGATTAAGAATAATTTAATTAATTGAAGTGTTTGATAAATTAATTTATATCAAATGATTTGGAATTAATAAATCAGAATTGGATAATAAATTCATAAGTAATTAATTAAATTGGAAATGAATTGAATTAATTAGGATTAAACAATTAATTAATCCTGTTTATAAATGATTATCAGATGCTTCACCTTACCTATGAATGATTGTATTGTGTAGAATGCCTTGAATTGATTGTCATATCTGATGTTTTTATGATATATCTGATTTGTGACATTTTGTTCTATGGATTGAGCTGTGTATAATTTATTCATTTATTTACATTTGTATATTATCTGTGAATCTTTGAATGAAGATAAGCGTTATAGCTTATATCACTTATCAACTATATTTCTGTGTTTTATTCTGTGATGATTGAACGATGTTGCACTATTGTGTTAAACCCCTGGACCACACCATACACACACAAATATGGATTTCACGAGGAAATCGATTATTCACAGATTTTTAAAAAATATTTTTGTATTTGAATTTTTAAATTCAAATGTTTTGAAAATGGATTGGGTTTGAAGTGAAAAGCTTTTGAAATGGAACTTCAAAGATGAGATTTATTTTGAATAACTTGATAAAATATGAAGTTTAAATAATTTGATTTAAACTTAAATACAAGATTTGAAATTGAATTCTAGGATTTGAAACTAGGGATTAAAGATGTTATACCAGTTATATATGGGTTAAACTACTTTAAACGTATTGATTTGGGAATTTGAATTTAAATTCAAGGCTTTAACTCGTGTAAATATAGTTGGATTTTTCTGAAACGAAAACTGTTTGTTTTCAAATAATAAAAGCATTCACATAAGAAATGAACGTCCAATTTGTGTTAAAAAGAATTTCAAGTTTGAAAATGAAAATGACTTCCAAGTTTTGGAAAAGGTTTGAAACTATAAGTTAAATCTTTGATTTAAAGATTTAATATTTAAAGATTTAATGGGTTAATCCTATTGAAATGAAATTGTTTTGGAAATCTATGAATGGATCTTTGTGAAATTAATCTTTTTGTTTAAAGATTTGAAATGGTAATTTGTTTAACCATTTAAAGAAAGTTTTGGGTTTTAAGTTGTGACTTAATTGAAATCCTAATATCCATATGTTTTTGAAATACTACGCTCACTATTCGGTTTAGCCGGGAGAGGACCTTTGTGTCATATATCCCATTTCGAATATGTGATACTTCTTTATGGATAGCATTTGAAGACCGGTGGTGAAGACCGGATATTTACGAAAACGAAAGGACAACTCGTCGAATGTCTTTGCATCGAATGGTCCCCGGTATAGAGACTCCATATGTGATGGGAAGTCCGAACGCGATTAGTGAATATCCGTATTGCAAGGACTTCTTTGGAAGTGCATTCGGTTCTGTTCGATCCCGGAACAGACTTGTATGGATTTTGTGTCTGACATTACAAGTTGAGATATAAAGCTGATTTCTTTCAAATATATATCTGTTGGTGGCGGAGAATTTATTCTTTTAGCTTAACACCCTTCTCTGAGACGTACGAGCTCAGAGGTTATGTAGTTGATGGTTATCAACGATATATTCCCAATTTGGTAATGTAACATGCTGAGTGTTGCTGTGAAATGCTCATTGTTTGACCATTTGTGATATGATCATTTGTTTGATTATTTATCTTAGTGATCATTACTTTGATCATTTGTTGACCCAAAGCATGGCTTTGTACCAAAGCGTGGCTTTGTACCAAAGCGTGGCTTTGTGGGCGAGACTTCGTCGAACCTCACACCTCGAAATGGTCGAAACAGGAAAGATGCGGCAAGGTTATTGGGGGTAGCGCCCCTTAGGGTATGTTCATTTCCTTCTGGAAAAGGGTGGTATCATGGTATGGAGCCTAGATACTTACTCATGTTGAAACACTTTATTTATTACTGTGTGATGTTGGTTATCGAGCGCTCGGATAAAGGTCCTAAAGGACCGGGGGATGGCATACTCGTGTCAGTAGTTACCTAGTTAGGGGTAACCCGGCCTTGTGTTCGCAGAGATCCGGTTAGGTTCTCGGGAATGTCCTTCCAGAGGCGTTCTCATGTGGCAATGGGAAGTTCCTTGGCCTGACCATTTGTTGGAAATCCAAAGAAACAATACGCACCTTGTACGGTTTTAGTTGTAGAACCTGCCATTCACTTATGGTGGCGCCCCACTGTTTGGATGTTAGCTAGAGTAGGCATACGATAATGGTCGTATGTTGGCTAAGATTTATATCTTTACTTTCGAAATGATTTTTACTACACTATGCACTAGTAATAATATCAAGTGTTTCTTTTTAATGCGTATCAAGCATCTTTGACTATCATAAGGAGAAATCTCCTCCGATTCTGTGTTTGCATTGTGTGTGTGTGTGCGGGAGGCCTTATGGTAGTCTCATTTCTAAAAAGCATTGCGAATTGATTTTAAAATATTTCGTTGTTTGTTTTTAAAGATAAACTGTTTTTGTTGCTCACACCAGTCCCATGACTGATCCGGAGTTTATTGTTTCTTTCCTAAACTCTAGGTGCTCATTATTTTCTACACGAGCAGTCTAGAGTTGGGTTTTTCAGATAGTCAGGTTTAGTAGATTATCTGGAGTTAGTTCAGTCTTTCGATCACACCAGTCTTGCTTAGCTTGGTGCATCGTTATTGGGAGTTCGAGCTATTGCTGGATTGGTTCTTGGAGATGGAGTTGCGATTTTGGAGTTCTTCCTTGAAGACTATCTTAGAGTTATTTGTTCCGCTGCTGGTGTTATCGTTTTCTTTTCCGTTGCTATTTTATTGTGTCATATCTCTGATGTATATTGATATTCATTGTATCACTCTGTTGTATCAGATATTGTATCTGTGCTGTATATCAATGTATTATTCTTTTATTCCGCTGTGTTGTTTGCTTAATGTTGTTATAAGCTCCGGCAAATCGGATTTGAACGGTCGAATCTATGGCATTCGAATACGATTTGAAGTATGGACGTCGATTTTCGAGCGCGAAAAATCCGTGTCGTCACATTTGGTATCAGAGTTAAGGTAAAACTTTAGCTCAGGATTATAACACGTTAAGTAGCTCATTAGAGATAGGGTGAAGTATACCCTAGAATGAGTAATCCCTAAGATATCTTTTCGAATGCCTCAGTAAATTCTCTTGCTATCCACTGATAGTGAGTATGAGTTCAAGAAGAGGACGAGATAGGGGACACGGAAATACGACTATAATTGGTCAATACTCTGTAACAACAGTGGAAACAACTTTCTTCTCAATCTCTTTTTGATTCGTTTCCAAATCTTTTTTGATTGCTTCGAGACAGCTCCAGAAAGAAGTTTCGATGCGGTGGTGGCTCTACGAATCATTGTAGGAAAATTTTTACTTCGTATCTTCATCAATTTCTTATCAGTTTTTCGTTTTAAACTTTAATGAATTTGAAATTTAGAATTGAAATTTTGAATAAATTGGAAATTTTAAATTGAGTTAAATTGATTAAATGAAGGATAATTTGAACTGAATCGATAAAATGACTCTATTTAAAACCAAATTTGAAATTCTATTATAATTTCTTGTATCTATTATTGATATTCTGATTTGGTGAGCCAAATGCAGAATTAATATCCAATTTGATCTGAAAAGATATTCCTCTATCTTTTATCTATCTTCGTTATCTCTCTCTGACGAATTTCGAGGACGAAATTCTTTTTAGGGGGAAATCTGTAACGATCCCGGATTTTTATAAATTTTATTTATAATTAAATTAAATTTTGATTTAAAATGGTGAAATTAGAATTGATAAATTGATTTGAAAATTAAAAATGAAGTCTTTAAATAAAAAAAATAAAAAAAATATCTCATATAATCTATAGTAGTATAAAATAGAAATTTATTTATATTTAACAAATTAATACAATACAAGAAACAAAAGAAATAAAACATAGAATAAAACACATTAAACAAATTAGTTAAGAAACAAACACAACTAAAACAACTTTTAAAATATGTACATAAAGTAAAATAAATATCTATCAAACATAAACAAAACATACAATCTAAAAGTGGTATGCATAAGCATATAAAACAAAGGCAATAAAATAAATGGCTGAAACAATACAAGAAACAAAAATACATATGAATGTACTTGCTAAAGAAATGAAACAACACTTAAAAATGTAACCAGACAAAGCAAAAAGAATTAATGTGAAAGTTTATAAAACAAATATAAAACAAAAGTATGTAGGCTGCAGCTTATAAGGCAAGTAAAAGAAACCAAGAGATATAAAACAAAGATCAGGTTGAACATGAGAAAAGAAAGATGTGTACTAGCTTATAAAATAAAACAAAGACCTGGAAGAAAAACAAAAGAATGAAGACAATAAACATATATTTATCTAAAGCAAAATACAAAGAAAAGTAATACAAAATCATCTCAGCACAATCAAATAAAAGCAAGATAAGTATGGCTGAAGTAAACAAATTGTACAAAATAGTGTACACCCTACTGTACAAACATACGAACATCCCTGTAAACCTGTGTTTGATATCAACTTCTCATTAATTCTTTCAACCTCAACCACGATGTATATCATATCAGCCTAGATCTTGTTTAATAAACCAAAGAAAATTGCATCACCCTGTACATTCTTTCCTATATATCAATATCAACTTCCTTATTCCATTTCGTTCAGCAAGATTGATATTACAGGGAGCTAAACATCACTATATCTAATAAACTTAAACAAGTTCAATTTATTCAACAAAGAAAAACAAGCCTGTAGTTTTCATTGTAGAGAAGGAACTCTGTTCTTCTTTCTGAAACACAGGTGAGTAACATCACCATTTTAAATTGTTAAGTATATAATTAGGTTGCCTGCTTATCTTTGAAGTATAATATGCTTGTGAATATATTTTAAAACTCTGTGTATATATAGATATGTTGGTGTGTGAAATGTTGTGTGTTTGAATTTCTGGTCTTTGGTTTTAGTTCCAGGTTCAAAAGATGATAATAAAAAATAAAAAATAAAACATTTTCTAATAATCCAATCTATGTTATGATTTAAGTGTCGAACCAAATATATTTGTTATGTCATCAGATTTAGTTAAAAATTTGTTTAAGTTACAAACAAATTGCATTTGTCTCTAGATATAACAAAACAACACAGCAGACTTAAATTAAGTCAAAAATAAAATGTCAAGATTCTTTGATTCAAGTATATGTATCAAATGCTAATACCAAAATTGGATTTTTAAAACTAAAATGGCAATTTTTAGTGAAGAGATTTGGATACATTTCTGGTTTAACCAAAAATTGAACTTTTGAGATTTTCTGGTAAACACGTCGATGGGGGAGGTCGGATTTTCTCGTGGTGATAGAGGAGGCTATGGTGGTGATGGGAAAATTGGACGGAGGTGGCCACGGCCACTGTGGTGACGGCAGCGAGAAGTTTATTTCTGGAAACCTAATTTTGTCGTGCTTTTGCATTTAATCTCGTTCGTTGTCCACAAGCGATCGAGTTGCGCGTACTTCTAGGAGATGGTAGTTTGGTCATTGATGAAGTCGTATCCGGAGTTGTGTCGTCTCAGATGGTCGGAGAGTGGGGAACGAAGCGTTGACAGGTTTGGACCGAGTTGCAGTGTTGAGTTCCAGGTTTCCAGTTTTAAACTCGAATTCAATTTCGAGTTGCTGTTGGAAGACCGGTGGTCGTGATGTGTTCAGGTGATGGTCGGCGATAGGTTAAAGTGCTGGTGGATGGCCGGAGATGGCCAGAGCCACGGTGCACGTGCACCGTGCATGTTGAAGCACTGATGAACTTTGGGTTTTGGGGAGAAGGTGCACTCTGGTTGAGCTCGAGTTATTCCAACACTTGACTCGAAGCAGGAGATGGAAAGACTTGAAGCAATTTGCTTTGCCTCGGGGTAATTTTAACAGGTTTCAGGTTTTTGTAAACCTGATGGAAATTTGGATTTAAAACAAATTTAAATGAAATCTAAAATTTTGAGTTGGATTTAAATAAAGTTTCAATCTAGTATGGAGTTTGGATCCAAATAAACTTTTGAAGTCTTAAAGTTTAAAATATTTAAAAAAGAAGATTTAAGGTTTTAAAACAAACCTGACAGTTTCATATTTTAAAATTTAAATTAAAATCTGAAAACAAGATTTAAACAGTGGTTTAAATTTAAAAGTTAAGTTCAGTTTTCAAATAAGTTTTTGAATCCTAAGGTTTTAAAAATGAATTTTGATTTTTAGATAAAGAATTTAAAATCAAGGTTAAAGGCAAGTTTTAAATCAAAGATTTTAATCAAATGATTAAAGTAGTGGATTCAGATTCATTTTGAATCCAGATCTGGGAATTTGAACCAGTTTCTAAATCTTGATGTTTTTAAATCAAGTTTAAATCAAATAGTTTTTTCTTAGTAAATTTTGTTTCAAATAAATGTTTTAAAACTTGAATTTTGATAAAGTTCTTTTATAAAAGAATTTGAATGAAAAGTATATGATTTGTTTTTTTTAACTTGAACTTGCAAGCTAAATTTTAATGTATTTTAAAGGCTTAATTTTTAAATAAAATTATAAGTAAATTAGTAAAAAACTTTTCTTATATATGGTTAGTATATAAGTAATAAATGTTATTTACATTTATTTAAAAGATTATAAATTGAATTTAAAATTAGTTAATGTTTAAATAAATAATCATTTTGAATCTTAAATTCAAAATGGAATTTGAATTTATATTTAAAATGTAATGTTCTAATACACTTTAATATTAGTGAAGTCATCAATAAAGGAATAGATTATCTTAGAAATTATTAAAGTATTAAAATGATTTAAATTAATAAGATAATTAAGGAATGACTTATGTATTTAATTTATAAATTTATAATTTAGATTAATTTATAATTAGAGATTAATTAAGAAGTAAATTAAGAAATGTTATTAGTTAATGAGGATAATTAACTATGAATTATTAAGTAACAAAATTAATGTGATAAATTTTGATAACAAATTAGATTAATTAACTGAATCAATTGTAAATTGTTAATTACTTAATGAAAGCAATTAAGGGGTTAATTACTAATTGTAATTAAATTTGGATATTTTGATTAAATTAATGATAAAAATAAATGGGTAATTAATGATTTGTTATTATAAGATGATTGCTTAATGGTAAGTAATTAAAGAGTAAAATTCTTGAAATAATTAATTAAGAAGTTAATTAATTATATAATTGGTTCAAAAGTCAATTTAATTAATATGATTGATTAAGAATAATTTAATTAATTAAAGTGTTTGATAAATTAATTTATATCAAATGATTTGGAATTAATAAATCAGAATTGGATAATAAATTCATAAGTAATTAATTAAATTGGAAATGAATTGAATTAATTAGGATTAAACAATTAATTAATCCTGTTTATAAATGATTATCAGATGCTTGACCTTACCTATGAATGATTGTATTGTATAGAATGCCTTGAATTGATTGTCCTATCTTATGTTTTTGTGATATATCTGATTGTGACATTTTGTTCTATGGATTGAGCTGTGTATAATTTATTCATTATTTACATTTGTATATTATCTGTGAATCTTTGAATGAAGATAAGCGTTATAGTTTATATCGCTTATCAACTATATTTCTGTGTTTTAATCTGTGATGATTGAATGATGTTGCAATATTGTGTTAAACCCCCGGACCACACCATACACACACAAATATGGATTTCACGAGGAAATCGATTAAGTCACAGATTTTTGAAAAATAGTTTTGTGTATGAATTTTTAAATTCAAATGTTTTGAAAATGGATTTGGTTTGAAGTGAAAAGCTTTTGAAATGGAACTTCAAAGATGAGATTTATTTTGAATAACTTGATAAAGTATGAAGTTTAAATAATTTGATTTAAACTTAAATACAAGATTTGAAATTGAATTTTAGGATTTGAAACTAGGGATTAAAGATGTTATACCAGTTATATATGGGTTAAACTAATTTAAATGTATTGATTTGGGAATTTGAATTTAAATTCAAGGGCTTTAACTCGTGTAAATGTAATTGGATTTTTCTGAAACTAAAACTGTTTGTTTTCAAATAATAAAAGCTTTCACATAAGAAATGAACGTCCAATTTGTGTTAAAAAGAATTTCAAGTTTGAAAATGAAAATGACTTCCAAGTTTTGGAAAAGGTTTGAAACTATAAGTTAAATCTTTGATTTAAAGATTTAATATTTAAAGATTTAATGGGTTAATCCTACTAAAATGAAATTGTTTTGGAAATGTAACGACCCAGAATTTTTAGTAATTAAAATTCGAATATTTAATTAATTTTAAGTATTAATAAGTAAATTTATAAGTCGAATAAATTTTATTTCGAATAATTGGATTTAAT
This sequence comes from Allium cepa, assembly GCA_030765085.1. NCBI lineage: Eukaryota > Viridiplantae > Streptophyta > Magnoliopsida > Asparagales > Amaryllidaceae > Allium > Allium cepa. The sequence continues at coordinate 771,417,738 of CM060939.1, read as the reverse complement.
TGAATAATTAAATCAATAATTTAATATGTGAAATTATGGAAATAATTGAAAATTGGGTTAAATATGATTGAAAATGATTTGTAAAATTTTATTTTATCATGTTGGAGTTAGAATGATATTTTAGAACTTTTAAAATCGAATTAAAAGTTAATTTGTGAAAATTGAATATTTTAATATTAAAATCGACTAGTAAAAATAGTCAATTTTTGAACAGTCTCAGAATTGGACGAAACTAGTTCCATTGGATCCGTAATAGTTAGTTATTACCGGATTTCAATTTTCGTGTCAATCGGAGTTATCGTTTGATCGTAGCAGCTCGAAACGCATCGAATTATTTTTAATTTTAATTTGGCGAGTTAAAATAGCCATTTTTCAAAAAGTCTCGGATTTCGACGAAACCAGTTTCATCGGATCCATAATGTGATATTATTGTAAGATTTCAAATTTCGTGTCAATTGGATTTACCGTTTGTCCGGTACAAATTAAAACGCCTAGAAAATCGTTTAAATCGGTTTAATTTAAATTGAACGTTTATAGCCATAACTCGCATAGATGTCCGAATTAGATTTCGAAACCTGTTCCATTGTGTCCGGAACGCGGGGTAAACCCAAGAAATGTCAGTTTCGGCGCGTAAATTGGAGTTTGGAAATCCCGGATGAATAGTGTTCGAAATTTCCTATAAATAGACCATTTTTTCTCACAAAAATAAAAAATAAAAAAAATAAAACAAAACCCTAGCCGGCCGCCACCATAGAAACCGAAGGCCAGAAACACGCGAGCTTCTTCCCCTTCGATCTCCTCATCCATCCACTTTCATCGAAAACTTTCAACTAGAGAAATGAAGAGGGCATCAAGATCTACAAGTTCAACGGTGGAGATCGTAAATAACTCGATGGATTGACGGCAATTGTTGTTTGAAGGGGCCGGCTTTGTGCTCGTTTTTCGAGAGAGAGGGGGGGCCGAGCTCGATGCTACTGGGGGCGTGGGTGGTATTCATGGAGGCGCATCTGTAGGTAGTGCCTGATCGTGGTGGAAGCGAGTGGTGTGGCGTGCGTTTTAAACCCTAAAAGGAGTAAAGTGGGTTTGGCCGTTACCTGTAAGTAACGTGCGCGAGAGAGAGGAAGAAGGGGAGAAGCATACGCATGGTCCTGATTTGCTGAAGGCTGGATCCAACGGCCCAGATGCAAGTGAGGGTTTTGTAAAAAGAAAATGTAAATGAATTGTATATATTAATTCATTAAACTTTAAACCGTGATATCTTTGTCATACGAGGTCGAAAACGCGCGAAACCAGTTGCGTTGGAATCGTATGGACGAGCACTATGCGATGGAATTGGATTGGGGTCGTTTGGAGTTAGTGAAAATTTCGTGTAAAATTAAACGTCCGTTTAATTTTATTCGAAATAAATCGCTAAAACGAAATTGAAATCAAGGTGAGAACTTCTCACTCAATCGAATAAGTTTCGATTTTAATTTTAAATAGTTAGATTTAAAATATTTGAATGCATGTTTGAATGAAGATTGTTATCTATTGATTGTTAAAATAGACATTATGCGCCGTTAGTAAGCGGATGTTATTTATTAAAAACATATACCGCGAATATTTCATAAACAATGAAATTGGTATTATATATAATAGCAATATATATATATATTGGCATATGTATATATTGGAGTTATTGATTTCCCGCATTTTTTAGCGGATGAGACCCTATTGCGCCGTCTATTAAGCGGATAATATTTTAAATCCCATATACCGCGATAATTCCGTACTGGAGCGGAATTGGTATTGTGCTAATGTTTGTGGATGCAGGAAAACAGGTTGGAGGGATCCAACTGGATTCCTCAACCGTATTTATTTGATTTCAGATATTTTGATATTTGATGGATTATCATATCGATATATGATATCGTTGTAGTCGTGATTGACTATTTGGTATATAGCATCATTGGACCAAATTTTGGAATTTTAAAATGATTTTTTAAGTGATTTTTGAAAATATATTATATGTTTGGAAATGGATCCATTTTCAATAAATAAACGTTATAATTTTTAAAGTTATAAAAATTATATTTTTGAGAAATATAGTTAAAGATTGATTTTTGAGAAATATGGATTAATGATTTTATAAAATAGTTTAAATTGCATCTCTGAATTTATTGTAAAAAGTTTAAATATTGGATTTATAAAACTTGATTATTTTATAAATCAAAATGATAAAAATTATAAAGGAGATTAAAGATGTTTTAAAATAATAGTATAAATTGATTTTATAAAGCATTTATAAATTGATATTTATAAATTAAAACATTTGAATTATAAAACGAGTTTTTATAAGTGTTTGAATGAAGTGAAAATGGATTGCATAAGTGAATGGAATTTATAAAATTATAAATAGTGAAGTTATAAGTGAATTTATAAATAATAAGATTTATAAATTTTGTGAAGTTATTAAAGAATATATTTGGGTAAATAAATGAATCTTATAAGTTATAAGATTTATAATTTTGAAGTTCAAAGGAACGATTTTTGCAAACAAATAAATTATAAGTATTTCACTTATAATATGAATCTTTAGTATATCATTGAGATATGAATTGAGATAGGTTAATAAAGGAATTTATAAAAGGAAGTAGTTATAAAATAAATAGAAATGGGATTTATAAACGTTGTTCTATAAATTTGGAAAGACTTATTTTGATAAGTAAATTGTTGTAACCTATTAATGGAGTTATATTCACGTTTTTGACAGTGAATAATCCTTTAAAATAAAATGAATAAAAGGATGAAATTTGTTAACAAGTATATTCACGTTTTTGAATAGTGAATAATATGTTAAAGAAATTATTTTGAATGTGATGTTTTAAATAGAATTAAAACAATCTAACGATGTTTTAAAATGTGTTGAGATTCGAAACCATAGATTTCAACATTTATTGTTGAAATAGACGTTTTCGAGAAATAGAAGGAAATAGTGGACTATAACACATTGTTATAGTAAATGATTTTCGAAAGGAAATGTTTTGCATAGTATTGGGATTTATATATCTATTTTAATTTCGAATCCCTATACTAGTGATTTTGGGTTGTCGTAACGATGTTTTACGTAACATTCGTTTTGGCCCAAATAAATATGTTTAAGAGAATGATTTCCTTAAAGAATGAAATATATACTTAATTTCGATTTAAGTATATTGAATATTTTCCAAAGGTTGAAAATAAAATATTTGTGAATTACTTATTAAATAAGTATGGAAACGTTTTCCAATATAAAGTGAATATTAGGGAATTTATCTTTTTGAAGATAAATTGAAATGAATAATTGAAATCGTATATGCATGGATATTGTGAAATATAAATTCACTATGGAATTTATAAAAGGAAGTGGAATTTGTTTAAAAATAAATATTGATTTATTTTTGAAGTGTGAAAATTATTTATCTTGTAAAGATATTTTTGGGAAATAAATGATTTGGAAAATTATTTGGAATCTGGTGATGTTGTGCATATCCATTGATAGTTCGATAACCGACTATCAATATTTACCTTTGAAAGGTATTTGTTGTGATTTGCTTGGATTTGAATGCACACTTATTTTTAAATTATTGCGCTCGTTATTCGTATAACCCATTCCGAATAGTGATACGACGTAATGGATAGCATTGAAGATCGGTGTTGAAGACCCGGTATTTGCGAGAGCGATAGGATGACCTGTGATTGACTCTGCACCGAGTAGCTACGGTATTGAGTTCTCCATATGTGATGGGAAATCCGATCAGGATTGTGAATATCCGGATTGCAAGGACTTCTTTGTAAGTGCCTTCGGTTTTGTTCGATCCCGGAACAGACTTGTATGGCTTGTATGTCTGACATTACAAATTGAGATATAAAGCAGATTTCTTTCAAATATATTTCTGTTGGTGGCGGAGAATTTATTCTTTTAGCTTAACACCCTTCTCTGAGACGTACGAGCTCAGAGGTTATGTAGTTGAAGGTTATCAGCGATATATTCCCAATTTGGTAATGTGACATGCTGAGTGTTGCTGTAAATGATCATTGTGTTGATTATTTGTGATAGGATCATTTATTTGATCGTCTATCCTGGTGATCATTTCTATGATCATTTGTTGACCCAAAGCATGGCTTTTGTATAAAGTATGTTTTTGTGGACGTGACTTCGTCGAGCCTCACACCTCGGGAATGGTCAAAACAGGAAAGATGCGGCAAGGTTATGAGGGGTAGCGCCCTTTAGGATGTGTGCATTTCCTTCTGGAAAAGGGTGGTATCATGGTATGGAGCCCAGATACTTACTCATGTTGAAAACACCTTATGATTGTGTGAATTGATTGCAAGCGCTTGGTTGAAAGGTCCCAAAGGACCGGGGGATGGCATATTCGGTCAGTTGTTACTCAGTTAGGGGTAACCCGGCCTTGTGTTGGTAGAGATCCGGTTTGGTTCTCGGGGATGTCCATCCAGAGGCATTCTCATGTGGCAATGGGAAGTTCCTTGGCCTGACCATTCGTTGGAAATCCAAAGAAACAATACGAGACTTGTACGGTTTTAGTTGTAGAACCTGCCATTTAATATGGTAGCTATAGTAAGCATAATATAATGGTACCTATGCTGGCTAAGATTTATATTCTACTTTCGAATTGTTTTCTACACTATGCACTAATAATAATATCAAATGTTTCTTTTTAATGCGTATCAAGCATCTTTGACTATCATAAGGAGAAATCTCCTCCGATTCTGCGTTTGCATTGTGTGTGTGGCAGGAGGTCTTATGGTAGTCTCATTTTTAAAAGCATTGCGAATTGACTTTAAAAATATTCCTCTATTTTTGATTTTAAAGATAAATAAACTGTTTTGAGTTCCTACACCAGTCACATGACTGACTCGGAGTTTATTGTTTTCCTTCCTAAACTCTGGGTGCCCACCAATTTCCACACGGGCAGTCAAGAGTTAAGGTTTATCAGGATATTCTGGAGTTGCTGGAGGCAAGATGGATGTCATGGCGTATTACTAAGTATATAGTATTTCTTTTCCGCTGTTTGTTGCTATTTGTTGTTGTACACTCTGATGATGATGTAATGTAATGTAATGTATAAAATGTAATAACTAATATAGTTCTTTGTTTAAAGATTATTCATTTATCTATTATATGTTGTTCCGCTGCGAATTGTGAGATTCTGTTTTTGTTCGGTTGTTTTCTTTCTGTTCCGTTCTATTTTCTATTTTCTTTCTTCTCTCTATGTTCTATCTTTTCTGTCTTTTTCTTCTTTTTCTTTTTCTTAAAACCCTAAGTGTTCGGTTTTCCGTCGTTCGATTTCTCGGCAGTCGATAAAGTGAGTATCGATGTTGAATTTTCGAAAGTCGAAGAATCGGGTCCTTACAGGAAATCTATGAATTGATCTTTGTGAAATTAATCTTTTTGTTTAAAGATTTGAAATGGTAATTTGTTTAACCATTTAAAGAAAGTTTTGGGTTTTAAGTTGTGACTTAATTGAAATCCCAATATCCATATGTTTTTGAAATACTGCGCTCACTATTCGGTTTAGCCGGGAGAGGACCTTTGTGTCATATATCCCATTCTGAATATGTGATACGTCGTTATGGATAGCATTTGAAGACCGGTGGTGAAGACCGGATATTTTCGAAAACGAAAGGACAACTCGTCGAATGTCTTTGCACCGACTGGTCCCCGGTATAGAGACTCCATATGTGATGGGAAGTCCGAACGCGATTAGTGAATATCCGGATTGCAAGGACTTCTTTGGAAGTGCCTTCGGTTCTGTTCGATCCCGGAACAGACTTGTATGGATTTTATGTCTTGACATTACAAATTGAGATATAAAGCTGATTTCTTTCAAATATATTTCTGTTGGTGGCAGAGAATTTATTCTTTTAGCTTAACACCCTTCTTTGAGACGTACGAGCTCAGAGGTTATGTAGTTTATGGTTATCAGCGATATATTCCCAATTTGGTAATGTGACATGCTGAGTGTTGCTGTGAAATGATCATTGTTTGATCATTTGTGATATGATCATTTATCTTAGTGATCATTACTTTGATCATTTGTTGACCCAAAGCATGGCTTTGTACCAAAGCGTGGCTTTGTGGACGAGTCTTCGTCGAACCTCACACCTCGAAATGGTCGAAACAGGAAAGATGCGGCAAGGTTATTGGGGGTAGCGCCCCTTAGGGTATGTTCATTTCCTTCTGGAAAAGGGTGGTATCATGGTATGGAGCCCAGATACTTACTCATGTTGAAACACTTTATTTATTACTGTGTGATATTGGTTATCGAGCGCTCGGATAAAGGTCCTAAAGGACCGGGGGATGACATACTCGTGTCAGTAGTTACCCAGTTAGGGGTAACCCGACCTTGTGTTGGCAGAGATCCGGTTAGGTTCTCGGGGATGTCCTTCCAGAGGCGTTCCCATGTGGCAATGGGAAGTTCTTTGGCCTGACCATTTGTTGGAAATCCAAATAAACAATACGCACATTGTACGGTTTTAGTTGTAGAACCCGCCATTCATTTATGGTGGCGCCCCACTGTTTGGATGGTAGCTATAGTAGGCATACGATAATGGTCGTATGTTGGCTAAGATTTATATCTTTACTTTCGAAATGATTTTTACTACACTATGCACTAGTAATAATATCAAATGTTTCTTTTTAATGCGTATCAAGCATCTTTGACTATCATAAGGAGAAATCTCCTCCGATTCTGCGTTTGCATTGTGTGTGTGTGCGGGAGGCCTTATGGTAGTCTCATTTCTAAAAAGCATTGCAAATTGATTTTAAAATATTTCGTTGTTTGTTTTTAAAGATAAACTGTTTTTGTTGCTCACACCAGCCCCACGACTGATCCGGAGTTTATTGTTTCTTTCCTAAACTCTGGGTGCTCATTATTTTCTACACAAGCAGTCTAGAGTTGGGTTTTTCAGATAGTCAGGTTTAGTAGATTATCTGGAGTTAGTTCAGTCTTTGGATCACACCAGTCTTACTTAGCTTGGTGCATCGTTATTGGGAGTTCGAGTTATTGCTGGATTGGTTCTTGGAGATGGAGTTGCGATTTTGGAGTTCTTCCTTGAAGACTATCTTAAAGTTATTTGTTCCGCTGCTGGTGTTATCGTTTTCTTTTCCGTTGCTATTTTATTGTGTCATATCTCTGATGTATATTGATATTCATTGTATCACTCTGTTGTATCAGATATTGTATCTGTGTTGTATATCAATGTATTATTCTTTTATTCCGCTGTGTTGTTTACTTACTATTGCTATAAGCTCCGGCGAATCGGATTTGAACGGTCGAATCTACGGCATTCGAATACGATTTGAAGTATGGATGTCGATTTTCGGGCGTGAAAAATCCACGTCATCACAAATATAGCAATAAACAGCGAAATAGATAAATAGTTGTTCATGAAGCTACTACAGAACATCAGAGTCTACAATAAAATACAACAAAAATCCCAAATACAAGAAGTCACTAATACAAAAGCTACTAACAAGTCTGAACATAAACAGCTAGAAATAACTAAAATAATTGGAAGCTGAATAGATAAAAGATAGATCTCCAAGCAAAGCTCCAAATTCCAAAGGTGATTCTCAAATGTTATGATACTCGGTCTGACCCGAACATAAAGCAAAACATAAAACACTCGAGTCAGGATTGACATTCTTATGCAAGTAAATCAACTCAAGTGAAATTCCAAATGAAATGCAATATAACTTAAAGGATGTTTGAGATTCTCATCCTTTAAGGATCTGTTAAACTATTTACATACATAGTACAATACGGTACATAGATAATGTCTATAGAAAAGTAAATATTTTTTAGTATTAAGGCATTACCCAAATCCCCCTTAACACATTTTTATATATAATCCTGTAGTCTATACGGTACCATAATTCCGCTGAGAACTGGAGGGCTATCAGAGGGTACTCCATAGGTACAATACAAATCAAACTCGTAGTAGGCGTGATAAGGCATATGACAAGGCATGCGAGGCAATGCCTAAGGTAGGATTCTACTGTTTTGTAGAACTGGGCTGGTAATTACGCATAGTAGCTACTACCTCCCACCTCGAGACACACTCCTATAATCAAAGGTAAACCCAATCAAATCACAAAGTAATAGAATAATATCGAAGAAGCATGGTCGATCGGAGGTGCGACCTCACTTGGCCTAGGTATAGCTACTATTTTAGTCACATCAAGCTGACTCACGGGAGTCAGGGCTGTGTTCATACCTCATATAGACGTTCGCCAAGCCATCCTACTTCATTCTGGATTCTCCACCATGTGCACAGTTGTTAAAGTGATTTTTGGTATTGGCGGAGAGTATGACAATATCCGATCCTGATCTCTTTAACAACAAAATGCTTATTTCACACCGTGGTGATTTTCATTTTAAACAGTTCATACTTCATATCAAAATATCATACTTATTCCAAAATCATGTCACTTTCGAAACTATATTCACTTTTGACATCATTTCACTTTTGAAAACATATTCACTTTCTAAATCATTATTCTCTTTAAATCTTATGCATTTCAAAAATCATAATCACAAATAAGTTAAACCATCATATCAAAGTATTCGCATTTAAATCCATTGAATCTAAATTATAATAGTTCCAACTTAAATGGTTTTGAATATTGAAAGTAGTTTATATATTGAAGTAGTTATAGGTTAAAATAGCTTATATTTAAAAATAGGTTATGGATTAAAATAGTTTATATGTTAAAAATAGTTTATATATTAAAAATAGTTTACATCGAAAATAGTTTCAAAGTAGAATTATTTCTTCCGATTTCATAAATCAATTCAAATCATCTATTCCAAAATTCAATTTAAATCAATCTTATTTCAAAAATTTAAACTAAAAAAGTTATGTTCAATTCAAATTCTCATTAAAACCATTTTTAATCGATTTCAAATCTAGGTTTGAACAAAATATTTAAACCACTTCCAATTCAGTAGGTTTCAAAGTTTAAATATTCGAATAATTTTCAGTAACTCAATTTGATAAATTTCATTTATATTTCAAAATTGAAATTTAATTTTATTTAAATTTGAAATATTCAATTAATCATTTCTAATAACATTTAAATAAAATACCAAATAACAGGCTTAAATAAAATCGATAATTAAATATCTAACTTTAATTATATTTAATTGTAAAAGATTCACCTAATCACTTCTATAAACATTTAAGCAAATCTCAAATTACACATTTAAATCAAAACTAAATATTCAGTTTTAATTTATTTAAATTCGAAAATATTCATTTAGTCACCTTTAATCAAAATCAAGTTATCAAGTTATAAATTTCGTATCTTTAAAATCTCAAAATCAATAAGTCCAAATCACTTCTTATTTAAATACAATTCTTAACAAATTAAACTGCAAATCAATTTTAATTTATCCTTCCAACCTTAATTTATTAAAGTTATTACCAAATCTATTGTCAAAATATTAATATAAATTTGAATAAATACTTAAAACATATCTAACATACGTATAATCATTAAATTAAATTCTTATTAAATATTATTACTAATTATTATTAAATTAAATCTTATTATTAAATCTATTTTAAATTTTATTTTATATATTTAAAATAATAAAATTATAAGTGAAATCTTAAAATTTATATTTTTACAAAACTTAACGTACAAATTTAAAATTTCCAAACATATAAAAATTAAAATTGACACATATATTAAAATAAATCTTTATATTATATTTAAAATCAATATTTATTAAAACCCATATATTTCCTTTGAAAATTTTGGAAATCTTTTTTCAAAATAGACCAATGGCTCCCTTATATAATTTTCTATCATATGGTCAAGTGATACGGATATTTATCATTTCAATCCGTAATCATTTAAATTTTATCTGTATATATCATTTCAACACGCAATCCTAAAATTTCACAAAATCAATAAATTCGCTTGGTTTTATCATTTCAACCCATAACGATTTTCCCTAATCTATAATATCATTCGGGTATATATCATTCCAACCTATAGATATTTTCCTAACTAATAGGGAACTTGCAATGTGAGAATAATAGAATAATAATATAAAATAGCATAACATATCAATGGTAAGCATAGATCATAAATAAAAATTTAAATATAATATATATTCAGTAGGTTATGGTGCCATATATCAATCATTGGCGAACGAATTTAATTAATAACATATCATATTCAATAATTAAATTTCTAATCAATTAAATTTAATGACATATTTCAATCGTCATTTCATGTAAATATAAATTTACTAACATGTGAAGGTCAATCGTGAGTGATCCTCACCTTTCGAGGCTAGAGAATATGAAAACAAAATAAGCTAAGGTTTTGAATCACGAACTCGACAATCAAACAATACAATTGACCGTCCCAAAGCAAACTACAATGGAGTTGGATCGATGGAAACAAAATATATAAATTTTCAAATCTAAAGTTTACTCATATGTTTAAAATAAAAATCTTTGTATTATATTATTAAAAATCAATATTCAATTTAAAACACCTATATTTAAAAAAAATCTGTTAATCAAAGCATATAATTTAAACCGAAATATCTATATTTTATATTTTACAAATCAATATTCCTCCTTTTTTCATATATGAGGAGAAGTTGAAAATTGAATATATATATATATATAAGCTTAATATATATATATATATAAAGAGGAGAAGAAAAACTAGGGAAGCAAGACGAGGCAGTGCTCGGGCTGAGTCGAAGCAAGCTGACAGGGAGAGGATCAGCCGCCAGTGATAGCTGCGGAGGTAAGCAAGGTCTCTGGCGTGTGCACTGGGTGATGAGGCAATGCTATGGTTGAAGCTGAATGATGGTGGCTGAGCGGGCGAAGAGCTGGCGTGGGATGGTCGGAAGGATGGGTGGTCGGTTGACAAAGTGGAGAGGGGGGGATATGGCAGAAATGAATTGGAAGTTTGATGGGGATGTGGTCAAGCAAAATAAGGTATGGAAGAGGTAGATATGGGCAACTAATTGGAAACAATAAATATTCAGGTAATTATAACAACCCGGATATTTTAACGATTTAAAATAACGAAATTAACTGAATTTTTATGAAATTTTAAATAAACAAATTTGGAAATAAAAATTTAATATTTGGAATACGTCTATCTAAACATAGAAAATGATAAATTTTCATTATATAATATGGAAGTTTATATTATTGTGTAATTTTATTTAAATTTAAATCAGTTAACTTTTCATGATAATAAAATATTCCTCAAACCTGAGTATTTTTATACAATAAATTTGTCAATCAGCTTCTGATTGAGACGATATATTTCATTTTATCGAATTTGGACATCTATTCCTCCGTTTATCTTAATTTCAACATATTAGCAGCATTTCCAGTACCGAATATCGATTTTTGATAGGATTGTCGTATCATTGATATCTATATACCATTTTGATCGTCTTATTAAGTTGATCTCAACAGTATATTCAATTGTAAATTTTGAAATCCAAAAAAACAGCGAAAAGTATGGAAAGATTTCCGTATCGGTTCCGCAATTTGGCTTTTGGAATTTCGTTGACCATTCCTTTTTCATCTAGTCGATTCAAATAGCAATTTGAGTTTGTTAGAAACTGGAGATAGTGGTTTTGGTGACAACAACCTTTGTAACTAATTTTATTATAACTTATATACTAACTCTATACTCTAGATATATATATGAATGTTATTATGAAAGATATATATAAGGCAGGCGCTGATTATTGAAGACTATGCAGAAGATCAAGAATGAAGAAATCAAGTTTGAAGACCCATGAGTACAAGATTAAGATTTCAAGATAAGTGCCCAGTTTTGTTAAAACTTCATAATAGCATGGAAATCTTCATTCCAAATTTCATTTGGGATGGAACCCATTTCTACCTTCTTAGCGGCTTATAAACCCATGACAAGTGGCTTACAAACCTGTGACAAGTGACTTACAAATCCATGAACGTCTTGGTTTTGTACAAGTTCTCGAGTCCTGATGTGATGATATATTCTACAGGAAGAAGCTTCCAAAACTACTTCAAAATGGTTTTTCAAAATTATTTTCAAAACTGCTTTTCAAGATGTTTTAGCCTTAAAATATTCTTTTATTTTTTTAAATAAACTCTTGTTTTAAACTTCATTTGTTTTTAAAATTATCTTCTGATTTTTAAATATTCTTTATGATATATATATACTTGAGATTTAAAATTAAATTTGTATATACATTCTAAAAAAATATTTTTCTACTTTCTTTATTTTAAACATAGGAAAATTAGTTTATTTTACTCCAGAATCATTTCATCTTGTTTTCAATACCATTTTCATAACAAATTTTATATTGTTTTTTAACTAAAGGCTGTCGACATCATGGGATACCCCATGCCAACATGGTGGCCATTAAATTCAATTTTTAGAAGAAGTGTCAACTCGTTTAAATCTCTTCACGAATGGTTATGACTGTTACTGGTCTATAAATAGCCTTCACAAACGAATTTTTTAACTAACTATTTTCTTATTTTCTTCACTCCTTTCCATGTTCTAAAATTTTCATACTTTTAAGATCGTGTAGAAATTCTGTCGACTTGTTTAGTGAATCAAATTAGAATCTCATTCTTGTTTGATTTTCTGCCCTCTCTCGAAGATCAAAGTGCTATTCAGAGTTACAGGATCAATTTATAATTAAAAGTTTATCGAGTCTCTCTATAAGGTGCGATTGTACCTGGAAATCAGTTGGGTGATCTTGTATCCCGTAAATCAAGAGAGTTTGCCCCGAACTTGAAGACAAGATGGTACCTCACGGCCTTTAGAAATGAGGATTGTAATCTCGACATTGGTATAATAAAAATCTGTACAAGGTGTTTGCCTTGGTGTAGGACTGGATGTAGGGTAACTTCAAACCAGTATAAAATCCGGTATTTTCTTTCCTTTACTGCTTTTTATTTACTTTCTGCATCCATATTTGATTCTATGATTATTCTGTGATTAAGTTCTGCATTTATTTATATCATAATTTTTAAATTAGTCCATATAAGTCTTATAATCCATTAAACACTATTCACCCCCCTCTAGTGTTAAATTAGCCTTGAGATCCTTAATCCGCACTCCCTTTCAATTGGTAACAAAGCATAGGTTTTCATAGTTTTCATTACCTGAAACTTGAAAAGTTAAAAATGGCATTTTTAGAAAATTTTGTTCATACTAGTTTAAATTTATGCATTTCATCAAAATATCGTAAGTCTACATATAGTTTTTATGAAAAATCAAGTTATTTACCGAATTGGTTTGTTATGCAGGAACATGCATGTTACATGGCTTTTGAAGAATCAACAACCAATGGACAAACTGTGCAAATTGAGAAAGTTAAATGGATACTTGATAGTGGCTGTTCAGGGCATATGATTGGAAATCCCGAGATACTCAATGACATTATATATCAAGATGGTGGATTGGTCAACTTTGGAGATAACTCAAAAGGATATGCGATTAGCATCGGCAATGTCGGTAATTTTAAAACTCCTCTTATTTTTGATATTTTGCTAGTTAGGAATTTACAACATGAATTGCTTAGTATAAGTCAACTATGTGATAAAGGATTTAAAATTAAATTTGTAAAAGATAAGTGTCACATTGAAGATAATAAGTCAAATATTATCTTCGAAGGAATTAGGAAGAAATACATTACATCCTTAGTATGAAAGTTTCAAATGATAACTTATGTCTTTTTGCTAATACAAGTGACCCTTGAATTAGGCATAAAAGATTTGGTCATTTAAATTTCAAACTGTTATCTAGATTATCAAAACTTGACTTAGTTAGAGGTCTTCCCAAGTTAAACTTTAAAGTAGATAGTATATGTGATGCTTTCCATTTAGGAAAACTTAAGAAAAGTTCATTTAAATTAAAAGATACGATTTCTACTTCTAAAACTCTAGAATTTTTTCATTTAGATTTTTTTGGTCAATCTCAATTTCAATTAATTAATCACAGTAAATATGTTTTTGTAATTATAGATGATTATTCTAGATCTACTTGGACAATTTTTCTTAAACTTAAAAGTGATGCTTTTGAATTATTTAAAAATTTTGCTAAAAGAATTCAAAATCAACTTTCTTTAAAAATAAAAAGTAGTCGTAGTGATCACGGTGGAGAATTTGAAAATGAAAATTTTGAGAATTTCTGTAATCAAAAAGGAATTACTCATAATTTCCAAGAACTTCACAACAAAATGGAGTGGTAGAACGTAAGAATATAACGATTCAAGAGTGTGCTAGAACAATGCTTTTTGATAGTAACTTACCTAAAAACATTTGGACTGAAGTAGTCGTTATAGCATGTTATATATTGAATTGGATTTTAATTAGACCATTAACTAATAAAACACTATATGAATTACTTTACAATAAGAAACCCATAGTAGCTTATTTTAAAGTTTTTGGTAGTACGTGTTTTATTCTTAATATAAAAGATAATTTAGATAAATTTAAACCTTAATCTGACGAAGTATCTTCATTGGATATTCTAGTAGAAGTAAAGCATTTAGAATTTATAATTTAAGAACTAACACTATTGAAGAAATAATCTATGTATCTTTTGATGAAAATTTTAAAGATTCTTTAAAAATAGAAGAAGATGAAGAATATTTTGTAACTTTAAATAACGAACCAAATGAAACTAATTGTGAAATCATTCAACCTAATAAAAGAATTAGGCTATTAAGATCATCCTGTAGAAAATATACTAGGAAATATTGAATCTATAGTTAAAACAAGAAATCAACTAAATAGTATGAGTAATATAGCTTTTATATCAACTATCGAATCTAAAAATCCAAAGGATGCATCATCTGATGATTCACGGATTCTTGCTATGAAAGAAGAATTGAATTAGTTCACCAGAAATGTTGTTTGGGAACTTGTTCATAGACCTGGGGATAAAAGTAGAATTGGAACAAAATGGGTTTATAAAAATAAAATGAATGAACTTGGTGAGGTCATGAAAAATAAAGCTCGTTTAGTTGTGCAAGGTTATTGTCAAGAAGAAGGAATTGATTATGACGAAATCTTACACCCGTAGCAAAACTAGAAGCCATCAGGAATTGATTAAAAGTGCTTTTCTAAATGATTTTGTAAAAGAAGATGTTTATGTTGAACAACCTCCAGTTTTTGAAGATAATAAATTTCCAAATCATGTATATAAATTAAAGAAAGCTTTATATGGTCCGAAACAAGCTTCTAAAGACTGGTATGAAAGACTACGATCTTATTTGCTACAATCTAGTTTTGAAATTGGTATAATAGATACAACTCTTTTTATTAAAAGAAACAAAAATGATATTCAATTAGTACAAATATTTGTAGATGATATAATATTTGGATCAACTAACAGCATAATGAATAAAGAATTTTCGAATATAATGACTAAAGAATTTGAATTGAGTCATATGGGAGAATTAAGTTTCTTCTTAGGACTTTAAATCAAACAAATAGATAAAGGAATTTTCATCAGTCAGGAAAAATATGCTAAGGATTTAATTAATAAATTTGGATTGACCACTTCTAGCGGGAAACCAACTCCAATGACAACTAATGTAGCTTTAAGTAAAGAAGACAAATCAAAAGATGCTGATCAAAAATTATATAGGGGAATGATTGGTTCGCTGCTTTATATAACAGCAAGTCATCCTGACATCATGCATAGTTCTGTCTCTGTGCAAGATACCAATCTCAACCTAAAGAAACTCACTTAAAAGCTGTTAAAAGAATTTTAAGATATGTAAACATACTTTAGATTATGGTTTATTTTACCCAAAAAATGATGTATTTGATTTAATTTCATATTGTGATGCTGATTACACTGTTTGTAAATCAGACCAAAGAAGTACGAGTGGAACTTGTCACTTTCTAGGACATTCTATGGTTTCCTAGTTTAGTAAGAAGCAAAACATTGTATCCTTGTCAACAACTGAAGCAGAATATATATATCTACTGCTTTGGCTTGTTCTCAAGTTATATATATGCAACAACCTTTAAAAGATCTCCGATTAACTATAACTAAATCACCAATTTATTGTGATAATACTAGTGCAATAAACCTATTTAAGAATCCAACTCATCTTATTAGAACAAAACATATTGATATTAGACATCATTTTCTTAGAGATAATACAAGTAAAGAAGTCATAACTCTTGAATATATTAATACTGAAAATTGCTGATATATTAACCAAACCATTAAATGAACCAAACTTTATTAAATTTAGAAGAGAATTAGATATATGTTCATTAATTGAAATATAAATTATAAATTATAAGTAATACAAGTATAGTTAATAATTAATATAAATAAAAATTTCTCAAAAATTGAACTGCGCATGTCGGCATGACCCATCCCCCAATGTCGACATACATGCCGAGATTTTCATATTTAAATTTCCCTCTAAAATTAGTTACCTAGTTATATATTTATATATTTTGACTTTTACTCTTTTTCTCTGTAATAAACTTCTAAAACAGTAAATTAATGGCTTTCTCTTCTAATTATGAACCTTCTTTACCCATTTCTCCTCATTCTGGTTCTTTTTAACGTTCCACACACATACGAGTCACCAAATTACAAGAGAAGATGAATGATTTGCTTCAAATGATGATGGAAATTCAAGCAAGTCAATTGCGAATGACTAGAGAACAAGATAGGCAAGGCAGAATCCTTAGAAACTTATAAAATTTCCTTATGGATAACCATGCCAATCCTATTGTCATCGAAGAATCATCACAAGCCATAGATTCTGAAGAAGAAGAGCCTCTAGAAGAACCACAAGTCAAGAAGAAGAATATCCTCTGCTAAATCTGGATGTTCATATGGACGAAGACGATAGCATGATTTGCATTGGAGTGGTCCTTTTTGACGCTAATGGAAACTTGGTCGAACAACATGGAAACTTTTTCCTCCATTCTCCAAATTGTTCGGTTCATAAATCACCAATAGTTAAGGGTTCTCGTTAAGCATTTTTTCATTTTCTTGATTGTATATTGGTTTGTTAATTTGTGTATAAGTGTTATCTTAATTAATGTTCTTCTAAAAAATCTTTGGTGTATAAAATCTTGAATTCCATTCAACTTAGGATGCTATATTTCACTCATACATAGTTATTATTCTTATGTCATATGTTTATTTATCTCATTTTCTATTAAGTTCAAGGTTTATAGGTTATTTTTTTGTTGATGATAAAGGGAGAATTTATGTAAAATAGTAAGCTTGGAGTAAGTAGGAGTTGTTGGTGAAACTTATATAAAATAGTAGGCTAGGAGTAAGGGGGAGTTGTTTGTGTAAGGGGGAGTTATGGTATTATCGAAGTGGTAAGTATATTTTATAAGGTTGTCATCATCATAAAGGAGGAGATTGTAGGAACTGGAGGTAGTGGTTTTGATGACAATAACCTTTGTAACTTATCTTATTTTAACTTATATGCTAACTCTATTGTCTATATATATATATATATATATATGAATGTTATTATGCAGGATATATATAAGGCAGGAACTGTTATTGAAGACTGTATAGTATAAAGATCAAGAATAAAGAAATCAAGTTTGAAGACTCATGAGTATCAAGATCAAGATTTCAAGATAAGTGTCTAGTTTTGTTAAAACTTCATAGTAGTGTGGAAATCTTCATTCCAAATTTCATTTGGGATGGAACCCATTTCTACCTTCTTAGTGGCTTACAAACCCACGATAAGTAGCTTACAAACCTATGACAAGTGGCTTACAATTCTAAGAAAATCTTGGTTTTGTACAAGTTCTTGAGTCCTAATGTGATGAAATATTATGTAGGAAAAAGCTTGCAAAACTACTTCAAAATTGTTTTTCAAAATAATTTTCAAATTTCAAGATGTTTTAGCCTCAAAATATTCTTTGTTTTTGTTGTTAAGTAAACTCTTGTTTTAAACTTCGTTTGCTTTTGAAATTATCTTCTAATTTTTAAATATTCTTTATAATATATATACACTTGAGATTTAAAATAAAAATTTATATTTACGTTCTAAAAATATATTTTTTCTACTCTTCTTTATTTTAAAACATATGAAAATTAGTTTATTTTACTCCAAAATCATTTCATCTTGTTTTCCTTTCAATACCATTTTTGAAACAGATTTTACATTTTTTTTAACTAAGGGATGTCGACATCATGGGATACCCCATGACGGCATGGTGGCCGTTAAATTCAGAAGTTTTCAATTTTCAAAAGAAGTGTCTATTCGTTTAAATCTCTTCACGAATTCTCAAGTGCATCAAATTAGAATCTCATTCTTGTTTGATTCTCTATCCTCTCTCGAAGATCAAAGTGCTATTCAGAGTTATGGGATCAATTTGTAATCAAAAGTTTATCAAGTCTCTCTATAAGGTGTGATTGTGCTTGGAAATCAATTGGGTGATCTTGTGTCCCAAAATCAAGAGAGTTTGCCCCGGACTCGAAGATAGGAGGGTACCTCAAGGCCTTTAGAAATTGAGGATTGTAATCTCGACATTGGTTAAATAAAAATCTATATGAGGTTTTTGCCTTCGCGAAGGATTGGATGTAGGGTAACTCTAAACCAGTATAAAATCTAGTGTATTCTTTCCTTTTACTGCTTTTTATTTACTTTCTGCATCGGTGTTGGATTCTGCGATTGTTCTGTGATTAAGTTCTGCATTTGTTTATATCATAATTTTAAATTAGTCCATATAAGTCTTAGAATCCATTAAACACTATTCACCCCCCCTCTAGTGTTAAATTTGCCTTACGATCCTTAATCTGCACTCCCTTTCAAATTTATTATCCACTGATTCAACACTAACTTTCTATATTCTCTGGGTTTCAAAATATATTGTTTCGTTTTTTTCATTCATTGATATTTTGTGTTTGAAAAAAAAGAAAAGAATGAAAACAATGCGCTCTGTCATCTTCCACCTCTCCCTCCTCTCCTGGGCATCACTTCACCCGCCTCTAATCTTCCCATGCTCCCCTCCTATTGCCGAGCCCAGCCACATCTCGCCACCCATGACCACCTCGACTCAAACCACCGAGAGCCTCCATAGCAGCCATAGCCCACGCAACACCCAAGCCACCAGCTTTCCTCCAACCAATCATCCAGTAGCCGTTTACCCAAGCCTATATCCATGCGTGCCTCTGACCTTCCATCATCAGCCGTATGCCCGAGCCTCGTCTCCGCCACCTAGCCTCAAGCTAAGACTATGTTGTTGCCATAGCAATCTTCCTTCCATCTATCCTTCTTTTTTGTAGGTATAGATTTTACCTTGTTTTGATTTTATCTTGATCTTCTCTGTTATATTAATATGTGTGTGTGTGTGTAATAGTTGCAGTTTATATATTTGTATATAAAATTGTTGTTCGGCTATAGTTTATATACTTGTTCTACATTGTATAAGTTTAGTTTATATATTTATAAACGGTTGTACTGTATTTTAGTTTTAGTTTAAGATTTGGTTGTTATATGATAATATGTTAAGTTGTATATATATGTTACAGTATTTATTATATATAGTGTAAGTTTATATATACAGTATATATATTACAAGTGGAAAGATTTATGTATAATGTTATGTTGATATTTTGCAATGAATACTATATATAATAGATATAAGTATCTTGCATTTTAATAAGTGTATATATATTGTTTGCATAACTTAGATCTGTGGTTAGTTTGTTTATAACCTGATTTTATATAATCTGTAGGTAGTATAGTATATGTATTTATTTAATAAAATATGCTTTGCTAACCCATATATGGCTTGTCATATGTATGCAACTATTTAAGTACTTTCAAGTATAAGAACATATATGTCAAGTTTTCATATTTTTCATATATTTATATCTGTTTGTAATACATATGACATATGATATATATATAAGGTTTACTTAAGTTTATATACTGTGTTCTTCTATATATGCTAGTTCTTTTAAACGTGTATATATATAAATATATTTGTTTACAAAGTATATATATAAGTTACAGCATTTTATTTATATGAGATGTTGGTTGATCTGTAGTGTCATATATATATATATATTTGTTTTCGTATGTATATTTTTCATGTAAGTCTGGATAGTTGTCTGCATTATATATATATTAATCTGCATATATTTTTGTTTAACTTGTTCACCTGTTTTGTTTTGTTTTGTGATCTGCATATATATACATTATTAGTCTGCACATATTTTTTTTTTATACATACTATTTTGGGTTTAATGTACAAGTTTTAATAGTTTATATGTATAGTTCCTAAACAATAGTTGCAATTGTAGAAAGTTTGTAGTTTTGAAAATTTAATTTTTGAGTGGATTATGGGTATTGTCATTTTTAAATAAATATAGATATTGTTTTAAATAAAGTATATATATTAGTCTATATATTAGTACATGAATTTAGTTTTGTATATTTCTAAAGATGTATTTTATAGGTGTTTAAAATTTAAATATTGATTTTTAACATATATGTATATATATATATTTTTTCTATCTCTATCAAACTGATTCTAGTTGTTTCATCGATTCCTTATTATCAGCTATTTCATCTAATTCGAGCCCATCTCACTTTGCGCTGGGATTCGCTCTTGGATTCATAACTCATCTCATTCTCGTCAATCTCTCTAGCCTCGAAAGGTGAGCAATCACTCACGATTAACGTTCTTATATTTATTAAATTTGATTTCAATGGAAATGACAATTGAAATATGCTGCTAAATTGTACTGCTAATTATATGCCATATATGATATGCCAGTGTCTGTAATTGTTCACCTGTGACATCTGAAACCATGATCTGTTATTTATATTTTATTTGTTGTTGATGATATATTCCTGTTGTTGATTATTATATTATTATCATATATGTTCTCACTCTGCAAGTTCCTTGCTAGTATGGAATTCCCTATGGGTTGAAATGATACATAGCCGAACGATCTTGTAGAATAGGAGGAAATCGTTATGCGTTGAAATGATAAACCTAAGTGATTTTCATTGACTTTGAATTTGGGATTGCAGCTTGAAAAGATATATCCGTATATATTTAAACTACGGATTGAAATGATAAATATCCATATCACTTAACCATAGGATAGAAAATAATATATAGACACCGTTGGTCTATACACACACACACACATATTTAAGAAATGATTTCCATGGTTTTGAAAAGAAATATATATATATATATATATATATGGTTTTAATAACTATTGATTTTAAGATATTATATAAATGTTATTTTTATAAAGGTTTAAATTTTAGATTTTTAAAATTATATGTTTGAAAATTTTATATTTATAAGTTAGATTTGAAAATTATAAATTTTAAAGATTTTTTTATAATTTTTCTACATTTTAAAAAAAATAATGAGTTTTAAAATAAATTTAATTGAATAATAATATTTAATTTAATAATATTTTATTTAATTTAATTTGTGTACATTATGTTTAAGTATTATTTAAAAGTTCATATTTTAAAAATAGATTTTATAATAATTTTAAAAAATTAAGGTTGGAAAGAGAAATAGAAATTGGTTTAAAATTGTATTTATTTAAGAATTTTACTCAAATAAGTTTGATTTGAAATTTATTAAATTTAAGATTTTAAAGATGTGATTTTATAGCTTGATTTTGATTAAAAGTGATTTAAACGAATATTTTCAAATTTACATAAATTGAAATGGGATATTTAGTTATCTGAATTTGTAATTTGAAGTTTTATTTAAATGTTATTGAATTAATTTAAGTGAATATTTCAAAACTAAATAATAGTAAAGTGAATTTGATATATATATGAAATTGTCGAATTTAGTTTCGTAAATGTTTGAATATTTAAATCTTTGAAGTCTATTGAAATTGGACTGGTTTGATTTGTAGTTCAAATCTATATTTTAAATCGATATAAAACAGTTTATTGAGATGTTGAATTAAATTGAAATTTGTGAATTAAGATTTAATTTAATTGAATTTTTGAATTCGAATGATTTGAATCGATTTGTGAACTTGAGGAAGCTTTTTACTATCTTAAGTATTTTAATATATACATAAATAATCAATTTATAATTTATTTTAATACAAGCTATTTTTAATATAAAACTATTTTAATATAAAACTATTTTAAAATACTAATTATTTTATATTAACTATTTAATTTACAACTATTTTACATACAAATATTTTAATATACATATTTTAAATTTATAACTATTTTATTTTATATATACTATTTTTATATCTAAATTGTTTAAGTGGGAAGAGTTATGATTTCAAAGTATTAAGATTTTGAAGTATTATGTTTTCAAAGTGTTATGATTTCCAAAGTATTATAATTTCAAAGGTTTATAATTTCAAAAGAGTGATAGTTTTGGAAAGTGTTATGATTTGGAATTGAATATTTTTTCAAGTGAGAAATGATATCGTATTGATATGGTTTTGAAATGGATATGACATTTTGGTTTTGTAGTATGATATTTTGAAACGACCACAATGTTATAATAACGATTGGTTGTTAAAGAGACCGGGATCGGTTATTGTCATACTCGCTGCCAATACCGAAAACCACTTTAACAACTGTGTACGCGGTGGAGATTCCAAAATGAAGTAGGATGGTGGCGACGATTGAATATGAGATATTGCGGTATTGTATAGACTATGGCACTATAGAACGCGTTAAGGGCGATATGGGTTACACCTTAATGCTATTTTAATAGTTTACATTACCATAGACATATTATAATAGTGTATTGCACTACATAGTAGACAGTTCCACGGATCCTTAGAGGATGGGTATCCCAAAGTTTATATTTCAGTTGATATTTCACTTGAGTTGGATTTACTGATATAAGAATGCTAATCTTGACTCGAGTGTTTTGTGTTTTTACTTTACGCTCGGATCAGACTGAGTGTCACAGCATCTGAGACTCACCTTTGGAGTTGGAGTTTCACTTGGAAATCTATCTATCTATTCAGCTTGTAGTTATTCAGTTGACTCCAGTGATATATTCAGATCTTGTTATTTGATTATTGTGTTGAGACTTATATGTATTCGAGACTTCTGTTGTATCTTGTTTAACTCTGTTATATATATAGCAGCTTGATGAACTACTATTCATTTATTTCCGTTGCATATATTTATATTACTTTGTGGCTATGATTATGTGATTATTTCATTTACTGTATATGTTGAGTTTTTCCAAATATGAATTAACAATCTAATATTTTGAGCAATTCAATTCTGACATGTGCGGATGCGAATGGTTGATAATATCAGGATGTTACACTAATATAATTTTTTTTATAAAGAAATAGAAGAACGAAAGTAAGTAGAGAAACAAAGGAGAGAGAATGGGATGAAGGGATGAAACAAATATTTTGTACTGGTGGGAATAATGAAGGTCAGATTATTGAATTCTGGGAATATTCATGGCTAGTGGCTGTTTGTTTTTTGCCGTTTGACATACAAATGGACACAGAATATTCTTGAGACTTAAAATGGGTATCGATACGGCTAATCATTACACAGATTTACCATGTACCGAATGCCAAAACCCACAAAAAAATATATTGCAGAGATTAGCATGACGAGAGGAAAAGAATGGTACACAGATATTAGAAATACGAGCAACCTATCAAAACTAGACATTCGCTGTCGAAAATGCTGCTAAAACGCTGAAAATAAGTTAAACGGGCCAGAGTAGTCCGAATTAAACAAAACGAATTACGACGTCTCACTCAGAACATGATTAAAAGTTTCCTATATAAAAGTATTCATATTTCTAAAAGTTTATTTCAATCAAATTTTAACTGATTTTAAATTAAAAATTGAAATTTCACAACCAAACAAACTTCCATATTTCCTAATGAAAATCTGCCACTTGCTATGCTTAAATAGACGCATACGAAATATCAAATTTTCACTACAAAATTCTAAATGTAAATTTTCATGAAAAATTTATTTAATTACGTTATTAAAAATCGTTAAAATTCTTAAGTTGCTACGCTCTCCCCCACTCAAAACTTTTCGTCCCCGAAAAGGAATGAGAAGGGAAAATAGAAACAACAAAAAGGAAAGATAGATTTGAAATACACAGCACCAAATACAAAAATTAATTTAGAACCATATAAATTTCATTTTTGAACATCTTATTGCTTAGATTTCATAATATATACTATTCGATTACATTTTTTCATTAAATTCAAACTTTTTCCAAGTAAGTTTTATTAATGTTTCTAAGTGTGATTGAGAACTACGCAAATTTACCTTTTATTTACAACAGTTTTATTAAACAAAAATTAGTTTGGACATTTCTATTACTTAAATTTTCTCTTGTATAACTTTCAGTTACATATTCACGTTAACATTTTATCTTTTTGAATATTTTCAGGTAAGTTATATGTGTTTTAGAATGCAACTGAGAATTATACAAATAAAATTTCCCTAGTTCAATTGTTTCAAGTTGTTCAAATTCCATTTCTTATTTTAAACACTCCAATTATTCAAAAATTTTGCTTAATTTCAATAACTGAAAACAATTACTTAACAGAAAATTTAAGAATTAAATTTACAGTTTCACCTCATCTGAAATAAATATCTACATATATATATATATATATATATATATATATTGTACATCAAATCATACTCAAAAATTCAAATCAAATCCATTTCCCAAAAAAATGTAGCAAAGATACTAAGTGGTCTCCCCACTTTAAGACTCGAAAATGAGTGTCGATGATGCTGTAGTTATCATCGAAATTATTTTCCAACACAAAAGTGAAGAGTGCTAACTTGCTTCTTTTAAAATTCTCTGGAACAATTTCCATTCGAATATACTTTTAAACAATTTAATTTCCCAAAACTTTGGAAAAAACAAATTTTGAAAAGCATCGAAAATTTAATTCTCAAAATTTAAATTTAAATTTATTTCATTTGCAAATCAGATTTATAAACCATGTTTATAAAATTTATACTCTTTATAACATGCAACAATAGCTAATGGTTTAGAAATGTTAACAAAGCAATAAATGATAATCTAGTACTATCATTTCAAACAACCAGTTCATTTAGCTATCTAATTTCAAAAAATGATACTTTGATATATATAAAATAATCGTACATAAAATTATTTCATTTACCAATTTCGAAAACACTATTGTTTCATTTTGCTCTGTTCAAGTGTTTTGGAATTCCTATCGATAACGTTGGCCAGACGAATCGATCAAAACCCAAAATTCAAACTTAACAACTCAAATAGCACAGTATAAACATTTTTATATTAATTACAAATATGCTCCTTCACAAGATGACTCAAAAATGGATTGTAGAACAAGGATAGAGATTCAAATTTGGAGGGTCCCAAATCAAAGAGAATTCTAACTAAGAAGATTGGCTTGAAAGGAAGATAAGACAATTAAATTATAAAAATGAATGATAGATAGACTTACATTAATTGTAGCGACCTTAACCGAATCAACCAAAACTCCATTTTTAGAAACAATATGCCCAAGATATCGTAATTCATCCCTCCACAAAAGGCATTTCGAAAACTTGGCTTTCAACCGATGACTACTAAGAGTTTGGGGAACATAGCTCAATAAAATCCATGTTCCTTCTCTGACTTAGAAAAGAAGAGAACATCATCAACAAAATCCAGGACAAACTTGTTGAGAACATCGCCGAAATGCAATTCATGAGATTGACGAAGAAGGTAGGAGCATTGGTTAATCCAAAGGGCATGACTAAACATTCATTGAAACCATTCTCCATTCGAAAAGCTGTCTTGTGAATTCTCTCCTCGGCTATACGAAGCTGGTGGAAACGGGTAGTAAGATTGATGCCAAATTCAATTTCCCGCTTGAGAGGGCGAAACAACTTCAACAAAACATTAGGATAACCCTTTACTATCGGTTGGAGTCAAGATCGCTAGGCTGAGGCATTCAACATACGTTCACAAAAGGATTACCCTGGTCATCTGCTAAAAAAAAGGTTCGGGCTTTGCATAAGATACAACATCAAAACCGAGGACATAGAAATCTCCGATGAATCGATGCCTGTTGTAAAGGAGTTTCACCTCTTTACAAATCATACTAAGGTTGGTAGGACCATCGATGAGATTAGTCACACAAAGGATGAATTTGCTAACCGAGGTTCTAAAATGTGTTTAAATTTTTTGCAGAGATCAACGAAATAAAGCTATTGATGCTTCAGTATCAATAAGAACACGAACAGGAAAAACAAGAATGGATTTTAGAACAAAGTAAAGTTCCAAAATTCGAAAAGAAATCCTAATCAAAGAGGATCCTAACAAAAAATTTGAAGCTCGAATGAAGATGATTCTGTAATTAATTTTACTCATTCTAGGGTATTACTACCCTATCTCTAATGACTTTTTTCTCCATATGCTAAGGTTTTCCTAAACCAGAGCTCTGATACCACATGTAACAACCTGGCATTTTGAACCATTCAAATCGACAATCATCCACACATCTCAGAATAGAACTGTTCAAAACAACAGATTGTTAATTTATATTTCTCAAAACGTAGCATATACAGTAAATAAATCAATCACAGAATCCCTGACACAGAGTAATATAACAATAAGCAACAAATAAATAAATAGTAGTTCATGAAGCTATTATAGAACATCAGCATGTAAATAAAATACAACAGAAATCCTAAATACAAGAAGTCACTGATACAAAAGCTACTAGCAAGTTTGAACATAAACAGTTGGAAATAACTGAAAGCTAAATAGATAAAAGACAGATCTACAACAAAGCTCTAAACTTCAAAGATGAGCCTCAAATGCTTTGAAACTCAATTTGACTCGAGCATAAAGCAAAACACAAAACACTCGAGTCGGGATTAACATTCTTATGCAAGTAAATCAACTTAAGTGAATTTTTCAAATGAAATACAATATAACTTAAAGGAAGTTTGGGATTCCCATCCTTTAAGGATCTGTTAAACTAGCCACATACAAGTACAGTACGCTACATAGATAATGTCTATAGTAAAGTAAACTATTAAAATAGCATTAAGGCGTTACCCATATCCCCCTTAGCTCATATATATATATATATGTATGTATGTATGTATGTATGTATGTATTCCCGTAGTCTATATAGCACCGTAATTCCTCCATAAGCTGGAGGGCTATCAGAGGGCACTCCATAGGTACGGTACAAACCAAACTCGTAGTAGGCATGTGACAAGGCACGCGAGGCAATTCCTAGATTAGGATTCTACCATTATGCAAAACTAGGCTGGTGGTAATGCATAGCAGCTACCACCACCCACCTCGAGACACACTCCCATGGTCAAAGGTGCACCCAATAAAATCACAAAGTAATAAAATGTTATCGAAGTAGCATGCTCGATCGGAGGTGCGACCTCACTTGGCCCAGATATAGCTCATGTTTTAGTCACATCAAGCTGGTTCGCGGGAGTCAGGGCTGTGTCCATACCTCAGACATTCTCCAAACCATCCTACTTCATTTTTGGATTCTCCACCACGTGCACAGTTGTTAGAGTGGTTTTCAATATTGGAAGTGAGTATGGCAATATATGATCCCAGTGTCATTAAAATCCAAATGCTTATTTCACACCGTCGTCATTTTCATTTTAAACGGTTCATACTTCATATCAAAATACCATACTCATTCGAAAATCATGTCACTTTCGAAATCATATTCACTTTTGACATCATTACTTTTGAAAACATATTCAATTTTGAAATCATTATTCACTTTAAATCATATTCATTCAAAAATCATAATCACAAATAGGTTAAACCATCATATCAAAGTATTCACATTTAAATCCATTAAATCTAAATTATTACAGTTCCAACTTAATCAGTTTTGAATATTGAAAGTAGTTTATATATTGAAGTAGTTATATAGTAAAATAGTTTATGTTTAAAAAATATTATAGATTAAAATAGTTTATATATTAAAAATAGTTTATATAGTAAAAATAGTTTATATCGAACATAATGTCAAATTAGAATTGTTTCTTCCAGTTTCATAAATCAATTCAAATCGTCAGTTTAAATCAATCTCATTTCAACAATTTAAATAAAAAAGGTTAAAGGTTCAATTCAAATTCTCATTAAAACCATTTATAATCAGTTTCCAATCCAGGTTCGAACAACACATTTGGCCCACTTCTAATTCAATAGGTTCCAAAGTCTAAATTTTCGAACAATTTACAATGACTCAACTTGATAAATTTCATTTATTTCAAAATTCATCTTTAATTTTAGTTAAATTTGAAATATTCACTTAATCATTTCTAATTAAATAAAATCTCAAATCACAAATTTAAATAAAATCAATAATTAAATATCTAACTTCAATTATATTTAATTATAAAACATTCACCTAATCACTTTTATAAACATTTGAATAAAATCCCAAATTACACATTTAAATCAAAACTAAATATTCAATTTCAATTTATTTAAATTCAAAAATATACATTTAGTCACCTTTGATCAAAATCAAGTTATCATGTCATAAATTTCATATCTTTAAAATCTAAAAATCAAAAAGTCCAAATGACTTTTTATTCAAATTCAATTCTTAATAAATTAAATTGCAAATCAATTTTAACTTATTCTTCCAACTTTAGTTTATTAAATTTATTACAAAATCTATTTTCAAAATATTAATATAAATTTAAATAAACACTTAAAACATATTTACGTGCATATATTAGTTAAATTCGATTTTTATTAAATATTTTATATTAAATATTATTAAATTAAATATTATTATTAAATCTATTTTAAATTTTATTTTATATATTTAAAAATAATAAAATTATAAGTAAAATCTTAAATTTTATATTTTTACAAAACTTAACGTATAAATTTAAAAATTTTAAACATACAAAAATCTAAATTAACACATATACTAAAATAAATCTTTATATTACATCTAAAATCAATATTTTTTAAAACCCATATATTTCCTTTCAAAACTTTGGAAATCATTTTCCAAAATAGACCAATGGTGTGTCCGTATATAATTTTCTATCCTATGGTCTAGTGGTACGGATATTTATCATTTCAATCCACAATCATTTAAATTTTACGGGTATATATCATTTCAACCCGCAATCCCAAAAAAAAATCAATAAAATGACTTAGCTTTATCATTCCAAGCCATAACGATTTTCTCTAATCTATCATATACTTCGTGCATGTATCATTTCAACCCATAAGAATTTTCCTAACCACTAGGGAACTTGCATTGCGAGAATAATAGAATAATAATATAAAATAGCATAACATATCAATGGTAAGCATACATCTTAAATAACAATTTAAATATAATATAGATTCAGCAGATTATGGTGTCATACAACAATCATAGGGTGAACAAATTTAAATAATATCATATCATATTCAATAATTAAATTTATAATCAATTAAGTTTAACGTCATATTTCAATTGTTATTTCATGTGAATATAAATTTACTAACATAAGAATGTCAATCGTGAGTGGTCGCTCACCTTTCGAGGCTAGAGAAGATGGACAACACCACAAGCTATCATTTTGAATCATGAACTCGACAATCGACCAATCCAAACGACCATCCAACAGCAAAGTACGATGGACTTTAATTGAGGAAACAAAATGTATAAATTTTAAAATCCAAAATTTGCTTACATATATAAAATAAAATCTTTATATTATATTTTTAAATATCAATATTCAATTTAAAACACCTATTTAAAATAAAATCCTCTCATTATATTTTAAAAAATCAATATTTATCAAAGCACATATTTAAAATCAAAATATCTATATTATACAGTTTAAAATCAACATTCTTCCTTTTTTTCTTTCATATAAGAGGAGAAGTTGCAAATAGAAAATAATAATTTATATATATGTAAGAGAAGAAGTAAAACTAGGAAAGCTAGGCGAGGTAGTGTTCAAGTTGACTCGAAGCAAGGCTGACAAGGGGGATCTACGGCCAGTGATAGCTGCGAAGGGAAGCAAGGTCGCTGAAAAATGCATTGGGCGATGAGGCAAAGTTGCGGCTGGAGTTGGGTGATGGCTGAGCGGGTGGGAGCTAACGTGGGATGGTCGGAAGGATAGGTGGTCGATCGGCAAAGTGGAGAAAGAAGGATACAACGAAGATGGGTTGGAGGTTTGATGGGGATGTGGTCAAGAAAAACAAGGTGAGGGAGAAGTGGTAATGAGAAACTAACTAGAAACAATATATATGTAGCTAATATAGTTTTTTTATTTATAAAGAAATAGTAGAATGAAAGTAAGCTGAGAAACAAAGGAGAGAGATTGGGATGAGCAAAATATATTATATTGGTGGTAATAGTGTAGATAAAATTATTGAATTCTGGGGATATTTATGGCTAATTGCTATTTGTTTTTAGCCGTTTGACATATGAATGGACACAAAATATTCTAGAGACTCAAAATGGGAACTGATGTGGCTAATCGTTATGCAGATTTCGCTACGTACTAGGCACCGAAACACACAAATGGATGTACTATAGAGATCAGCACGATGAGACGAACAGAATGATCCAAAAATATTAGAAATACGACCATCCTACCAAAACTCGATATTCGCCATCGAAAATGCTGCTAAATGCCGAAAATAAAATAAGTGGGGCCAGAGCAGTCCAAATTCGGCGAAACGAATTACAACGTCTCACTCAGAAGATGATTAAAAAAAATTATATAAAAATATTCTGATTTCAAATATATTTTATTTCCATCAATTTTTAACTAATTTTAAATTTAACTGAAGTTTCACAACTAAACAAACTTTCATAGTTTCCAATGAAAATCTATCGCTTGCTGTGCTTCAATAGATGCATACCAAAAATAAATTTTCATTGTAAAACTATAATTGTAAGTTTTCATAATTTTTTTTGTTAATTATGTTATTAAAAATCATTGAAATTCTCGGACCGTTACAACCGGCCTACCTTTACCATAGATAGTACCAAATACGACATCATGCCAGTTGTTACCGACCTTTACCTGGAACCCAAAGCATACACAACATACCTGAAATATAGAGGGAAGTCTAGAAAGGTGATGACCATATCCTAGTGGGAGCGATCCACTAAGCTCTGCCGCATCTATCTTGTTTTTTCATTCCTAGGTGATGAGGCTCGAGGTAACAATTAAGTTTCTCATAGCATACATATTAGTTAAATGCTACGTTGCCAATTCCATCACACACTATTGATTTCCATAAATGTACAACCTCTAAGCTTCTTATAGCATACATATTAGTTAAATGCTACGTTGCCAATTCCATCACACGCTATTGATTTCCATAAATGTACAACCTCTAAGCTTATTTGTCTCGGAGAAGGGTGTTAAATATAGAAGAGTTACCTCCTACACCACCAAATAGATATACGTTTGTAAAACTTAATGTACGTGTATTTTAGAAATGTAATGTTAGACATTTATCCATAAAAGTTGTCCTAGAATAGGACAATCCAAAGGAACTCTCCTATTACATCCTATTGGGAATCATCCTTAGGATTAGTAGGGAGCAGCCCTTGCATCGAAGGTCAAATGAAGATACTACTGCTATTGATATATATGATATGGAAAATTTCCCCTAAGGGTCAGTGACAAGCAGCCCTACATTCCATCTTCTTATTTATTACCATTCCATGTCTTCACCTTTGGATGCGTAAATTGGTTCAAAATGTTTTTCAAACATGAATCATCCAAATCCGATCAGGGTTCTGTTGAACCAATCATCGATAAAAGGTGTACTTGAGTTTGAGAGTGGTTATTGTTTTAGTTATCAATATCTTTTATCAAAAAAATATCTCTTTTAGAGATATAAATCTTTAAATCATAATCTTTTCCAGTATATTCGGAATCATAAACCTCTCTTTAATTTTGGAAGCACCAAATCAAAATCATTTCTTATAAATCACATTGCAAAACTTTATTCAATAAGGGTCGATAGAAATTATACTAATTCTACTCGATACCATTTTTTATATTCAACCTTTACTATCGGTCGAATAATAGTGCGATTGCCTTTTAAATTCGTACGGATAGTACAGATTCCCTTCTTGGAATTTAATATCAAGTATAAGAAGATTATTTTTATAGTCCAAGTTTTATTAAATTTGGAAAATTAAAGCTTTTATACATTCCTCATTTTTGAAATTTCAACCTTATCTATTCCTTACCCAAGGAAGAGGCTAGGTATGCCAGAGTGCTGATTGCTCCTAAAGTTTAAGCACCTTACATCCGGCTCTCATGAATAGATAAATCTAGTCTACTCATCAACTGTTAGCGCCAATATTAAATCACCTAATTATAACATTTTCATTAGTTCATTTATTTAAACTCTTCAAAATAATATATCGAACCTCTACATTATCTTTAAAATACTCAATTATGTATCTGAAAACATTTATAAAGTATTTGGGAAAAAATACTTAAGTTTAAAGCCATATTTCAAAGGTTATTAAGAAACACTGCAAAAAGTGCTGAGAATGGTTCTTTTAAAGCTTATTTGATCAAAAACGACTTTTTGATCATTTAGAAATTCATTTTTATATCTCAAATCTCTTTCAAAATATATACATAATTTATTCCATATTTTTAAAGAATCTAGAACATAACTTCTAAAGAATTTCTCGATTTGGTTTTCGAACTACCAAACCGCGACTATTTTGAAAACTTGATTTGCTCATATTTCAAAATCTACATAACGAAGTATTGATATTTTCATTTTTTGAAAAAAATGATTATTAAAGTTTGAAAACTCTTATTCCAAAGAATTCATACTTTTATTCCATCGTATAAATAGATCTAAATTATTACTGTAACATCCCGCCTTTTCGCACGATTTAAACAGACACACGTGCCAATTCAAACCATACATAAGGGCAGATTGTTATGGGATAAATAAGAAAAACAGAGAAGAAAAAAACTAAACAGAATCTCACAGCGAAAGGATAAAATATAATAATCAAAATATACAGTTCATGAAGTTGTTTTACAAAACCTTTGATTTTATTTGTACAATGCATATCAGAGTGCACATACCATATAACAATGCAGCGGAACAGTATGAGTGAAGTGCAATAATATAAATAATAATAATACGGATCTTCGTCTTCGTCCTTCAGAGCTAAATCTTCAAATCTTGAAACGCTCGGACAGACCCGAGCGAATTTGAAAAGACAAAAACACTCAAGTCAGAACTAAAAGATCTTATGTGAGTCAAATTAACATAAATAAATATGAGTGCGGTAACTCAAGAGATGCTCGGGATTTACATCTCCTAAGGATCCGTTAAACTATTTACTATGTAGTATATTGCTCTATTATAATAATGTCTAATTGTAAAATAAACTTACTTTTAAATAGCGTTAAGGCTTTACATTTTCCACCTTAACACAGTTATATATTACCATAGTCTATACAGTACCGTAATCTCCCCCGTATTGGGCGTCGTCAGAGGACACTCCATAGGTATGGTACAAAACCAAAATCGTATAAGGCACGCTAGGGTAGGTGACACGGCACAAATAGGCAATGCCAGGGTAGATATACCAATTACGCATCCGGGCTGATGGTAACGCATAGCCGCAGCTACCGCCCACCTCGAACAAACACCCCCAAAATCAAAGAAATCAATAGTGGCCACCGAATCAATCCAAAGTCAGAGTATAGTATCGAAGAAGTGCGTTCGATCAGAGTAATGACCTCATTGGCCCGAGAATCACTCCTGTTTTAGCCACCTTATGCCAACTCACGGGAGTTGGGTCAACGTATTTACCTTACAGAAAACGCCGCCACCAACCTACTTCATTCTGGAATCTCCACCGCGTACACGGTTGTTAAAGTGGTTTTCGGAGTTGTCAGAGAGTATGACAACTTCTGATCCCGGTCTCTTTAACAACCAAACGTTATTATAAAACCGTGGTCATTTAAAATAATTTAAACTTTAAAACCAAAATAAAATATCCATTTTAAACCCATATAAATACGATATCATTTATATTTTTAAAACCCCAAATCAATACAATATCATTTAGACCCAAAAATCATATAATGTCATTTTATTTTCCAATATATATTCTTTTCCAAAATCAGGGTTTTCAAAGTACAATATTTAGAAATCAAAACTCCTGAATATAATATTTTCAAATCATACTACCTTGAAAATCATAACTTCGAAATAAATTTCCATCTCTTAAATGGTTAAATATTAAATTTCTTTTTAAAACACAATAGCTTCTTTAGATTTCCCAAATAAATTTTCAAATATCGATTTAAACTTCCAAATACCATTTCAATTCTTATGTTTCAAAGCTTTAAATATCTCACCATTTCAAAACAAACTCATTTGACAATCCCATATATATTAAATTCAATTTCTTATTATTTAGACTTGAAATATTTACTTAATGAATTCAATATAATTTAAGAAAAACCTTTAACTTCACATAACTTGAAAATAATTCAATTCATTGTATATTCATTTAAATCAACCTGATATTCATTTAGGCACTCTACACAAAATCAAGTTATAAAATCCTATCCTTTAAAAATTTTAACTTTTTACTTAATTCCAATTCAACTTAATATTCATCTTCCAATCTTATTCTCATATAAGTCAATGGAACTCCAGAAATTAAATTTTTAAATAAATGTTAAATCGTATTTGATCTTAAAATCAACTTAATTTTAAACTTCCAATCAAATTTATACAAAGCTTAAAAACCGAAAATTAATATATATATATAATAACCTTTATCAATAACCAAATCAATATCCCATAAACCATATATATATAACTTTACAAAATCATAGAAAAACATTTCAAAATATTTATATATATATATACACCGCGGTGCCTTTATAAAATTTTCTACCCTATGGTCAAGTGATACAGATGTTTATCATTTAAATCCGCAATTTAAAATAAAAATGCGGTTGTATATCATTTCAAACCGCAATCCCGAATGAAATGAATATGCATGATAACTTGCAGATTTTGTAAGATAGTACACATCATCCATTCACCCAATATCAATCATCAACCAATTTAATTCAATCATCATCAATGTAAAAAACATCAAAATATATAGCATATAAATTATATAGGTAATAAATAACATGTATTAACTAACAGTTTATATTCAATAATAAATTTAACTACTGTTAAACTAGTAGTTTATATGCAAAAATAAATGTAAATTTAACTGGCAGTTAATATGAAATAAAATAAATATAATCATGACAGGCAGTTAATATGCAAATAAATAAATTCTAGCTGTCAAATTATATGCAATAAATAAAATTAATTAACAGTTAAATTAAATAAATGTGATTTAACAGAGATAATGAATAAAACATGCCAAACGGTCATAAATAATTTTCTACCCATATCTAAAATCAATTTAACAAACATAAGAAACTTTAGAAGTTGTGAGTGGGTTAAAACACTCACCTTTTGAATTTAAATCGAATTTAAATCCGATTTAAACCTAAAATTTCGACAGTCTCCAAATCTCCAAGCCAGTGTCAAAAGATCTAGAATCTCAATACGATCCTAACAAAAGAAATTCCGCGTCAAACGGATAACGTATGTGGAAGTTATTGCATTAAAACGCTTTGAAATCGAAATAAAGAAAATAAAATAACCAACAAAATCTTGCCACGTCAGCTCCTTTTTCCCCCCTTCTCACACGCACCCTCTACCGGACAACGCATCACGCACGTAAAACGCCTCCTACAGCCGAGACTTTGACCAACTGCCACCATCACCAGAGACCGCCTTTGACCATGCCGCTACCACCAGTGCACTCCGCACCTCCGGCCGCTCCTAAGGCCAACTTCCGGTGCCCCCTAACGCCGCCGCCGCCACTAGGGCTTCGAACCCTATTTCGCTAATCCCAGCCGCCACGCTTCGATCCAGGCCGAGCGACCATCACCATCCAACTCCACGCGCCTCCCTCTCTAAATCCCATGTTTCGATTTCGCAAATTGACGAAGAAATCAAAAAGCCCCCAATCGACATAGGGTTTCGAAATTTCCAGGCTTTGACCGAGATCTTCGGTTGACTCGAACATCGATTGCAAAAACAAAGGCCACACGTAGATTCGTATCGATGAAAACTACAACATATATTTTTTTGGAATTTTTCAGAGATGTTTGAATTTTCATTTGATTTTTGTATAGAATTGGATCTGAAATTTGCATCCATTGAGGAAGAGAAAGAGTTGAGGAAAAAGAACGTACAACAAATGAAAATAGATGGAGGCCAGGGTTTACAACTAAGCTTATATATAGGTAGGTCAGAGTTTGAATAGATGGATTGGATAAACAAACGTGTTAACGCTAACGTGGCCCAAAAAGCCCGTTCTAACCCCGGAACGAAATTGGGTAAACCCACATATCAAAATAGGTATTTTAAAATATTCTGAACGCGATGAAAAAAGTTTCACGTCCAAATTCGATCGTATGAAGAAGTTATGCTCAATTCAATATTTCCAAATTGATTTCAAATTGATTTCAATTAAATTGATTTCAAGGCATTTCGCGCTTGTACGATCAAACGACAAGTCCGATTGCTACGAAACTTAAAACCTTACAATAATTCACTGATACGGATCCGATGAAATTGGTTTTGTCGGAATCCGAGTCCGTGACCAAAATGGCTATTTTTATATTAATTAAATAAATTCAAAAAAAAATATAAAATTAAATTTTATATTTAGATTCTAAAAATGACGCATTTTATTACCTTTAAAAATTCTTAATCATTTACAAAAATTCCAACAAGTTTAGATGTCAAATCAAAGAAGGTAAATTTATAAATTTCAATATAAATCCTTAATTACATTAAATCCGCAAATTATAAATAATATCCTAAAATTTCGTTTAGTTAAATAAATTAATTAGTATTCCATTCATTCCTGTCAAACAGATGGATTAATTATTTAATTCCAAATTATCACACAACTTTCTCATATTGTCTTTTCTTCAAATAACGAATTATTTAACTATATTCCATCTCATTTGATTGCAATTAAATTCAATTATTGAACTTTAAGTTTCAATATAAATAAATTCTGATTCCCGTTCTTTAAATTCACTATTTATCATATTACCATCCTGGGTACCATTTATTTTAATATATATATCCAGATACTTTAACATTTTCCAAGTTGTTTATCTCAGTTGCATAAAATTAAATTTATATTTATTGCAATAGGTTCTGGTTTATTTGAACGAACTAAGTATACAACTTATAACAATCGTTGTAAAACCCTCAATCCCACATTTATAAGTTTGTTATTTCCACTCACATATTATAGATATTTACAGGTATAGGCTTTTTATTCAATCATTATTTATTATATATTAATTTGATAAATTCACTATTTAAGTCCGTTTTAATTTTTTATTACATATCCATTTACCTTTCCCATCAAAGTTGAATCCATTCAATTAATATAACAATCACTTTCCCCGTTCATACCTTATTATCAACCCATAATTATTGCAATTTATTATTTTATATTGATTTTATACAATTACCATTAACTTTACATTCAATTACTATTTAATATATATTCATTCATCAATCAATTCGATATTTACTTTTCTTTCCTTCTATTTGATAAATAACTTAGTATACATTTACACACATTCATTTCATTCCATTCATTTATGGGTATTGTATTGAAATTAAATTTATTAGCTAATACCAACATTATTACCATAAATTACAATTGGATTCCCAATTTTTATTCAATACCCTGAACAAATAACATATATATTAATCAAATCCTTACATTTGTTTTTCTCATGTTCCCTTAAAAATCAAATCATAACATTTAAATGATTTTATTGAATTGGAATCTCATTCAAGTCATAAATTATTAACTTGTACTAATATGATTCCTTAATTTATTCCAATTACCGTTTACAATCTTTTATTGCATTAAATCAAATTAATACTTTCAAAAATTTCTCATATAAATTTTATATCCAGGTAAGAATCCTTTCCCTGCTTAATTCATTTGGATTTTATTTAAATTTCTATAAATAGGTTTTAAGTCACCATTTACATAATTTATTTTAGCCTTCATTTTAACATTTATCCAAATGCGACAATTCCCACTATTACAAATTAATTGCAATATATAATCTAATTTGTAAATTTTAAATTATCCTTGATACATCAAATTTTCAACATTATATTTCATATAAATAAATAATATTTCTATTTCTTTCTAAATTTAAAATAAAATCCTATTAATTTAATTCATTTTAAACATCGAATTTACACGGTTCGTTACACTCTCCCCCACTCAAAACTTTCCGTCCCCGAAAAGGAAAAGAAGGGAAAAGAAGAATTAAATAACACTACATCTTATTCAAAATATTTAACTTATAACCAATAATTTACTAAATTTATTTCCTTAAATAAAATATACCCGTTTTATAATCATTACATCTTTTTACACTTAAATTACTAAAGTTTGGTAAACATTTCTAAATATTCTAAGTCCAAATTTTACGGAAAATTTTGGCAGAGTCTCCTTTGTACGGAGAGGCTCGGGAGAAAATATAATATCAAAATATAACAATATACACAAATATTTCCCAAAATAATATATATCCCTGCACGGGAAAATATATAAAATAACGCTATAAACCAAAATCCGACAACGTACCTATTTGTCGGGCAATTTACGCTAAATTTATGGAACCAAAAGCAGTAGCAATTGCTTCCATAACCTGCATTACACTTATAAAATCTAAAAGGGTTACAATTTATATAAAGTAAAATATTTAAGTGGTTTCAATCACTAACAACAAATCAATGCAACAACCATCAATTCGACAAATAGTTTACACACAAATTCAAAGCAACCATTCATCCAAACAAACAAATAGTTGTTCGGGTTCAAAACTTTTAAAATTATACGGAATGAAGAATAAACTACTAGCGCATCATATACTCAACAGCCTTAGATAAAACTAAATAGATTATTCTTTCATCCAATCCCAATTTTTAAGTATCTTACCCAAACAACCATAACCAAACAACGACCATTCAAACCAACAAATCAAATTAACTTATTATCAATTTATTTCATACTTTAGTTGTTTGATTGCCTTTTTATTTATACTGTGATTATTTAAAGATTTTCATTTATTACTTACAATTATTCACCTTATTTCTACCAAAATTTCCACTCATTCATATCATGAGTTTCTCTTTTATTATTTTACATTCATTTATTTCCACTTACTACTTACTATTTCAAATTTCTACTTGTATAATATTCTATTACAATCTCTTATTAACATTTCAACTTTTAATATTTGGTAAGTTATATATGTTATTTAAGGGTGTAATTTGAAAGTTACACAAGTTTCTTATTTCTTTTAATTAATTCATTGTTCAATAAATCTTTACCTTTTGCCTTATAAGTTACAATTTCAACTTCCTTTTTATTTCCTTTATAACTTAGTATTAAATCTCTTACCTAAATTAGAGGTTTCAATTATTAATTACTTACTTTTCATTTCACTACACTAATTGAAACATATTAATTAATGGAAATTTAAGAATTAAATACCGGGTTAAATTTCAACTTATTTTAAAGCAATAGATAAATATATTCTTACAACTTATATATCTATATTTATATTTTCAACAATTTAAAATTTATATTTTTCTATCAAAATGAATCTGTAGTAAAACTACTACAGTGGCCTTTCCCTTCGAAACTCGAAAATGAAAGCCGATGATGCGGCCGCCATCACCGAAATTATTTTCCAGCGACAAAGAGGAAAGTACAAAACTTATTTTCTCCAAAAATCTTCTTTAAAACAATTCTTTCGAATTATATTAAAATATTTATATCAGAAAATACTTATACACAATATTATTATATTCCAAAATTTATTCGAAAGAAATTTCAAAACCCCGGAACTTAAGCCCTAAATTTCCAGATTTCATTTATTTTACTTTCAACTTAGTTTCAACTATTATTTATATTTTCATTACCTAACACCCAATCTATAGCAACCAAATATATGTCATTATAAAATATTTTTATATTTAGAAAATATAATAGGCAAAGTTATTTCATTCACCTATATTAAAATCAAATATTATGTCGGTCTGTCCTATTAAGTGTTCAGAAATACCTATTGATGTCACAGCGTCCCATGCACCAACCGGAATTTATAAATACAAAACGGAACAGATTAACACGATATAAAAACCTTTTTATAACACTAACAAATACGCTCTCTCATATATATACTCTCATCGACTCCCATAGGGTATTAGTACCCTATTAATAAAGAGTCAGACCCCACAAAGCTAAGGTTTATCGCTAAACCAAAGCTCTGATACCAACTGTAACATCCCGCCTTTTCGCACGATTTAAACAGACACACTCGCCAATTCAAACCATACGTAAGGGCGAATTGTTATGGGATAAATAAGAAAAACAGAGAAGAAAAAAACTAAACAGAATCTCACAGCGGAAGGATAAAATATAATAATCAAAATATACAGTTCATGAAGCTGTTTTACAAAACCTTTGATTTTATTTATACAATGCATATCAGAGTGCACATACTATATAACAATGCAGCGGAACAGTATGAGTGAAGTGCAATAATATAAATAATAATAATGCGGATCTTCGTCTTCGTCCTCCAGAGCTAAATCTTCAAATCCTGAAACGCTCGGACTGACCCGAGCGAATTTGAAAAGACAAAAACACTCGAGTTAGAACTAAAAGATCTTATGTGAGTCAAATTAACATAAATAAATATGAGTGCGGTAACTCAAGAGATGCTCGGGATTTACATCTCCTAGGGATCCGTTAAACTATTCACTATGTAGTATATTGCGCTATTGTAATAGTGTCTAATTGTAAAATAAACTTACTTTTAAATAGCGTTAAGGCTTTACATTTTCCACCTTAACACAGTTATATATTCCCATAGTATATACAGTACCGTAATCTCCCCCGTACTGGACGTCGTCAGAGGGCACTCCATAGGTACGGTACAAAACCAAAATCGTATAAGGCGCGCTAGGGTAGGTGACACGGCACAACCAGGCAATGCCAGGGTAGATATACCAATTACGCATCCGAGCTGATGGTAACGCATAGCCGCAGCTACCGCCCACCTCGAACAAACACCCCCAAAATCAAAAAAATCAATAGTGGCCACCGAATCAATCCAAAGTCAAAGTATAGTATCGAAGAAGTGCGTTCGATCAGAGGAATGACCTCATTGGTCCGAGAATCGCTCCTGTTTTAGCCATCTTATGCCAACTAACAGGAGTTGGGTCCACGTATTTACCTTACAGGAAACGCCGCCACCAACCTACTTCATTCTGGAATCTCCATCGCGTACACGATTGTTAAAGTGGTTTTCGGAGTTGTCAGAGAGTATGACAACTTCCGATCCCGGTCTCTTTAACAACCAAACGTTATTATAACACCGCGGTCATTTAAAATAATTTAAACTTTAAAACCAAAATAAAATATCCATTTTAAACCCATATAAATACGATATCATTTATATTTTTTAAAACCCCAAATCAATACGATATCATTTAGACCCAAAAATCATATAATGTCATTTTATTTTCCAATATATATTCTTTTCCAAAATCATAGGGTTCTCAAAGTAAAATATTTAGAAATCAAAACTCCTGAATATAATATTTTCAAATCATACTACCTTGAAAATCATAACTTCGAAACAAATTTCCATCTCTTAAATGGTTAAATGTTAAATTTCTTTATAAAACACAATAGCTTATTTAGATTTCACAAATCAATTTTCAAATATCGATTTAAACTTCCAAATACCATTTCAATTCTTATGTTTCAAAGCTTTAAATATCTCACCATTTCAAAACAAACTCATTTGACAATCCCATATATATTGTAACGACACAGAATTTTTAGAAATTAAAATTTGAATATTTAATTTATTTTAAATATAAATGAGTGAATTTATAAGTCAAATAAATTTTTATTGGAATTATTGAATTTAATTGAATAATTAAATCGATAATTTAATACGTTAAATTATGGAAATAATTGAAAATAGAGATAAATATGATTGAAAATGATTTTTAAAATTTTATTTTATCATGTTGGAGTTAGAAAGATATTTTAGAACTTTTAAAATCGAATTAAAAGTTAATTTGTGAAAATTGAATATTTTAATATTTAATAATCGACTATAAAATAGCCAATTTTTGAACAGTCTCAGAATTGAATGAAACCAGTTCCATTGGATCCGTAATAGTTAGTTATTACCGTATTTCAAATTTCGTGTCAATCGGAGTTATCGTTTGATCGTGGCAGCTCGAAACGCATCGATTTATTTTTAATTTTAATTTGGCGAGCTAAAATAGCCATTTTTCAAAAAGTCTCGGATTTCGACGAAACCTGTTTCATCGGATCCGTAATGTGATATTATTGTAAGGTTTCAAATTTCAAGTCAATTGGATTTACGGTTTGTCCGATACGAATTAAAACGCCTAGAAATCGATTTAAATCGGTTTAATTCAAATTGAGCGTTTATAGCCATAACTCGCACATACTTCCATATTAGCTTTCAAAACCTATTCCATTGTGTCCGGAACGCGGGGTAAACCTTAGAAACGCTGGTTACGGCGCGTAAATCGGAGTTCGGAATTTCCGGATGAATAGTGTTCGAATTTTCTTTATAAATAGCACCCACCTCTTCATAATTTAGAAAAATAAAAATAAAAACCCTAATTATAAAACCCTAGCCGCCACTTTTAGGTTGAATGGCCAGAATTGTCTCTCACTTCTCCCTCAATCTCTCTCAATCTACAAAGATTTAGCCAAGGTGTTCAACACGAAAGTCGTAGAGCTCGACGAGAGCTTCGATTCCATACGGTGATGATCGGAAATGGTGCAACGTAGGAGGAGCTATGTGGGGCCGAACCTGCAGATTTTCGCACGCAATTCCATGCAAATGGGGGGGGGCCGAACTCAAGGGGGAGGCAGGCGTGGGTAGAGGGGGTGTTGAGCTTCGCAATGGTGGTTGTGTGATGGAGTTTAGTCGAGAGATGGTGTTGCAAATTGTAACCCTAATCCTAAGAGTTGGGTTCGGCCATAACGTGCTCGGCCTGTAGAAGATGAAGAAGGAGGGGAGTTGCGTTCAAGGGTCTTGATGTGCTGGATTGAGATCTGACGGCCCAGAATGATTAAGGTTAAAAATATAAAAAGAATGTTGTAATTATATTAAATAAAATTCGTGTAACTTCAAAAATCAATATCTTTTTCATACGAGGTCGAAAAAATGCAAACCCAGTTGCGTTGGAATCGTATGGACGAGCACTACGCGATGGAGTTGGTTTGGAGTCGTTTGAATTTAGTGAGAATTTTGGGTAAAATTAAACGCGCGTTTAATTTTATTCGAAATAAATCGCTAAAACGGAAATAAAATCAAGGTGAGAACTTCTCACTCAATCGAATCAGTTTCGATTTTATTTTAAATAGTTAGATTTAAAATATTTGAATGCATGTTTGAATGTTGATTGATATCTATTGATT
Source organism: Allium cepa (assembly GCA_030765085.1). NCBI lineage: Eukaryota > Viridiplantae > Streptophyta > Magnoliopsida > Asparagales > Amaryllidaceae > Allium > Allium cepa. The sequence continues at coordinate 771,374,045 of CM060939.1, read as the reverse complement.
GTTAAAATAGACATTATACGCCGTTAGTAAGCGGATGTTATTTATTAAAAACATATACCGCGAATATTTCATAAACAGTGAAATTGGTATTATATATAATATCAATATATATATATTGGCATATGTATATATTGCAGTTGTTGATTCCCCGCATTTTTTAGCGGATGAGACCCTATTACGCCGTTATTAAGCGGATAATATTTAATAAGAACATATACCGCGATAATTTCGTACTGGAGCGAAATTGGTATTGTGCTAATGTTTTTTGGATGCAGGAAAACAGGTTGGAGGGATCCAACTGGATTCCTCAACAGTATTTATTTGATTATGGATATTTTGATATTCGTTGATTATCATATACGATATGTAATATCGTTGTTGTCGTGATTGACTATTTGATGTGTAGCATCATTGGACCAAATTTGGAATTTTAAAATGATTTATAAAGTGATTTTTTGAAAATATACTTTATGTTTGGAATTGATCCATATTAAATAAATAAACGTTATAATTTTTAAAGTTATAAAAATTATGATTTTTGAGAAATATAGTTAAAAACTGATTTTTGAGAATATGATGCTATTGAGTTTATAAAATAGTTAAATCGAGATATTTTAGAATTTATTGTGAAAAGTTTAAATATAGAATTCATGAAATTTAATTGTTTTATGAATCAAAATGGTGAAATAATAAAGGAGATTAAAGACGTTTTAAAGAATAATATAAATTGATTTATATTAAGAGATTTATAAATGGATATTTATAAATTGAAATATGGACATTATAAAACGAGTTTTATAAGTGTTTGAATGAAGTGAAAATGAATTTCATAATTGAATGGAATTTATAGAATTTTAAACAGTGAAGTTATAAATGGAATTTTATAAACAGTAGGTTTACAAAATTTATAAAATTATTGAAAGAACGAATTTTGGATAAATAAACAATCTTATAAGTTATAAGATTTATAATTTGGGAAGTTAAAAAGAACGATTTTGTAAAATAATCGTTTTATAAGCATTTGACTTATAATATGAACTTTTAGTTTATAATTGAGTTATAAACTGGAATAGGTTAATAAAAGAATTTATAAAAAAGGAAGTTTTTATAAACAAATAGAAATGGAATTTATAAACGTTGTTTTATAAATTCGCAAATGACTTATTTTGATAAGTAAATTTGTTGAAACCTATAAATGGAGTTATATTCACATTTTTGAATAGTGAATAATCCTTTGAATTAAAATGAATAAAAGGATGAAATTGTTAATGAAGTATATTCACGTTTTTGAATAGTGAATAAGATGTTAAAGAAATTGTTTTGAATGTGATATTTCAAATAGAATTAAAACGATCTAACGATGTTTTAAAATGTGTTGAGATTCGAAACCATAGATTTCAACATTTATTGTTGAAATAGACGTTTTCGAGAAATAAAAGGAGATGATGGACTATAACACTGTTGTTATAGTAAATGATTTCCGAAAGGAAATGTTTTGTATAGTATTGGGATTTATATATCTATCTTAAAAATTCGAATCCCTATACTAATGATTTTGGGTTGTCGTAACGATGTTTTACATAACATTCGTTTTGGCCCAAATAAATATGTTGAAGAGAATGATTTCCTTAATAAAATGAAATATATACTAAATTTTGATTTAAGTATATTGAGTATTTTCCAAGAGTGAAAATAAATAAGATTTGTGAATTACTTATGAATAAATAAGTATGGAAATGTTTTTCCAATGTGAAATGAAACGTTTTGAGAATTTATCTTTTTGAAGATAAATTGAAATGAATTATTGAAATCATATGCATGGATATTTTGAAATATAAATTCACTATTGAATTTATAAAGGAAAGGAGAATTTGTTTAAAAGTAAATATTGATTTATTTTTGAAGTGTGAAATTATATATCTTGTAAAGATATTTTGTGAAATAAATAATTTGGAAAATTATTTGGAATCTGGTGATGTTGTGCATATCCAGTGATAGTTCAATAACCGACTATCAATATTTCCCTTTGAATGGGTAATTGATGTGATTTGTTTGAATGTGAATGCTACACTTATTTTTGAATAAGCGCTCACTATTCGGGTTAACCGGGAAAGGACCATGGGGTCGTATAACCCATTCCGAATATGTGATACGTCGTTATAATTGCATTGAAGATCGGTGTTGAAGACCCGGTATTTGCGAGAGCGATAGGATGACCTGTCGATTGTCTCTGCACTGAGTTGCAACGGTATAGAGACTCCCTAAGTGATGGGAAATTCGATCAGGATTGTGAATATCCGGATTGCAAGGACTTCTTTGTAAGTGCCTTCGGTTTTGTTCGATCCCGGAACAGACTTGTATGGATTGTGTGTCTGACATTACAAGTTGAGATATAAAGCCGATTTCATTCAAATATATTTCTGTTGGTGGCGGAGAATTTATTCTTTTAGCTTAACACCCTTCTCTGAGACGTACGAGCTCAGAGGTTATATAGTTGAAGTTATCAGCGATATATTCCCAATTTGGTAATGTGACATGCTGAGTGTTGCTGAAATGATCATTGTGTTGATTATTGTGATAGGATCGTTTATTTGATCGTCTATCTTGGTGATCATTGTGTTGATCATTTGTTGACCCAAAGCATGGCTTTTGTATAAAGTATGTTTTTGTGGACGTGACTTCGTCGAACCTCACACCCCGGAAATGGTCAAAACAGGAAAGATGCGGCAAGGTTATGAGGGGTAGCACCCTTTAGGGTATGTACATTTCCTTCTGGATAGAGGTGGTATCATGGTATGGAGCCCAGATATTTAACCTATGTGGTTACTACGAATTTATTACTTTGTGGTTGTTGGTTTTCGGGATCCCATGAGAAAGGTCGTTTACGATCGGGGAATGGCGTGCTCGTGTCAGTAGTTACCCAGTTAGGGGTAACCCGGCCTTGTGTTGGCAGAGTTTCGGTTTGGTTCTCGGGGATGTCTTTCCAGAGGCATTCTCATGTGGCAATGGAAAGTTCCTTGGCCTGACCATTTGTTGGAAATCCAAAGAAACAATACGAAACTTGTACGGTTTTAGTTGTAGAACCTGCTTCCTCAGGAAGTAGCTATAGTAGGCATAATATAATGGTACCTATGCTGGCTAAGATTTATATTCTACTTTCGAAATGAATTTTCCACTACACTATGCACTAGTAATAATATCAAATGTTATTTTAAATGCGTATCAAGCATCTTTGGCTATCATAAGGAGAAATCTCCTCCGATTCTGCGTTTGCATGTGTGTGTGTGCGGGAGGCCTTATGGTAGTCTCATTTTTAAAAGCATTGCGAATTGAATTTAAAAATATTCCTCTATTTTGATTTTAAAGATAAATAAACTGTTTTGAGTTCTCACACCAGTCACATGACTGACTTGGAGTTTATTGTTTTCCTTCCTAAACTCTGGGTGCCCACCAATTTCCACACGGGCAGTCAAGAGTTAGGTTTATCAGGATATTCTGGATATTCTGGAGTTGCTGGAGGCAAGCTGGATGGCATGGCGTATTACTAGTTATATAGTATTTCTTTTTCCGCTGCACTATTTGTTGTATGTTGTTGTACACTCTGATGATGATATGATGTAATGAAATGTGATGTAATGTAATAACTGATATAGTTCTTTGTTTAAAGATTATTCATTTATTATTATATGTTGTTCCGCTGCGAATTGTGAGATTCTGATGTTGTTCTTCTGTTTTCTGTTCCGTTCTATCTTTCTATCTCTTTTCTATTCTCTGTTTTGTTTTCTATTTTGTTCTATTCTCTTTTCTTTCTATTTTAAAATGATCTATTTTCTTTCTGTTCTATTTTCTATCTTCTTCTCTTCCTCTTTCTTCTTTTCCTAAATTTTCTTAAACCCCTAAGGGTTCGTATTTTCGTTCATCTTGAATTAATCAATGGAGATTAGTGTATATTCAAGGAGTACGGACTTACGGGTCTTTATCGATTTCTGTTCCGTTCTATTTTTCCTCTATTCTCTTTTTCTTCTATTTTAAAAATTTCTATCTTCTTTTCCCTATCTAAATTTTCTACATTTTTCTCTCTTTCTCTTTTCTTAAAATCTTTTTAAAAACCCTCAGTGTTCGGTTTTCCGTCGTTCGATTCCTCGGCAGTCGATAAAGTGAGTGTCGATGCCGAATTTTCGGAAGACGAAGAATCGTGTCCTGACATAAATTAAATTCAATTTCCTATTATTTAGACTTGAAATATTTACATAATGAATGCAATATAATTTAAGAAAAACCTTTAACTTCACATAACTGGAAAATCTTTCAATTCATTATATATTCATTTAAATCAACCTGATATTCATTTAGGTCACTCTACACAAAATCAAGTTATAAAATCATATCCTTTAAAAAATTTAACTTTTTATTTAATTCCAATTCAACTTAATATTCATCTTCCAACCTTATTCTCATATAAGTCAATGAAACTCCAGAAATTAAATTTTTAAATAAATGTTAAATCGTATTTGATCTTAAAATCAACTTAATTTTAAACTTCCAATCAAATTTATACAAAGCTTAAAAACAGGAAATTAATATATATATAATAACCTTTATCAATAACCAAATCAATATCCCATAAACCATATATATATATAACTTTACAAAATCATAGAAAAACATTTCAAAATATTTATATATATATATACCGCGGTGCCTGTATAAAATTTTCTACCCTATGGTCAAGTGATACAGATGTTTATCATTTAAATCCGCAATTTAAAATAAAAATGCAGTTGTATATCATTTCAAACCGCAATCCCGAATGAAATGAATATGCATGATAACTTGCAGATTTTGTAAGATAGTACACATCATCCATTCATCCAATATCAATCATCAACCAATTTAATTCAATCATCATCAATGTAAACAACATCAAAATATATAGCATATAAATTATATAGGTAATAAATAACATGTATTAACTAACAGTTTATATTCAATAATAAATTTAACTACTGTTAAACTAGCAGTTTATATGAAAAAATAAATATCAATTTAACTGGCAGTTAATATGAAATAAAATAAATATAATCATGACAGGCAGTTAATATGCAAATAAATAAATTCTAACTGTCAAATTATATGCAATAAATAAAATTAATTAACAGTTAAATTAAATAAATGCGATTTAACAGAGATAATGAATAAAACATGCCAAACAGTCATAAATAATTTTCTACCCATATCTAAAATCAATTTAACAAACATAAGAAACTTTAGAAGTTGTGAGTGGGTTAAAACACTCACCTTTTGAATTTAAATCGAATTTAAATCCGATTTAAACCCAAAATTTCGACGGTCTCCAAATCTCCAAGCCAGTGTCAAAAGATCTAGAATCTCAATACGATCCTAACAAAAGAAATTTCGCGTCAAACGGATAATGTATGTGGAAGTTATTGCATTAAAACGCTTTGAAATCGAAATAAAGAAAATAAAATAACCAACAAAATCTTGCCACGTCAGCTCCTTTTTCCCCCCTTCTCACGCGCACCCTCTACCAGACAATGCATCATGCACGCAAAACGCCTCCTACAGCCGAGACTTTGACCAATTGCCACCATCACCAGAGACCGCCTTTGACCATGCCGCTACCACCAGCGCACTCCGCACCTCCGGCCGCTCCTAAGGCCAACTTCCGGTGCCCCCTAACGCCGCCGCCGCCACTAGGGTTTCGAACCCTATTTCGCTAATCCCAGCCGCCAAGCTTCGATCTAGGCCTAGCGACCATCACCATCCAACTCCATGCGCCTCCCTCTCCAAATCCCATGTTTCGATTTCGCAAATTGATGAAGAAATCAAAAAGCCCCAAATCGACATAGGGTTTTGAAATTTCCAGGCTTTGACCGAGATCTTCGGTTGACTCGAACATCGATTGCAAAAATAGAGGCCACCCATAGATTCGTATCGATGAAAACTACAACATATATTTTTTTGGAATTTTTCTAAGATGCTTGAATTTTCATTTGATTTTTGTATAGAATTGGATCTGAAATTTGCATCCATTGAGGAAGAGAAAGAGTTGAGGAAAAAGAACGTACATCTAATGAAAATAGATGGAGGCCAGGGTTCACAACTGAGCTTATATATAGGTAGGTCAGAATTTGAATAGATGGATTGGATAAACAAACGTGCTAATGCTAACATGGCCCAAAAAGCCCGTTCTGACCCCGGAACGAAATTGGGTAAACCCATATATCAAAATATGTATTTTAAAATATTCTGAACGCGATGGAAAAAGTTTCACGTCCAAATTCGATCGTGTGAAGAAGTTATGCTCAATTTAATATTTCCAAATTGATTTCAAATTGATTTCAATTAAATTGATTTCAAGGTGTTTCGCGTTCGTACGATCAAACGGCAAGTCCGATCACTACGAAACTTGAAACCTTACAATAATTCACTGATACGGATCCGTTGAAACTGGTTTCGTCGGAATCCGAGTCCGTGACCAAAATGGCTATTTTTATATTAATTAAATAAATTCAAAATAAATAAATTAAATTAAATTTTATATTTAGATTCTAAAATTGACCCATTTTATTACCTTTAAAAATTCTTAATCATTTACAAAAATTCCAACAAGTTTAGATGTCAAATCAAATAAGGTAAATTTATAAATTTCAATATAAATCCTTAATTTCATTAAATCCACAAATTATAAATAATATCCTAAAATTTCGTTTAGTTAAATAAATTAATTAGTATTCCATTCATTCCTGTCAAACAGATGGATTAATTATTGAATTCCAAATTATCACACAACTTTCTCATATTATCTTTTCTTCAAATAACGAATTATTTAACTATATTCCATCTCATTTAATTGCAATTAAATTCAATTATTGAACTTTAAGTTTCAATATAAATAAATTCTGATTCCTATTCTTTAAATTCACTATTTATCATATTACCATCCTAGGTACCATTTATTTTAATATATATATCCAGATACTTTAACATTTTCCAAGTTGTTTATCTCAATTGCATAACATTAAATTTATATTTATTGCAATAGGTTCTGGTTTATTTGAACGAACTAAGTATACAACTCATAACAATCGTTGTAAAACCCTCAATCCCACATTTATAAGTTTGTTATTTCCACTCACATATTATAGATATTTATAGGTATAGGCTTTTTATTGAATCATTATTTATTATATATTAATTTGATAAATTCGCTATTTAAGTCCGTTTTAAATTTTTTATTAAATATCCATTTACCTTTCCCATCAAAGTTGAATCCATTCAATTAATATAACAATCACTTTCCCCATTCACACCTTATTATCAACCCATAATTATTGCAATTCATTATCTTATATTGATTTTATACAATTACCATTAACTTTACATTCAATTACTATTTAATATATATTCATTCATCAATCAATTCGATATTTACTTTTCTTTCCTTCTATTTGATAAATAACCTAGTATACATTTACACACATTCATTTCATTCCATTCATTTATGGGTATTGCATTGAAATTAAATTTATTAGCTAATACCAACATTATTACCATAAATTACAATTGGATTCCCAATTTTTATTCAATACCTTGAACAAATAACATATACATTAATCAAATCCTTACATTTGTTTTTCTCATGTTCCCTTAAAAATCAAATCATAACATTTAAATGATTTTATTGAATTGGAATCTCATTCAAGTCATAAATTATTAACTTGTACTAATATGATTCCTTAATTTATTCCAATTACCGTTTACAATCTTTTATTGCATTAAATCAAATTAATACTTTCAAAAATTTCTCATATAAATTTTATATCCAGGTAAGAATCCTTTCCCTACTTAATTCATTTGGATTTTATTTAAATTTCTATAAATAGGTTTTAAGTCACCATTTACATAATTTATTTTAGCCTTCATTTTAACATTTATCCAAATGCGACAATTCCCACTATTACAAATTAATTGCAATATAAAATCTAATTTGTAAATTTTAAATTATCCTTGATACATCAAATTTTCAACATTCTCTTTCATATAAATAAATAATATTTCTATTTCTTTCTAAATTTAAAATAAAATCCTATTAATTTAATTCATTTTAAACATCGAATTTACACGGGTCGTTGCAATTACGATTCGAAATCACAAACTGCCATTATGCGACACACCTACTTTAACTCAATTTTTATATTCTTTTTAAACATTATTAAAACACTTTTAAATGTCTACAAAAAATTTCTAGATCATTTTAAACCATTTTAAAGAGGTTTAACAATCTCATATACACCATTCCATTCATTAAAGGAAATTGATTTCCTTTGTGACATTCGATGTGTATTAAACGTGAATTGTTTGCACATCCATACAAACATATTATTATATCCGAAGCTGGCTCACAATCATCACAAACAAGCATAGCCAAACATATATATCGTCGATTATATCATAATATAAATAGATTTTCTCACTTGAATTCGTTTGGTTTGAAGGTGTTTGTATAAATATATATACCATATAATTTTAATTACCTTTTGCCATAATTTTCTTCACTAATTTCCTAAGGTAGGGAGCCATTAAAGTGAAGAGGAGAAGTGAAGAAAGCTTAGCAATTTATAAGCAAATGAAGTGAATATGGATGGTGGTATTTATAGGCAAACAAGTGAACTGATATTTATGTGCACACACATCACCATTTCTTCACCACCACACCCACCCCTTCCATATCCATTTCGATCGAGTACTCCCCCCTTCATGTGTACCCATGTGCTTGTACTTTGGTCGAAAGAGGCTGAATTTGGTTTTCTTATGGATGAAGTTTTAGGAAAATATCTTAGATATTTTGTAATATATATATATATAAGTGTATATGTATATTTGTATGCACATATGTGTTCATGTGACATATATGTGCATGTATATATATATGTGTGTGTGTGTGTGTGTGTGCATGCATATGTGCATATGTATATCTCTAATGATTCATACGCTGCACAACTTTTCTATGTTTAATCATTACAGATTCCAATTTTGATTTTCGGTTATATTTTCGCTTCTTATTCAATTTATATAAAAAAAGTTTGATAACAATATTTCTACCATTATATAATTATTGAAGGGATTATTCAATAATTAAGATAATTGTTACATCATTTATGCTTGTCAGGATATGTTTTATGTAATGATTCATTGACAGTACGATGCTTGATTAGTTGGAAACGCTGATCAAATGATGAAATAATTATAGGATTACTTTAGGGATCAGTAGCCATCGATCGATAGGAGGCATAATTCCTTGCGATCGACATGGGACGACAAGGAAGGCCTCTTAAATCTACTTTCCAAGTTTCAAGTCAGTTCGAGTTCGTATGCCAAAGACATAGATGGATAGGTGCCGAATTTGGGGGCTATGGATCAATGAAGGGATGCTTAATGGCATGCTTCGAGCCAAAGGATGGATCATTTCAGGTTTTATGGGTGCTTGCGTTTGGCCGCTTGTGCAAGTGTAAGGATGACATGAAGAGATGGATGGAAACTTCTAAGTAGTGGACTAGTAGTACCCAAGGAACAGTGCAGATCCATTGGATTATTTAGTTCATGCAAGAGGTTGGACTAATGGAGAAAATAAGGGAAGATTTGGCTAAGTTAATATTAGTAGCCATGGATCGGTACCAATCCATAGGTATCGATCATTGGAGGTGATGGATCAGTGTGGGGAGTTTGACATAGAGGCGCATGACTTAATAAAGTGAAGTATGGGATCAGTGATGATGGATCGATGGCCATTGATCTTTGATGGGAGAATTTGAGTTACTTTAAGTTCTTCCATGCATATTTCGAGAAGTGATGATATTTGCTTCAAGTATTGGGTGTCTATTGACCCTGAACTCGTGCCAAACCAAACGCTTAGCCAAATATGGTTAATGAAGAGGTCGATACCGAAACATAGGATTCTGTGGCATTTTCAACGACGATGATCGGTGATTCGATGATGATGATGATTTCATGATGGAAAGAGATGGCTTTGATGATAGATAGTTGTACTTCAGATGTAAAGTTCAGGACTATGAATCAAACCGAGGGAACTTTTAGATGATGGCTACAGGAGGTATGACGGTGTCCTACGATTTATGATGATTATAGAGGATCTTCCCTACCACTGTGACTTCATGATGAAAGTTGTAAGATCAGTACTAACATGAGCTTTGCTATAGATAACATGTGTAAAGGGAGCGTTGGTATTTAAGGGTTCAGAAATAAAGCAAGGGAAATATGAGGTACCTATTCGGACCATGATGGGTCCTAATCTCCATAACGGGCTATTTGATCTACATGATGGGCGACTTTTATTCTGGATCAGCCATGAAGGGAGATCTAATTCCTGGCTTACCGAGTGGCATGTATTAGAGTACAAAGGAATCTGGACGTTGAGTAGTCTTTGATCATGATGGGTCGTTCGAGTTAACAAGTATCCAACGCATTGAGTGAATGAATGTGAGGATTAATGATGAATGCTATATTTATTTTATTTTTAATCACCTTAGCGATGTCATATCATGTCGATATTATTGATGTACAATTTGACACCCCTTAGAATTTTGATGTATATTACACTTCTGTTAACTATGATGTAGAGTAGTGTATATCTTGTGTATATGCTACCTTTGTGGATGCAAGGATATATCAGGTATGATTCTTCGTACCATTTGTCCTATTATAGTGATTTTTAGTATTTAAAAGTTTACTACCGCTTACACTTGACCGTCGTTTGACTCAAAGTTTTATGCTTTGCTTCATATTACTCTGGGTACTTTTAAATGAGTAGATTATGGATACCAGGTTTGGTGAGCACATATAGCTGGACATAGGCGAGAAGAAGCCTGTGCTCTTATATTACTACATTTACTTATTTACTAGTCCACTCCACAGCACTATCGAGCTTGATAGTGCCCTTTTTACCTAGAGATATTTATTTATGAGTTATTATTTGATGTATAACTCTATTTTTTTTGTTGTTGCATGGATCTGTGCGCTCTAATTCTATGATTCATTCAATTTTTTTTTACTGTCTTTCCTATTTTGTATCTAAAATATTTTCTGTCATATTTAATATGCATTGTGAGATATACGATAGGTTTTGTGATGCTTTACTTATAAATCTTGACAGTCACCCTGCATCGATCGAGCACTGCTATAGCGCACTAAACAAGTATATTGGGTGTTGGTAGTGTAGGGAGGTCGCCATAGTATACATATGTATAGTCTAAAATATATATATATATGTGTGTGTGTGTGTGTGTGTAGTTTTATATATAATATTAGATAATCTTTATAAAATACGAATGTGTGTGTGTTTATGTATATATGTGTGTGTATTCAAAATTATAATATAAAGTAATTGTGAATTTTGTTACAAATGAGTTGAATATAAAATCAAATTTGAATTCTGAATTCCAAATTTTAGATCTGGATCTATATAATAAAATATCTAGATATTTCAAAATCATATTAGTATATTAATGTTAAATTTATATATATATTTCAAAATAATAATAATTATTATTAACTTAAATACATATTATATATTGATATTTTTGAAAATATGTGTGTGTGTGTGTATAAGCTTTAGTATGAATAAATAATTAACAAAATGCGTGGACATATATTAACATATATACACGGCATAAAAAGAAAAAAAATGAAAAACTATTTAATGCATGCATTTCTGTAATTTTATTAAATACATACATACATACATACATACATATATATTAAAGTGTGTGTACATATATTTTACAATATATAAAATTAAGTATAATAACTGAAATATATATGCGATATCTATATATGGATTTAAATATAAATATGCATAATTTATTTTTTTAATTATTTTTGAATAACATAATGTATATATGTATTAATAAAATAAATATACATATATTTTATAAAATTATGTACGTGTTTTAAAATAAATCTTTGTGAAAATACATCAATACAAAAAAAATTAAAAAAATTACTAGCTATGAACCATATGTTATTATATGTGTATAAAAACTTTTTTAAATATAAACACACATTATCATCAAATATATATAATACATCCCTATGCAGATTCATGATATCAGTTTCTAAAGAAGATAGCATATGACATGGATAAGCATATTAGACATTATAAATAATTTATATTACCTTGCACCAAAGCCTAATTTTTCGCACCTTGTAATAAAGAACCAAACTCCTAGAATTGAACCTCGTACCCAAAAGTTTTTTTGCTTCCGGACAGAGCTACCACCGACGATCGAATCGACTTTAATTTAATGTTAAAAATGCTTTAAAAGGAAAAATGGTAAGTTAGAATTTTAGGCTAGAAAAAGAGATGAAGTGGAGGCTAAAAATCTCTAAGGAAATTGAGCGTTTAGAAATGTTTAAATAGAGGAGATACCAAGGAAAAAAATATGGATCTAGGTTCTTATTTCTCTTTTACCTTTTCTCCTCCTTTTTAATCGAATCCATCCCCTCCATAGCCATCATTATGGTTAGCTTTACCTGGTACATTCTAGTTGAAAATTCAAATCCACTTATGGGTCTCTAAATCATTTCAAGTTAGAACGATATTCATTGCATTTAAATCCAATTTTAACATGTACCGATATTGTATATCGATAAGTGTGTTTATAATTATTCTAAATACACTGTGTAATATTATTCAACACATAAAATATATTTTGTATTTAATATTTCAAAAATATTAATTGAATCGGTAAATTTATAACAATTACAAATCAATTAAATTGGGTAGTAAAAGGAGTATTCAATGTTTCGGTTATGTGATTCTTAGATGTGAATATGTTCAACGATTAATATCAAACAATTCAAATATTAACATTCACAAGTCACTCAGTAAGTTGCGTGATAGTATGGCCAAATTTATCGCTTACTTAATTTTGGTAAAATCCAATTTTACTTCTTTAAGTGTTTCCCATAAGTGTTAATTACTTACACTTATTCTCTTTGTCAAAACTATATTACTTTGGACTTATGGAATTTGGCAATGGTCAAAATTTCAATATCATCCATATTCAACTCTATAGTCCAAACACAGAGTACTTGGTTCAATTATAACAATTATTATTAACCGAACTACACTGGCTAGAAACTTTGACTATGAGTAGACTTAAGTAGACCGCAATAATAACCTCATATAACTAAGGAGACGAATCCTCTCTTGAATAGTGTTTCACTTAGAATACTTCCACTCGACCCAATCATAGTCGTTCAATAGATATTGTGCCATAATTTAACTTTAATCAAAGTAGAGTTTCCAGATTGAAGGCCAACCATATTCTCAAGTCGAGAGAAATGTGTAATTTTGTCCGATGATATTTTCTATTTGACCTTAATTATATTAACCAATAGAAAACTATCAAGTGAGTTATTCTATAACTATCCAATAACTATCAGTACGTAATCCCTTAATGCCTCCAATAGCCTTTGGTAATACACTACTTAATGTTTGGAAAGTGTTATGTAATTTGGTCTCGGTACACCTCGACTAGGAATATTTGAAACATTATGTTTATTTTATTTTTACAAATCACTCATTATTGCAACATATTCTGACTACTATAACAAAACATACCATTTATGGATTTTCTATTAAACATACTATGAATTAAATTAATTAATTATATATAACACACTATATCAAGTACATAATAGAAAAAACATACCTTTTATTTTAATTGAGAATAATTATTGAGTTAGATATATATAAAAATACATTATTGCCCTTAGGGAATGAAATTTCACAAGGATTTACGATAATGTGGCTAGCTTATTATGTAAGTTTATATGCAATATCAATCTACATAAAAAAGTAAATAATAAAATAAAGTAAAAACCAATCACACCAGGATTTTATACTGGTTCAGACCTTCCGTCCTATGTCCAATCCCGTAGCTCCCCTTTGGAATTTCCACTAACCAAAATACACTCATTTAGCCCAGAAGAATAGGCGATAAAATAGTTTGTCGACTTCGACAATATTGTGCTCAATCAACATGGATTTTGACCTGTACTACAAGGCTTCCTATAATTTCCTTGATTATTCAAGATGTGTGCACCATGATTATGGAAGTGTATATGATAATTCTTGAGTGAATAACAAAGTTTGAGAGTAAATAGTATTCAAAAGAGAAAGGAATTCAAGATATCAAGTCATCTTTCACTTCTGCAAGTTAGACTGTATTTAGGGAATTCAAAAAGTTTCTTAGAAAAGTTATAATTATTCAAAAAAGTCATTTCTCTTAGAAGAGAAGCACTGAATAATCACAACACATTGAAATGTCATTTTTAAAAAAGCCATACAGTTTATTCAGTCGACTAGGGATAACAGTAAGTCTACCGAATATGAACACAAAAATTTGTAGAAGGAAAGTCGAATTTTAGTAAATTGAAAATAAAAAATAAGAAGACTGGGTTTAGTCGATTGGAATCATTTTTAGTCGACTTCCCTTAGCCGATTGGAAATGATTTCAGCCGACCAAACCTTTATATATTTATTTTTGTACAAAGGCAGTCTTTTTTTCATACTTTGGCTGTATATATGTGTGCATATGAATCATCTAAGAATTTAATAAAAATAAATCTAAGGAAAATTACAAAATCTTCTCTTTGATTTGTAAATGATCATATAGCTTTTCTCCTTGCTTCTTCAATTCATCATCTACATATTCCTGCACAAAATAGTATGCTAGATATGTACATAGATATGTTATCATCATTAAAATATTCAAAAATGGTTCTAACATTCTCCTCCCTCTTGATAATGACAACTGTATATATGATATGAATTGATCTGAATGCCTATATAATATTCCCCACCTTAATATATATCCCTTATCATTATACTTCCTCCCCCTTTGTCATCACCAAAAAGAAATAAAAGTATTATTAGATGGGCAAAAACATCTATAAATAAACTAGAATTTTCACAAGAATTTATATATTTGCAAAAAAAAAGGCAATAACAACATTACCCAAAAATCTAATATGAACATTAAAAAAAAACATGCACGTTCAATACATGAAACAAACATGAGAAAACACAATAATTAAAAAAGTAGTTCATACATCTTACCCAAATACTACTTAAAGTTCACAATCATAAATTTCAAAATGCAAACCAAAGACAAAATAGTTCATATGAAAACAACATAAGTACACTGACAAACAAAAGAGAAATAAACTATAAGAAGAGAATTGTCTTTAACTTTGATCATGGTCGGAAGAGGCATGTGAATGGGATAGCGAAGGAGAGCATGGGAAAGAAATTTTTTTATTCCATATCTTCTTAAGAAAGCTCATCGTATTCTTCTCAAATCTCTTTTGGAATTTACTAATCTTTTGGTGTTGTTTAAAAATGATTTCTTGATTTTGAAGTATGGCGGTTTGATTTAAGAAGTTCTTTGATAGTTGTACGAGAGAAATATCATCGTTACTATCCATTGACGAAGAGACTTCCTCCTCAATTTCGGGATGTGAAGATGATCGGAAAGGAGGTTATGGCTGTGATGTAGATTGACCATTGGTGTCCTTTACCATTAAGCAAGATAAGCACTGAATGGCATATCCGGTTTCATTTTAGAAGGAAGTTTCATTAAATATATGGATTTTTTATCCATTACTTTAGGCAAAACGAAGTTAGACAAGGTATCAATATTTATTCCAAAATGTACAAAGATCTTTTTCAAAAATGGGCCAAAGATCATGGTGTGTGGTGAACAAGCATTAAAGCTCTTGATTTCGTCATGAATTGTTTTAGTTCAATTCAATTTTTTGTTTGAAGAAATCGCATACAACTCTTAGTACATTTTTATAACTTACTATCCTTGGTAAAAATCATGTAGATTATCATTTTGTTGATAATTCTTACTTATGGATGAAGAATAATGGAGATACTACTTGTTTGTTCAGTAAGAAAAAAATAGCTAGTCGAATAGTAAGTAAAGTCATCATGAACAATGTCATCTAAATCAAACCCGTCTGATGAACAACCAAAAAAATTTCAAATTCATTTGTAAAAAATATTACTTCAATACCCAAAACCTTAAACCAAAGAAGATTTTCATGATTCTCTGGTTTGTAGAGATTTCGACATAGATTAGCATACAACATTCTTACAAGAAACGGGTAGATTTTTACCTTATTTTCAACGCAATCAATTAATGATAGAAGCTCATGTTCTCTAGATAATGCATCAATCCCAAATTTGGAGAAATCCGACATTTTATAGAAGGTTTGTTGAAATACTCACTTAACATGGATTTTGTCAGAGCGTTTCAAGACGAATTTATTATTCTTCGTCCAAGGAAAATCCGGCATGTGAAGGAGTTGGAGAAGAATCAAAAGCCTTTCGTTTGTTAATGGGTACCTTCTTTCTTATTGGAACTAGTTTTTGATGACGAGCCATTAGTAAGTTTTCAGATTTTAGGAAAGCTAGGGTTTTGGATTTGAAAGAGTGAAAAGGCACGACCTTTTTACTTTTTTAAAAGCCAGAAACTAGAAATTCAGTTAACCGAAGAGGTGGTTTAGTCAACGTAAAACAAAGGAAATTTTAGGTAGAAACTTGAGTTCATTTTAGTCGACTGAATTTAAAAATTTAACCAACTAAATTACCTAGATACAATCGATTGGTAAGATCATCCAGTCGACTTAACTCATATTTTTTGCTTCGAGAAACTCAGATGTTATTGAGTCAATAAAGATGATATTTTAGTCGAAAGTTTTCAAAATTTTACATATTCAGTTAATTGGGCAACCAATTCAGTCGAATGAAATGAGTTGAAAATTTTCCAAAACCAAGCATTAATTTAGTCGACTAAAAAGAGTTTGGCTGTTAGTCCTTGAGATGATGGTTTTGATGACTACAACCTTAGAATAGGATTATAAAATATAAATACTAACATTATAGTTTAGAAATATATGTATATGCAGGATTTAACCATGCAGGTACCAAGAATGAAGACTATACGGTATAGAGATTCAAGATATCAAGATCGAAGACTCATGAGTATCAAGAATATTAAGATTATCAAGAATTCAAGATATCAATATTAAATATTCATGATATCAAGAATATCAAGATTATCAAGAGTTCAAGACTTCACGAATAAGTAATTTAATTAGGAATTATGTTCAAACTCCTAGAAAAGCACTGGCATCTTAAAATCCAATTTATGCGTGGAATGGAATCCACTTTAAGCTCGTTAAAGGGATGGAACCTATGAAAAATCTAGAGGGACATTGTTTTGTATCCACTAACTTTTATTCAAAATGATTTTACAAAATTATACCTTATTTTCAAAATGATTTCAAAACCTTCTTTTAAAAGAATTAAAATAATCTATCCTGGTTTTAAATTTTTTTAGCCACAAAATAATCTTTAGTTTCAAAATCAAATTATCCTTAGTTTTAAACTACCTTTTAATAATAATATGTTTAACTTTTAATATTTATACATAGATTTAAATATAAAATTATAGTAAAATTTTATGTATACCAAAATATTATTCTATATATTTATTTATGTATTTTAACTATTGTTAAGTATATTTTTAAAAGTTTAAAATAGTTTTAATATATGATAAAAGTCATTTTCGAAAGAAAAATAAAACACCGAAATTTCCTTTGGGATGTCGACATACCCAAATTACCCATGTCGACATAGTGTCAGTTGATTTCAAATATTTGAATTTCAAAAGAAGTGTCTATTCGTCATATCCCTTTACGAATGGACATGTCTCTTGTTCGTCTATAAATAGGGGCTGTTTTCAACGAATTTCTAATTATATTTTTTGGTTTTTAGTCCTCTTCTTCTTCCACATTTCTTTATACATATTCTTACCATTATTCAGCCGAAATCAACATTGAATCTAACTAGATCATTTATGGTTTGATTCTCTATCACTATCTCAACAAGATCCTGAGTGCTATTCAGAGTTTTAGGCTTCTTTGTAATCATTTCAGCGAGAAAAGGCGTGATTGTAGCCTTGGAAATCAATCAAGTGTAAAAGGTGTGATTGTAGCCCTAGAAATCAATTGGGTGAACTTGTTGCCCATGAAATCAAGTATCCCTACCCAGAGGATTGTGAATCTGGAGGGTGTACCTCGTAGCCTTGAAATCGAGGGTGTAATTGTAAAGATTGCTTTTGAAAAGAAATCTGTACTTGTGTGTGGGACGGGATGTAGGGTAATTCCGAACCAGTATAAAATCTGGTATGTTCTTTCTTTTATCGCTTTTACTTTATTTCTGCATCTGTGTTTGTTTCTGTGATCATATTTATGTCTGAATATTGCATACATTTGTGTTTAAATTAACAAAAACTCTAGAAGATTTAGTAATTTCTTAAAACACTATTCACCACCCTCTAGTGTTTATCCTAGCCTTAAGATCCGTAATCGACATTTTTATCATTTGGTATCAGAGCAAGGTTTTCAACGTTTTCTTAATCTGAATTTTGAAAAAATTTCAATATGGCTACTAACACTGGCACTGGTAACACTACCAACACTAGTTCTATCATTCCTATCACTAGTTCATTTATGGAAGGTCAGTCTACTGTTAGGCCACCACTTTTTATTGGCATTAACTATGCATATTGGGCATGTAGGATGAAAATATATTTACAATCTGTAGGATTAGACACTTGAAATATCACACGGACTGAATATTCTTAACCCACAACTGATTTTGCACAGTGGACCGCTAAGCAAAAGACTGTTGCACAAAATAATTCTAAAGCAATGAGTACTCTGTTTTGTTCACTTGATAGGAATGAATTTAATAGAGTGTCAGTTTGTAAGTCTGCATATGAAATCTGGAAAACTTTGCAAGTTACTCATGAAGGAACAAGCAAAGTTAAACAAACCAAAATATCCATGCTCACAAATCAGTTTCAGTTATTTAAAATTAATACTAGCAAGTCTATTTTAGATATGTATAGTAGATTTCAGGATATTGTGCATTCTCTAATATCCTTGGGAAAGGAATTTCGAAAGAAGATCGAGTCAGAAAAATCTTAAATTCTCTTACTCTAGAATGGGATCAAAAGACACTTGCGATCGAAGAGGTAAATGACATCAGTACCTTAAAGGTTGAAGAATTAATTGGAAACTCATGTCCTTTGAAGTCCAAAAGATTGGGAGTAGAGAAAGCAAAGCATCTCAAAAGAAATCAATGGCATTCAATGCATTGACCGATGGATCAGACTCAAACAACGATAATGATGAGGAGATAGCCTTTATGACCAAGAATTTTCGAAAATTCCTGAAATTCAGAAAGATGAACAATCTCAAGAGAAACAACTATAAGAACTCTGGAAATTAGAATGTAGTGCCAAACAATATCAAATGTTTCAACTGTGACGAACTAGGCCATATCAAAAAAGACTGTCTGTATCCAGATAGGCAAAATCTTCCTATAAACAATGATTCCGTAAAGAAATGAATATGTGCATTTACTGCTACTCTAGATGACTTAGAATCATCCTCAAGTGATGATGATCAGAAGACAAATAATTCAAATATGTGTTTCACAACAGTTCACGACTCCGACGAATTTTGAGAAACGGACTCAGAAAAAGGTACACATTTACAATACAATTGGTTGAAACTGCATGATTAGAATTGGTTGCTTGATTGATTGATTTTGAATTGGTATGTTGTTTCAATTTTAAAATTTTTATTTTTTACTATTATTTTATTTTTATTTTTATTTTTAATAGTATTATAATATTTTACAGAATATACTATAATTTCAAAATTATTCCAGATATATATATATATTAAAAATAATAAGTATATATATATTAGAAAACTTATGAAAAATAAATCATAGAAATTCAAAGACACATGTCGACATGGTTCCCACCATAATGTCGACATGGGTACAGAATTTGAAATTCAAAATTTGAATTCAAATGGTTGAATTTCCCTCTATCTTTTCACTTCATTCAATTATCTGAAAAGGCATCTTTTGACCAGAGAATATATCCTTTAAGAATCTATTTATTCACTATCTTTTATCACATCTTTTCACTCTCATTATCAAATTCAAACTCTCTCTTTAAAACTTCAAGCTCTCTACTCTCTACTTTAATGGCTTCTTCAAGTAACCCCTCCACCACGAGAATTTCCAGAAAGATAAAAAAGCAACTCTTCAATGATCCGGAGGGTATAAAAGCATACATCAATTATGCTAACTATGCAAAGTCCATACCGAAAAGTTTTTTATATTTCAAGATTTCTCTTCTTATGAAATTGATTCTCTTTTTGCACAATCAAATTCTTAGTCTTGTTGATGCTTCTCAAAATGATTTTGTTTGTTATCCAAATCTTGTTAAAATTTTCTATGCAAATTTAAACCGTGGATTTTATATTGGAAATGATGACGAAATTTGGAGCAGTGTCAAAGGCACTAGAATTGTTTTGAATTGTGATCTTTTGGTCACCATTCTCAATTGTAAGAGTACGGGAATGGATCTTTCTAGTTTTAAAATCAATGTAAATGATCGTGAGACATTTCATCATATTTTCGAAGGAAATGATAATTTTGAATTCAAAAATCAAAACTTTCGACCAAAAGCTAGAATTGTCAATCTTCTTTTACAGCATACTATGACCCCAAGATCGGGAAATTTTAACAATCCTACTTCAAAAGTTTTCAAAGCACTTTTTGTTATTTTTGGAAATTATGATATTAATTGGGCGCAAGTTATTTTGGATGAACTTCGTCCTAAAAATCTTAAAATGGGTGAGAATACTTCGTATCATGGAATCTATCTCACTCGAATTTTTAACTATTTTGGAGTGGATTTCAAAGAAGAAGAATTTGTTTCAAGAAAGGGTTTTAATCACTCAAACATTTCGCTTATGAAAATTCCATTTGTTTTTCAACCTTATAAGACTCTTGCCGAAATGGAAGAGAATTTGGCTCATGAGAAGATGGAAGAGGAAGAAGAGGAAGAAGAAGAAGGGGTTGAAATGGACATTGAAGAAGAAGAAGGTGAAATATCTTTGGAAAGCATTGATTACCCTCCTAATCCAACCAACAAAACCCTTCTCAAAAACCAAAAGACCATTGTTGAGAATCCAGGATACTTAAACGATCCGTTAGTAAGTTGGACAAAATTTCATCCAAGATGAACAAGTTTATTTCCAAAGTCAGCAAGAAGCTTGGATTATCTTCATCTTTGTCATCCTCTAACTAGTTCTGCATTTTCATATCTCGTTGTATTTGTTTTAGTTTATTTTGATTTGAATGTTCGTGTAGTTTTAATGTTAAATCATTGTATTGATCTATTATGCAATGAAATTGAATTTCCTTTCTATTGTCTAGCATATCTTATCTCCAGAATAAATGTTAGTGTATTATATAAATATACACACACACACACACAATTATTCACAAAATCAAAATAAGCCATCAAAATTCACTGCACCATGTCGACATCCCCCCTATGACCATGTCGACATGTACTGGTCAGAAATGACATTTCATTTTAAATTTGAAATTTGAATAACTACCTTATGTCTATTCATTTCGAAAAAATTTCTACACCTATAAATACCTATTTATTTTAGAATTCATCACTTAGTATTATTTCTTATTCACTTTGTCTCTCATTCTTCTCACAAACTCGAATATGGCCAATCCAATTCATAATTTATCCGAAAATCTTGAAGAGGCTCTTAATTCTTTCAAGAATATTCTTTTGTTCATTCTTGGAAACCATCGACACTTAGAGTTGAGTCAAATGCAGATGATCAAGGAGCAAGAAAGGCATTTCGATGCAATACGATGGATGATTTCCTTCCTGCACAAGGATGATAACGAAGCACATCCTCCAGTCCCTCTCGCTAGTGATAATGAAAATTGGGATGCCATTAAAGCAAACCCTATATTTGGAGAAGAAGGATAGGTGGAAGTTCCTCATAATGTTTGATTTGATTGGTTTGTTTGATTTGAATTGTTTGCTTTGATTTGATTTGATTTGGATTGATATTTGGTGTGAAAACTTGTATAAATATGCACTGATACTTATATGATCCTTAATTAATTATCATGTCTATCATTATAATTTTCTCTTAATTATCTCTTATATACTCCATTGTATAGTTTATAAATGCAGGCAATTTAGTCTAAGGATGAGGGGGAGTTATATAGTTTGGAGTTAGTTTTTGTTGATGACAAATGGGGAGAAATATAAAATAGGGTAGTTAGGAAAAGATTAAGGGGAGTTATTAGGATAGAAGTAATATTTTATAAACAAAGATTGTCATCATCAAAAAGGGGGAGATTGTTAGTCCTGGAGATGACGGTTTTGATGAAAACAACCTTAGAATAGGATTATAAAATATAAATACTAACATTATAGTTTAGAAATATATGTATATGTAGGATTTAACCATGGAGGTACCAAGAATGAAGACTTTACAGTATAGAGATTCAAGATATCAAGATTAAAGGCTCATGTTTATCAAGAATAAGATATCAAGATTGAAGACTCATGAGTATCAAGAATATCAAGATTATCAAGAATTCAAGATATCAAGATTGAAGACTCATGAGTATCAAGAATATCAAGATTATCAAGAGTTCAAGATTTCAAGAATAAGTAAGTTAATTAGGAATTTTGTTAAAACTCCTAGAAAAGCACAGACATCTTAAAATCCAATTTATTCAGGAAATGGAACCCACTTCGAGCCCGTTAAAGGGATGGAACCCTAAGTAGGATGGAACCTACTAAAAATCTAGTGGGACATTGTTTTGTATCCACTAACTTTTATTCAAAATGATTTTACAAAATTATATCTTGTTTTCAAAATGATTTCAAAACCTTCCTTTTAAAAGAATCAAAATCATCTATCCTGGTTTTAAATACTTTTAGCCTCAAAATAATGTTTAATTTCAAAATCAAATTATCCTTAGTTTTAAACTATCTTTTAATAATAATATATTTAATTTTTAATATTTATACTTAGATTTAAATATAAAATTATAGTAAAATTTTATATATACCAAAATATTATTCTCTATATTTATTTATGTATTTTAACTATAGTTAAGTATATTTATATAAGTTTAAAATAGTTTTAATAAAGATAAAAGTTATTTTCGAAAGAAAAACAAAACACCAAAATTTCCTTTGGGATGTCGACATACCCAAGTTACCCATGTTGACATAGTGTTAGTTGATTTCAAAAATTTGAATTTCAAAAGAAGTGTCTATTCGTCATATCCCTTCACGAATGGACATGGCTGTTGTTCTTCTATAAATAGGGGCTGTTTTCAACAAATTTCTAATTATATTTTCTGTTTTTCACTCCTCTTCTTCTTTTTCCGTATTTCTTTATACATATTTTTACCATTACTCAGCCGAAATCAACATTGAATCTAACAAGATCATTTCTGGTTTGATTCTCTATCACTATCTCAATAAGATCCTCAGTGCTATTCAGAGTTATAGGCTTCTTTGTAATCATTTCTGTGAGAAAAGGTGTGATTGTAGCCTTGGAAATCAATCAAGTGTAAAAGTTGTGATTATAGCCCTGGAAATCAATTAGGTGAACTTGTTGCCCATGAAATCAAGTATCTCTACCCAGAGGATTGTGAATCTGGAGGGTGTACCTCGTAGCCTTGAAATCGAGGGTGTAATTGTAAAGATTGATTTTGAAAGGAAATCCCTACTTGTGTGCGAGACTGGATGTAGTTTAACTCCAAACCAGTAGAAAATCCAGTGTGTTCTTTCCTTTATTGCTTTTACTTTATTTCTGCATCTGTGTTTGTTTCTATGATCATATCTATGTCTGAATATTGCATACATTTTTGTTTAAATTAACAAAAACTCTAGAAGATTTAGTAATTTCTTAAAACACTATTCACCCCCCCTCTAGTGTTTATCCTAGCCTTAAGATCCGTAATCCGCATTTTTATCATTGGCTAGTCAGTTGAATTTATTTGAAACTAGAATATAAGATGTTTCATTCGACTGATAAGAGGATTAGTCGACTGATTCCTTGTAAATTAAAAAAAAAGTTATATTTAATATATGTTTTTATATAAATATTTATAATCACATACAAATCTCTTTTAATTAGTATTATATATTTTTGTAGTCAACATACTCATATATATATATATATATATATATATATATATATATGTAAACAACACACTTCAATAGATAATATAGTAGCATAAGATAATCTTAATTATACAATGGTTCAATTTCTTCTTTGAATGGTTCTTATTCCAAAGAATTCTCTCACTTATGTTCATATATTTTCATGGAAGTTGATGGTTACCTTGAAGGACTTCTGATGGAACAAATAGTGTTCTTAGTTGGGACTTCCTACCAAAGCACATTGAAGTTCTTTCGATAAAACTTAGACGTTCACCCTATCGACGTTGCTCCCAATATACTTTCTTTTGCAATCTCATTGTTTCTCCTTGATAGTGAACTGTACCATCGATATGATCAACTTGATCGATAGTAATGTGGCCTTCGAAGTTAACTGATTGTCTAACATTCTTTCCGTTAGGGGAGAAGCCAGTTTTTTCTAAAGGTGAGACGACGATTTTAATATATGAGGAGTTGTCTTTTGTAGTCGACATGTTTCAATGGAAATGTTGAATGAGAATAATTTTTTGAAGGAAATGTGGTTCTTTACAAGGTGAATGTTTTACTAAAAATAGTTAAGCAATACATATGATCGAGGTACATTACTTATTCTTGACTAAAAACCGGGTTACTACTTTTTGAGTGGAGATAGTTTAGCCAGTGATAAACTTAGTTTATAAAAACATTCTTAGGTAAATTATAGAGGAATAAAAGTCATATGAGTAAAGATTTATCCAGTAAGTTCGTTTAAAGACAAAATGCGTAGTTCCCTATGCAATTTCAAAAAGGTTGTTTTGTATAGAGGTTCAGTAAAAATGTCAGCTATTTAATTTTTCCTATTAACAAATTCAAGGGAAATAACCCATTTTTCTATGTTATCCCTTAGAAAAAGATGACTTATATCAATATATTTTGTTCCAGAGTGACTTATAGGATTTTCAAAAGATTGATATCACTCGTATTATCATGTTATATAGGATATTTTGAAATATTTTTACCTAAATCTCAAAGTGTTTGTTGCATATATATAACCTGAGAAAAAGCCAAAGTGGCTGAGATACACTCTACCTCACATGTTGATAATGTAACACGATTTTTTTCTCACTAACCCATGAGACCAAGGATTGATCGATAAAGTGACAAGTGCCACTCATACTCTTTCGATTTATCTGTAGCCTCCAAAATAGGCATCACTGTATGAGACCAATTCAAAAAAGTTACCGTTTAGATAAAAGAGGTCGTAATCCTTGGTGTTGGTTAAATATCGCAAAATTCATTTCACTGCTCGACGATGTGATTCCTCAAGTTATGCATGTAATCATTCACACAATCTAACACTTACCATAAGCGGTAAGATAAAGTAAAGAGCATATCGTACTTCCACATAGTTTTTAATCAAATTCCTTACCATTCTCGTCTTTGTCTAAATGCAAGATAGTATTCATTGGTGTTGGTTTTCATAAATTATTATCCATTCCAAAATGTTTTAATAATTCTCTATAATATTTTTCTTGATAGATAAGCATACAATTTTCTAATTGTTTAATTTGTAGGCCTAGAAAGTAATTTAATTCTCTTATATGTAACATTTCAAATTCATTTTTTGTAATATTACAAAATCAATACACATATTCTCATTCAAAGAACCAAATATTATTTCATCGACATAAATTTGAACGATTAAAATATCATCATTTTTTATATAAATAACATGGTGTTAATTTTACCAAATTGAAAATCAAATTTTAATAAATGGTTTTTGAGTCAATCGTATCAGTCAGGATACCTATTTAAGACCATAAAGCACATTTTTAAGTTTGAAAACATAGTTTGGATATTTTTCATGAACAAATAGAGATCGTTGTTTAACATAAACATTTTCTTTAATAAAACTGTTAGCAAATTTTTTCGCTAGCTTAATATGCAAGGCATGCCAAGTCTGGTTCGGATAAGGGCTTAAGTGGCCTTATGCAAGCTTAGGGAATATATGCAAGTCCAATACCGTTAGTGTTTAACTCCAAGTCCATTATACTCTAGTCCAAATAGAAAGATAAAGTCATATGTGTGTCCTTTATTCAATAATAGTCAAGTATACAAATTCGAGTGAAATATGCTATGCAAAGTTAAATGTCCAAGCCATTATTCGTAAAAGGTTCCAAGAGACACAATCGGCTCTAAAATTCCCCCAAATTTGTTTCGATTTTAAAAATAAAAGTTCTTATAAGGGATAAAGAAAAGATCCACATTCAAAGTAGCTTAGGGGGACTATTTATAGATTTCTCCAATGGGCGGGATTACTGACACATGTCCACTTGCCATTCCTTCATATGGTTAATATTCGGCAACTCACATGTCTTCTTAGGCTCGACATATCTTGCCGCTTGTAAGATCTCATATGCTTTGCTACTATTAAAGCTTGTTATTACTTCAAAGTTCATTGCCCCTTTTGTTTGTTGGAACTTAACGGCACTTCTTCTTAGAAGCTCAATGTCACTTATGTTTATAGATGCTCGGCAATAGTTATTTTTGTAGAGGCTCGATAACATTTGATGTATTGGAGGCTCTTCATCCCATAGTAACTCGATACCTTTATTATTGTCAGATGCTCAACATACTTTAATGGTGCGTGTAATTTCTTTGTTCTATGCTCAACACCTACTTGTGGTGTTGAAGGTCGACATCCCCTTTTTACATCTTTTGACAATCTAGTTATCTTTGGGCTCAGCAACTTTTGTGATTGTGGAAGCTCGATATCTCTAAGCATTTATTAGTTTGATATCTCCTTTATCTTTTAGAAGCTCGATATCTTTCTTTATTGTTAATGTTCAACATCAGCTTCTATTTGTTAAGTGCTCGACAACATTACTTTTGTAGAGGCCTGTTACCACCTAGAAACTTGGCACCTCTCCATTATCGGTTAACCACTTTAATGTTCAACATCCTTAGAGACTAGGCACCTTTTCGCTGCTTTATTGACCACTTAAACGTTCGACGTCTTTTTGTTGTTTGACGTTCGATACCTTCTTGTTATCGCTAGAGGCTCGTTATCCTCTTTTAGATGTTAAATGCTTGATAACTTTACTTTCTTTAAGCTCGAAATCTCTTGTCATTTCCAAGCTTGACACGTTCTCTTTACATGCTCGATACTTATATTATGTAGTAACATTACCCCCCTTGTGTAGAAGAAGCATATTATACTTTAATGTAATTCCATTCTTCGTATTGCCACCTATTGATGTTCTAAAATTTTCAGTCTTGCTTGTTCATTCAAATAGAAATCGATCCTTCTTGCTGTTTCCCTCTTCTTCTATATGTACCTTCCTTTCCTTTTCTTAAAAGCTTTACCTGTAACTCAAAACTCAAATTGCATTATAATTTTTCCTTCGATCCCATAATTTCCAAAAAGAAGCTTCGATTCCTTTTGTATTCAAATTTGACTCAAGGTGCGATTTTTTTCCCAATCGATTAAAGGATAAAATGGGGTTTCTTAATTGTAGAATTAAGGTTTTATGAATCAGGTATTTACGAAAAACTTGGGTTTGATTAGCGACTTAGATCCACATTCTTTTGATATTTAATAGAATCTAGTAATTCATAGAGTTTTGATAATTATAAAAAACTCGATAACTATCTAAAGACTCGGCAACTAATTAGGACCTTGATTGTTGTCAAAGACTCGACATCTACTTATACACTTGGTAGTTTTTAGACATTCGAAACATGGCTAGAAGCTTGTTAACTAATTATAATTTCAACAATTAATTAGAGATTCAACAATTAGTTAAAGACTTGCTAAGCAGTTATGGGATCTCCAACTAGTTGTAAATTTGACAACTAGTTAGTGACTTGATAACAAGTTATGAACCCATTAACTACTTATAGAATCGTTAACTAGTTACAAACTCAGCAATCATTTAGGCAGTTGTTAACTAGTTACAAACTCGAAAATCATTTCGTAAGTCATTAAATAGTTACAAACTCAACAATCACTTAGAGAGTTATTAACTAGTTACAAACTTGACAACCCTTCAGTGAATCATTCGCTAGTTACAAACTCAACAATCATTTAGAGAATCGTTAACTAGTTACAAACTCGACAATCATTTATAGAGTAGTTAATTAGTTACAAACTCGACAACCATTCAGTGAATCTTAACTAGTTACAAACTCGACAATCGTTTAGAGAGTCATTAACTAGTTACAAAGTCGACAATCATTTATGTGTTCGACATTTAGTTATGAACCCGATGACTAATTAAAGAATCCCATCTAGTTATGAACTTACTAACTATTTGTGGGTTCTACATCCTGTTATAGACTCAATAAATAGTTATGAGTTTAACATCTTATTATGAACTTAATTACTGGTTACAAATCCAATATCTATTTAGAGAATCTTTAACTAATTACAAACTTAATAACTTTTATGAGCTCGACATCTAATCATGAACTCGATAGCTACTTAAAGAATCTCCTTTCAGTCACAACCTAACAATTATTTGAGATTTTAAAATCTTGTTATATATTCATTTATATTTACACTTAAGGAATTAAATTTTCTTTAACATTGTCCTAAGTAATTTTTTTATAAATATACGACACTTTCCTAATTTTCGCTTGACATTGTTTGACAGATAATGGGCTGGCAAGAAAGATTCTAAAACCTCTTCTTCTCAAGTATGCTTAAAATCTCCTGCCTTGGAAATGCAGAACAAACTTATCCAATCTTCCATAAGCACTCAAAATGAAGTAGACACCGCCCTTCAATAGTTTGGCATTATCAGCACAGAAACTAAGGTGGCGGGCCTATCCGAAAATGTTGAAAATCCTCCAGAAGGATTTTTTGTCTTTTACACCAATGCATATTTGGCATTTGGGTTACCTTCCCCTCCTGGAGTTCCTTGTGCAATTCTTATCATTTAGGAATCGCTCTTACAATTGCCTCCTAATCTTACACCTATTTGAGCTGCTTGGAAATACTTGCTAGGGAAGTTGACCTCCCTACACTTGATGTTAAAACTCTCCACTCGTTGGTTAATCTTGTTAAAGTGGGGAAGCAGATAGTAGATACCTTATATTGCCTTCTTCCTCATCTAATGAGCTTGATCACTAATTTGATTAACAGAACTAAGGATTGGGAAAACCGGTTCTTTTATATCAAGAGCTATACCCCTAGAATCAAGGGGTCCTTCTTTACCCTAATAAGACTTGTTTATTTTTATCTATTGTTTATACTATGTTCTGCTGTTCTTTTATAATAGCTATTCTCTTTAAGAACCTGCATCTATGAGGATTGATTGGCGAAGGCTAGTCAATGCTTGGCCATGCCATCTTAGACGAGACCAAAGGCTTACTCCAACCTTCCTCTAGGAGGCGCTCTAGCCAGGTCACATAGGCAGGACCGAAGGCTTGCGATGCTTTGATCAGGCTTTATAGGAAGAATCAAAGGCTTACTCTGACCTCGTTCTAGGAGATGTTGTGGTCAGGCCTTATAAATTAGATCGGAGGCTTATAATGCTTTGACCATGCCCTTGTGGCGGAACTAAAGTATTTATCCTTTATTTTTTAAGTCTTTTTCATAAAGCATTTCTCTTTTTTAAGCACAAGATCTTTGTAGATATATTGATCAATTTCTCAAGTCTCATTGACAAACTCTTGGAGTTCTCCCTTTTTCGAAAAATATTTCAATCATCTCTTTAAGGGCTTCATAGCGATTGGTATTGTGTCCTCTCATTCGATGGTATTAGCAATTGGCTTTTCTAAGATTTCTTTCATTTCCTTGTAACTTCTTCTTTGAAGGCCTATAGTGGTTAGGAGATATATTTCTTTGTAGGAGGTGGTACGGAAAAGATCTCTAGCAGATCGGGGGTTTCTACGGAATTGTGTTTTTGGTCCCCATTTGGCTTTTTTGTTATATTGGGTAAGTTCATTAGTTTTAAAGCAAGCTTTCTCTTTGAAGTCTCTCGAGTCTAGATTGGTGTGGAGGAGTGATCAATTACCCCCTTTCCATTTTTGAGTAAACTTATTAAAGTCCATTGTTATTTCATCTTCAAAGATGGTTCCTTTAGAATGGAGGTGTATAGCCTTTCTTATCTTTGTGAATGGCTCATTTCTTATCTTTTTGAATGGGTCGTTCCTTCTTTTCTTCTCTCTACCCAAAGTAGAATAATAAGCAAAGATCAAGATGGATCCTATTACCCCGCCTTTTGGTTAAGGTCGGGATATCAACAAATTAACTGGAAAGGATGGATATCAGGATCAAAGATCGATTGAAAACAAGGCTATGATCGATGTCGTCAAATTTCATCGGGGACCAATCAAGTCAGGATCGGTTGGGAATGATGATCAAGGCTAGGAGAGGCTACTTTTCAAATTTCAGATCAATTAGAGTTCGTATGCTCAAGATATAATCGATGCAATTCAAGCTTCCATTGTTTGTATCCATCAATCCCCCACTGTTCGTATCCATCAATCCCCTACTGTTCATATCCATTAATCCTCCACTATTCGTATCCATCAAGCCTCCACTGTTCGTATCAATCCTCTACTATTCGTATCCATCAAGCCTCCACTATTCGGATCCATCAAGCCTCCACTGTTCGTATCCATCAATCCTCCACTATTCATATCCATCAAGCCTCGACTTTTTGTATTCATCAAGCCTCCACTGCTCGTATCCATCAACATCATAGTGATCAATACGAATAGTGCAATAGAGATCGATACGAATAGTGCAACAGCGATCGAGTATGAAAAGTGCAACAGCGATCGAGTGCGAACAGTGCAACATGGATCGAGTGCGAACAGTGCAGCAGTGATCGAGTGCGAATGGTGCAACGCGATCGAGTGTGAACAGTGCAACAACGATTGAGTGCGAACAGTGCAACAGTGATTGATACGAAGGAGACAGCCTTCAAAATACATGAACTTGCATCGATCATATCTCACAATCTACAAGTTCAAATGCTACGAAGGAGACAACCTAAAGAATGTTCATGCTCGTTTTCGACTCGATTGGGCAAAATCTTGATCAATACAAAATTCGTTTGTATCGATCACGGATCGAGTCAAAATCACATGGGATCGATCACGTGGGTCCGCACATGTGCCAGAAGAGGTCACCCGAGATCTGAGCGAGATATTTGCCGCCTATGCCTATAAATAGCATCTTAGAGCCTATAGAAAAGCGACTTTTGGTTCTTCTACAGTCTAGACTCTGCCGAATTCATCATTGTACTCGAATTTTGCTACTGTAAGCAATTTTAACTCGTTGTAATCAACAAGGATACATCAATAAAGTCATCAAATTCAAATTGGCCGTAGGCCGGATTGCCGAACCATTATAAACTCCCTGTTCTTTACTGCTTTCTTCCTAATTTTCTAAGTGTTCTTCATTCTTAATTCTACATACTCATTATCCGTGATCTGTGATTGTAAACCGATGATTTCATTGATAATTGGGTGTTTGTGACCAATTTTGGCGCAAATAGATCCTATATGAAATGAATTTATACTCAATTTATCTGTATCTTAAGGAATTACCAGCCTCTTTTCTGCTAGAATTTTTAGTGTCGGAATCCTTAATGTTAATACTTGCTTCTCATCTAATTGATGGTTATGGGTAGTTTGACAAGCTGCTTTAATTAGGTGGTGCTTGAAGGATCCTTATTCAAAGACGGTCATTGTGCAGTTTTAGCAGGTTATGTAAAATACAGAAAGTCCTTTATAGGGACATGCTAGGTATGTAAAGTCCTTTATAGGGATATGTTGGATATGGAAAGTCCTATTAGAGATATGCAGCGAGTCGAAGGTTTAGGCCCTCCTTCTAGCGCAAAAAATGTTAGCAAATTTCTTTGCTAATTAATAAGCAAGGCTGGCCAAGGCTAGTTTGGATAAGGGCTTAAGTGGCCTTATGCAAGCTTAAGGAATATATGCAAGTCCAAGCCCATTAGTATTAAAGTCCAAGTCCATTTTGTCCAAGTCCAAAGATAAAGTAACATGCATGTTTGTTATTCAATAATAGCCAAGAATAAAAATTCAAGCAAAATA
This sequence comes from Allium cepa, assembly GCA_030765085.1. Classification (NCBI taxonomy): domain Eukaryota; kingdom Viridiplantae; phylum Streptophyta; class Magnoliopsida; order Asparagales; family Amaryllidaceae; genus Allium; species Allium cepa. Next base: position 771,341,787 of record CM060939.1, on the reverse strand, counting down.
TGTTATGCAGAGTTAAATGTCCAATTTCTTATTGGGAAAAATTAAAGTGATAAAATTGGCTCTAAAAATCCCCAAATTGATATGGTTTACAACATAAAATTCAAAAAATGGAGAAAGATAAGATCCTCTTTTAAAGTAGCAGAGCAATTTCTATTTATAGAGTTCACTAATAGGCGGGATGGCTGATATGTATCCCTTTGCCATCCATTCATGTAACAACCCGTGCTTTACGTATCGAAGAACCGTAAAATATTTTTATTTTATTCATATGAGCTCATATGACTCTAAGTTTTTGGAAAATGACTATAGGGATATTTTTCACATTTATGGTTTTTCCCGAGTGTCTATTTAACCATTTTGACCTTGAAAATCCTGTTTGGACTATAACTTTTTATAGGAACTAAATTAAGATCTCAAACCACTTCTATTTCTTTAGGATGATGGTTTCTAATTCTGTAGAGTGGTCACAATAGAAAAATGAACGCATTGTTTGAAAGTTATGGTAGTTTCAAGTTTTGGCTGTTGCTGGCCAGTTTTAGTGGGTAATTAAGTAAGCCCATGCTTAGGCCCACTAACCCACTTCGAATTTTGCCCTAATAAGATGTTGTAGGAACTAGCCTAAGTCATTTCCTTCTTCCCCAAAATATATCTATACCTTCATTAGCCCTAATTTCATCAAAAATCACACATTTTCCTCACTAATCTTAGCTAAATCATTGATTAGAAAGTGGATTAGCATAAGGAAACTTAAGATTATTGTTTTTACTTATTTTGGTTTATCTCCTTTGTTGTCTACTTCAAATTTGAGGGGAAATTGGTATTTTAGGTACTTAGTGGTTCTTGGCCTCTCACTCCCCTATACATATTTATATAGTTAAAATGATTATATTAAACATGTTTTTGGGTCTAAAAGGGTTTTCTAACTTTAACTACTTGTTCACGTATATTTGTGACAAAAAATATGAGATTTTCAAAATAATTTTAGAAATGAGTTTTGCAAACTATTAACACCTATTCACTTGCTAATGCAATCTCTATCACTCATATGCATATGTTATTGTAAAACTTGGATTTAGGGCAAAACTAGTTTGATTATCATATCTTCATATATTGATTTTATGAATGGATGTATATGCATGTTATCCCATGATTGTATGTTGTCATTTGATGTTGTTTGCCAGTGTTTTGGATGCTAGATATATTGGTTGAGATATTGGGCAAATCAGAGGAAAAACTAGTCGGAATTGGATGAGGCTTGGAAAGAAGAATCTGGAGCATAAGTGAAGCTCGCAATTCAAACCGCAAGTCCCAGTTCACTAAGTACAAAAGTCAACACCAACATAATAGGTCGGTACCGAAATATATGGCTTAGGTTAAGTCAGTATGGACTTGGTGGAGAGGTAGATGTCAGCTAGGGGAGTTCCAAGGCGATAGACTAAAATTTACCTAAGTGCTTAAGGCTTTAACGAATTGATTATAGAATTTCGACTTAGGTGTTTGTGAGAAACGACAATTTGAATTAGAGAACATAATTCGTGGTTCGAGCGGAGGGCTTGGAGTACTAGAAACAAGATGTCGGATGGGGAGGGGCTTGGCAAGTAGTTGTCCAAGTACTAAAGTCAGTGCAGACCTTTTAAAGTTCGTATCGATTTCTCATCCTTGGTCCAATGGAGGATCGAATTTCTAGAGTATGGTTTTAAGTTTCTAGAGGCATGTTGAAGGTGATGTCTTGTTTATATGATGACTAACAGTAATACAATAGCATGATGATAGTTAGAGTCTTCTGATAGTAAATCAATGATGAATGGAGTTAGGTTTTGAAGATAATGCCTCAATGAAGAACAGATTCATATAATGGGGAATGTAGAATGGTTCCTCAAGATAATGTTTAGATGAAGAAAGGAGTCGTTAAGTGGAGGATGAAGAATGGTTCCTCCAAAATAACGGAAATTAAATAGAGCAAAGGAAAGGCTCGGATATTCTTACTAAGGAATCATTGATACTCAGAGTGTTTTCTTTTGTACTCACATCAAGGGTATCGTGTGCACGCTCATGAAGAATGGTCATACGAGTTATCATATATCCAGATTACATGAGTGATGGTTAGTATTATTTGATGGATGCCACGTCTGTTATAGTTACTTCACTAGCCACCTATCACTTTAGGGCTATCATCAAAGATAAGTAGTGGAGATAGGGATAGCTAGACACCCTTTATCACAGTTGGTTGTGTTACATCTTTATGATATGTAGAGTAGCATATTATGTTATTTTGTGCTAACTCTTTGGTTGCATGGAGATGTCGGGTATGATTTGCATACATTGCTACTTACTATATTGACTTGTATATTATTTTGATTCATTTACCGATCACACCAGACTGTTTTCTAACTCGAGGCTTTATTCTTTACTTCTTATTATCTCGGGTGCTCTCAAATGAGCGGACTAGATAGCAGGTCTAGGTGCGAAAATAGTAGTATGAAATAGTTATTTGAGTTTATTTCTACTGCAAAAACTCTAATTCATGATGTATAACTCTATTATCTATACTTTGATATTTGGATCACTTAGCTATTACCGTCTCTCCTATTTGATATCTATGATATTATATTTTATTCCATGCGTTGTGAGATATACTACAGGTTCTATGTTGTTTCATTTTTTGATCTTGATGGTCGATCTATGATCGGCATGACAGTAGCGCACTATCTTATGTATATTGGGTACCGATGGTGTAAGGAGGTCATTACATTTGGTATAAGAGCTTAGGTTGCATTTTTTAACCTAAGGGATACCATGCTTCAGTAGAGATAGGATAGGATTTATCATCCTAGATTGAATCAAGAGGGTATATATACACGAAAGCATGTACTTGTTTTATATTTTTGTTTTCAAACTATAATAGAATACCGGTTACATGCACACATGAGTACCATTGACATAGTTTTTGTTTTTAAGAGACTGATCATACTTGTTACAAATCAAGAATGAGTCGACAAACTAGAAACACTGTTAGGAACCCCTTTCAGGAGTTGAGCAAGGAGTGGGTTCATGGGCTGCTAATCCTGGCTTGCAAACACGATGATGGCGAACATGCTTCAGAACGCCCAATCGGCCACTTCGAATGTTACTGTTGGTGCTCAAATACAAGAGTCTAAGGCCGATCTCACCAAGCTATGCAAAGGTTATTCTACTTTGGGAGGCAATTCATTCCAAATGGAGTTTGCTATTGAAGTAGAGGATTGGATGGACACCCACGAGCATATTTTTGATGATATAGAGATTAATGATGCCATAGAAAGGAGGCTAGCCTCTAGACAACTTCAAGGACGGGCCGTGATCTGGTGGAATGCTATCACTGCTACTACACCCAAGGATTAGTTTACTTGGGATCAATTCAAGGCTAAGTCTGACAAGAACTTTGTTCCATCTTCTCAAAAGTCGGTACTATTCAGGAGATTCATTGATTTAGAGCAAGGAGATATGTCCATTACTGCATATATTGCAGAGTTCGACGCTTGGTCAGGTATAGGATGTCCTTCAACAACACTCCATTAAAGAAAAATGAGAAATTTATCATTAGTTTGGATGAGTACTTAGGGGATAAGCTAGTAAATCACATTGATAAGCTATTTGAAAGTCTCATCGAGAAAGCTCTTTGCCAGGAGAGTTTATACCCTAAGTCCAAATCAGCTATTATTGTTAAGGAAGAGTTGAAATCACAACAGAGTGGAGGAGGTAATAAGATGAAATGGCTTGGAAAGATGAAGCAATCTTAGGGGAAGGATGCTTAGAAGAAGGGTAAATAGTATCCTATTTTTTATGGTTGTGGATAAAAGGATCACATGATAAAAAACTGCAAAGTCGATGGGAAGACGAAGTGTTACAACTATGACAAGCCCAGGCATATAGCAAGCATTATCCAAAACCACCGCAGTAGAAACAAGTTGTGAAGGCATACGCTTTAGACGTTGTTTCGACTTTGTCGAGTGCTCCCTCGACGAAAGAAAGGGGAAGCTTGTCATTCAAGGTATGTTTTCCCTTTATGATGTTTCCATATGTGTTTTATTCAGTACTAGGGATTCACATTCGTTTATATCTTGTAGCCTAGTAGATAGGCTAGGATTGAAACCCAAAATAATTGACTGATCTTTGATTGTGATGAACCCTCTGGGAGGCTCCATTATCCTATGTATGGTTTGTCGTGGCTTGGTCTTACCGAGTCATGGATGCTCTTTTGTTTGTGATTGTTTTGTTTTAAATTTCATTGGGTTTAGGATTATCTTGGAAATGGCTTGGCTAAGAAAGTAGGTGGCAGTAGTAGATTGCAAGAAGCTATTGGTGACAATTGGTAGTATGAAAGGGCATATGGTAGTGGTTGGTTGCCTGCCAGAGGAGGGGGTTATAAGTTAGCTTTCCATGTACTCATGAGATTTCATAGAATGAGTTGTCATCTATGCCTGTCATTAGAGAGTATCCGAACATATTTGGGAGGTGACCATATTACCATAGCATAGAGAGATTGAGTATCATATGGACTTGACAAAGGATGCTAGACCTATAGTTCTTCCATTGAGGCATATGGCACCTAGAGAGCAAAAGGAGTTGGAGATGCAAGTGAATGACCTACTGGGAAAAGTTTTCATTCGTAGGAGTATATCTAAGTGGGGTGCACCTGTAGTATACACCATAATGGCGAATGGCTCTCTGAGATTATGTGTTGATTACCGTGAGCTTAATAAAGTGACGAGGAAGAACAAGTACCCACTCCTACATATTGGTGACCTGTTCGATCTCATTATGTGAAGGTGTTCTCCTAATTGGATTTGGCGATGAGATTTCACCAATTAAGAGTAGCTAAGAAGAGTGTGTCGATCACCATGTTTCATACACCATCTGGTCTTTATGAGTGGTTGGTTATGTTGTTCAAGTTAACCAATGCTCTGGCATATTTTGTTGATCTCATGAGCCGTGTCTTCAGGGATCAACTTAACATGTTCATACTTTTGTTTATGGATGACATCTTGTTCTCTTCTAGGACAAAGGAGGAATACAAGGTGCACTTGAGGATTGTACATGAAGTGTTAAGAAAGCACAAGCTAATAGCAAAGTTTACAAAATGTCAAGAAGAGAACTGAGATTCTTGGGTCACATCATCTCTGAGTAGGGTATCGTAGTAAAGCCTGCTCAAGTAGTGGTAGTTTAGGATTTGAGCCGACCCAAGAATTTTACTGTTGTGAGGAGTTTCTTAGGACTAATGGGATATTATAGATGCTTTATAAAAGACTTTAGGAATATAGTCGTGCCATTAACTAATTTGACAAAGAAAAATAAGATTTTTACTTGGAATGCGAGATATGAGCGACCATTTGTGAGCCTGAAGGAGAAGTTGACGAGAGGACCTGTATTGACCATTCTAAGCGGGAATGAGGGGCTAACCGTATACACAGATGACTATGATACTAGATGGGGTGAGATATTGATATAAAAGTTAAAAGTTATCATCTGTGATAGTCGATGGTCGAAGTTGCACGAGTGAAAGTATCCAACTCATGATTTCGAGTTAGCGGTGATAGTGTTTGCTCTGAAGATTTAGATGCATTTCTTATTAGGAGACAGGTTTAAGCTATTCATGGACTATAAATCCTTGAAGTATGTTTTTCTCAGAGGGATCTCTACCTTCGATAACAGCGATGGTTGGAATTCTTAGCATCCTATGATTTTTGCATTTCCTATACACCTGGTAAGGGGAATGCGGTCGTCGATGCACTGAGTAGAAGACATTCCAGTTTGGTTACGAGTTAGAGCCAGAGAGGTTGGCAAGCCTGACCATCAAGCCTACTCTTATAGAGTGGATTCGTACTAGTCAGAGGTGTGAAGCTAGACTAGCCAAGATTGAAGCAGGGTTAGAGTCTGAGGACATTACATGGTAGGGACTCAACAAGATGGTTGACTTTGTAAGAATAGGATATTGCTTATTCTTGATGTTGATGGATCGAGAGATGAAGTGCTTAAAGAGTGCCACCATTCTAAATTGACAATACACCCAGCGAAAATAAGATATACCATGGTATTAGTCAAACCTATTAGAGGGAAGCGATGGAGAATGACATTGGGACATTCTTATCATTGTGTATGAACTTCCCGTTGGTAAAGGCAGAAAAAAAGGAACCTAGCGGTCTTTTGTGACCACTTGAAGTTCCCGAGTGGAAGTGGGAGTGAATATCGATGGATTTCATAGATGGTCTGCTAAGGACTCGAGTAGAGTAAGACAACATATGGATCATAGTAGATTAATTAACTAAGAGTGCTAGATTTATACCCATTAATTCAAGTAAAATGGCTGCCAAACTAGACAAGTTGTATGTGAAATGGATCGTGCGATTTACTTGTTTGCAAAAGAACATTGTGAACGATCGAGACCTGTTGTTCACTAGTGGGTTTCAGAAGAGCTGACAAGTGGTGTTGGGTATGAACTATATCTTAGTATAGCTTATCACCGTCAAACTGATGGCCAAACTGAGAGAGTGAACTTTATCGTAGAAGATATTCCGTGATCTATCTCCTATTATATAGTAGTAGGAGACAGTTATTTGAGTTTGTTTCTATTGTATAGACTCTATTTCATGATGTATAACTCTATGTATTTGTACTCTGATATTTGGATCACTTAGTTATTACTGTCTCTCCTAGTTTATATCTTTGATATTATATTTTATTCCATGTGGTGTGAGATATGATATAGGTTTTATGATGTTTCATTTCAGTTTTAAACCTTAATGGTTGCTCTACATCGATCCACACGACAGTAGCGCATTATCTTATGTATGTTAGGTGCCGGTGGTGTAGGGCAGTCGTCACACTTTATATGGTAGATAACGCATATGTCTTTTGAGGCCCGAGATCTCTTGCGCTTGTAGGATCTCCATAGTCTTTGCTAATGTTGAAGCTCCACATTCCTTTGGAGTCTGTTATACCTTTTATTTATTGGAACTTGGCAGTACTTCTTCTTAGAAGCTCGATATCACTTGTTTTTTTATAAAAGCTCGACAATAGTTATTGTTGGAAACGCTCGATAATTGTTGTTGTATTAGAGGCTCATCATCCTATAGTAACTCGATACCTTTACTATTGTTAGATGCTCGACATCCATTTAAGAAAACACTTTTGACATCCATTTTATATAATTTAAAATTGTGATGACACAGAAATGTAAGTAATATTCTTATTACTTCTAGTTAATATATAGAAGCAAATGTTTTTTCATGATCAACTCCTTCACTTGGTTGTACCCTTAAGAAACTAATCTTGCTATGTTATGAATTATATTACCATTTTCATCGGCTTTATATTTAAAGACCCATTTTTTTCCAATAACAGATTCATCATTCGGTCATGGTACAAGTTCCCAAACATTATTTCCTTCAAATTGATTACGTTCTTCTTTCTTGGATAATATCCAAAAATCATTTATGGTAGCTTTCTTATATTTCTTTGGTTCCATATTAGAGATAAAATCAACATGACCCATTTGATTTAACCGTCTTCTAGTTGTAACTCTAGTATTTTCATCTTCAATTATAGTATGTATGAGAAGGTCATTTAAAATTCTAGGGGAGATCTTAATGCATTGTTGGTCTTATTATTTTTTTGTATCATTTTTGTTTCCATCAGTGACATTATTTTCTAGAATATGAGTTTGATTTATTTCTAAAATTTCTTTGTCTTCATTTTCGGTTTTTTTTTAAATTCTTTATCAAAAGAAACCTGTAAGCTCTCTTAAACTGTATTAGTTTTTTTATTAAATATTTTATAGGCTTTGCTTCATTTTGAATAACCAAAGAAAATTCCTTCGTCGGCTTTCGTATCAAATTTGCCTAATTGATCTTTAGTATTTTATACATTTTGAATCAAATATTCAAAAATATGAAACTTTTTGTTTATTTTCATAAAACATTCTGTTTGCGCCAAAATTGGTCACAAACCCCAAGTATCGTGAAAGCACCGATATATGAATGCAAATCAACAATATTCAAGCAACAATTTCAGATCTAAGCAATATACCTTATAATAATTTAGGAAAAACAGTCAGTGACAAGAGATTTATAGTGGTTCGGCTATCGCCGGCCTATGTTAATTTCAAATAGTAATCCTTTATTGATTTTCCTTGCTGGTTACAGATGATTATAGCGATTACAATGTAGAAATTCGAGTACAGCAGTGATGATGAGATGTATAAATGAATCCGGTAGATTCTGGACGTTCAATAGCCAAGAGATTCTCTTTTCTGTAGGCTCAGGGGCTATATTTATAAGCATAGGAGGCTGATATTTCGCTCAAACCTCGAGAGACTCCTTCTGGCACGTGATTAGGCCCACGCGATTGATCCCAACAGGTTTCGACTCGATCCGTGATCCATATGAATCAATTTTGTATAGACAAAGAAATTTTCCAATCGAGCTGAAACTTGGCAGGGACATTCTTTAGCTTGTACGTAAGCTCCTGTGAAAATTTCGTAGCATTTGGACGTGTGGTTCAGGAGATATGATCGACGCGATCTCTTTTTTTTGAAAGCTGTCGATTTCGTATCCATTGCTTCTTCTCCATCCTCTTCGTCTTGATCAAAGGCACGCGCTCACTTGCCGACGTGAAGCGATGAACTAGGGTAGAACCACATTCCTCGCTGCATGGATCGAGCCTTTATCCCTGCAAACTTCCTTCGCATCCGCTCCAACAAATTGCCCATATCCATTCATTCCAACTCCTATTCGAATCGATAATTGATGGCATTCTTCGTATTGATCATTGCATCCCGATCGATTTGAAGCGACTTGTTTTTGGGGAATTCCTATCGATTTGAGTAGAAGATTACGATGGATACGAACTCCATCGATTCGAAGAACCAGGAGTCTGATGGATGCGAACGAGGTTGACTGGGTAGATGGATACGAATAACTGCCCCCGGTCAATACGAAATGGATGGGTACGAAACGAGGTATGACCATATGGATACGAACAAGGCGTTGCTCCATGGATTCAAACTGTCGTTACTGGATCGATGCGAAGAGCCTAAATCCGGATGGAGTCGAACAGCATCGATTCGAATAAAGCTCTATGATGGATTCGAACAACGTCTTTTACTAACTTGCATCGATCATATCTTAATCACACGAACTTCGATTGACCTGAAATTTGAAATGCAGCCACTCCAAATCCCAATCATCACCCACTACTACAAAATAGGCCATTTGCATCAGTTGTTTGCCCCCCTTTTACTAACTTTTTGTACTAGTGACCTCCCATCGATTCCGTCTTGATTGGAGCTCGGCCAAATTTTAAGGACATCTATTGCAGCCTTTTTCCCGATAAATCTACATTCCTGATATCCATCCTTTCTTGCCAATTTGTTAATATTCCAGCCTTGATCAAAAGGTGGGATAACACATTCCATAAGAGGTGTTTTTAGTCAAAAGTTTTAAAGATACATGATTAAGTACATATAAATTAGTAGCAACGGCTTCGGCCCAAAAATTCTTTGTTAAATTGCTCCACTTAGCGATGTTCATGTACATTCTTGTAAATTATGGTTTTTCCATTTAACTACACCATTTTGTTGCGGTTTTCATGGAAAATAAAATATGTGACTAATAATATCTTGTTACAAAAACAATCAAATAATTCCTTTTCAAATTCTCCTTTCGGATCACTTCTAATACCCTTAATTTTTAGTCTCTTAAATTTGAATTATTTTAGCATATATTTTACACGTTTCAAAAGTACCACTTTTGTATTTATAAAATATAGTCCAAGTAAATCTAGAATAATCATCAACAATTGCAAAAGCATATTTATTATGATTTATTGATTTTATTTGAGTGTTAGATAAATCTAAATGTAGTAGTTCTGCTAGTTAGTTAGAATATTTCCTTATTAGATTTAAAAGAAGTTTTCTTCAATTTTTTGTATAGACAAGCATCATACGGATTTTTAACTTTAAAATTTATTTTTGGTAAACCTCTAACTTATTGATTTTAGCAAGTTTATTAAGATATTTAAAATTAACATGACAAAATTTTTTGTGCTAGAGCCATGGAATACCATGATTTCCAACTAGGCACATATCGTTAGCATGTTTAACATTCATATTTTAGACATAGATATTTCATGTTCTTATACCTTCAAAAATTAAATTTTTATTTTGATCAAAAATATTTCATTTATTTTTTCAAAATTGATTTAAAAAGTTTTATCGCATAACTGACTTATACTTAACAGATCGCGTTTTAAATTTTCTGATAATAACACAGTTTTAGATATACCAAAATTGATGACATCTCCAATTTCAATAACAAATCCTTTGAGGTTGTCTTCAAATGTCAGGATTCCTACATCAATGTATGGTATGTGGGTTAACATATTTGTGTTGCCGGTCATATGCTTGTTGCTCCACTATCGAGTATCTATAACGCCCTATAGTTTAAACACTTTAAATACACATATTTGATATATTTTCAAATAATTAATTTATGGATTTTATAAATCAAATAAACCTCTTTTAAGTAATGACTAATGATGGTGGATTTGTTTTGAAATGTGGCTTACAAAAGTAGTTAATTTGGAGAAAAATCAAAAAAGTGACCAAAAGTCGTTTTTTGGATCTTCGACTTTTAATTGTCTAGAAGTTTTCGAAACAAGTTGTGCGCACAAGAGTATATATACATACACATATACAAATAACATGTTCTTTGGTTAGAGTTAAATAAGTTAAATTATCTGCTTAAGTGATAAAATGAATGTTGACTTTTTAAAAAAAAAGAAAAAAAAAGAAAAAGGTAACGACTTATCATGTGAATGAAGTGAAGTGATGGGATGAGAGACAATGGATGTGTTGAGTGTGCAAGAAGGACTAGGGATGGTGATGTGGCATTAAGATATAAAGGGTAATGTATAAGGGGTAAAAGGTAATTTTCTATATGTCATTTTATATAAAAACAAATTTTCTTTTCACAGTTCTCATTTTGCTTAACTTCATTCACTTTCAAAACTTTTCTTTCTTCCATTTTATTTTCCATGGTTTTTTCATAATTTTCAAGTTAAGAATCATTTATTTTCCACTTTAAAACCTTAAAAGCGAGATAAAGTCACCTCCTTTCTACTCTACACCTCCTCTCTTTCAGAACAAGACCCAAACCACCCTCCCTAAGCCATAGCCGAGCCCATATCCTCTGATGCAGCGGATTACTTCAAGTTGTGATCAAATGATGCACAACGAACAAAAAATGATGGAATGATGCAAATATGGATTGATGGACTAAAGATACCAAGGATAAATGCTCAAATCCGTTGATCTCGCGAGATACCGGATTCTAGCTATCTTTAACACGTTGATCGCGCATGATACTGCGTTAGAAGATCGTTGATCTCGCGCACGAGATTCCGTGAATCAGCTTCAAATCCGTTGATTCGAGCGCACTCGAATAACCGAAAATGGAGAAAGGAGATAACACTCAACTTCCAATTTTAAAAGAGGCACAAAACACTCAAACACAAGTTTATTCAAAATCAACCACCTTTACAAATGACGCGCACCCATATTTATAGAAATTTACAACTCACATACAATCATACAGGTACACAAACACAGCTGACCTAACAACATATGCAACATACAAATGACATACGACTTATGAAAAATACAAATACAACACATCAATATGACTCAACGACTTAACAAACAACATATATGCGACATAACAGAAAATACAACACGAGCGAGTTAACAATGTAACGACCTAAGAGCATAATCTACTGCGACTTAACATCAATGCACATCTTCAGGAATCTGCGACTTATCAATAAGCGACATAACAAATCAGCGGCTCGAGCTTCAGGATCGTCTTAAAGTGAAATGGCATAAATGATGAGCGACTTAAGGTCAGCGACCTAAGGTTGAGTGATATAAGAAATATCAACATAGTAACAATGCAGCTTGCGACTTAAAGATGATAGCGACATATGCGCACGACCTATAGAGAAGTAGCTTGATTTCTTGGGGTGTTACCTCGTAAGGTCGATGAAAGTGTTAGATCGTGACCTACTTAGGTCGGAACGCGTTAGGTCGTAACGACCTAAGGAAATGCGCGCTGAGTGAGTTGACTCGCTAGGTCGATCAATACGACTTGTTAGGTCATTGGGTTCACTTCCTTGAATCCTTAACTCGCTCGAGTTAGGTCGTAACTTCCAAATAGTGTTAGGTCGAAACTTGCAAATAGTGTTAGGCCATAACTTGCAAATAGTGTTGGGTCATAACTTGCAGGTATGTTACGCTGCATCATCCTTCCCGGGTTGACAAGAATTCGACCAGAATTCACACTTTCCTCTTCTTCGACATGCTTATCCCCCGATATGGAATCAAATGTTGACATTAAAAACATCGGCAGTACGGACATGATCCGACAACCTTAACTGATAAGCATTATCATTGATTTTCTTCAAGATTTCTACTGGACCAATCTTTCGAGCTTTCAATTTGTTGTACATTCCAACTGGAAAACGATCTTTCGTCAATACTGCGTAAACAAAATCACCTTCTTTGAAGTCCACACTCCTTCATTTCTTATCTGCCAGTTGCTTATACTTCTCATTTGACTCAAGTAGTCATTCATAAACAACCCTGTGACATTCCTGCAACTCATTCACGAAATCATAAGCTCGTTTAACAACCCTTTTCTGACGTGGAACTATCGACCAATCCAATGGTCATTTCGGAATTGCTGAATAGACTACTTGAAATGGACTGAATCCAGTACTTCGATTGACAGCATGATTATGTGTGAATTCTGCCTGACATAATTTCACATCCCAGCTCTTCAAATTATCCTTCACAAGACATCTCAACAAGTTTCCCAAAGATCCGTTCACCACTTCCGTTTGCCTATCCGTTTGTGGATGATTTGCGCTACTAAATTTCAGCTTAGTCCCAACCATCTTCCATAGACTCAGCCAAAAATGACTTAGAAATCGAGTATCCCGGTCAGAAACAATGGTCTCAGGTAGCCCATGTAGTCGATAAACCTCTTTAAAGAACAATTGAGCAACACGGACTGCATCGGCGGTCTTTTTACAGGCTATGAAATGTGCCATCTTCGAAAATCTATCCACCACAACATATATAGAATCGTTCCCTCGTTGAGTTCTTGACAAACCCAAAACAAAGTCCATGCTAATATCAACCCATGGTCTAGCAGGCACGGGCAATGGTATATACAATCCTGCATTCGTAGCTGTCCCTTTGGAAACTTGACATAAGTGACATCTTTGTACAAATCTTTCAACTTCTTTCCTCACGAAAGGCCAATAATATGATTGAGAAATTAACTGCAAAGTACGATCTCTTCCCACATGACCTTCTTCATGCAATTCTTTCACAATCTTCATTCGCAAACTGCACTCTGATATACACAACCGATTTCCTTTGAATAGAAACCATCTACCAATACATACTCATCCGTCTTCCCTTTCTCGACTTCATCTACAATCTTAGCAAAATAAGAATCCTCAACAAACAATTCTGGAAATATGTCAAACCCCGTTACTTCAACTCTCATTGTAGTCAACAAATGACTTCTTCTACTCAAGGTGTCTGCCACCCAGTTTGTAACTCCCGACTTATGCTTTACAACAAATGTAAACTGTTGCATGTATGCGATCCATGAAGCATGCCTGGCTGCAATCTTATCATGTCCCTTCAAATGTTTCAAGGCATCATGATCATTATACAACACAAACTCTTTATGAAACAAATAGTGTCTCCAATGTTTTATGGCTTGGACAATAGCATAGAATTCCACGTCATAAGTATTATATCTCATCTTTGCTCCCGAAAGCTTCTCACTGAAGTAAGTAATTGGACGTCCCTTCTGACTCAATACTCCTCCAATTCCAACTTTAGATGCATTTGTATGTAACACAAATAACAACTGAAAATCTGGCAATACTAGAATTGGTGCTGTCGTTAAAAGTTCCTTGATCTGTTCAAAAGCAGATCCAGCCTCTTCCATCCACGAAAATTGCTTTCCCTTCATACAATCAGTAACAAGTGCCATCACGCTACTGAAATGTGGAATAAACCTTCGGTAGAATGATGCTAAACCATGAAAACTTCTAACTTCTGTTATCGTCCTGGGTTGTAGCCGTTCCTTGATTGCTTCAACTTTATTCTGATCCATCTGTATTCCTCCTTCAGATACAACATATCCTAGAAATAAAACACTTCGAGTCATGAACACGCACTTCTTTATTGCCGCGTAAAGTTGCACCTGATGAAGTATCATCAACACTTCCCGCAAGTGTTGTAGGTGTTCTTTTGTGCTTCCACTGTATATCAATATATCATCAAAGTATACCACTACGAACTTTCCAATAAATTGTCGAAAGATCTGATTCATCACCCGCATAAAAGTACTAGGTGCATTCGAAAGACTAAACGGCATGACCAGCCACTCATACAATCCTTCCCGTGTCTTGAATGCTGTCTTCCATTCATCACCTGGTCAAATTCGAATCTGATGATACCCACTCTTCAGATCAACTTTTGAAAAGATAGCAGCTCTACTCAACTGATCTAACAAATCATTCAATCTAGGCATCAGAAATCTGTACCTCACTGTAATCTTGTTTAGTGCTCGACTATCTGTACACATTCTCCAAGTTCCATCCTTCTTCGGCACTAATAATGCTGGTACTGCACAAGGACTTAAACTTTCTTGTATGCGCCCTTGTTCAAGTAACTCCTCCACCTGCCTTCTCAACTCTTCGTACTCCTTTGGACTCATTCTATAGTGTGGTCTATGTGGCAACACAACTCCCGAAACAAGATCTATCTGGTGTTGTATGTCTCTCAATGGTGGTAACTCTTTCGGTAATTCATCAGAAAATACATCTTCAAACTCCTTCAACACTGGCTTAATTTCTTCAGGAATTTCAACCGCTTCACTACTTTCACATCCAATTAACAGAAATACTTCAGGCTCATCCTCCACTTCCTTGACAAATTCCTTCAAAGATAACAGAGTTTTTAGTTCCTCGATTTCCTCCAACTTGCTTTCACTTTGTTGCCGCTTTTTAGGAACTAAAGTGATTTTAGTTCCATTGAACATGAAACTATAGTAGCTAGTCCTTCCATCATGTTGCACAACTCTATCGTATTGCCATGGTCTCCCCAACAACAAATGACATACATCCATATCTACCACATCACACCAAATCTCATCCTTATACTTCGTTCCGATGGAAAAGGTTACACAAGCTCTTTGACTAACCTTCACTTCCCTACCTTTCCTCAACCAAGCTAACTTGTAGGGTTTGGATGCTTCTTTGTCTTTAGCGCCAACTTCTTTACAGCTTCTGTAGAGATGATGTATCGATAACAAACTTACAAACTCTTCCCAAGGTAGTGCACGTTGTCTGAAAGATGTTACTCCTCAACCAGCTAGTCTCCTCTTTCTGCTTTGGTGTCAAGCAAGATCTCCTCATCATTAAAGCATATCCCTCGTCTCTCACCAATAATTCTTCCTCCTCAACTTATGGTGAATTGGAACATTCTATCCCTGCATCCTCATCCTCAACCTCAACAACCATCACTCGCTTCTTAGGCTTCGGACATTCATTGCTCTTATGACCAAACTTCTGAAAGTTATAACACTTGAAATTGTTGTTAACCTTGGTCTTAGCAACTTCATTGAAAACCGGTTTACTAGCAGCCTTGAAAACAATAGTATTGCTACTAGCACCTTTCATCTGATTGTTAGAATTTGTAAACACACCACCTCCTCTTCTACCTTGCTTCTCCCAAGCTAGAGCCTTCTGGTGTGCTTCAGCAACGGATCTTGGATCAAACATATTCACCATATCCTGAATTTGCATTCTCAATCCTCCAACAAATCTAGCTGTCAACTGTTCCTCCGTCTCCATGATATCGTTTCTAGCAGTCAGTTGATAGAACTCATCTGCATAATCATTCACCGACTTCGTCCCTTATCTCAAATTCTGTAAGCGCTGATACATAAGAGACTGATAATTATAAGACAAGAAAGTAGCCTTCATCAACTTCTTCATCTTCTCCCATGAAACAATCTTCGACTTTCCCATCCTTTCCCGTGTAAGTTTAGTTTGTTGCCACCATGCCATAGCTCTTCCCCTCAATCGTGTAGCAACCAACTTAACTCTACGATGCTCGGGTACTTCCTTGAAGTCAAAAATTTCTTCAACATTTGATAACCAATCCAAAAATTCTTCCACTATCATTCCTCCGTTAAATTATAGAATCTCTGTTTTCATCCCCGACTCCCATTTACGATCATTCTCTGAATCAATATATCGATTTCGCACTTGGCCTCGATCTCGATCATGAATACTTCCTCTATCACCATATTCCTCAAAATCATATGTATGTCGATATCGATCTCGTCCATCTACATATCTACGATCATGCATGTCCCTTCTATCATGACTTTCGGCATCACGATACGGACCGTCTTCAAATCCACGATAAGTTCTTCTCTCTTCACCTCGATACTCATGATATTCTTGCCTCACAGAAACTGATGATTCTCTTCGATCTCGATGGAATTGTGGTGACACCCTCCTCGCTTCCGAAACCGATGGCGAAACCCTGTCTCCTCCATGGTTCGAGATTGGTGACATTCTCCTTTGACTTTGATTCATATCGATCATCAATTTATCCAACTTTCCAATACCTTTATCAAATTTTTCATTGATATGTTGTTCCATTTGCTCAGCTTCTTGTCTTCGATACACATCTTCAACATTTTGAAATCGATTAGCACGTCTCGGAGGCATTGTCGAATCTTCAACAAATCCAAACACACTTCAACTCGGATTCAACTTACAAATTGATACACGGCTCCAACTTATAGCTCTCGGCTTTAACTCGGCTTGAACTAGCTTTTACTCGGCCTTGATCAAACTTATCAGTAAACAATCTCCAAACTAACTTTAACTCTCCCTCTTGGCTCCACAGGCTCGGCTTAGCTATGATTGGCTAAGTTTAAGCTTTGATACCAAATTGACGCGGCGGATTACTTCAAGTTGTGATCAAATGATGCACAACGAACAAACAATGATGGAATGATGCAAATATGGACCGATGGATTAAAGATACCAAGGATAAATGCTCAAATCCGGTATCTCGCGGGATCAACGGATTTGAGCATTTATCCTTCGTATCTTTAATCCATCAATCCATATTTGCATCATTCCATCGTTGTTTGTTCGTTGTGCATTATTTGATCACAACTTGAAGTAATCTATTATGTCATCCTCCTAGGCCAAACCCATTTAGTCGAGGCCTCTAAAAATCAAGTCTTTAAGAAACAAAACTAAGATCGCAAATTGGTGCAAAGAGTGGTTGTAGTCTGATTTGAATTCATTTGATTTTGGTGATTAAATCTCACCTTTTAACAATAAAGTTCTAAATTTTATTATGGGCTTTACTAATTGTTGTTGTTGTTGTTTGGTTTGGAGAGTAATATTGCTTGTGTATATACATATATATATGTTTATATGTAATGATTTACTATTGACTTGAAAATATAGTCAAAGCGCTCAAGTGGTTATATGCAAGTGATGGTCTTTATTTATTTATGGATATTATTTACCCTTGCATGTATGTATGGGCTTATGTATATGGATGTTTGGATGTTTAATAAGAAGTGAATACTTGAATTGGTTTATTATCGACATCGAGATCATGTGTAATTTAAAACTTGTTCATTTCCTTGTCTTTTTGAAATGTTTTCTAAAAGTTCCCAAACTTTACTTTTGGATTTCGATCCCATTGAACAAAGTTATTTAAATAATTTAAAATAAAGGAAAGGAAGGATATTTTGATATATAAATCAAGT
This sequence comes from Allium cepa, assembly GCA_030765085.1. NCBI lineage: Eukaryota > Viridiplantae > Streptophyta > Magnoliopsida > Asparagales > Amaryllidaceae > Allium > Allium cepa. The sequence goes on along the minus strand of CM060939.1, from coordinate 771,323,863 downwards.
TAGAAAGTTATGATCTATATGACGATAGGTGCTATGGATGTAGTTTGTAAATTGACCGCTTTTGTGTAAACTAAAATGAGTTTTTACTTTAAATATGTTTGATAAGTATTTTAAAATATATTTCAGCATTAAAAAGGACTTTTAAAATATTTTAAATAATTAACCATAATTTAATTAATTAAGTCAAATTTAATTAATTAAGGAAGGTTTAATTCAATAACTAAGATTTAATAATTATTTAATTATTAACTAAGTAAGGTTTAATTGATTAATCAAGTAAATATTTAATATTTTAATTATTAATTACATAAATGTTTAATTGTTTAATTATTAATTAAGTAAAGGTTTACTTATTTAATTAATTATTAATTAAAAAGGTTTAATTATTATTTGATTATTCATAAATTAAAGGTTTTTAATTATTATCAATTAACTATATAATTTTTTTTAATATAAAATCATTTCATTTCCAAAGGTTGATTTGTCTAAAAGCAACTTTCTTTTATAAAGGATGGATTTTAAATATAAGGATTTCTTTGTTTGTGCCATTAAGTAGCTAAACAAATATGATCAATTATGCTAAAACATTGATATATTTTACTGAAAGTAAGTCATCTTGTATTTAGCACTAAAAGCCGATGAGTAGACTTTTCTCTATCTATGAGATCTAGAACTTAATTTTCAAGGCAAGGGATGGAGAAATCGAAATGTTGGAATTATGATAAGTATAAGAGCGTTAATTTCGATAAATGCATCATGATAAATTAAGTATCTAGATGGTACTTCATTATTAAACACCAAATTTTGAGGTATAGAAACACATCTTTATCCCAAGAACAAAGTACGTACGTTGAGGCAAGGATATTTTCTAACTTGTTCGACTTCATTGTTAATCAAAGGACAATACTGTTTGAAATCAAAAAGTGGGAATGAGTATAGAATTTCTTATTTTTCATATGAAAATCTATACACACCCTGGATAGTGGATTTGTCCACTACCAATAACTTGACAAATTTTAAAATTATCAAATGTTGGTTCAAAGGGACCGGAATCGGGTAACATGAGTTATCTAAAAATAATTTCGAACCAATGTAAGTGTTTGAATTAGAACATGTCCTAAAGATAATGGAATCGATGATCGAGGTCTCTGAAGTGCAAGGGCTACTTGCCACTAATACTAAGGGTGATTCCACAAAGGATGTAGTAGAATTTGTGCCTTCAATTTGATTATATCCTGAACAACTTGCATAGACAAATGCTAGCATTGCATTGTCCTTTGGAGGGTAGTGTCACAACATTCCAAATGCGATTGCCATATGAAAAGGTAAAACGTAGCCTCAAGCCTCACAACCAAAAATGACTAAAATGGGATATGCTATAGAGCTATGTAGGTCACACCCATTGGGGTAAGGTCATCATTCAATCTAGATCGATATTTCCAGATTATGTATGGTAGTGACCAAGGTACGGTTGTTGATCAAAATAGTGGTGGTGAAATATTAGTGCTATCAAGTTAGGGATAGACCGGTCCTCTGTTTATAAGGGTCCGTGTAAGGCCCTCCATAAATTTTATCTAGAGGTGTACTATGGCATGCAATACCTCAATAGCCTTGTCATTAATGGAATCCACTCTACAATAAGTGCCTTATGGACTTTGTTGTGCCAAATATCTTAGAATGTGATATGCAAGCATTTCTGCTATGTTCGGTATTTATTTTAAACCCTGGACAATATTATAATATCATGTGATTTTTTATAGAAATGTTTTGGTTATCGTAAGACAAAATCCCATCCATGTTTGTGTGCGGCTTAGTCTTATTAGATACCTTTATTTTTAAAAGAGTTTATAAGTATAATAATTTTGTTGTTTGGAGTTTACTCACACCAAACTTATGTTTGATCCAAAGTTTTTATTTTGTTCCCTAAAACACTTGGGCACTTAAATTTGTATGAGTAGCCAAGTAGTCCAAGTTCTTACGGATGCATATTAGAGGAGCATGGAGTAGGCGGCTTCGCCATTACCTAATAATATATTTTATTTTCATTGTGTATTATATATTATGTCTCAGCATTGTGGGGGAGGCAATTATAACTATCCTTGGCTGAAGTTAGTACATGTTACAACTCTGTTGATTCATTTTCGAAGTAACCAGATGTACTATCTTGTGTTCTATAATATATTTAATTTCCTTGCATTGCAAGTTTATCTATTCTTTCTTCTTGTCTTTTATTTTGTTTTACCCCAATGGCTTGTCTTTCGAGCATCTAGATGATTGACACATAAATACCATGGATGTATTAGGTGTCGTCCTTAAGAGTGAGAAAGAAAGATCGTTACAAGTGGTATCAGAGCTTAGGTTAAGCGAACACATATGCCTTGATTGGGGTCAACTCATTAGAGATAGGGTTAGTAATACCTTAGATTGATTTAGTCCATGAGAGTGTGTAGTTGTAATTTTTGTGTGTATTGTGTGTGTGTCCGAATTATTTCGATCAGCTTTGATAGGTCAGATTTTGTACTCTTTTCATTAAGACTATCTCATTTACGTATTCTAAAGTTATCTTACTATATCTAGATAGTAAGAATGAGTAATAGGGAAAAACAAGGTACAGGAGCTAGTAGCACCATGACCATCAGTGACCGAGCTGCGAATGTTGGAAGAGTTAGAGTAGTTGAAGATGCAGCACCTGTGCAGCCCAATGTGAACTTTACAGCCCTATGCAAAGACTACACTAATCTAGGTGGAAAGATGTTTAAGGGCATAGAATCCATTATCAAAGTCCAATCTTGGCTTTGTTCTTACAAAATAATTTTCAAGGGGCTGGAAATTTCAGATGAGCATAAGCGCCTCTAACATCTTAGCTGTTGCAAGATGGAGCGGTGGCATGGTGGGATTCTTAACAGCAAATGTTTCAAAGGATAATTTTTCTTGGACTAGATTTAAGGAGGTATTTGAAGACCAGTTGATGCCCGCCGCATGAAAGACCCATATGTCTAGGATTTTCTTAGATCTTAAAAAAGAAGATTTATCGATGCCTGAATATGAAATCAAGTTTATTGAGCTATCATGATTTGGCCTGGAGTTGGTTAATAAACCTCTTAAGAAGAATAAGATGTTTGTGGTGGGACTGAGAGAAGGATTTTAGAAGAAGATGATACCCATTTGAAGGGATCTTTTGTGGATTAGGTATATGTGGCTTTGAGGTATGAATTTATAGAGAAGTAGAACCTAGCAGTAGCACCTAGCAACAATAACAAAAACATGAACAAGAGGAAGTTCAACAACAATGGAAGAAGCAATGGAAGGGAAAGTCAGAAGGAGATCAAGGAAATAATTTCAAGGATGTTGAGTGTTTTTACTATAAAATAATGGGACATCAGGTAAGATTTTGTAAGAATATTGAAGCTTCGAAGCAGTTGGGAGGACCTATCTCTCTAATGGTTTAGAAGCTACTTTGCTACAACTGTCTGCAATCAAGCTCTATGTTGAAGGATTGCCTGCTAATGAAAATAGATCAGAAAGTCAACGTTTATGCCATCGATGATGTGAAAGAGAAAGGAGTTCTTGGAGGTACTTTAATTGGCAATGACATTTTTGTTCGAGTATTGTTTGATACCGAGGCTTCCTATAGTTTCATTTCTATAGAATCGGTAGGTAAATTTCAAATTTCCCTAAGAATTTTAGAAACCCCCATTTTTATGTCTAAACCATAAGAGGTATAACTAATCCGTACATGATTTGTGAAGATATGCCAATTACTTACCTTACCCAACACTTTTCATGTGACATGTTTGTTCTAGACTTTAAGGGGTTTGATATTATACTCAATATGGATTGGTTGTCGGAGAATGAAGCTATCTTAGATAATGTTAGGACGATGATACCTTTGAAAGTTAAATTCGGAAAGTTTGTTAAAGTATCATGTGATGATCCAGACAAGCAGAGTAGTTTCTTGTATGTCTTAAAATCGTCCTAAAAGAGTGGATTTTCCTAATGTTTTTGAAGAATTTAACAGTCTGCCTCCACGTTTGGAGATTGAGTTCCGTATTTACTTAATTCCTGATTGGAAAGTTGTTATTCAACCTATCGGTAAAATGGCTCAAAGAGAGAAGGAGTCAAGGGATCAGAAAAATAATTAGTTGAGAAGAGGACTGATTAGGACAAGTTCCTTAAGTTAGGGAGCAGATGTCTATTTTATCATAACGTCTGATGGTTCTTTGAATTTTGTGTGGATTATAATGAGCTAAACAAGCAGACAATTCTGAACAAGTGTCCCTTACCCTGTATGGGCGACAAGTTTGACCAACCCTATAGGGCTCGAGTATTTTCCCAAATGGACCTTGCTATTAGATTTCACTAATTAAGGTTAGCATAGGATAGTATACCCTTGACAGCATTTAAAGGACCAGGTTGTTTCTTCGAGTGGTTGGTTATGTCTTTTGGGCTAACTAATGCGCCTGTTTGTATTGTAGATCTTATTAACCGAGTTTTTATAGATGTGTTGAATAAGTTTGTGTTATTCCTTATAGATGATATCCTTATTTACTCTAAGCCGAGGAAGAACACAAACACCATTTAGAGGTAGTGTTTGAGACATTAAGGAAGCATGTGTTAAAATATAAATTTTTTAAGTCTCATTTTTGGCAATCAGAAGTAAGGTTCCTCTAACATGTTGTATCGAAAGACGACATTTTGGTTGATCCGGGAAAGGTAGCACTGTTCAAGATTTTAAGATACCACAAACTTCAAAAGAGATCTGAATTTTCTTAGGCTTAGCCGGATATTATATAAGGTTCATCTAAAGCAAAGATCGACTCTCACCCAATCATGTTGATGAAAAAAAGATGAGAAGTTTGTATGGAATTCGAAGTGTGAGGAAGCGTTCGTTGAATTGAAGAGGAGGTTGACCAACGCTTCGGTCTTAACTATTCCGGATGGAAGTGGAGGACTGACAGTGTGTACAAATGCCTGTGGTGTAGGATTGGGTGCAGTTCCGATGCAACATGATAAGGTCGTTTCTTTTGCTAGTAGGGAGCTGAAGCCTCATGAGCGAAATTATACGACACATGACTTGGAGTTATTAGCTATAATGTTTGCATTGAAGATGTGGAGGCATTACTTATTAGGTGAAAAGTTCGAGCTCTTCATCGAACACTTGTCCTTGAAATATCTCTTCACACAAAAAGATTTGAATATGAGGCAGCAATGGTAGTTGGAATTTCTAGTGGCCTATGACTTGGATATTTTATATATGCCGGGAAAAGAAAATGTGGTAGCAAATGCTCTGAGCAGGAATGCAGTCTTGGCTCATTTGGAAGTTACTCTAATTCTCTTATAGAGGGTTGTAAGTAAACAAACGGAAGGTTGTCTTCTGGTAGAATTTATGTAAGGAGTGGAGGAAGGTAGACGTTCGAATTTTGAGATCGATAACCGTGGAGTTTTGCGGATGAATGTAAGATTATGCATTCTGGATGTTGATGGCCTTGGGCAAGAAATTTTGATGGAATGACACAAAACTAAGTTGATTATCCACCGTGGAGTTAATAAGATGTACCGAGATATGAAGCGAGTATTTTGGTGACCCGAGATAAAGACGGATATTTCAGTCTATGCTAGTCAATATGCGAACTACTAGCAAATCAAGGGATCACCAAAGGACCACTGGGTTACTATAGCCATTGGGGATCCAAAATTAGAAATAGGAACAAATATCAACGGCTTTTATTGATGGCCTACCTATATGAAGGATATGTAATGAAGGTGTCTTGGTTATTGTGGATTGGCCAACCAAGAGTGCTTGTTTTATTCTAGTAAGGGCAATGAGGATTGCATCAACTTTGGAAGAGATTTATATAAGAGATATTGTCCAATTGCACGGAGTTCCAATTAGCATAGAAAGTGATCGAGATCCCGTCTTTACAAGTCAGTTTTAGGAGGCATTACAAGTTGCTTTGAGAACAAAGCTAAGTATGAGCACAACCAACCATTCTCAAATGGATGGTTAATCTAAAAGAGTTAACATAGTCTTGGAAGATTGGTTGAGGTCATGTATCCTGGATTTTAGTGGATCTTGAGAGGACCGTCTTCATTAGGTGGACGACCATGCAAGTTACCAATGTGTTGGGTAGAAACCGTAGATCAGATCGTGGTTGGACCTAATATGACTCGGAAGGCTACTAAGAAAGTTACTATGATCAAAAGGAGGATGAAAGAAGCTCAAGGTCAATAGAAAAGCTATATCGATCGGAGGCGAAGGGATTTGAAATTTGATGCTGGAGACTTTGTGTTTACGAAGATTTCCCTACTTGAAGGAGTTGTTCAATTTGGAAGACTAAAGAAGGTGGCACCTAGGTATGTTGGATCTTTTTGATTCTTGAGAGGATTAAGCCGCTTTCCAACAAAGTTAAGTTGCCAAAAAGATTTTCGGGAGTCCATAATGTTTTCCATGTTTCACATTTGAGAAAGCATGTGCATGATCCATCACTGATTGTTGAGCCATCTATGCAATAGGATTTGGAGGTGGAATCGAGCCTGGCCGTAATAAGGCATCGAGTTCGCATTTTGTCGTGATGTAAAACAATTGCTTAATAAAGTAGTGAGATTGATTAGGTTTCATTGGAGTGAAGATTCTAGATATTGCACTCGGGAGACAGAAGATAGCATGAAGGATGCTTAGCCTAAGTTGATGATAGGGTTGTAGTTTGCTTGTTACATGGATTGTGTATTCGTCATTTGTGATGTGATTGCCTAGTATGTATCTTTTGGATGTGTTTCATCATTTATAATATATGGCCTTTTAAGTTATTATGAGTTATCTTTTTGTGTGTTAATTTCTAGACCAAATTCTTTTAAGAAGGGAGAACGCAACGACCTGTAATTTAATCACTCTAAATGCAAATAATTGATATATTTCAAAATGAATAATTTATGGATTTTATAACTCAAATAAACCTCCTTAAGTAATAACTAATGATGGTGGAGTAATTTAAAATTTGGTATAAAAAATTAGTTAGTTCAAAGAAAGATCTAAAATGTAACCAGAAATTGTTTTTTGGATTTTCGACTTTTCATCGTCTAAAAGTTAACGGAACAAGTTATGTATACTGAAGTAAACACATACACATATATAAATAACATGTGCTTTGGTTAGAGTTAAATAAGGTAAATTATTTAATTAAGTGATAAAATGGATGTTGACTTTTCTTTTTTTTTTAATTTTAAATAAAATAAAAGGACAAAGGTAACATTTTATCATGTGAAAGAAATAAAGTGATGTAATGGGGGGAGTAGATGTGTTGTATGTGCAAGGAGGAACAGGGGTGGTGATGTGGCATAAAGATATGGAGGGTAATGGCTAACGGTTGAAAAGTAATTTTCTACATGTCATTTTAGATAAATACAATTTTTATTCTTACAACTCTCATTTTACTTCACTTCATTCAGTTTCAAAACTTTTCCTTCTTCCATCCTTAGCTTCCATTTTATTTTCCAAGGACTCTTCAAAATTCTCGAGTCAAAAATAATTTCTTTTCCAATTTAAAACCTTAAATCCAAGCTAATGTCATCTCCTTCCTTCTCTACGCCTCCTCTCTTTCAAAACAAGACCCAAACCTCCCTCCCTAAGTGATGGCCGAGCCTATATCCTCTTAAGCCAAATCCATTTAGCCCCCTTAGGCCCTTAAAAATCAACTCTTCGAGAAGAAAAACTAAAATCATGGGTCGGTGCAAAGTTTGATGGTAATGTGATTTGAATTCAGTTGATTTGGTGAGTAAATCTCACCTTTTAGAAACAAAGTTTTAAACTTTATTGTATGCGTTAATTATAGCTGCTAGCTGTTTGGTTTGGAGAGTAATATCGCTTGTGTTTATACATATATGTGTTTACATGTAATGATTTATTATTGACTTGAAAATATAATCGAAGTGCTTAAATGATTATGTGCAAGTGATGGCCTTTACTTGTTTATGGATATTATTTACCTTTGTGTATATGTATGGGATGATGCATATGGGTGTTTGGATGTTGAATGGAAAGTTAATGCTTGAATTGGTTTATTTCGAAATCGATATCCTGTGTAGTTTAAAACTTGTTTATTTCCTTGTCTTTTTGAAATGTTTTCTAAAAGTTGCCGAACATTACTTTTGGGTTTCAAACCTTTTGTGCAATGTTATCTGAGTAGTTTAAATAGAAAAGGAAAGGGTATAAAGGCTATTTTGATGTATATAATGAAAGTTAGAAAGTTATGGTCCATATAGCGATAGTCGCTACGATGTAGTTCGTAAATCGACCACTTTTGTGTAAACTAAAAGAGTTTTTACTTTAAATATGTCTGAAAGGTATTCTAAAATATACTATAAGTATTAAATAGGAATTTTAAAATTTTAAAATATTTTAAATAATTAATTATCATTTAATTAATAATTAAGTAACGTTTAATTAACTGATTAAGTAAGGTTTAATTAATTAAGTAAGGTTTATTAATTAAGTAAGGTTTATTTAATAAAGTAAGGTTTAATTAATTAAGGTTTCATAATTATTAAATTACTAATTAAGTAAGGTTCAATCAATTAATTAAGTAAAGGTTTAATTATTTAATTATTAATCAAGAAAGGTTTAACTATTTAATTATTAATTAAATAAAGGTTAAATTATTTAATTTATAATTAAAGGTTCAATTATTAATTAAATAAAATTTAATTATTATTAGTTAATTATATGAAGTTTTTTCAATTTTAAATCACTTCATTTCCAAAGTTTGGTTTATTTAAAAGAAACTTTCTTTTACAAAGGATGGGTTTTAAATGCAAGGGATTTATTTGACTATGCCATTAAGTAGCCAAACAAATATGATAAGTTATGCTAAAATGTTGACACATTTTACTGAAAGTAATTCTTCATGTATTTAGATCTAACGGCTGATGAGTAGATTTTCCTCTATCTGTAAGATCTAGAACCTGGTTTTCTAAGCAAGAGATAAAGAAATCGACATGTCAAAAATGTGATAAGTATAAGACGGTTAATTTCGATAAATGGGTCATGATAAATTAAGTATATAGAAGGTACTTAATTATTTATTGAACATTAAATTCCAAGGTATGGAAACCCATCACCATCCAAAGAAGTAAGAATGTACGTCAAGGCAAGGATAGTTTTCTAACTTATATGACTTCATTGTTAACGAAAGGATAGTACTGTTTGAGATCAAAAGCAGGGATATGTATAGAATGTCTTATTTTACATATGTACATCAATACACACCCCGGATAGTGGATTTGTATGCCATCATTCTTAATTTTACTTGTTTTAATTTCGTTAATTAAAGTGGTATTTTGAGAATTCAAATTTTCGCACGAATTTTATGTATTTTCTTGTTCTTCTAAAATGCATTTTTCATTTATTAGCTTTCCAATTTCTAAATCTACTCTATTCAATTTGCCTATGCCTTCTTTATATGACTTCTTCACATATCTTAGTTTATCATCAAGTTAAATACTGCTTTCTAAAATTATTAAAACAGAGCTCATAATTTACTTCGTTAGTGGCCATGGAATAAGCTTTCGCTTATTTTGTGTCATGTAACAGCCTACCTTTTAGAACGTTCAAGTTGACAACAAATTACACATGTTGTTAATGCCAAAAATGGTCACTAACACCCGAATACAGATGAAAGCACCAAATAACGGTCACAACTTGCAGATGGAATATATGTAGAGAGTAATAATGTGAAGAACAGTCCAAATTAAAATGAAAGCAGTAAAGAACAATAGATTTTATAGTGGTCTGGCTAACTCCAGCCTACATCCACTTCAGAAGTTTCCTTTTTATTGCTGTAATAATCAACTACAGTAACAAAATAGCAGAGTAACCTCAGCCTTATAAAATATAAAGCGAGAGAGCCAAAAGAAGATCCCTTTTCTAAACCCCCACATGTTGTATTTATAGGCAAATCCTAAGTTGTTGGGCTTTCTGCATGGTGTAGGCCCATCAAGACCTTCCACCGAGCCACATACTTCCACAACCGAGCCACATACCTCCACAATGCCGAGCCACACCGGCCTTAACACAACGCCGAGTCGTACCAACAATGCCGAGCGACCTTGACCTGAGCAATGTCGAGCCAGCTTCGTCCAATGCCGAGCCATCTCACCAATGCCGAACGACCCTGTCCTTACCAATGCCGAGCGAGGTTTGATGTCGAACGACATCCAATGCCGAGTGACTTTCAATCCTGAGCGAGATACGATGCCGAACGACATCTAATGCCGAGCGACTTCCAATGCCAAGCAAGGTACGATATCGAACGACATCGAATGCCGAGCAACTTCCACTGCCGAGCGAGGTACGATGCCGAACGACATCCAATTCCGAGCGAATCATGATGTCTAACGATGTCGAATGCCGAACGATGCCTAGCGTCGAGCGGCAACCCATGCCAAGCCACACCTTTTGCCGAGCGGCGACTAATGTTGAGCCACTCCTTATGCCAAGCGGCAAGCAATGCCGAACCATGCCTTATGCCGAGCGGCAACCAATATCGAATCACCCTACTCTCTCCTCAGTGCCGAGTCATGCACATCCAACCTATTTCAGACCGACCGTCTATCCATCCAGCTAGTTCCAGTAAATCGTATTCCAGTTTCGACAAATGAACAGTCGATTTGGTTAAATACGCTTGTTTGTGGCCTTGTCGAAAGGCAGGTTAACATATGTCCAACTCAAACTATTTAAAAGATAGATTACCAATGAGTTTATTTTTAAAGAAATAGAAGAAAAGAAGAAACAATAATAGAATGCCGCAACGGTATGACAAAATATAATAATAACATAACAGTTCATGAAGTTTTTTTTTAACAAATATACATTTCATTATAAGTATCAATCAGAGTTATACAATATTATCAGAGTTGCATAATTTATATAGACAGGATAAAATAGTGCAGCGGGATAAATAATAGCAGATATGATATAATGAATCTTCGTCTTCAACCTCCAGAATATCTATCTTCGATAACTGAAAACTTGGTATGATCGAAGCGTAATGTACAACAAAATACTCGACTCGGGACTAAAAATCCTCATTTAAGTCAAATCCAAAATTAGATGAAATAAGGGTATAAATAACATAAATTTTTTCTTTAAATTTCATGCAGAAGTTTCGCGGTTTCAACTTCATTTCAAGGGCTTCAGTTAATTTATCAACTTCAAATCGGTTTAATAAATTTCACATTTTAAATGAACATCAATGTTAAATTTACAAATTCCAGTAAATCACTAAAATGAATACAAGTCATTTTCCAAATAATTTCTGTTACATATAAAGTCAGAAATTTCACAAACCTTTTTTTATTTCCCTTTTTGAAATTTACCATATTTAAAATTTAAAATTAGGAAATTATTGTGAAGGACAAAATTTCTCAGCATTTTAGCCTCAAGGACAGACCTTAAATATTTTATCCTGAAGGACAACTTTCTTTAGGTATCAATTTTTAGTTATTGATAGCAGTTTTTAGGTATCAGTTTATAGTTATCGGTAGCAGTTTTTAGGTATTGGTTTTTAATTTGGTTGCAGTTTTGAAAGAATATTTATCCTTATGAACAATTTTTCAAGAATGTTTGTCCTTATGAATAATTTTGAAAGAATGTTTGTCCTTGTGGTAAAAAAATTAAGGTCGTGTCCTTGAGGCTAAAAATATACAAATTTTTGTCCTTTAAATTAATTCCCTCATTTAAAATCTTATAAATGAATTTCTAATTTATTTTCAAAGATTGAGTTTAACCGATTTATAAAATTTAACTCTTTATAACATATAATTTTTTATTGTTTAAAGATTGCAAAACCCATTCAGAGTTGAAAATTTCATTTATGAATATCTTCAAATTTCACCAAATGGCAATAAAATCACAACAATCGCATTTCTACCAAAGTAGTCAGCAATGCATCCAATAGCATGCATATCAAATAGGATGTAAAAAGGGTCATCTCAAAATTCCATGTATAAGTGATCAATCATATTAGTAGTGGCAATAACAGGACAATAACATGGAAATATCAATTCACTACACATCCAATCAATCAATAATATCAACCATCATAATATCAATCAAAAATCCAAATCAATCAATTTAGCCATATCACATCGATCAATAATTATAAATGTTAGGGTGTTAATCTAAAGTGATATGCAATTTAAATTTCAGTTTAAATATCAAATTTAGGTGTCGACTTAACTATCGGATAAACTATTAAATTTTAAATATCAAATTAAATGTCACATTAACTCTCTGTTTCAACTATCACATTTGCCTCTCAAATTTCTATCAACTTTAACTGTTAGTTTAAAGTTTCATATCAATTTAACTGTCACTCAGTTCAAATTTAACCAATTCAATTTCAGTCAATTTAATTTTCGAACAGCAATCAATATAATTTGTCAAACCGTTAATTGGTTTAACTAATAGTATAAGATTTAGTATGTTGTAAGTGGGTTAAATTACCCACCTTAATTTGAAATAAACATTTTTCAGTATCAAATAAACTTCAATATACCTCCATGTCGTTGTCCTCGTCAATACAAACCCAACACCGCTTATTTTATCTCAATCGGACATTGTATTTGGAAGATATACATTTTTAAAGGTTTGAATATAATTTGTATAAATAAATTTCTCATTTACATTTACCCTAGAATTAAACTGGTCGTTTGATTTCAGATCTGTAATCAAGGTTGTTCATTGCTCTCGTCCTCGTCACGTTCCCAAGCAAAAATAATGATGCTCGAACCCATTACGCGTTCTTTCAATCCATCGCCGATCCCCCGATACTTGAAATCCCATTCATCGCAGCCATTCGATGCGCCAACCCTCCATGCCCTCTGGCCTAAGTCGTGTTGAACTTGGCGCCTTCTATCTTCCCTAATCAACCACCAAACAAATGACATTCACCATCGTTCTGCCACTGACACAGACCTTCATACTCGATCTCGAACGTTGATTTGGTAGAGCTCAACAAGCTCCTCTACTTTCCAATTGGAAGTTTTTGATAATATTGCTTGGAGGAGAAGATAATCGAGGAGGATTGTTATTAACTTTTGTCCATTTAATATTTGGTGGCAGCTGTAAAAGGGTAGGGTCAGAGTTAGAGTCTATACACGTATTTTTACACGTGTAGCCTACTATTTTAATATTATATAAGCTACTTATGTGAAATTTTGAATGAACTTCCATCGAGACGTGCTGCCAGGCACTTATAATGTTCTACCATTATTCCGAAAACAATGGAACAAGTTTCGAGCTCTAATTTAATTATATGCAAAATGTAGCTTTTCAAGTCGAATTATAATATTAAATTGTCGATAATTAATTCAACACGTTTCTATCCGCACGACCAAATGGTAAATCCAAACGCTACGAAATCTGAAACTCCATAATAATATACTATTATGGATCCAATGGAACTAGTTTAGTCAAATTCTGAGACTGTGCCCTGGATCACTATTTTAACGCATCGATTAAATCGACGATTTCAAAACTGACAAGTTTACTTGAAATTTTGAATTTTAAAATTATTAACTTAATTCTAATTCAAATAGGATTTTTTATCAACATTAGAAATAGTTTTGATCCTTCTTCAACCCAATTTTCAGTTATTCTCTATTTCTGTATTACGATAAATCGTTATATTTGAAATTCAGATTCATTCTATAATTTGAACCAAAATCTTCATATTCAATAAGTACAATAATAATTCGTTAATTATGTTTTTAAACATTTTTTTCGATAATCCTATTAAATTTAATAATTTAAAATAGTTAAAAATATGGGTTGTTACATTCTCCTCTGCTCAAAACTTTTTATCCTCGAAACGACGTTAACTAAAAATTTAACGATTGATATATTATATTAGAAACAATCAACTTATAAAACATAAAATCTTACTTACAAAACCATTATTATGCACTTGCCATGCGACTTCGATATCGGTTTGTGAAAATTACAACTCATATATAAAACAAGCTATAAAAATTTTAAAAACTTCAAAAAATTTCCAACACTCGGATTTACGAAAAATTTCGGCAGCATCTCCTTTGTGCCGTTCGATTGAAATTTTTTACAACACAATATATAACCCAAATATATATCAAATATACATCTCATCTCAATGATGAGACATCTCGTAAGGAAAAATATAAAAGTGCGGTATGTAGTCCAAGATACATACCTTATTATTATTAATATGAAGGAGTTCGCTCGTATTAAGCAAGCAAAAGCATATAGAAACCCACATATATGCCCAAACAGTCTTCATGTATACCTATCTCAATTTGATTTAAGATATTAGACATATACAAAGATATAGAGGGCGTGTATAAGCTTAATAGACTATATAACATGAATTTTGAAATTAAATCATAAGTATAAGCACAATACAAAACATATAACAATAATACACAATCAAACAGTTACAACGATTTTTTACAACAAAAAAACATTCAATTAACAGTATCCATCCAATTAATTCAATTAACTCATAATTATGTTAATTTACATCTTTTAATGTCCATAGGTAATTTATATATTTCATTTTAATTAATATTCAATTTTCATTAACATTCAATTGGTTTACTACCAATTTATTCAAAACTATTTCATTTACATTCAGTTTAATTTGTTAAATTTCAATTGTTTCACATTTGTTTAACACATTTCATATAAATTCATTTGTAGACCATTTTATAAGCCGTTTAAGCTAGAATTTATTTCATTTGCACTAAATATATTTTATCTAATACTAGTATTATTTATAACCCATTTCCTAAGCATTAAGTCTATTATAAACATTTTATAAAATGCAACTCATGTTTATTATCATTTCATAGCTTAAGTTTATATTGATTCATTGATTCACTTCATTAGCTTATTTCATGTATTATGTCATAAACTTAAGTAAATTTTATTTTATAACTCAAATTTGTATTAATAAATTTTCTTTTTATCCCAATCAATTATTCCACTTCTCTTATGTTGACATCCATTTTTATGTACTCAGTTAGTTACTATTCAATTTTTATCAAAACTCATTTTATTGCGTGTTACTTATTTACATCCAATTTTAAATAAAATTAAATTAGTCATATAAATTTTACTTACGCTCATTTATTTTTATTCAATTTCTTTCACAATTCGAATTGCATTCCATTTGATAATCCAAGTTATATTCATTCTATAAATTCATTTTACATCAATATATATTTTCAGTTTCAACATTTAATTTATACGCTAGCATTAACACACAAGCAACCAATTTCCATTTAATGAAACGTAAAAGTACATGCAACCTAACAATGTAGCAAACCTAAGCAAGAAACAATTATAGCTAGCAGTCATAGCATACAATCATTTTATTAAAATCCGTACGATATATATATGTCATTCGTACGTATAACAATTCGATCCCTTATTTAAATATGAAATTTATTTCTCAAATTAGTATTGGTAACCCGACTACTCTAGTATGGACTTTAATTCGACTTCTTGATTAGAAACTTCCATCCTCCTTAAATAGTAATGAGCTATGACAGAGAACCTCAGATTTGTATCAAAAATCTGTACCAGTGTTCGTCGTCGAGAATCGAGCAAATAATCGTAAATCAAACAGGTAGGAATTATCGTAAATCATGTATTTAAATCTGAATCAAAAATGTAAATGCAAATAGAATGGTCTATATTCAACTTACATATTTATTCCATTGGTTTCTTAATTGCACCAATAGATAATTCAAGTGTTTTTTCCGTTTTTTCCTTAAATGTTTGAAAATTTTCTTTGTTAAAATTCTTTTATAAAAAATAATTTTGTGTCGAAATAATTTTATATTGAAACTACTTTTGATAGCTCAAGGTTTCAATAAGTTTTTCCTCGTTCTTAAAGAATCTAGTAATACATTGATCGGATGGATGACATGAAATCTCTAAGTACTTTGTAGACCCATTTCAGCACCCAGTGAAAATACCTGAAAAGCTCTTAAAAATTAGATATGGAAATTGCAATCCAATCATCGAAAACAAATGAACGAGATTGTCATGGAATGCAGTCCCTAAGGTTTCTCTCTTGCTAAGTCGAAAGGACAGAGTAACACGGCCTTAGGTGACTTTAGGCAGTCACCGCCTCATGTCTTACGCCATGACATCCAAAACAACCATACATCGCAGATACACAAGGTTTCGCCTGGGTCCCCCAGGTAACATCCGTACCTATGAGAAATCACTGCTGTACGAATTATGCTATACAAAACACTCGCTTGGATCGTAGTCTACATAACAGTAACACTGGTGGGTACGTCACTATCACCCATAGATTCAAGGCAATCATCTTTCCCCTCAAATTACGCCATGTGGACCGCAGATACACAATGATTTCGCTCGGTTCCCCCAGAAACATCCATACCTCATGGCAATCACTCTATATAGGTAAATTACGCCAAAAACGACCATAGGTCGCAGTTACACAATGGTTTCGCATGGTTCCCTTAGGTAACATCCATAACCGTAAGCCTTCACAGCCATGCAAATTTCGCCATGTAGTCGCATCCAAAGGAAACTCCTGAGCATTATGTCCAGACAACCTATATCGATTAGGAACCATTTTTGGATCCACCCAAGTCCATATCGGATCAAATCAAAGAATCTACAGAATGTGTCCACAATGTGGCCACAAAGCGGATAATCAAGTAGAAAGTACTTCCCATATCTACAATTTCAAAATGTATATCATACCATACATAGTACCTTTTCAAACCATCACTTCAAAATCATATTTATATGAGTATCACTTTCAAGATCGAGTGCCTTTCAAATCAATAGTTTTGAATTAACTTCATCCTTATACAAATCATTTTGTTATAAGTTTGAAAACTTCCAAATCAATATTTTAATATAGCCAAAGGTACCTCAAAATCAACCACTTTCAAATATCGGTTTAGCTTCAAATTAATATATGATTTCAACAATCATTTTTCTCAAATCGGATATAATTCAAATCATAATTATAAACCAGTAGTTTCAAAATTTTATTTCAATTTCATATTTCGTAGAGTCATATTTATATAAATCCAATTTTTCTTCCAAAATAATTTTGTAAATAAATAAGAGTTTATAAATCAAAATTACTTTTAAAATAAATTTGTAAAATAAATAATATTTTTTTCCTTTACTTAATCTATAGATTATTCAGGAATATTTCTTAAAACAAAATTTCATTTAAAATATTCAAAAACAATTTCATACTTAAATAATACAGAATAGTATTATTCATTTTGCTTATCAAAATATTTGACATTTTAAAACTTGTTTAAATTATTATTATTATTAGTTATAGAGTTATAAACTGAACTTCTATATACTTTTTCAAAATACTAAACTATAAATTAAATATCAATTTGGAAGTGTTCAACTGTTCAAAATAGTCGGAAAAATCAAATTCCAATTCAAAAATTGAATCAATAATCAATCATCTATACGAGATGCACAATCAATTGATAAATCAATCCTAATGCATAGGATACCTATGTTCATAATATAATTCAATCCCAAAATTTGAGAACTGGACATCTTGTTTTTATTTTTTTCAAATCGTTTGAAATAAATATGCACATATTTCTTTCATAAATCAAATCATACTTCAAGGATTAAAATCAAATCGGTTTTAAAAAATCCAAGTAGCAAAGCTGCTAAAGTAACCTCCCTCACTTTGAAACTCGAAAATGAATGCCACTGTTGCTGCAAACATCACTAAAATTTATTTTCTAGCGACAGAAGTGATTTCTAAATTTCATTTTTCTAATCTTTTGAAAATGACCCTTTTTTAAATCACTTTGAAATAATTTATGACAGTTCTATTCGGAAAATAATTTCAAATTATGCTATTATATATTTTTCCATCTTAAAACCAATATAAAAAAAAAATCATGGAATCCAAACTTTCAAATTTTCAGTTTGAATAACTTTTTGTCCATTTGTTAACCATGTCTTGATAAACCATATTTCATATATCGCTTTCAAATGGTATCCATTACTCTTTAAAATGATACAGAGGGAAATTCAAATATATATTTGCT
This sequence comes from Allium cepa, assembly GCA_030765085.1. Classification (NCBI taxonomy): domain Eukaryota; kingdom Viridiplantae; phylum Streptophyta; class Magnoliopsida; order Asparagales; family Amaryllidaceae; genus Allium; species Allium cepa. The sequence continues at coordinate 771,305,749 of CM060939.1, read as the reverse complement.
TTGAAATCCATGTTAAAGATGTAGTTTCTCAATTGGTTAAATATTTTTCAAAATCAAAAATTTCCTAACCATAGTCAAATGCTCAAACAAAAACCAATAGCCAATGCTCATAAACTGGCCAAGCATAACTCATCAATCAATAAACGGTAATATGCACATCCATATTAATCGAACAATCAATCAGCAATGTAACAACCCATAAATTTTAACTGTTTTAATAATGTAAATAAGCGAAATTTTGTTAAAGTTTAAATAAATGAATTTTGAAATAAAAATTTGATATTTGAAGTACATCTATATAAATATAACAAATGGCAAATTTTCATCTGATAATATGGAAGTTTATTTTGTTGTGTAATTTCAGTTTCAATTTAAATCAGTTAATGTTTGATGATAATAAAATGTTTTCCAAATCTGAATATTTTTATATAATAAAAATGTTAATCATTTTTTGAGTGAGACATCACAATTCGTTTTGTCAAATATGGACTTCTTCAGCCCCGTTTATCTTATTTTCGGAAAATTAGCAGCATAATCGAATATGATTTCTGATAGAATGTTCGTACTACTGATATTTGTGTACTATTCTAATCGTCTTGTCGTGCAGACCTTCGTAGTATATTCATATATGTGTTTCGGGGACCGGTATGACACGAAATCAGTAAAACGATTTCTGTATCGGTTTCTTATTTGGGCTTTTGGTTTATATGACGTTTCATATATCAACCATATATTCCTATAGCCATTAGCAATTATTATTTTCTTAAATTCAACATACTTGGTTTTCATATTCTCACTATATTCTATTTTATGCCGGTTCATTTCATTTTTGGTCCGTCTAACATCTCTCTTACTTTCTTTTCATTTCGTTCTGTCTCTTAAAAAGAAGAAGCATGCCATTACCCAGATCAATGCCTCACGCAAATCCTCTCCCTGATTCACTTTTCTCCATGTGGCCTCCTTCCTCGCCTTACCCATAATTTCAATCTCCCATCACTGGCCAGCACTATTCTGCGTGATCACTCGCTCAGCCACCTCACCCTCCTCGTCGAGATCATCTCCTCTCCATCCCACAGCCCTAGCCTCAGCCGACATCTCCCACTGACCAAGTTCGCCTCCTCCCTCCACCGAATGACATGACCATCTCCCGGCCTCTCCACGCCCTTTCGCCATCATTGAATGCCAGGCCCGCATCACCACTCCAGCCTCGAAATCCATGCATTGACTCTTCCCCTCCATTGCCGCAGGTACCCAACCTCTCCGCGGACTTCTTTATTTTATAAAGGTGTATATATATAAGTCAAATATGTATATGCTTTGTCAGCACATTTTTCCAATGTGTACAGTTATATATATATATATATAAGTATATATATACATGTTTGTGTGTGTATATATATATATGCGTGTTGTGTGACGCCCCACCTTTATACTCACGCTAGCCAAGGACACTACGAGGTAATGCCATTAATTAATTCGAAGAATAAGGCTGTTGAGGAGTGACCATCCGTGTAATTTCTTTGTGTGAGTACCAGTATGTCACATAGTATAACATACATTTCATTTCAAGAGGAAACCCGACCTATCTAGTACAAACTCAAAGCTACTACACAGTGGCTATGTGGACTTCGGAAACAAATATAGAAATAAGCATAACACAATAAGTCATAGATATTCATATCATGAAGGCGGAAATAGATATGAATATATCACATAAAATTGTACATCATAGTAATGGTCATACAAGATCCACTACATCACAAAAGAATATGTATGCATCAAGGAGTCTCTATCTCGAATATATAAAACAAAAACTACTAAACTAAGTAGTTAACCAAAAGTCAGAAGCTAGTCCCTGCTAAGAAATCAAGTAGAACCACCTATAACACCTCGGTCTGACCCGAGTATTATTTAAGAAGAAAATAATAAACAGATCAGTCTAGCTATAAATATCATATAAAATGAGACACGTTATGAGGTACGCCAAAAACGTATGATAACAATAGTGCCATACTATGACAAGTATACATTAGATAACACAAAAATCCTACAATATCTCATATATACTCAAACAGCAAAAGGATTGTCATATTCCTTAACATATTCACCAAACCACAAATATTGATAAAACTTATCAATGTAAATCACAAAAGTTGGTGAAACACAAGTTCTAGAAATAATCAATTAGAAATCTAGAAAACACAAAAGGGAAGGCCTATCACAAATGGGAGCATGAAAACTCACTAACACGTGCATCACAGACGGAACGCTTTTCCAGGTTACTGACCATCAATTTTGAGCCGAGGCTCCACAAACGGGCCGAAGACCATGGGTCGCTACCCTACCAATTTTGAGTCAAAACTCTACAAATGGGGTTTAGTCCCCCATACTAACAAAAAGACATCGCATATCACTTGTCTAAATCACAAAATGATCATCATCGATCATCGAGAAGTGTCGATTACACTAAGCTAGTAAGTAAATGAGTTTAGCTTCATGTCCCATAACCACTGGCTTAACTTAAATATTTACGAACAAATTGTAGATTCATACTCGAAAATCGTCACAAGAATTTCAATCGAATGAGTCTAAGAATTAACTGACAAAGTAAATGCAAGCGTTTCATACCACTTATTTTGCTAAGTCGTGTAATTTGGATTTCTCAAACGAATAAGGGAAAAGGTTTGTATATACTAATAGATTGGAAAATGATTTTTATAAATGAGCTTTGTACTAAAATAGAGTTGAAATCTTCTTTGTGAAGGAGTTGAATATTTACTACTAATATAGAAACCTTTATATTTCAAAGTGATAAATCACAAAAATGATTGTAAAAACAATCGATCACCAAAAATTCGCATATGAAGGCATGAATCAAATCCATAGAAATCGATACCGAATCCATCAAAATGGATATTCCCAAAAATCGCCAAAAGAAATTATCAAAGTCAATAAAAGTGATAAGAACTAATTGGATCAACGAGAATCAATTAAAAATTGGAAATCCACACAAAATAGCAATTTGGTTGAGACAAGCAGATTCAGTCGACTGAACACAATGGTCAGTCGATTAATACAGAACCCAAAAACTTTTAGTTTCCAGGTTCAATCGACTGAACATAGTGGTCAGTTGATTGATACTGGCTCAGGAAATTTTCTGGTTTCAGGTTAAGTCAACTGAACTGTATGGTCAGTAGAATGATACAGACCAGATAATTTTCTGTCCCCAAGTTCAGTCGACTGACATAACAGTTCATTCGACTGAACTGTCATTTCCATTATTTTCAACCTATCCCCAAGAAGGGCAAAAATCCTAACCGGAGGTGATCGAACGAGCAACGGAGACTAGGTATTTTTTCCAAGCGACAACCCATCCTTATAGGCACTTCGATACACTCCAAAAACATGTTCAAACATCAAAGATAGGATTTTAAAGATTTTGACTTCAAAACAACAAAATTGGAATATTCATCAAACCAATTCAGTTCAAAGGCAAATGGACATGGAATAGATATTAGGAATTACTACCCTATAATTATCAAAGATTTAGACACAGATGTGAATTCAAAAGCTCACCTTTTAACCCCAAAACAACAAATGAGAAGCTCTAGAATAAGCAAAGATTGATCTCTCTTCCGCAACACCTCTACAATCTTCAATCTATTATCAAAGGTGAAGTTTTTCCTAAGTTAGGTTATAGGAATTTCTGAAAATTGAAGAGGGATTGAGATGGAGAAGATGTAAGGATGCTTACCAAAGCTTCTCTTGGATTTTGGACTTGAATTTGGGTTTCCTGAAAAAACAAGGGCTTAGGAATTTCAATTTACTCTCATTTCCCCCATTTTTACCTTAGCTTGAGAGTGTTGGGAAATGAGGGGTGAAATGATGGAAGAGGAGTTGAGTTAGAATGTTTGATAAAGGAGTTAGGTTCTCATATTGGGTTAGTGGGTGAAACCCAAACCCCAAGCATTAAATGAAAATATCAAAATTCTACTCAACTCTTAACATATCGATGTTTATACTTAAAAATGTCGTATACGCCATTTTGGACTAAATGGAAGGGGTCTCGAGTCCTAATTCGACTGTTTGCAAAAAGTGACATTTCAGACTTCAATCCGACCAACGATGATATATTTAAATAAAACATTTAAATATACAATCATAAAATATGCGGGTTGTTACAGACTCCACTCCTTAAAGAAATTGCGTCCTCGCAATTCTTAAGAAGAAAACAAAGAGTAACAACCATAAAAGCATACCAACACAAAAGGAAATTTGAAGTAAGAAATTCACCTTTAAGGAGCATGAGAGAGTAAGTCGGATGCGCTCGCTCGATGAATTCTCTGGATTTCCATGAGCAATCCTTAGGATTTAAGGACCATTGAACTTTCACAAGCGGAACATCTTTATTACGAAGAAGTTTAACCTCCGTAGAAACGATACGAATAGGATGTTGCTCATAAGTCAAATTAGGCGACACTTTAATTTCTTCAATAACATCGGGCTCAAGAATAGAATCGGAATCTCTAAGGCATTTCCGTAGTTAAGGGATGTGGAAAACGGATGAATAGAAGAGAATTGAGTCAGTAATAAAAGGCGATAAGCCACAGAATCAATGTGTTCGGTGATGGAAAATGGACCAATATATCAAGGCGCTAATTTTCTCGATCGACTAAAACACACAACACCCTTCATAGGTGAAATACGGATGAACACCAAATCTCCGACAGAAAATTATAATTTCCTTCTTCGGTTATCGCCATAGGATTTTTGTCTACTTTGAGCTTCTTTCATCCTATGACGAATAAGGTCAATCTTTTCTATGAAGTCACGAACAAAATCTGGACCTAAAAGCAGCTTCTCACCGGCCTCAAGCCAACAAGGAGATCGGCATGGCCTTCCATAGAGTGCCTCGAAAGGTGCCATACCAATACTAGATTGGAAGCTATTATTATAGGAAAACACAATAAGAGAAATATGATCTTCCCAACTTCCAACAAAATCAAGAACACATGCACGAAGAAGATCTTCAAGAGTTTGATTCACAAGCTCGGTTTGTCCATCAAACTGAGGATGATAAGCAGTGCTAAAATTAAGCTTCGTTCCCAAAGCTTTTTGAAGACTCTTCCAAAATCTACCAGTAAACAATAGATCATGTGTAGCGACCCAACTTTCCACTCCCGGAAAATCGCATCACTAATTAAGAAAGAAAGGGATAGAAAAAGAAAAGAAAGAGAAGAAAGAGAAAACAACACATCAGAATCTCACAACGGAACGATTTAAATATAATATAGAACATATACATAGTATCATATACATCAGAGTACACAACTAAACATCTCAATTTAGAAAGTTATAACATTTCTGTCTAATACAATACAAGACATCGTACAGAAAAATACAGCGGAAACTCTAACTATATATCTACACGCTGAAGCCTCCTGCTCCATAGCTCCTCCAGATTTCATCAAGAGATAACCTTAATCACTTGACTACTCATATATAATATGAGTATCCAAGAGTTTAATAAAACAGAAAATAAACACTCGGGTCAGACAGGGGTCTGGTGTGAGTAAACGGTTTAAGATTGCTTAACTTTAGAAAATCCTTTAAAAGAAAGGTATCACGTAAGACTTCCCACACATAAACATGGAAAAGTTTTTACCTTACGCTAACCAAAACATTTGATAGGAAATCCAGTGATATTATAATAGTGTCTAGGGTTTTCAAGTAAATATGAAATAGCCGAAATTGTTACATCTATTAAATTCCAGCTACTAGCCACAAAAGTGGGTAATACAAACAAAACCGTAGGGTCTCGTAGGGAAAATGGGTTTCCATCAATGGCAGGGCTACTGGGGTACCGTCCGTCACAGTACGTGGCCTAGATCACCGTACCGAGGATTACTCCCTTCATCCCCTGCAACACAAGGCCGGAACCATTCCTTACTGAACAGTCCCAAACAAGACCACCCCGCAGTAGGCTGCGGACCAACTGCCCACACAGCTGAAATATAAAGGAACCTCTATACAGGGATGTATCTTGCTCTCCAGTGGGAGCGACCCTGCTGCACCTCCCCTGTTTTAGCCATTCCCGGTTAATGAGGCTTGAGGCTGCGATTACCTTTATAGGACCAATTATCTTAGAATGCTCATCGTCCGCCTGACGATGTTCTGAAAGCATTCAATCCATACAAGTTCGTTCCGTGTTCGAACGAAACCGAAGGCACTATCTCGTTGCACTCATTTTGGAATCACCCTCAGAGTCAACGATGTAACGACCCAGAATTTTTATTAATTTAAATTTGAATATTTAATTAATTTTAAATATTAAAAAGTGAATTTTTAAGTCAAATAAATTTTAATTTGAATTATTGAATTTAATTGAATAATTAAATCGATAATTTAATATGTTAAATTATGGAAATAATTGAAAATTGAGTTAAAAGTGATTGTAAATAATTTGTAAAATTTTATTTAATCATACTGGAGTTATAGAAATATTTTAGAACTCTTAAAATCGAATTAAAAGTTTATTTGTGAAAATTGAATATTTTAATATTTAATAATCGACTGTAAAATAGCCAATTTTTGAACAGTCTCAGAATTGAACGAAACCAGTTTCATTGGATCCGTAATAGTTAGTTATTACCGGATTTCAATTTTCGTGTCAATCGGAGTTATCGTTTGAGCGTGGCAGCTCGAAACGCATCGAATTATTTTTAATTTAAATTTGGCGAGTCAAAATAGCCATTTTTCAAAAAGTCTCGGATTTCGACGAAACCAGTTTCATCGGATCCCTAATGTGATATTATTGTAAGGTTTCAAATTTCAAGTCAATTGGATTTACCGTTTGTCCGGTACAAATTAAAACGCCTAGAAATCGATTTAAATCGGTTTAATTCAAATTGAACGTTTATAGCCATAACTCGCACATACTTCCGAATTAGCTTCCGAAACCTGTTCCATTGTGTCCGGAACGCGGGATAAACCCTAGGTACGCTGGTTACGGCGTCTAAATCGGAGTTCGGAATTCCCGGGATGAATAGTGTTTACGCTTGCTTTTCCTATAAATACACCCTCACTCTAAAATTAAAAAAAAAATACTAAAACCCTAGTTTTATTCACGTAGCCGCCACCTAGGTATGAACGGCCAGCAGTTCATCTCCTTCCTCCCTCCAAATCTCCAAATCCGTTCATCGGTTCTAGAAACTCTCAACTACAATCTTGGAGAGCTCGATGAGATCTTTAATATCAACGGCTATGATCGAAAATAGCGTCACGGATCGATGGGAATTTGCGTTCAAAGCTCGGCCGTTCGTGCACGGTTTACGAGGCCAAGGGGGGCCGAGTGCCACAGGAGTTAGGCCGAGTATGGAGGTAGTGGGGGGCTTCGAAGTGGCGGTGTTGTGATCGAGTTTAGGCGAGAGATTGAGGCGAAAATCAAAACCCTAGCTAGCTAATTGGGTTCGGCCATAATACTGCACGCGTGATCAAAAAGGAAGAAGGGGGGGTTTGCGTCCTACGGTGATGATGTAGGGGAGGCTAATCTAGCGGCCTGTGTTGATTTGGTATAAAATATAGTTAAATTTAGTTGTAAATTATATAATAAAAATCGAGTGACTTCAAATATTTATAACTTTTTCATACGAGGTCGAAAAAATGCAAACTCAGTTGCGTTGGAATCGTATGGACGAGCACTACGCGATGGAGTTGGTTTGGAGTCGTTTGGAATTAGTGAGAATTTCGGGTAAAATTAAACGCGCGTTTAATTTTATTCGAAATAAATGCTAAAACGGAAATTAAAACCAAGGTGAGAACTTCTCACTCAATCGAATAGATTTCGATTTTATTTTAAATAGTTAGATTTAAAATATTTGAATGCATGTATGAATGATGATTGATATCTATTGATTGTTAAAATAGACATTATGCGCCGTTAGTAAGCGGATGTTATTTAATATAAACATATACCGCGAATATTTCATAAACAGTGAAATTGGTATTATATATAATATCAATATATATATATTGGCATATGTATATATTGCAGTTGTTGATTTCCCGCATTTTTTTGTTTAGCGGATGAGACCCTATTACGCCGTTATTAAGCGGATAATATTTAATAAGAACATGTACCGCGATAATTTCGTACTGGAGCGAAATTGGTATTGTGCTAATGTTTTTGGATGCAGGAAACAGGTTGGAGGGATCCAACTGGATTCCTCAACAGTATTTATTTAATTTCAGATATTTTGATATTTGATTGATTATCATATCGATATATGATATCGTTGTTGTCGTGATTGACTATTTGGTGTGTAGCATCATTGGACCCAGATTTTGGGATTTTAAAATGATTTTAAAAGTGATTTTGAAAATATACTATATTTTTGGAATTGATCCATTATAAATAAATAAACGTTATAATTTTTAAAGTTATAAAAATTATGGTTTTTGTGAAATATAGTTAAAAAGCTGATTTTTAGAAATACGATTAAAAGTCGATTTTTGAGAAATATGAACTAATGATTTTATAAAATAATTTAAATTGGATTTTTGAATATATGATAAAAGTTTAAATATAGGATTTATAAAATTTGATTATTTTATAAATCGAAATGATGAAATTATAAAGGAAATTAAAAGATGTTTTAAAGAATAATATTAATTGATTTATATTAAGAGATTTATAAACGGATATTTATAAATCGAAATATTGACATTATAAAACGAGTCTTTATAAGTGTTTGAATGAAGTGAAAATGAAATTCATTAAAGGATGAAATTTATAGAATTATAAACTGTGAAGTTATAAATGAAATTTATAAATAGTAAGATTATAAATTTGTGAAGTTAATTGAAGAATAGATTTGGTTAAATAAATAAATCTTATAAGTTATAAGGTTTATAAATTGAAAAGTCTTTAAAAAGAACGATTTTGTAAAATAATCGTTTTATAAGTATTTAACTTATAATATAAACATTTAGTTTATAATTGAGTTATAAACTGAAATATGTTAATAAAGGAATTTATAAAAAAAGAAGTTTTTATAAATAAATAGAAATGGAATTTATAAACGTTGTTTTATAAATCCGCAAACGACTTATTTTGATAAGTTAATTGTTATAACTTATAAATGGAGTTATATTCACGTTTTAGACAGTGAATAATCCTTTAAGTTAAAGTGAATAGAAATAATGGAATTTGTGAACATAGTATATTCACGTTTTTGAATAGTGAATAACATGTTAAAGAAAATGTTTTAGAATGTGATATTTTAAACAGAATTAAAACAATCTAATAATGTTTTAAAAGGTGTTGAGATTCGAAACCATAGATTTCAACATTTATTGTTGAAATAGACGTTTTCGAGAAATAAAAGGAAATGGTAGACTATAACACTGTTGTTATAGTAAATGATTTCCGAAAGGAAATGTTTTTAATAGTATTGGGATTTATATATCTATTTTAAATTCGAATCCCTATACTAGTGATTTTGGGTTGTCGTAACGATGTTTTACGTAACATTCGTTTTGGCCCAAGTAAATATGTTTAAGTGAATAATTTCCTTAAAGAATGAAATATATACTTAATTCGATTTAAGTATATTGAATATTTTCTAAGTGTTGAAAATAAAAGAGATTTGTGAATTACTTATGAATAAATAAGTATGGAAATGTTTTCCAATGTGAAGTGAATATTTAGAATTTATCTTTTTGAAGATAAATTGAAAATGAATAATTGAAATCGTATATGCACGAATATTTTGAAATATAAATTCATTATGGAATTTATATGTGAAAAGTGAAATTGGTTAAAAATAAATATTGATTTATTTTTGAAGTGTTGGAATTTTATATCTTGTAAAGATATTTTGGAAATGTAAATAATTTGGAAAATTATTTGGAATCTGGTGATGTATGCATATCCATTGATAGTTCAATAGCCGACTATCAATATTTCCCTTTGAATGGGTATTTGATGTGAATATGATTGAATTTGAATGCACACTTATTTTTGAATAAGCGCTCACTATTCGGGTTAACCGGGAAAGGACCATGGGGTCGTATAACCCACTCCGAATATGTGATACGTCGTTGTGAATTGCATTTGAAGATCGGTGTTGAAGACCGGTATTTGCAAGAGTGATAGGATGAACTATCGATTGACTCTGCACCGAGTAGCTACGGTATTGAGTTCTCCATATGTGATGGTGAATCCGATCAGGATTGTGAACATCCGGATTGCAAGGACTTCTTTGTAAGTGCCTTCGGTTCTGTTCGATCCCGGAACAGACTTGTATGGATTGTATGCCTGACATTACAATTTGAGATATAAAGCCGATTTCATTCAAATATATTTCTGTTGGTGGCGGAGAATTTATTCTTTGCTTAACACCCTTCTTTGAGACGTACGAGCTCAAAGGTTATATAGTTGAAGTTATCAGCAATATATCCCATTTTGGTAATGTGACATGCTGAGTGATGCTGAAATGATCATTGTGTTGATTATTTGTGATAGGATCATTTATTTGATCGTCTATCTTAGTGATCATTGTGTTGATCATTTATTGACCCAAAGCATGGCTTTTGTATAAAGTATGTTTTTGTGGACGTGACTTCGTCGAGCCTCACATCCCGGAAATGGTCAAAACAGGAAAGATGCGGCAAGGTTATTAGGGGTTGCTGTAGCTCCCCTTAGGGTATGTGCATTTCCTTCTGGAAAGGGGTGGTATCATGGTATGGAGCCCAGATACTTACTAATGTTGAAAACACTTTATGATTGTGTGAATTGGATATCGAGCGCTCGGTTGAAAAGGTCCTAAAGGACCGGGGAATGGCGTGCTCGTGTCAGTAGTTACCCAGTTAGGGGTAACCCGGCCTTGTGTTGGCAGAGATCCGGTTTGGTTCTCGGGGATGTCTTTCCAGAGGCATTCTCAGTGGCAATGGGAAGTTCCTTGGCCTGACCATTTGTTGGAAATCCAATTCCCAATACGAAACTTGTACGGTATTAGTTGTAGAACCTGCCATTCACTTATGGTGGTCACCACTGTTTGGATGGTAGCTATAGTAGGCATAGTTCGAAATGTCTATGCTGGCTAAGATTTATATTCTACTTTCGAAATGAATTTTTCTCTACACTATGCACTAATAATAATATAAAATGTTCTTTTAAATGCGTATCAAGCATCTTTGACTATCATAAGGAGAAATCTCCTCCGATTCTGCGTTTGCATTGTGTGTGTGTGCGGGAGGCCTTATGGTAGTCTCATTTTTAAAAGCATTGCGAATTGATTAAAAATATTCCTCTATTTTGATTTTAAAGATAAATAAACTGTTTTGAGTTCTCACACCAGTCACATGACTGACTTGGAGTTTATTGTTTTCCTTCCTAAACTCTGGGTGCCCACCAATTTCCACACGGGCAGTCAAGAGTTAGGTTTATCAGGATATTCTGGATATTCTGGAGTTGCTGGAGGCAAGCTGGATGGCATGGCGTATTACTAGTTTATATAGTATTTCTTTTTCCGCTGCACTGTTTGATGTTGTATGTTGTTGTTGTACACTCTGATGATATGATGTAATGAAATGAAATGTAATGTAATAACAGATATAGTTCTTTGTTTAAAGATTATTCATTTATTATTATATGTTGTTCCGCTGCGAATTGTGAGATTCTGTTGTTGTTCTGTTGTTTCCTTTCCGGTTCCGTCCTATTATCTTCTGTTTTTTTTTCTTTTTCCTCTATTCTCTTTTTCTTCTATTTAAAACTTTCTGTCCGTTCTATTTTCTCTTCTCTTTTCTTTCTATTTTAAAATTCTTCTATCTTCTATTTTTCTTTTTCTTTCTTCTTTTTCTCTCTTCTTTCTTTTCTTTTCTTTTTAAAACCCATAACATCTCGGTTTTCGGCCTTCGATTTCTCGGCAGTCGATAAAGTGAGTGTCGATGTTGAATTTTCGAAGAACGAAAATCCGTGACGTTACATTTGGTATCGGAGCTCTGATGGTTAAGCGACAACCATGGTTCTGTTGGGTATTACTCATTAGAGATAGAGTCAGTAGTACTCTAGAATGAATTTGAGTGTAATAATAGCTATGAGAGCGTATTTGTTAGTGAATATACAAAATTGTTTTATATTGTGATGATTGGTTTATTGAGTGGTATATGAACTTTCGTCAGCACAGCCTCGAAACTGAGCCGAAGGGGTTTCTAAACACTTGAATAGAACAATTCGACATAATATTGTTTAAATTGGGTAAATGAAATAATTTTGCCTTGATTATATTTTGAATATAAAGGAATAATTTTTCAGAATTATTAAATAGTATATAAGTTGATTGTTAGGTTGTTTGAATAATCTAAATTAAAGAATAATTGTATAAGCAAGTGAATTATAAGAATTGAATTATAATTAAAGTGTTTACAATTGTGAATAAACTTATATATATAAGAAGTGAAACTATATGAATATATTTATGAATATGAGTTATAAATAAGAAATGAATTTAAAGTTAAATGGAAGTATAACTTAAGAATTGTTGAATGAAGTTGATATTGGTATCAAACTAAATTAATTAAGTTAAGTGATGGATATGAACTTGAGCTATGTAATAGAATTCAACTTTGTAATTGAATTGAATGAATGGATTGGATGTTAATCAATTGAATGTGAATAATTGATATGGAATAATGAATATAAGTATTAATTCATTAAAATCTAATGTTATTGGGAGTTGAATAAATTGGAATGGAAATCAATTTAATGTTAAACCAAATTGAATGAATATAAGTGAAAGGAATTTGGTTGTAATTAATAATACATCGGTTGTTATATGATTGTTAGATGATTGTTTATAATTCATTAAGTGTTAATGAAATTGAAAGCTATGAAATTGAATTCAAATTAGAAGTAAATAAATTTGAATAGAATTGAAAGTGAATTGGATTTAATTAGTAATGATAACTAATTGAATTGAGAATGAAAGTTGATAAAATCCAATGTTGATAAATCAAATATGATTTAGAGTGAAAACCAATTCATTAAGTATTAATGAGAATATAAATGAATATTGTTGGTTATGGGATGTTAGTTGGTTGATGTTTGCATTTGTTGCTTTTGCTATGTTAGCATATGGATATATATGTTGTATATCGATACTATTGCCTATATGCATGTTCTCATGTTGTTTGTTGAGTTTAGTAGGTGCGGATCGCTTTTGCTTCGCATTTGGAGTTCGCTTTAGCGCTATATTAGCCGTATATGCTTGCTAATAAAGTATAAGGTACATATCTCGGATTAAATATCGTACTTTTACACTTTTTTCCCTTCGGGATGCCTCATTACTTGATGAGATGTATATTTGTGATATATATACTGTCATTTTTTTTTCGGATCGAGCCGCGCAAAGGAGACTATGGCGAATTTTTCCGGAAATTTAAGGCGTTAGAAAAAATTTGAGAAAATTTTGGAAAAATTTTGAAAACTTTAAACTTTGATTTGGAATTGAAAGTTAAACAATAGTAGTTGTTTTTGAAAAGATAACTAAGTATGATTTGAAAACTTAGTAAAGATTTGTAAGAAGTTTAATTTTGGATTTTGGAAAGTTAATAAATTCTGTAACCTTTCTTAATTGTAATTTCGAGGACGAAATTCTTTTAAGGGGGAAAGATTGTAACGACCCAGAATTTTTATTAATTTAAATTTGAATATTTAATTAATTTTAAATATTAAAAAGTGAATTTTTAAGTCAAATAAATTTTAATTTGAATTATTGAATTTAATTGAATAATTAAATCGATAATTTAATATGTTAAATTATGGAAATAATTGAAAATTGAGTTAAAAGTGATTGTAAATAATTTGTAAAATTTTATTTAATCATACTGGAGTTATAGAAATATTTTAGAACTCTTAAAATCGAATTAAAAGTTTATTTGTGAAAATTGAATATTTTAATATTTAATAATCGACTGTAAAATAGCCAATTTTTGAACAGTCTCAGAATTGAACGAAACCAGTTTCATTGGATCCGTAATAGTTAGTTATTACCGGATTTCAATTTTCGTGTCAATCGGAGTTATCGTTTGAGCGTGGCAGCTCGAAACGCATCGAATTATTTTTAATTTAAATTTGGCGAGTCAAAATAGCCATTTTTCAAAAAGTCTCGGATTTCGACGAAACCAGTTTCATCGGATCCGTAATGTGATATTATTGTAAGGTTTCAAATTTCAAGTCAATTGGATTTACCGTTTGTCCGGTACAAATTAAAACGCCTAGAAATCGATTTAAATCGGTTTAATTCAAATTGAACGTTTACAGCCATAACTCGCACATACTTCCGAATTAGCTTCCGAAACCTGTTCCATTGTGTCCGGAACGCGGGATAAACCCTAGGTACGCTGGTTACGGCGTCTAAATCGGAGTTCGGAATTCCCGGGATGAATAGTGTTTACGCTTGCTTTTCCTATAAATACACCCTCACTCTAAAATTAAAAAATATATACTAAAACCCTAGTTTTATTCACGTAGCCGCCACCTAGGTATGAACGGCCAGCAGTTCATCTCCTTCCTCCCTCCAAATCTCCAAATCCGTTCATCGGTTCTAGAAACTCTCAACTACAATCTTGGAGAGCTCGATGAGATCTTTAATATCAACGGCTATGATCGAAAATAGCGTCACGGATCGATGGGAATTTGCGTTCAAAGCTCGGCCGTTCGTGCACGGTTTACGAGGCCAAGGGGGGGCCGAGTGCCACAGGAGTTAGGCCGAGTATGGAGGTAGTGGGGGGCTTCGAAGTGGCGGTGTTGTGATCGAGTTTAGGCGAGAGATTGAGGCGAAAATCAAAACCCTAGCTAGCTAATTGGGTTCGGCCATAATACTGCACGCGTGATCAAAAAGGAAGAAGGGGGGGTTTGCGTCCTACGGTGATGATGTAGGGGAGGCTAATCTAGCGGCCTGTGTTGATTTGGTATAAAATATAGTTAAATTTAGTTGTAAATTATATAATAAAAATCGAGTGACTTCAAATATTTATAACTTTTTCATACGAGGTCGAAAAAATGCAAACTCAGTTGCGTTGGAATCGTATGGACGAGCACTACGCGATGGAGTTGGTTTGGAGTCGTTTGGAATTAGTGAGAATTTCGGGTAAAATTAAACGCGCGTTTAATTTTATTCGAAATAAAAGCTAAAACGGAAATTAAAACCAAGGTGAGAACTTCTCACTCAATCGAATAGATTTCGATTTTATTTTAAATAGTTAGATTTAAAATATTTGAATGCATGTATGAATGATGATTGATATCTATTGATTGTTAAAATAGACATTATGCGCCGTTAGTAAGCGGATGTTATTTAATATAAACATATACCGCGAATATTTCATAAACAGTGAAATTGGTATTATATATAATATCAATATATATATATTGGCATATGTATATATTGCAGTTGTTGATTTCCCGCATTTTTTTGTTTAGCGGATGAGACCCTATTACGCCGTTATTAAGCGGATAATATTTAATAAGAACATATACCGCGATAATTTCGTACTGGAGCGAAATTGGTATTGTGCTAATGTTTTTGGATGCAGGAAACAGGTTGGAGGGATCCAACTGGATTCCTCAACAGTATTTATTTAATTTCAGATATTTTGATATTTGATTGATTATCATGTCGATATATGATATCGTTGTTGTCGTGATTGACTATTTGGTGTGTAGCATCATTGGACCCAGATTTTGGGATTTTAAAATGATTTTAAAAGTGATTTTGAAAATATACTATATTTTTGGAATTGATCCATTATAAATAAATAAACGTTATAATTTTTAAAGTTATAAAAATTATGGTTTTTGTGAATTATAGTTAAAAAGCTGATTTTTAGAAATACGATTAAAAGTCGATTTTTGAGAAATATGAACTAATGATTTTATAAAATAATTTAAATTGGATTTTTGAATATATGATAAAAGTTTAAATATAGGATTTATAAAATTTGATTATTTTATAAATCGAAATGATGAAATTATAAAGGAAATTAAAAGATGTTTTAAAGAATAATATTAATTGATTTATATTAAGAGATTTATAAATGGATATTTATAAATCGAAATATTGACATTATAAAACGAGTCTTTATAAGTGTTTGAATGAAGTGAAAATGAAATTCATTAAAGAATGAAATTTATAGAATTATAAACTGTGAAGTTATAAATGAAATTTATAAATAGTAAGATTATAAATTTGTGAAGTTAATTGAAGAATAGATTTGGTTAAATAAATAAATCTTATAAGTTATAAGGTTTATAAATTGAAAAGTCTTTAAAAAGAACGATTTTGTAAAATAATCGTTTTATAAGTATTTAACTTATAATATAAACATTTAGTTTATAATTGAGTTATAAACTGAAATATGTTAATAAAGGAATTTATAAAAAAAGAAGTTTTTATAAATAAATAGAAATGGAATTTATAAACGTTGTTTTATAAATCCGCAAACGACTTATTTTGATAAGTTAATTGTTATAACTTATAAATGGAGTTATATTCACGTTTTAGACAGTGAATAATCCTTTAAGTTAAAGTGAATAGAAATAATGGAATTTGTGAACATAGTATATTCACGTTTTTGAATAGTGAATAACATGTTAAAGAAAATGTTTTAGAATGTGATATTTTAAACAGAATTAAAACAATCTAATAATGTTTTAAAAGGTGTTGAGATTCGAAACCATAGATTTCAACATTTATTGTTGAAATAGACGTTTTCGAGAAATAAAAGGAAATGGTAGACTATAACACTGTTGTTATAGTAAATGATTTCCGAAAGGAAATGTTTTTAATAGTATTGGGATTTATATATCTATTTTAAATTCGAATCCCTATACTAGTGATTTTGGGTTGTCGTAACGATGTTTTACGTAACATTCGTTTTGGCCCAAGTAAATATGTTTAAGTGAATAATTTCCTTAAAGAATGAAATATATACTTAATTCGATTTAAGTATATTGAATATTTTCTAAGTGTTGAAAATAAAAGAGATTTGTGAATTACTTATGAATAAATAAGTATGGAAATGTTTTCCAATGTGAAGTGAATATTTAGAATTTATCTTTTTGAAGATAAATTGAAAATGAATAATTGAAATCGTATATGCACGAATATTTTGAAATATAAATTCATTATGGAATTTATATGTGAAAAGTGAAATTGGTTAAAAATAAATATTGATTTATTTTTGAAGTGTTGGAATTTTATATCTTGTAAAGATATTTTGGAAATGTAAATAATTTGGAAAATTATTTGGAATCTGGTGATGTATGCATATCCATTGATAGTTCAATAGCCGACTATCAATATTTCCCTTTGAATGGGTATTTGATGTGAATATGATTGAATTTGAATGCACACTTATTTTTGAATAAGCGCTCACTATTCGGGTTAACCGGGAAAGGACCATGGGGTCGTATAACCCACTCCGAATATGTGATACGTCGTTGTGAATTGCATTTGAAGATCGGTGTTGAAGACCGGTATTTGCAAGAGTGATAGGATGAACTATCGATTGACTCTGCACCGAGTAGCTACGGTATTGAGTTCTCCATATGTGATGGTGAATCCGATCAGGATTGTGAACATCCGGATTGCAAGGACTTCTTTGTAAGTGCCTTCGGTTCTGTTCGATCCCGGAACAGACTTGTATGGATTGTATGCCTGACATTACGATTTGAGATATAAAGCCGATTTCATTCAAATATATTTCTGTTGGTGGCGGAGAATTTATTCTTTGCTTAACACCCTTCTTTGAGACGTACGAGCTCAAAGGTTATATAGTTGAAGTTATCAGCAATATATCCCATTTTGGTAATGTGACATGCTGAGTGATGCTGAAATGATCATTGTGTTGATTATTTGTGATAGGATCATTTATTTGATCGTCTATCTTAGTGATCATTGTGTTGATCATTTATTGACCCAAAGCATGGCTTTTGTATAAAGTATGTTTTTGTGGACGTGACTTCGTCGAGCCTCACATCCCGGAAATGGTCAAAACAGGAAAGATGCGGCAAGGTTATTAGGGGTTGCTGTAGCTCCCCTTAGGGTATGTGCATTTCCTTCTGGAAAGGGGTGGTATCATGGTATGGAGCCCAGATACTTACTCATGTTGAAAACACTTTATGATTGTGTGAATTGGATATCGAGCGCTCGGTTGAAAAGGTCCTAAAGGACCGGGGAATGGCGTGCTCGTGTCAGTAGTTACCCAGTTAGGGGTAACCCGGCCTTGTGTTGGCAGAGATCCGGTTTGGTTCTCGGGGATGTCTTTCCAGAGGCATTCTCAGTGGCAATGGGAAGTTCCTTGGCCTGACCATTTGTTGGAAATCCAATTCCCAATACGAAACTTGTACGGTATTAGTTGTAGAACCTGCCATTCACTTATGGTGGTCACCACTGTTTGGATGGTAGCTATAGTAGGCATAGTTCGAAATGTCTATGATGGCTAAGATTTATATTCTACTTTCGAAATGAATTTTTCTCTACACTATGCACTAATAATAATATAAAATGTTCTTTTAAATGCGTATCAAGCATCTTTGACTATCATAAGGAGAAATCTCCTCCGATTCTGCGTTTGCATTGTGTGTGTGTGCGGGAGGCCTTATGGTAGTCTCATTTTTAAAAGCATTGCGAATTGATTAAAAATATTCCTCTATTTTGATTTTAAAGATAAATAAACTGTTTTGAGTTCTCACACCAGTCACATGACTGACTTGGAGTTTATTGTTTTCCTTCCTAAACTCTGGGTGCCCACCAATTTCCACACGGGCAGTCAAGAGTTAGGTTTATCAGGATATTCTGGATATTCTGGAGTTGCTGGAGGCAAGCTGGATGGCATGGCGTATTACTAGTTTATATAGTATTTCTTTTTCCGCTGCACTGTTTGATGTTGTATGTTGTTGTTGTACACTCTGATGATATGATGTAATGAAATGAAATGTAATGTAATAACAGATATAGTTCTTTGTTTAAAGATTATTCATTTATTATTATATGTTGTTCCGCTGCGAATTGTGAGATTCTGTTGTTGTTCTGTTGTTTCCTTTCCGGTTCCGTCCTATTATCTTCTGTTTTTTTTTCTTTTTCCTCTATTCTCTTTTTCTTCTATTTAAAACTTTCTGTCCGTTCTATTTTCTCTTCTCTTTTCTTTCTATTTTAAAATTCTTCTATCTTCTATTTTTCTTTTTCTTTCTTCTTTTTCTCTCTTCTTTCTTTTCTTTTCTTTTTAAAACCCATAACATCTCGGTTTTCGGCCTTCGATTTCTCGGCAGTCGATAAAGTGAGTGTCGATGTTGAATTTTCGAAGAACGAAAATCCGTGACGTTACAAACGACCATAGCCCTTGCATTCTATTTCACCATCTCGAATCTATAAGCACTATTCCGTCAAACTCATTACGGAATCACCCACAGAGTTATACTGACGTATAGCCCTTACACCTCGAGTCTTCACTTGCTCCACTTGGATTAACGACTTAACGTTTAATTGGAAACGGTGTGGTTTTCGGATATCCAAATATGGAAACCCGATCCCGGTCTCACCGAAACCAAACGCCATTTTAATGTCCAAGTTGTACTTGAGGGATTTAAACAATAGATATTTCAGAAAATATCACTTAACACAAATGGATGTATTCATATTACACAGATAGATAATCATCTATTATCACATGCATCCATACATATCACAAAGCAGCATATATATCATAATCAGATATAGCATATTCACATCATCACCCATCAATAAAGGTCAACAACCAATATCATTTACTCCTCCAATGATGTATCATTCAATCATTAATCAATCATAAACAAGTTTGATTCAAACTTGATTAATTTAATTAATCCTTAAATTAAATACTTGGATTTTCTTCAATCCAACTTCTTATTCATTAATTAATTACAAATTAATTAATTAACTTACATTACTTAATTCCATTTAAATTAATCCTCCCTGATTAATTATCACTTAATTACTTTAAATAATTATTACTTAATTATCATATTAATTAATCATCCTGATTAATTACTACAAATTATACTAAGTAACTACCTCTTAATATCCTTTTAAAAATTAATCAATCCTTGATTAATTATTCTTTAATTATCCTGATAATTATTCCTTAATTATCTTTTAAAATTTATCATACCTCATTAATTACTTTTAATTAATCACATTTGATTAATTATTCTTAATTAATCATACTTAATTAATTATTTTCAATTAATTACCTTTGATTAATTTCCTTTAATTACTTTTAGTAATTTAAAACTTAATTATAAACTAATTATTCTTAAATTATTAATTAATAATTAATTAATCATTTTCATTAATTAGTGATTACTACATTAATTAAATTTCTTTCTTAATTAATTACTTTAACAAGTAATTAATCACATAATTACAACTCTAAATTCATTTATTAATTAACCTTTAATTAAATAATTAATACCTTTAGCTAATTATTATTTAATTCTTTAATTAATAACTCTAGTGATCAATTCTTAATCACATTACTTAATTACTTTAAATAAAGTAATTATCCTTTATTTAATTACCTTTAGCAATTAACCACTTAATTACTTTAATTACTTCCCTAAGTAATTATATTAGATTAATCCAAAGTGATTATCTTAATTTATCACAAGTTAATTACTTAATTAACTATTTAACTTAATCATTTAAAATTAATTAAATGATTCTTAACTTCTTATATAATAATGGTTCTTGATTTAGAAAACATCATCTTAATTAAATCATTTATTAACAAATAAAACTTGATAATTAAAAATGATTTAATTATCTCAATTATCTTTACATATTTAATTATCTTTAAATAAATAAAATTCAAAATAACTAAAGATAATCTTTATTACAATTGAATATCAAATTCTAAATCATTAAACTTTATTTAAATAAAATATAACCTCTGGAAATCAATTTATAAATAAACACATTTAAATTTAAACTATTAAATCTTTAAAACCTTTATGAATTTATTTATTAAAGTTTAATACAAATTTTATTTCAAATCCACTTATTTTAAAACTTCCATAATTTAAGATGTATAAATTTGTTTAAAACATAACTTTGAAACAACTTTAGTTTCGAAACCTGTTTAATCTTTATCTTTAAAAACTTTATTCCTAAAACCAAATTTCCTTTGAATTAACACTTAAACATTAAATTCTAAAGCCTGAATATATGAATATTCGAGTAACCCTGCTAAAACTCGTGCCTACCCCGAGAAAGACACACGCTAACTCCGAGTTCCTCCCCTACCCAAGCCTGCTTCGAGTCAGCACGCCAAAAACCCGATGCCATCTTCGATTCTTCCACCTTCTTCTCCCCAGAACATTTGCAGTAACCCATAAACATGCACATGAACGTGCACGGCGCAACTGACCAACGGCGATCACCACTCCGATCATCCCCAAGTCGTACTCGACCACCACATCCTTATGCAACACAAGAAAAATTATTTAGATTGAAAATCGAAATATAGCCCTCCATCCCAAAACTGCTTAGAAAACCCATCCTCAATTCCAACCACCGCCGACCATCCCCTTCACCGGAGTCCATGCCACCACCTCCGTAGCTTCCCCACAGCCCCTAGATCCTACAACACACGAGCGATCAACTCCGACAGCCTTATGACGCCTTGAAGTCGCGATGAACCCATCGGCCAAAAATAGGTAATAAAACCCTAACTCTTCGATTATCGGCCAACCCACTAATTTAAAAATTCATGAAGCATTTTTCGCATGATCACTAAACCCCCCTCGACCTTCGAGTTCAAAAGCAATGTCCACCTCGCCGTGGTTTGCCGTGATTTGGCAAAAATACCCAAAACAGTAAATCCCAAAATACTCACAAATCCCCACATTAAAAATTGTGATTCAAGCACCAAAAATCTTTATTTTCCATTTGCAATTCAATCATGCAATCAAAACTTGAAATTGAATTCATCAAATTTTGACCCAATTTTATATTTTACTATAAATCTGAAAATTTAGAACCAATTTCCCATTTTTACAACTTGTAATTATTTTTAGAAACAAGTTAATGTGGTAACAAACATCTTCCTTCCCAAACCAAAAGCAAATTCAAATTTAAAATTTAGTTATTAAATTATTTGTGAAAATGGAAACTATCAGTATCACAGTGCTCATGTTTTAAACTATACAGACAATAAACATACATGAAGATAACATGCATCAAGTTGATTCAAATATTTCAGAAACCATCATGATCTTCAATCATCAGTAAGAGTTGGTATCAAGTTTAAAACTGTTTTTAAAGGGTTTCATTTACTCACATTGAATCCTGTAGAAGACAGAACTGCATTTTCTTCATTCCAGGTTTTTAAAATTCACATGCATGCTTCTGAATTCCATCTGCATGTTGATTCATCCTTCTGAATTGCTTGTTTGATTTCCAAATTGCATATTGATGTTTTACTTGCAGTTGATTTCTGAGTTGGTTGATAATTTTGATGGTGATCTTGCATTTGCATTTTTTTTTCAGATTTACAGTTTTGTATTCATCTTTGATTTGTTTTTTTTTCATGATTTGTTTTGTATTAATTTTGTTGCCGAAGAGAGTAAAGAAATTCTTTTTCCTGAAAATGAAGCTCATTTGTATTTTACGATTAAATTTTAAATTAAATTATTAGAGAGTGACATTTGTCTATCTTATATTCTAATTAGCTTACACATATACATATTAATTTACATTTGTCTTAACACCTATCTAAAATTTTAACAAGTGTTATTATTAATTAATTAATGTTTTATAAATGTTACTTCTTTTTATTTTATAATTATTAAGCTATGTATATGTAATTATGTAATATAGAAATATGTATTTACCTTTTTAATAAATATTCATGTAAATTTAAATAACTTATAATTTGATTTATAAGAGATGTTTATAAGCTTGAAAAATTGATTTTAACTTCTTATATAAATTTTTATAACAATTTTATCTTATTAAAAACAAAAGCTAAAATATATGTTTATAAAATAAGAAATTAACTTTATTATTTAAATTTTAAATTTCAAATATCACTTCAAAGACATTAAATCAAATTAACATTTCAATTTACAAAACTATATATATATATATATTAAAGTTTGAAAAACTCTTGTTAAATTTAAATTAATAATTTTTCCTATTTCAAATATATATACAAATATATATACACACTTCAAATAGAAAAACATACTAACATTAAATTTGTAAATTTCCATATTAAATTTTAAAACAAATATCAAATCACAATATATACATTTATATATATATATTACAATTTGAATATAAAGTTTTATTACATTAAAAACTTCTTATTTATCAAAATAAATATTCCAAATTAAAATGTTATAAATTTTCAAAAGAATTTAATCTTGCTTATTTATATTGTTAAGAAAAATATTAATAGATATTACCAAATTGTTATTATTAATCTTTAAAATAAATTTAACTTATCAATTTATAACATAAAATGATCAAATCAATTTAATTATTATCAAAGATTATTAAATTGATATTGCTCAAAATTCCGGGACGTCACATTCCTCCCCCCTTGAAAGAATTTCGTCCCCGAAATTTAAAAGCAAAGATAATTTAATAACCCAGCTAAAGAATTTAAATTCCTATCAGCAATCAAACAATCAATCATACACTACCAATCATACACTACCAATCATACACTACCAATCATTGCATATTGATGTTTTACTTGCAGTTGATTTCTGAGTTGGTTGATAATTTTGATGGTGATCTTGCATTTGCATTTTTTTTCAGATTTACAGTTTTGTATTCATCTTTGATTTGTTTTTTTTTTCTTGATTTGTTTTGTATTAATTTTGTTGCCGAAGAGAGTAAAAGAAATTCTTTTTCCTGAAAATGAAGCTCATTTGTATTTTACAATTAAATTTTAAATTAAATTATTAGAGAGTGACATTTGTCTATCTTATATTCTAATTAGCTTACACCTATACATATTAATTTACATTTGTCTTAACACCTATCTAAAATTTTAACAAGTGTTATTATTGATTAATTAATGTTTTATAAATGTTACTTCGTTTTATTTTATAATTATTAAGCTATGTATATGTAATTATGTAATATAGAAATACCTTATTAATAAATATTCATGTAAATTTAAATAACTTATAATTTTATTTATAAGAGATGTTTATAAGCTTGAAAAATTGATTTTAACTTCTTATATAAATTTTTATAACAATTTTATCTTATTAAAAACAAAAGCTAAAATATATGTTTATAAAATAAGAAATTAACTTTATTATTTAAAATTTAAATTTCAAATATCACTTCAAAGACATTAAATCAAATTAACATTTCAATTTACAAAACTATATATATATATATATTAAAGTTTGAAAACTCTTGTTAAATTTAAATTAATAATTTTTCCTTTTTCAAATATATATACAAATATATATACACATTTCAAATAGAAAAACATACTAACATTAAATTTGTAAATTTCCATATTAAATTTTAAAACAAATATCAAATCACAATATATACATTTATATATATATATATTACAATTTGAATATAAAGTTTTATTACATTAAAAACTTCTTATTTATCAAAATAAATTTTCCAAATTAAAATGTTATAAATTTTCAAAAGAATTTAATCTTGCTTATTTATATTGTTAAGAAAAATATTAATAGATATTACCAAATTGTTATTATTAATCTATAAAATAAATTTAACTTATCAATTTATAACATAAAATGATCAAATCAATTTAATTATTATCAAAGATTATTAAATTGATATTGCTTAAAATTCCGGGTCGTCACATTCCTCCCCTCTTGAAAGAATTTCGTCCCCGAAATTTAAAAGCAAAGATAATTTAATAACCCAGCTAAAGAATTTAAATTCCTATCAGCAATCAAACAATCAATCATACACTACCAATCATAGCAACCAATTCATACAAATAATTTTATCTATCCAGAAAAATTCTGAATAGAATCTCCTAATATTACCTAGAGTTTCCAGGTACCTATACTGGAATACTCGCTCTACAAATCTTAAGTAACTACACTACTAAAACACAGAACTCCCTCATCTGAACCTACAAATCTGAACAAGATATCAGACTAAACTCAAAACCAGCCCAACTACCAAATCCTCCTTAACTGCTGATCCTATCACTCAAAGAATCATACACATATTCCTCAGAGATATGTGAAATACAATGAATTTCCAGCTATCCGAACTGGCAATTCAATCCTGTAGATCAAAATCAAATCTCTAGAGAACACAGATAACTCAAAATACCTCCAGAGTGAACTCTCCAGTTTTACCCATTCTTATATCTCCTTTGATTGGACAAAACTAAAACAATATCCAAATTTAACTGCACAACTCTTCAGATGCTCTGAGTCACCTCCAATATTCCTGATCAACCTAACCCTTGCTGATTGCTTCAAGAAACAACAGCACCAACTCAAACCAAATCTCCAGATCTTACTCAACAAAATGGCTTTCCAAAATAATAATTTGCTGAAATCCAAAATACGATTCTACATTACAAGCATCAATGGACTTCAAACCTACCTCTCTTATCTGGAATAACCAAACAGTTGTACTTGACAACCTTGCCTACCAAATCCAGAAAATTCCTTCATACTTAAATTTCCTGTAGAAATCTCTCACTGCAACATCCGGTTACTCCCAAACCAGAATAACTCCCAACTCGCTTCCGCTGCACAACTCTGACATAGAGCAGATAAGAATGCTATCGAAGAACATAAGCAAAATCTTTCTCCATACACAGTTCATCCGACCCATAAAAATCTTAGTGACCATTCCACTTGGTCAAAACATCTCAACAGAGTCTTAACGCAGAATAAGATGATCAATCCCTCTCCAAAGAATCTTGAGCTGCCTCAACAAACTCTTCTCACTCTAAGAGTCATCCCTCTACAAGGTTGAACCATAAAAATTACTCCTGAATTTCAAGAGAATAAGAAAACTCAATCTACGATTCAGGTCAACTTCTGAATTCCTCAAAACATCTGGGGAACCTCCGACTACATCCATATGTTTTCCCTCTACTCGAGGTGCCTCAATCTCAAACCAAAGAATACTCCAAGATTCCCAAACTAATCGCAAGTCACTTTTGCGATCCCACTCAGTTCTGATTCCAAAGAACTGTCTCCCCAACTAGAACAGCTTTTCCCTATTCAAGATAAACCTTTCCAGAATGGCTTACCTATCAGAAACTGATAGATCACTTCCAACAAATATCCCGCTCTGCTGAGCCTCCCAAAAAAAAGGATAAGCCTTCACCATCTACCTGGTCTGTCGATAGTAGAATCCCAAAGATTACTGAATCATCGAAGAGATATGTCACGCTGCTGCTTTCAAACTTTACTTCAATGATACTGCTAAGCCAAATGATCTTCCTTAACCACAAACTCCTTGAAACACAAAACTATCACCCAATTCCACCAAGAATCCTTGAGACGGGTAGACATCTCCTCAAAGAAACTCGACTCAATCCCAATACCAACCACTAGTTCTCTTAAGGAAAACAAATGAGACCATGTCCGAAGTGAGGTAACTCATCGACCTTAGTCTCATACTTCAATATAGATAAGATACCCTTACTTGAGATCCAGAAAAATCTGTAAACATCCGAATCTTCACTGCAGTAGACATCAATGCACTTCCAACACCATCTAAATCTGGCTCCAAAAGAAACATCCTCAGAACCATTTATGGATACTGCATCTCATCACACCACTATTCCTTCTTGAAGCTATCAAGATACCACCACTGCTTCTGCTCAGCGGACAACTCAACTCTTGAAAATCCCTGCTCTTTTAAGAGCAAATCAACCTCACACTTCAAGAATATACTCCAATTCTTGAAAATACTTTCTCTGGACTCAAAGAAATCCTTTTACCAATCTACAAAACTTATTCGAGACGGTAATAGATCTACAATCTCGATAAACACATCTCCAACCACAACATATAAACCTCTTCCATTAGTGGTAGTTGTGTTCCATACACTCCTACCTTATCTACCTTTATAACCTATGTTGGAAAATACGAACAGATAATCCAACAGATTAGGTAGTTATATATATATATATATATATATAAATTACAAGTACGCTCTCTCAAGATAGATACCACTCCAGAGCCTAGGTATTCACTCAACCTAATGCTCTGATACCAACTGTAGTCACCCAACTTTCCACTCCCGAAAAATCGCATCACTAATTAAGAAAGAAAGGGATAGAAAAAGAAAAGAAAGAGAAGAAAGAGAAAACAACACATCAGAATCTCACAGCGGAACGATTTAAATATAATATAGAACATATACATAGTATCATATACATCAGAGTACACAACTAAACATCTCAATTTAGACAGTTATAGCATTTCTGTCTAATACAATACAAGACATCGTACAGAAAAACACACAGCGGAAACTCTAACTATATATCTACACGCTGAAGCCTCCTGCTCCATAGGTCCTCCAGATTTCGTCAAGAGATAACCTGAATCACTTGACTACTCATATATAATATGAGTACCCAAGAGTTTAATAAAACAGAAAATAAACACTCGGGTCAGACAGGGGTCTGGTGTGAGTAAACGGTTTAAGATTGCTTAACTTTAGAAAATCCTTTGAAAGAAAGGTATCACGTAAGACTTCCCACACATAAACATGGAAAAGTTTTTATCTTACGCTAACCAAAACATTTGATAGGAAATCCAGTGATATTATAATAGTGTCTAGGGTTTTCAAGTAAATATGAAATAGCCGAAATTGTTACATCTATTAAATTCCAGCTACTAGCCACAAAAGTGGGTAATACAAACAAAACCGTAGGGTCTCGTAGGGAAAATGGGTTTCCATCAATGGCAGGGCTACTGGGGTACCGCCCGTCACAGTACGTTGCCTAGATCACCGTACCGAGGATTACTCCCTTCATCCCTTGCAACACAAGGCCGGAACCATTCCTTACTGAACAGTCCCGAACAAGACCACCCCGTAGTTGGCTGCAGATCAACTGCCCACACAGCTGAAATATAAAGGAACCTCTAGACAGGGATGTATCTTGCTCTCCAGTGGGAGCGACCCACGAAGCCTTGCTGCACCTCCCCTGTTTTAGCCATTCCCGGTTGATGAGGCTTGAGGCTGCGATTACCTTTATAGGACCAATTATCTTAGAATGCTCATCGTCCGCCTGACGATGTTCTGAAAGCATTCAATCCATACAAGTTCGTTCCGGGTTCGAACGAAACCGAAGGCACTATCTCGTTGCACTCATTTTGGAATCACCCTCAGAGTCAACGCCCATAGCCCTTGCATTACCATCTCGAATCTATAAGCACTATTCCGTCAAACTCATTACGGAATCACCCACAGAGTTATACTGACGTATAGCCCTTACACCTCGAGCCTTCACTTGCTCCACTTGGATTAACGACTTAACGTTTAATTGGAAACGGTGTGGTTTTCAAATATCCAAATATAGAAACCCGATCCCGGTCTCACCGAAACCAAACGCCATTTTAATGTCCAAGTTGTACTTGAGGGATTTAAACAATAGATATTTCAGAAAATATCACTTAACATAAATGGATGTATTCATATTACACAGATAGATAATCATCTATTATCACATGCATCCATACATATCACAAAGCAGCATATTTATCACAATCAGTGTAACGTTTCGTATTTTGCCCGCTCGAAAATCGACATCCATACTTTACATCGTATTCGAATGCCGTAGATTCGACCGTTCAAATCCGATTCGCCGGAGCTTATAACAACGTTAAGTAAACAAGACAACGGAATAAAAGAATAATACATTGATATACAGCTTTGATACAATATCTGATACAACAGATGGTACAGTAGATATCAATATACATCAAAGATACAAGAAATATAGCAGCGGAAAAGAAAATAGATAACAACCTGCAGCGGAACACTATAACTCTAAGATAGTCTTCAAGAAAGAACTTCAAAATCTGCAACTCCATTTCCAAGAACTAATCCAGCAATAGCTCGAACTCCCCATAACAATGCACCAAGACAAGCAAGACTGGTGTGAACCAAAGACTGAACTAACTCCAGATAATCTACTAAACCTAACTATCTGAAAAACCCAACTCTAGACTGCTTGTGTAGAAAATTTTGAGCATCCAGAGTTTAGGAAGGAAACAATAAACTCCGGATCAGTCGTGGGACTGGTGTGAGCAACAAAAACAGTTTGTCTTTTTAAACAATCAACAAAAGATTTTAAAGTAAATTCGCAATGCTTTTTAGAAAATGAAACTACCATAAGACCTCCCGCCACACACACAATGCAAACGCAGACTTGGAGGAGATTTCTTCTTATGATAGTCAAACATGCTTAATACGTAGAAAATTTCTTTGATATTAGTATTATAAGTGCACGGTGTAGAAAACATTTCGAAAGTAGAATATAAATCTTAGCCGGCATAGGTACCATTATATTATGCCCGCTATAGCTACCTCCTGAGGAGACAGGTTCTACAACTAAAACCGTACAAGGTGCGTATTGTTTCTTTGGATTTCCAACAAATGGTCAGGCCAAGGAACTTTCCATTGCCATATGAGAACGCCTCTGGAAGGACGTCCCCGAGAACCTAACCGGATCTCTGCCAACACAAGGCCGGGTTACCCCTAACTGGGTAACTACTGACACGAGTATGCCATCCCCCGGTCGTAACCAACCTTTATCCGGGATCCCGATAACCAACAACCACAAAGTAATAAATTTGCAGCAACCACATAGGTTAAGTATCTGGGCTCCATACCATGATACCACCTCTATCCAGAAGGAAATGAACATATCCTAAAGGGGCGCTACCCCCTAATAACCTTGCCGCATCTTTCCTGTTTTGACCATTCCGAGGTGTGAGGCTCGACGAGGTCACGTCCACAAAGTTACGCTTTGGTACAAAGTCATACTTTGGGTCAACAAATGATCAAAGTAATGATCACAAAGATAAATGATCAAACAATGATCATTTCACAAATGATCAAACAATGATCATTTCACAGCAACACTTAGCATGTCACATTACCAAATTGGAAATATATTGCTGATAACCATCAACTACATAACCTCTGAGCTCATACGTCTCAAAGAAGGGTGTTAAGCTAAAAGAATAAATTCTCCGCCACCAACAAAAATGTATTTGAAAGAAATCTGCTTTATATCTCAAATTGTAATGTCAGACACACATCCATACAAGTCTGTTCTGGGTTTGAACAGAACCGAAGGCACTTCTTACGAAGCCCTTGCAATCCGGGTATTCACAATCCCGATCGGATTTCCTATCACTTAGGGAGTCTCTAAACCGGCGCGACTCATTGCAGAGACAATCGATAGGTCATTCTATCGTTCTCGCAAATACTCGGTCTTCAACACCGGTCTTCAAATGCTATCCATATACGTCGAATCACATATTCGGAATGGGTTATACGACACAAAGGTCCTCTCCCGATTAAACCGAATAGTGAGCGAAATAGTTCAAAAACATATGGATACTGGAATTTCAATTAAGTCACAACTTAAACCCAAAATTTTCTTTAAATGGTTAAACAAATTACCATTTCAAATCTTTAAACAAAAAGATTTATCTCACAAAGATCAATTCATAGATTTCCAAAACAATTTCATTTCTATAGGATCAACCCATTTAAATCTTTAAATTAAAGATTTAACTTATAGCTTTCAAATCGTTTTCATAACTTGGAAATTATCTTCATTTCAAATTAGAGATCATTTTAACTCAAATTGGAAGTTCATTTCTTATGTTGAAGCTTCTATTAATTGAAAACAAACAGTTTTCGTTTCAGAAAAATCCAATTATATTTGCTCAAGTTAAAGCCCTCTAATTCTCAAAATTAATATATTTAAAATGGTTTAACTCATATATAACTGGTATAACCTCTTTAATCTGTAATTTCAAATCATAGAATTCAATTTCAAATCTTGAATTTAAATTTAAATCAATTTATTTAAATTCCAAAATTTAATCAAGTTATTCAAAAATAAATTACATCCTTGAAATTCCATTTCAAAAGCTTTTCACTTTTATTTCGATTCCATTTCCAAAACATTTGAATTTAAATATTCAACTTTTAAAATCATTTCAGAATCTGTGACTTAACTGATTTCCTCGTGAAATCCATAATTGTGTGTGTATAGGTGTGGTCCAGGGATTTAACACAATAGTGCAACATCATTCAACCATCACAGATTTAAAACACAGAAATATAGTCGATAAGCGATATAACTATAACGCTTATCGCTCATTCACAGATTCACAGATAATATTCAGATGTATCATCAATAAATGAATAAATTATACATAGCACAATCTACAGAACAAGATATCACAAATCAGATAGGACAATCAATTCAAGGCGTTTCATACAATACAAACATTCATAAGTGAGGTCAAGAATTCAATAGTCATGTATAAGTAGGATTAATTTAATTGTTTAATCCTAATTTATCCAATTTATTTCCAACTAAATTAATTTCTTATGAATTATTTATCCAATTCTGATTAATTAATTACAAATAAATTAACTTTTAATCATAAATTAACTTGCCTTCCATTATTAATAAATCTTTAACCACTAAGTAGTTAACCCTTAATTACTTAATTAATCAATTTAAATTATTAATTATTTTTAAATTTATTTCCTTAAGTAATCATTACTTTATCACATAAATTAATCACTTAATTAATCACAATAAATTAACTTTAAGTTAATTACATTAATTAACCCCTAATTAATTATCATTCCTTAAATTACTTATATTTAATAATTATTCTTAATTAAATTATAATAAGTGATTAATTCCTTAATTACTTCCCATTAAGTAATTGCATTTAAATTATTACAATGATTATTATTAAATTAATTAATCTAAGAAATCAATCACATTAATTAATTATAAAATAATCTAGTTAATGACCTTCATTAACATTTATTTGGTTACTTTTCTACATAATTAACTTACATTTAACCATTTATTAATTATAAAGTTCAATTTGATTAAATACAAAATTGATAATATTAATCTTTAATTTCAAATTTATTTAATCTCAAATACTTAGTTAATTATACTTTTGAACAAAATTTACATTCCTAATCATTTTTCAATTTAAATCAATTAATTTGTAAAAACCTTCTTTATAAATTTAAAACAAGTTTTAGCTTGTTTAATTTCCATTACGATTCACTTCCATTTCGAATTCAACCATTCTAATACACTTCACCTCTTTGAAATTCTTAATTCAAAATTGAATTTTAAACCCATGTCATATACAAACTAAATTTCTGATTCACACTTTTATATTATTATTATTTTTTCAATTTAACCTCAGTTTTTTTTTTCAAAAATCTTGTTTTAAAAACTTGAATCTGTTAAAAATTTTCAAAAGCAAGACAACAGTTTCATGTAAACGCTGAAACCACTTTCATTCCAACACAACACAATGTTTCCCCAGGCAACGTAACTTCCAGCAAACCGAGCTTGTGCACGTGCACATGGACGCGGCGGCGCTCCGGTCATCGCTGCGCCTCCGAGCATGCCGACGATCATCTCCAGATCGAGCTCCAACCACTCAAACGCCACCATTTTCACTCGAGCTCGAAACAAGGAAGAGGAACGAACCTGGAAACGAAAGCACTCCAACCTGGAACACGCTAACCTCACTATCCCTCAAACCTGGCAACGGCTCGTACTCGACGCCTCCACCACCAGAGCTCGCGTAACTCCGGCACCCACTTCGACAACCACCACACTTTCACCTCCCGAAACCCCAAGCAACTCGATCAACTGAGGGGGACGAACGAAATCAAAACTTACCCCAGATAAAATTTAGGGTTAAAAACTTTGCTCCATTACCGCCGACGCCACAGTCGCTTCCACCATCTCCGGCTATTTTTCCAAATAACCCCATAGGCTTGTCTACCATCCCGAACAACCCCAACCAACACGAGTCATTCAATCACCAGAAAAAGATAAAAATGCCCATTTTGTTCAATTATTAACTACAACTAAGATCTTCAACTAAAAATTCTCATATTAGTTTTAAAATTCCTATCTTTGAGTGTAGATTCCAAATACATACTTGAATCAATATTTCGTAACATTTGAATTTTCCAGAAAAAGAAGTTACTACTGTAAAAATTCGTTTTTTCCATCTATATGCATTTTTATGTCAGGAAACTATTTTTAAGTTACTACTCGTACTTAAACACAACAACTTTTATTTAACATCTAAGTCTAATATTGATTAGGTAAAAAGAAACTGAATTTATTTCTTGTTGTCTGATACCCTGTGATATAACAGAGAAAGGATACTGCTAATATATGTATATACACGGAGCAAATGGCATCATAGATTCAAATCCAAATAGCTGTTGTTACTCACCTTCCAAATCATGTTTTTAAAGCTTTCAAACTGATGTTGAGTTTGTTATCAGGTTTTGATACTGAAGCTTCTTTGCCTCTTGATGCCCAGGCCTTGGTTGCTTGGATATCAATTCTCCTCTACCAATCTATATGGTTGAAGTTTAACTTTTTGTTTGAGTTTTAAATGTTTCTTACTTCAGTTTTTTTCTCCTTTCTTAGTTTTTCAGGTGAACGAAATGGTGATATACATATATATAAAACAGGTAGGTTTTGCATTTCTTCTGGTACAAAGGACACCATATTTTGTACAGAGTATATGAAACCAGAGATTTTTTTTATTTTTTTTATTTTATCAACTGAATTGCAGGTTTTTTTGGCAGCTGAAGTG
Source organism: Allium cepa (assembly GCA_030765085.1). Classification (NCBI taxonomy): domain Eukaryota; kingdom Viridiplantae; phylum Streptophyta; class Magnoliopsida; order Asparagales; family Amaryllidaceae; genus Allium; species Allium cepa. Next base: position 771,271,809 of record CM060939.1, on the reverse strand, counting down.
ATGCATTTGTATGCTAAAGATATTGCATTAATTATCTTGTACAAACTTGAACATATTTTATTTCCTTCTCTATAGCTCGGCTGTACAACATTGGAGATAGTGGTGGCTATGTTGGTATTATATTTGGGCTGATATTTGTATTTATTTTTATTTTATTTTTACTTTGTTTCATATTTATGGAGGCTGATTGTATTTCCTTTGGTTTTGTTTTTATACTTACTTTCTCTTTGCCTGCCTACTCATCTCTTTTATTTTCTTTGTATATTATGCAAGCTTGTTTTATTTGTTTTTATATACTTGTCTTTGAAGATGTTTTGCATAACCACTTACTGGTTACATACAAGATCCCTTTACTTACTTTTGATTTTATACTTCATGTATATAGATATAAAGCTATTATAATTATGGTTATAAAAATAACTCCTTGTTGATTTAAAATAATTTACAAAAGAAACCGTTTTCTTATTAATAAATGACACAAACTATTTGAATTTGGAAAAACTCCAATCGATTATCATTTAATTTCACAATTTTAAATCAAAAGTAAATTTAATTATCAATTTAAAATAAATTAAAATTCAGGATCATTACAATCAGATATAGCATATTCACATCATCACCCATCAATAAAGGTCAACAACCAATATCATTTACTCCTCCAATGATATACCATTCAATCATTAATCAATCATAAACAAGTTTGATTCAAACTTGATTAATTTAATTAATCCTTAAATTAAATACTTGGATTTTCTTCAATCCAACTTCTTATTCATTAATTAATTACAAATTAATTAATTAACTTACATTACTTAATTCCATTTAAATTAATCCTCCCTGATTAATTATCACTTAATTACTTTAAATAATTATTACTTAATTATCATATTAATTAATCATCCTGATTAATTACTACAAATTATACTAAGTAACTACCTCTTAATATCCTTTTAAAAATTAATCAATCCTTGATTAATTATTCTTTAATTATCCTGATAATTATTCCTTAATTATCTTTTAAAATTTATCATACCTCATTAATTACTTTTAATTAATCACATTTGATTAATTATTCTTAATTAATCATACTTAATTAATTATTTTCAATTAATTACCTTTGATTAATTTCCTTTAATTACTTTTAGTAATTTAAAACTTAATTATAAACTAATTATTCTTAAATTATTAATTAATAATTAATTAATCATTTTCATTAATTAGTGATTACTACATTAATTAAATTTCTTTCTTAATTAATTGCTTTAACAAGTAATTAATCACATAATTACAACTCTAAATTCATTTATTAATTAACCTTTAATTAAATAATTAATACCTTTAACTAATTATTAATTAATTCTTTAATTAATAACTCTAGTGATCAATTCTTAATCACATTACTTAATTACTTTAAATAAAGTAATTATCCTTTATTTAATTACCTTTAGCAATTAACCACTTAATTACTTTAATTACTTCCCTAAGTAATTATATTAGATTAATCCAAAGTGATTATCTTAATTAATCACAAATTAATTACTTAATTAACTATTTAACTTAATCATTTAAAATTAATTAAATGATTCTTAACTTCTTATATAATAATGGTTCTTGATTTAGAAAACATCATCTTAATTAAATCATTTATTAACAAATAAAACAAGATAATTAAAAATGATTTAATTATCTCAATTATCTTTACATATTTAATTATCTTTAAATAAATAAAATTCAAAATAACTAAATATAATCTTTATTACAATTGAATATCAAATTCTAAATCATTAAACTTTATTTAAATAAAATATAACCTCTGGAAATCAATTTATAAATATACACATTTAAATTTAAACTATTAAATCTTTAAAACCTTTATGAATTTATTTATTAAAGTTTAATACAAATTTTATTTCAAATCCACTTATTTTAAAACTTCCATAATTTAAGATGTATAAATTTGTTTAAAATATAACTTTGAAACAACTTTAGTTTCGAAACCTGTTTAATCTTTATCTTTAAAAACTTTATTCCTAAAACCAAATTTCCTTTGAATTAACACTTAAACATTAAGTTCTAAAGCCTGAATATATGAATATTCGAGTAACCCTGCTAAAACTCGTGCCTACCCGAGAAAGACACACTCTAACTCCGAGTTCCTCCCCTACCCAAGCCTGCTTCGAGTCAGCACACCAAAAACCCGATGCCATCTTCGAGTCTTCCACCTTCTTCTCCCCAGAACATTTGCAGTAACCCATAAACATGCACATGAACGTGCACGGCGCAACTGACCAACGACGATCACCACTCCGATCATCCCCAAGTCGTACTCGACCACCACATCCTTATGCAACACAAGAAAAATTATTTAGATTGAAAATCGAAATATAGCCCTCCATCCCAAAACTGCTTAGAAAACCCATCCTCAATTCCAACCACCGCCGACCATCCCCTTCACCGGAGTCCATGCCACCACCTCCGTAGCTTCCCCACAGCCCCTAGATCCTACGACACACGAGCGATCAACTCCGACAGCCTTATGACGCCTTGAAGTCGCGATGAACCCATCGGCCAAAAATAGGTAATAAAACCCTAACTCTTCGATTATCGGCCAACCCACTAATTTAAAAATTCATGAAGCATTTTTCGCATGATCACTAAACCCCCCTCGACCTTCGAGTTCAACGGCAATGTCCACCTCGCCGTGGTTTGCCGTGATTTGGCAAAAATACCCAAAACAGTAAATCCCAAAATACTCACAAATCCCCACATTAAAAATTGTGATTCAAGCACCAAAAATCTTTATTTTCCATTTGCAATTCAATCATGCAATCAAAACTTGAAATTGAATTCATCAAATTTTGACCCAATTTTATATTTTACTGTAAATCTGAAAATTTAGAACCAATTTCCCATTTTTACAACTTGTAATTATTTTTAGAAACAAGTTAATGTGGTAACAAACATCTTCCTTCCCAAACCAAAAGCAAATTCAAATTTAAAATTTAGTTATTAAATTATTTGTGAAAATGGAAACTATCAGTATCACAGTGCTCATGTTTTAAACTATACAGACAATAAACATACATGAAGATAACATGCATCAAGTTGATTCAAATATTTCAGAAACCATCATGATCTTCAATCATCAGTAAGAGTTGGTATCAAGTTTAAAACTGTTTTTAAAGGGTTTCATTTACTCACATTGAATCCTGCAGAAGACAGAACTGCATTTTCTTCATTCCAGGTTTTTAAAATTCACATGCATGCTTCTGAATTCCATCTGCATGTTGATTCATCCTTCTGAATTGCTTGTTTGATTTCCAGATTGCATATTGATGTTTTACTTGCAGTTGATTTCTAAGTTGGTTGATAATTTTGATGGTGATCTTGCATTTGCATTTTTTTTCAGATTTACAGTTTTGTATTCATCTTTGATTTGTTTTTTTTTCTTGATTTGTTTTGTATTAATTTTGTTGCCGAAGAGAGTAAAGAAATTCTTTTTCCTGAAAATGAAGCTCATTTGTATTTTACGATTAAATTTTAAATTAAATTATTAGAGAGTGACATTTGTCTATCTTATATTCTAATTAGCTTACACATATACATATTAATTTACATTTGTCTTAACACCTATCTAAAATTTTAACAAGTGTTATTATTGATTAATTAATGTTTTATAAATGTTACTTCTTTTTATTTTATAATTATTAAGCTATGTATATGTAATTATGTAATATAGAAATATGTATTTTCCTTTTTAATAAATATTCATGTAAATTTAAATAACTTATAATTTGATTTATAAGAGATGTTTATAAGCTTGAAAAATTGATTTTAACTTCTTATATAAATTTTTATAACAATTTTATCTTATTAAAAACAAAAGCTAAAATATATGTTTATAAAATAAGAAATTAACTTTATTATTTAAAATTTAAATTTCAAATATCACTTCAAAGACATTAAATCAAATTAACATTTCAATTTACAAAACTATATATATATATATATATATATTAAAGTTTGAAAAACTCTTGTTAAATTTAAATTAATAATTTTTCCTATTTCAAATATATATACACATTTCAAATAGAAAAACATACTAACATTAAATTTGTAAATTTCCATATTAAATTTTAAAACAAATATCAAATCACAATATATACATTTATATATATATATATTACAATTTGAATATAAAGTTTTATTACATTAAAAACTTCTTATTTATCAAAATAAATATTCCAAATTAAAATGTTATAATTTTCAAAAGAATTTAATCTTGCTTATTTATATTGTTAAGAAAAATATTAATAGATATTACCAAATTGTTATTATTAATCTTTAAAATAAATTTAACTTATCAATTTATAACATAAAATGATCAAATCAATTTAATTATTATCAAAGATTATTAAATTGATATTGCTCAAAATTCCGGGACGTCACATTCCTCCCCCCTTGAAAGAATTTCGTCCCCGAAATTTAAAAGCAAAGATAATTTAATAACCCAGCTAAAGAATTTAAATTCCTATCAGCAATCAAACAATCAATCATACACTACCAATCATAGCAACCAATTCACACAAATAATTTTATCTATCTAGAAAAATTCTGAATAGAATCTCCTAATATTATCTAGAGTTTCCAGGTACCTATACTGGAATACTCGCTCTACAAATCTTAAGTAACTACACTACTAAAACCAAGAACTCCCTCATCTGAACCTACAAATCTGAACAAGATATCAGACTAAACTCAAAACCAGCCCAACTACCAAATCCTCCTTAACTGCTGATCCTATCACTCAAAGAATCATACACATATTCCTCAGAGATATGTGAAATACAATGAATTTCCAGCTATCCGAACTGGCAATTCAATCCTGTAGATCAAAATCAAATCTCTAGAGAACACAGATAACTCAAAATACCTCCAGAGTGAACTCTCCAATTTTACCCATTCTTATATCTCCTTTGATTGGACAGAACTAAAACAATATCAAAATTCTAACTGCACAACTCTTCAGATGCTCTGAGTCACCTCCAATATTCCTGATCAGCCTAACCCTTGCTGATTGCTTCAAGAAACAACAGCACCAACTCAAACCAAATCTCCGGATCTTACTCAACAAAATGGCTTTCCAAAATAATAATTTGCTGAAATCCAAAATATGATTCTACATTACAAGCATCAATGGACTTCAAACCTACCTCTCTTATCTGGAATAACCAAATAGTTGTACTTGACAACCTTGCCTACCAAATCCAGAAAATTCCTTCATACTTAAATTTCCTATAGAAATCTCTCACTGCAACATCCGGTTACTCCCAAACCAGAATAACTCCCAACTCGCTTCCGCTGCACAACTCTGACCTAGAGCAGATAAGAATGCTATCGAAGAACATAAGCAAAATCTTTCTCCATACACAGTTCATCCGACCCATAAAAATCTTAGTGACCATTCCACTTGGTCAAAACATCTCAACAGAGTCTTATCTCAGAATAAGATGATCAATCCCTCTCCAAAGAATCTTGAGCTGCCTCAACAAACTCTTCTCACTCTAAGAGTCATCCCTCTACAAGGTTGAACCATAAAAATTACTCCTGAATTTCAAGAGAATAAGAAAACTCAATCTCCGATTCAGGTCAACTGTAACAACCCGCATATTTATCGATTTTTATTTTTAAATATTTTATTTAAATATTTTATCGTTCGTCGGATTTTGGACCGAAAACCTACTTTTTGCATACGGTCGAATTAGGACTCGAGACCACCTCCATTGAGTTCAAAATGCCGTTTGCGACCTTTTTGAGTATAAGCTTCGATATGTTTGGAGAAAGTTGAATTTTGTTACTTTTTGCTTAGGGTTTTGGTTTGGGCTGAGCCAATTAACCACTTATGTATTCAGTCCCAATCCCCCTCTCCTCTTCATTTATTCATTCCACCTCCTCAAACTCAAGCTCCAACTGAAAATATTGGAGAGGAAAAAGAATTAAAACTCCAAGCCCTAACTTTCTTTGCAAATCCAAGCTTTATCTCCAAACTCAAGAAGAACCCTTTGGTAAGCATCTCCTTCACCTTCTCCAACTCTTTCTCCATTCAATTTCAGAAATTTCCTAAACCTAATTTAGGGAATGTTTCTCTTTTAAGCTTAGATTCAAGCTTCTAGTGTTGAGATTGAAGAGTGCTTGTTCTTGCCATTGCTTTCAAGCTTCATCTTCATAAATTTAGTTCAAAGGTGAGATTTTTATCTCACATCTATGACTATAATTATCTTTGTTTGTTAGGTATGAATTCCTAACACTTCTTCATGAGAATTTGCTCTTGATTTGGATTGGTTTTGTAAATATTCCAATTTTTGGGTTTTTAAGTCAAATTTGTGTAAAATCCTTTTATGGATGTTTGATCATGCTTTTGGTGATGCATCGAGGAGCATATAGGGCCGGGTTGCCGATTGGCATAAACCCTTAGAGCCAATGTCCGTCCGGTTGCATTTTGGAAGAGTTTGCTCTTCATTTGAATAAGGTTGAAAAACAGCCCAGGCATGATTCAGTCGACTGAAAATCTCTGTTCAGTCGACTAAATCTGAAACCCGAGAGTTTCCAGGCATGATTCAGTCGACTGAAAAACTCTGCACAGTCGACTGAAACTGGAAACAGAAAGTTTCTTGAACCTGGAAAATTTCCAGGCACAGGGTCAGTCGACTGAAAACTCTGTTCAGTCGACTGAACCTGCTGTTTGAGTCCAATTTGCCTTTTTGGATTGAATTTCCAATTTAAATCGATTTGTGATGGTCCTATTTATTGTCATCATTTATTATCATCTTTGATGACTTATTTTCTTTGGGAATTTTAGATATATCCACTTCGATGGATCCTTTATCGATTTCATTGGATTTTTATTCACATCTTCGAATGTGATCTTTGTGATTGATTGTTTCTACAATCCCCCTTGTGCTTTGTCACTTTAAAAATATAAAGGTTTTCTATACTAGTAGTAAATATCAAAACTCTTTCCTCAAACAATTTCAATACTATTTTAATACCAAATTCGTTTATAAAACTGTTTTCCAATCTATTAGTATATACAAACCTTTACCTCACTCGTATGAGAAATCTAATTAAACGACTTAGTAAAACAAGTGGTATGAAACGCTTGCGTTTACTTCGTCGGTTATTTCTTGGACTTGTTCGATTGAACCTCTTGTGACAATTTTCTAGTGGAGATCTACAATTTGTTCGTAAATATTTAAGTTAAGCTAGTGGTTATGGGACATGAAGCTAAGCTCATATATTTACTAGTTTAGTGTAATCGACACTTCTCTTTGATCATGACGATCATTTCAGGTTTTAGACTAGCATCGTGCTATGTCTTTGTGATTTGGTTCATCGGACGTCCCGCTGTACGACGTCGTTGTTCCCTTTGATTGTGATTTGGTTCATCGGATGTCCCGCTGTACGACGTCGTTAATCCTTTCCTTGTGATTTCTGGATTTCGTGTGTTGAATTTTGGAATTTATGTTTCACCAACTTTTACGATGGGCATTGATATATATGTCATATATTGTGGCTTGGTGAATGAAATAAGGAGTATGACATTCCTTTTTATCTTGAGTAGATTATTGTAATATTGATTAATCTCTTGTTGATTTTTCAATTACTTATTAATCACAGCTTGGCATTGTGATTATTATATGTTTATGTCATATCTCCTATTCTATATCATTTCTTCTGATATTTATAGCTAGACTGATCCATTTATTATTTTCTTATAAATAATACTCGGGTCAGACCGAGATGTTACAGGTGCTTCTGCTTGACTTCTCCCTTGGGATTGATCCCTTTGACTTTTGGCTAACTACTTAGATTAGTAGTTTATTTTGTTGTATACACTTGAGATTTAGACTCATAGATGTATTCTTTTGTATAGCACGTGTTGCTATTCTTTTGTATTATTGTGGATCTTTTGACCACTACTCTGATATACACTTCTATGTGTAATATTCATATCTATTTCCGCCTTTGTGATATGAATTGTCCTGTGACTGATTTATGTTATGTTTATTTCTATATTTGTTTCCGAAGAAATTATAGCCACTGTGTAGTAGCTTTGAGTTTGTGTCGGTATGTCGGATTTCCTCTTGAGATAAAAAGTTATATTTTTATCTGGCATATCGGTACTCGCACAAAGCAATTATACAGATGGTCGCTCCTCAACAGCCTTATTCTCCATGCTAGTTGACAGCATTCACAGTAGTGTTCTTGGCTAGCATGGGTATAGAGGTGGGGCGTCACAGCTTGGTATCGGAGCCAAACTTCGGAACAATGTTGAATAATTTAGCAAGGATCATGTCCTAAGTCTTTCTTAGGAGTTGTGCTTTAGGATTTTATTCGGGTCTTCGTACCGATTCATCCTATTTTCTTTATGATTCCTTGTTTTATCTATCAAGAATTGCTTGATATTTATTTTGAGAATAACTCTTTCCTCTTCTTTCTTTCTTTCTTGAAGAAGAGAAATGGTTAGACCAGGCCGTTCCAGCGCCGGTCAATCTAGTGCTACTCCTCTGGATGGAGTATTCATGTCTGCTCAGCAGCTTCTAGATCTTGTTAAGAACGCTCAAGCAGCCGGTCCCAATCAGGAGCCTACTCATCCTAGATCCGGTTTTGCACGCTTGTGCAGAGACTACACTGATTTGGGTGGAAGGCCATTCACGGGATCCGAGAGTGTTATAGAAATTCAAGCTTGGCTCAAATCATGCGATCGCATCTTTTCTCGCATGAACCTTATTGACCTTCATCGAGTCCAAGTAGCTTCTAGCATGCTCCAAGAAAGAGCATTGGATTGGTATGAGCTTTTAATTTCTGAAATCGTTGAGGCGGATCTTACTTGGGAGCAATTCCGGGGAAGATTCGAATTGAAATTTGTGCCGGAGGCTGAAAAAGTAACCTTAGCCCGGCGTTTCATAGACCTTGTTCAAGGTGAATCTTCTGTGACAGACTATGTCGCATCCTTCGAATCTCTGTCCAAATACGGGGTTGAGTACATTAATACCCCATTGAAGAAAAATCAGAGATTTGTCTATGGCTTGAATAAGAATCTTAAGAAGCCATTACTCCTGAAACTTGAGGTTTCATTTGATCAGCTTATTGATATCGCTCTTCGTCTTGAAGAGGCCGATAATGAAGGTGACGTTGAAGTTGTGCGTGCCCAACAGAACTTCGACAATAACTTGAAGAGGCCTATCAAATTCAAAGGCCCCGATTCTAATAAGAAAGGAAAGCAACAAACTCTGGTAGCAAATGTTCCTACCTCTAGTCGTGGACGATGCTACAATTGTGGTTCCACAGACCACCATGTAAGGGAGTGCCCAAAACCCCTCTTTTGCCGTTATTGCAAAGGTTCGGGTCATCTTTTATCTTCGTGTCCTAAGCTTCCAGGCAAATGAGAAGGAAGGCTGCAACTTTTGGTCAAGGTATTTTCATTCAATCCTCGATGGCATTGTTTTAATTCGTGAACTTTCTATTTGAGTTCTTTTTGATATGGGTTTCATCTCATTATTTTTATATCAAAAGAACTTGTCAATTCTTTTTCTTTGAATATTTTGGGCTTATTGACTTCATTGAGAATTGTGAATCCGGATGGTAGATCCACAACACTCAATTTGCTTTTGTTTAGATGTCGAGATTGTTTTATGTGACTTTTCTTTCTGAGCCGATATTTACATTGGCTTCGGAATTGATTTTTTTTTGAAAGGATCGGCTTAATCATTGTGAAGCCCATATCCTATTTTTCGAGTGGACTATTCATCTTCGACGTTTTCAATCTGTTAAGCAGATTTCTATTTTTCCTTTGTGATTTCGATTCCAATTTGGTGGAATCATTTTATTCCTTAAGCCCACTTATAAGGAAAGTGTTATTTCTCTCATCTAAATAGTTTGAGAATTTTCCGGTATATTTGACTTGTCTTAGGATTATCACCTAAGAAATCTTTTGTGTGGTGCTAAGGTCTTTTCAGTTCGACTTTACCACCGGTTTTCATTTGCTATGAGTTGCGGAAATTGGCATTCCACTTAACGCATTCCGCACTCGTTATGATTCTTATGAATGAAGTATTATGTCATTCAATTTGTCCAGCTCATTTCATCCATTTTATAAATCGAATATTCTATGAATATTTCGATGAGACCATTCTTGTATTTATTGATTTTGGATGAAAATAGTAATTTAAAATTTTGCAAATCTTTTTCATAAGATTTATTTATAAGTAAAACTGGATTTTGTTCTTGAAACGAACAAAGAATATTCTTAAAACTTTTTAAGAGATTTATTTATCCTATAAAAGATGATTTTGTGATTGTATTGCCCGTTGAGTGCTTTAAGAATTTTGGTCGATGCTCTTGATCAACGTTATCGATAGGAATTTCCTAAACGCTTTGATGTGACAATCAGACACGATATATTGACTTGTAAAAATGTAAATTTTTGTAGAAAGATTATTACATAATGATAAATGTAATTTTGAAAGTTTTAACTTTTCGGAGAGGAGAATTATTTTAAAAGAAGTTCTTTCTTTTCGATACTCTTATTCCTTCTTGTGATTCCTGAAGGGGAACCAAGACTTTGCTATTTGTACCTATTGGTTTGGAATGCCCTTCTCTTGCATAGGAGAACGTTCTATCACTTGTGCTTCTAAATCATTATAGCTTATCGAGACTAGATATGCCACTTATGATCTAGTGCTCTCGGCTAATGTTTTTGCTTTTGGAATTTGGCATCATCATATTTGGATGAGAAATTTGTTCTCTATCTCGATCATAAATCTTTGGAATATTTATGTTCTCTTAAGGAACTGCTTGTTGACTCGAGTTCCTAGCTTCCTATGATCTTGATATTCTTTTTATTCCCGAAGGGGAAATCGTGTTGCCAATGCGTTTAGTCGTAAGCAACAAGGGGTTGTTTCTTTGTTGATGACCGAATGAAATTATCTTTTTATCAAGTTCATCGGGCGTTTTGATGTACTTCGTTTTATTGAGTTTCATCTCATTTCTTTTGTGAACTTGCGTCCGATGTCCTTTTATTGTGTTCGGTTCATTGGACGTACCGTTTTTGTACTACGTCGGTGTTCCGAAAATCATTAGGGTTTTGATTCATCGGATGTACCGTTTGTACTACATCGATGTCTTAGCTTTTGATTCATCGGATGTACCGTTTGTACTACATCGATGTCTTTGCTTTTGATTCATCGGATGTACCGTTTGTACTACATCGATGTCTTAGCTTTTGATTCATCGGATGTACCGTTTGTACTACATCGATGTCTTTGCTTTTGATTCATCGGATGTACCGTTTGTACTACATCGATGTCTTAGCTTTTGATTCATCGGATGTACCGTTTGTACTACATCGATGTCTTTGCTTTTGATTCATCTGATGTACCGTTTGTACTACATCGATGTCTTTGCTTTTGATTCATCGGATGTACCGTTTGTACTACATCGATGTCTTTGCTTTTGATTCATCGGATGTACCGTTTGTACTACATCGATGTCTTTGCTTTTGATTCATCGGATGTACCGTTTGTACTACATCGATGTCTTTGCTATTTGATTCATTGGATGTACCGTTGTACTACATCGATGTCTTTGCTTTTGATTCATCGGATGTACCGTTTGTACTACATCGATGTCTTTGCTTTTGATTCATCGGATGTACCGTTTGTACTACATCGATGTCTTTGCTTTTGATTCATCGGATGTACCGTTTGTACTACATCGATGTCTTTGCTTTTGATTCATCGGATGTACCGTTTGTACTACAACGATGTCTTTGCTTTTGATTCATCGGATGTACCGTTTGTACTACATCGATGTCTTTGCCTTTGATTCATCGGATGTACCGTTTGTACTACATCGATGTCTTTGCTATTTGATTCATCGGATGTACCGTTGTACTACATCGATGTCTTTGCATTTGATTCATCGGATGTACCGTTTGTACTACATCGATGTCTTTGCTATTTGATTCATCGGATGTACCGTTGTACTACATCGATGTCTTTGCTATTTGATTCATCGGATGTACCGTTGTACTACATCGATGTCTTTGCTTTTGATTCATCGGATGTACCGTTTGTACTACATCGATGTCTTTGCATTTGATTCATCGGATGTACCGTTTGTACTACATCGATGTCTTTGCTATTTGATTCATCGGATGTACCGTTGTACTACATCGATGTCTTTGCTTTTGATTCATCGGATGTACCGTTTGTACTACATCGATGTCTTTGCTATTTGATTCATCGGATGTACCGTTGTACTACATCGATGTCTTTGCTTTTGATTCATCGGATGTACCGTTTGTACTACATCGATGTCTTTTCTTTTGATTCATCGGATGTACCGTTTGTACTACATCGATGTCTTTGCTTTTGATTCATCGGATTTACCGTTTGTACTACATCGATGTCTTTGCTTTTGATTCATCGGATGTACCGTTTGTACTACATCGATGTCTTTGCTTTTGATTCATCGGATGTACCATTTGTACTACATCGATGTCTTTGCTTTTGATTCATCGGATGTACCGTTTGTACTACATCGATGTCTTTGCTATTTGATTCATCGGATGTACCGTTGTACTACATCGATGTCTTTGCTATTTGATTCATCGGATGTACCGTTGTACTACATCGATGTCTTTGCTATTTGATTCATCGGATGTACCGTTGTACTACATCGATGTCTCCGCTTTTTGATTCATTGGATGTACCGTTGTACTACATCCATGTCTTTGCTTGGGTTCATTGGGCGTACCGTTTTTGTACTACGCTGATGTCCCAAATTATTTGAGTTTCTAGTTTCTCGGGCGTACCGTTTTTGTACTACGCCGTTGCACCGGCTCAATTTTCTGCTATTCTTGACGTTCCCCACGTCTTTTATCTACGGGAATGCCTTAGGGATTCCGGTTTTTATTCTTGAGCCCGGTGTTATTGTGGAAATTGAAGTTTCACCAGATTTCTTGCTAACTCTTTTGTGCACTTTATGGTGAACTTCCTATTTCAAATTTTCTTTCGTGTTAATATGCTTCTATGGTTGTTACTTCATATATTTCCTTCTTACTTATTGCGAGGACGCAATTTCTTTAAGGAGGGGAGTCTGTAACAACCCGCATATTTATCGATTTTTATATTTAAATATTTTATTTAAATATTTTATCGTTCGTCGGATTTTGGACCGAAAACCTACTTTTTGCATACGGTCGAATTAGGACTCGAGACCACCTCCATTGAGTTCAAAATGCCGTTTGCGACCTTTTTGAGTATAAGCTTCGATATGTTTGGAGAAAGTTGAATTTTGCTACTTTTTGCTTAGGGTTTTGGTTTGGGCTGAGCCAATTAACCACTTATGTATTCAGTCCCAATCCCCCTCTCCTCTTCATTTCTTCATTCCACCTCCTCAAACTCAAGCTCCAACTGAAAATGGTGGAGAGGAAAAAGAATTAAAACTCCAAGCCCTAACTTTCTTTGCAAATCCAAGCTTTAGCTCCAAACTCAAGAAGAACCCTTTGGTAAGCATCTCCTTCACCTTCTCCAACTCTTTCTCCATTCAATTTCAGAAATTTCCTAAACCTAATTTAGGGAATGTTTCTCTTTTAAGCTTAGATTCAAGCTTCTAGTGTTGAGATTGAAGAGTGCTTGTTCTTGCCATTGCTTTCAAGCTTCATCTTCATAAATTTAGTTCAAAGGTGAGATTTTTATCTCACATCTATGACTATAATTATCTTTGTTTGTTAGGTATGAATTCCTAACACTTCTTCATGAGAATTTGCTCTTGATTTGGATTGGTTTTGTAAATATTCCAATTTTTGGGTTTTTAAGTCAAATTTGTGTAAAATCCTTTTATGGATGTTTGATCATGCTTTTGGTGATGCATCGAGGAGCATATAGGGCCGGGTTGCCGATTGGCATAAACCCTTAGAGCCAATGTCCGTCCGGTTGCATTTTGGAAGAGTTTGCTCTTCATTTGAATAAGGTTGAAAAACAGCCCAGGCATGATTCAGTCGACTGAAAATCTCTGTTCAGTCGACTGAACCTGAAACCCGAGAGTTTCCAGGCATGATTCAGTCGACTGAAAAACTCTGCACAGTCGACTGAAACTGGAAACAGAAAGTTTCCTGAACCTGGAAAATTTCCAGGCACAGGGTCAGTCGACTGAAAACTCTGTTCAGTCGACTGAACCTGCTGTTTGAGTCCAATTTGCCTTTTTGGATTGAATTTCCAATTTAAATCGATTTGTGATGGTCCTATTTATTGTCATCATTTATTATCATCTTTGATGACTTATTTTCTTTGGGAATTTTAGATATATCCACTTCGATGGATCCTTTATCGATTTCATTGGATTTTTATTCACATCTTCGAATGTGATCTTTGTGATTGATTATTTCTACAATCCCCCTTGTGCTTTGTCACTTTAAAAAGATAAAGGTTTTCTATACTAGTAGTAAATATCAAAACTCTTTCCTCAAACGATTTCAATACTATTTTAATACCAAATTCGTTTATAAAACCGTTTTCCAATCTATTAGTATATACAAACCTTTACCTCACTCGTATGAGAAATCTAATTAAACGACTTAGTAAAACAAGTGGTATGAAACGCTTGCGTTTACTTCGTCAGTTAGTTCTTGGACTTGTTCGATTGAACCTCTTGTGACAATTTTCTAGTGGAGATCTACAATTTGTTCGTAAATATTTAAGTTAAGCTAGTGGTTATGGGACATGAAGCTAAGCTCATATATTTACTAGCTTAGTGTAATCGACACTTCTCTTTGATCATGACGATCATTTCAGGTTTTAGACTAGCATCGTGCTATGTCTTTGTGATTTGGTTCATCGGACGTCCCGCTGTACGACGTCGTTGTTCCCTTTGATTGTGATTTGGTTCATCGGATGTCCCGCTGTACGACGTCGTTGATCCTTTCCTTGTGATTTCTGGATTTCGTGTGTTGAATTCTGGAATTTATGTTTCACCAACTTTTACGATGGGCATTGATATATATGTCATATATTGTGGCTTGGTGAATGAAATAAGGAGTATGACATTCCTTTTTATCTTGAGTAGATTATTGTAGTATTGATTAATCTCTTGTTGATTTTTCAATTACTTATTAATCGCAGCTTGGCATTGTGATTATTATATGTTTATGTCATATCTCCTATTCTATATCATTTCTTCTGATATTTATAGCTAGACTGATCCGTTTATTATTTTCTTATAAATAATACTCGGGTCAGACCGAGATGTTACAGGTGCTTCTGCTTGACTTCTCCCTTGGGATTGATCCCTTTGACTTTTGGCTAACTACTTAGATTAGTAGTTTATTTTGTTGTATACACTTGAGATTTAGACTCATAGATGTATTCTTTTGTATAGCACGTGTTGCTATTCTTTTGTATTATTGTGGATCTTTTGACCACTACTCTGATATACACTTCTATGTGTAATATTCATATCTATTTCCGCCTTTGTGATATGAATTGTCCTGTGACTGATTTATGTTATGTTTATTTCTATATTTGTTTCCGAAGAAATTATAGCCACTGTGTAGTAGCTTTGAGTTTGTGTCGGTATGTCGGATTTCCTCTTGAGATAAAAAGTTATATTTTTATCTGGCATATCGGTACTCGCACAAAGCAATTATACAGATGGTCGCTCCTCAACAGCCTTATTCTCCGTGCTAGTTGACAGCATTCACAGTAGTGTTCTTGGCTAGCGTGGGTATAGAGGTGGGGCGTCACATCAACTTCTGAATTCCTCAAAACATCTGGGGAACCTCCGACTACATCCATAGCTTTTACGTCTACTCGAGGTGCCTCAATCTCAAACCAAAGAATAATCCAAGATTCCCAAACTAATCGCAAGTCACTTTTGCGATCCCACTCAGTTATGATTCCAAAGAACTGTCTCCCCAACTAGAACAGCTTTTCCCTATTCAAGATAAACCTTTCCAGAATGGCTTACCTATCAGAAACTGATAGATCACTTCCAACAAATATCCCGCTCTGCTGAGCCTCCCAAAAAAAAGGATAAGACTTCACCATCTACCTGGTCTGCCGATAGTAGAATCCCAAAGATTACTGAATCATCGAAGAGATATGTCACGCTGCTGCTTTCAAACTTTACTTCAATGATACTGCTAAGCCAAATGATCTTCCTTAACCACAAACTCCTTGAAACACAAAACTATCACCCAATTCCACCAAGAATCCTTGAGACGGGTAGACATCTCCTCAAAGAAACTCGACTCAATCCCAATACCAACCACTAGTTCTCTTAAGGAAAACAAATGAGACCATGTCCGAAGTGAGGTAACTCATCGACCTTAGTCTCATACTTCAATATAGATAAGATACCCTTACTTGAGATCCAGAAAAATCTGTAAACATCCGAATCTTCACTGCAGTAGACATCAATGCACTTCCAACACCATCTAAATCTGGCTCCAAAAGAAACATCCTCAGAACCATCTATGGATACTGCATCTCATCACACCACTATTCCTTCTTGAAGCTATCAAGATACCACCACTGCTTCTGCTCAGCGGACAACTCAACTCTTGAAAATCCCTGCTCTTTTAAGAGCAAATCAACCTCACACTTCAAGAATATACTCCAATTCTTGAAAATACTTTCTCTGGACTCAAAGAAATCCTTTTACCAATCTACAAAACTTATTCGAGACGGTAATAGATCTACAATCTCGATAAACACATCTCCAACCACAACATATAAACCTCTTCCATTAGTGGTAGTTGTGTTCCATACACTCCTACCTTATCTACCTTTATAACCTATGTTGGAAAATCCGAACAGATAATCCAACAGATTAGGTAGTTATATAAATATATATATATATATATATATATATATATATATTACAAGTACGCTCTCTCAAGATAGATACCACTCCAGAGCCTAGGTATTCACTCAACCTGATGCTCTGATACCAACTGTAGTGACCTAACTTTCCACTCCCGGAAAATCGCATCACTAATTAAGAAAGAAAGGGATAGAAAAAGAAAAGAAAGAGAAGAAAGAGAAAACAACACATCAGAATCTCACAGCGGAACGATTTAAATATAATATAGAACATATACATAGTATCATATACATCAGAGTACACAACTAAACATCTCAATTTAGACAGTTATAGCATTTCTGTCTAATACAATACAAGACATCGTACAGAAAAACACACAGCGGAAACTCTAACTATATATCTACACGCTGAAGCCTCCTGCTCCATAGCTCCTCCAGATTTCGTCAAGAGATAACCTGAATCACTTGACTACTCATATATATGGAGTACCCAAGAGTTTAATAAAACAGAAAATAAACACTCGGGTGACAGGGGTCTGGTGTGAGTAAACGGTTTAAGATTGCTTAACTTTAGAAAATCCTTTGAAAGAAAGGTATCACGTAAGACTTCACACACATAAACATGGAAAAGTTTTTACCTTACGCTAACCAAAACATTTGATAGGAAATCCAGTGACATTATAATAGTGCCTAGGGTTTTCAAGTAAATATGAAATAGCCGAAATTGTTACATCTATTAAATTCCATCTACTAGCCACAAAAGTGGGTAATACAAACAAAACCGTAGGGTCTCGTAGGGAAAATGGGTTTCCATCAATGGCAGGGCTACTGGGGTACCGCCCGTCACAGTACGTGGCCTAGATCACCGTACCGAGGATTACTCCCTTCATCCCCTGCAACACAAGGCCGGATCCATTCCTTACTGAATAGTCCCAAACAAGACCACCCCGCAGTTGGCTGCAGACCAACTGCCCACACAGTTGAAATATAAAGGAACCTCTAGACAGGGATGTATCTTGCTCTCCAGTGGGAGCGACCCACGAAGCCTTGCTGCACCTCCCCTGTTTTAGCCATTCCCGGTTGATGAGGCTTGAGGCTACGATTACCTTTATAGGACCAATTATCTTAGAATTCTCATCGTCCGCCTGACGATGTTCTGAAAGCATTCAATCCATACAAGTTCGTTCCGGGTTCGAACGAAACCGAAGGCACTATCTCGTTGCACTCATTTTGGAATCACCCTCAGAGTCAACACCCATAGCCCTTGCATTCTAATTCACCATCTCGAATCTATAAGCACTATTCCGTCAAACTCATTACGGAATCACCCACAGAGTTATACTGACGTATAGCCCTTACACCTCGAGTCTTCACTTGCTCCACTTCGATTAACTACTTAACGTTTAATTAGAAACGGTGTGGTTTTCGGATATCCAAATATGGAAACCCGATCCCGGTCTCACCGAAACCAAACGCCATTTTAATGTCCAAGTTGTACTTGAGGGATTTAAACAATAGATATTTCAGAAAATATCACTTAACATAAATGGATGTATTCATATTACACAGATAGATAATCATCTATTATCACATGCATCCATACATATCACAAAGCAGCATATATATCACAATCAGATATAGCATATTCACATCATCACCCATCAATAAAGGTCAACAACCAATATCATTTACTCCTCCAATGATATACCATTCAATCATTAATCAATCATAAACAAGTTTGATTCAAACTTGATTAATTTAATTAATCCTTAAATTAAATACTTGGATTTTCTTCAATCCAACTTCTTATTCATTAATTAATTACAAATTAATTAATTAACTTACATTACTTAATTCCATTTAAATTAATCCTCCCTGATTAATTATCACTTAATTACTTTAAATAATTATTAATTAATTATCATATTAATTAATCATCCTGATTAATTACTACAAATTATACTAAGTAACTACCTCTTAATATCCTTTCAAAAATTAATCAATCCTTGATTAATTATTCTTCAATTATCCTAATAATTATTCCTTAATTATCTTTTAAAATTTATCATACCTGATTAATTACTTTTAATTAATCACATTTGATTAATTATTCTTAATTAATCATACTTAAATAATTATTTTTAATTAGCTACCTTTGATTAATTACCTTTAATTACTTTTAGTAATTTAAAACTTAATTATAAACTAATTATTCTTAAATTATTAATTAATAATTAATTAATCATTTTCATTAATTAGTGATTACTACATTAATTAAATTTCTTTCTTAATTAATTACTTTAACAAGTAATTAATCACATAATTACAACTCTAAATTCATTTATTAATTAACCTTTAATTAAATAATTAATACCTTTAACTAATTATTAATTAATTCTTTAATTAATAACTCTAATGATCAATTCTTAATCACATTACTTAATTACTTTAAATAAAGTAATTATCCTTTATTTAATTACCTTTAGCAATTAACCACTTAATTACTTTAATTACTTCCCTAAGTAATTATATTAGATTAATCCAAAGTGATTATCTTAATTTATCACAAGTTAATTACTTAATTAACTATTTAACTTAATCATTTAAAATTAATTAAATGATTCTTAACTTCTTATATAATAATGGTTCTTGATTTAGAAAACATCATCTTAATTAAATCATTTATTAACAAATAAAACTTGATAATTAAAAATGATTTAATTATCTCAATTATCTTTACATATTTAATTATCTTTAAATAAATAAAATTCAAAATAACTAAAGATAATCTTTATTACAATTGAATATCAAATTCTAAATCATTAAACTTTATTTAAATAAAATATAACCTCTGGAAATCAATTTATAAATAAACACATTTAAATTTAAACTATTAAATCTTTAAAACCTTTATGAATTTATTTATTAAAGTTTAATACAAATTTTATTTCAAATCCACTTATTTTAAAACTTCCATAATTTAAGATGTATAAATTTGTTTAAAACATAACTTTGAAACAACTTTAGTTTCAAAACCTGTTTAATCTTTATCTTTAAAAACTTTATTCCTAAAACCAAATTTCCTTTGAATTAACACTTAAACATTAAGTTCTAAAGCCTGAATATATGAATATTCGAGTAACCCTGCTAAAACTCGTGCCTACCCCGAGAAAGACACACGCTACCTCCGAGTTCCTCCCCTACCCAAGCCTGCTTCGAGTCAGCACGCCATAAACCCGATGCCATCTTCGAGTCTTCCACCTTCTTCTCCCCAGAACATTTGCAGTAACCCATAAACATGCACATGAACGTGCACGGCGCAACTGACCAACAGCGATCACCACTCCGATCATCCCCAAGTCGTACTCGACCACCACATCCATATGCAACACCCAGAAAAATTATTTCGATTGAAAATCGAAATATAGCCCTCCATCCCAAAACTGCTTAGAAAACCCATCCTCAATTCCAACCACCGCCGACCATCCCCTTCACCGAAGTCCATGCCACCACCTTCGTAGCTTCCCCACAACCCCTAGATCCTACGACACACGCTGAAGCCTCCTGCTCAATATCTACACGCTGAAGCCTCCTGCTCAATAGCTCCTCCAGATTTCGTCAAGAGATAACCTGAATCACTTGACTACTCATATATAATATGAGTACCCAAGAGTTTAATAAAACAGAAAATAAACACTCGGGTCAGACAGGGGTCTGGTGTGAGTAAACGGTTTAAGATTGCTTAACTTTAGAAAATCCTTTGAAAGAAAGGTATCACGTAAGACTTCCCACACATAAACATGGAAAAGTTTTTACCTTACGCTAACCAAAACATTTGATAGGAAATCCAGTGATATTATAATAGTGTCCAGGGCTTTCAAGTAAATATGAAATAGCCGAAATTGTTACATCTATTAAATTCCAGCTACTAGCCACAAAAGTGGGTAATACAAACAAAACTGTAGGGTCTCGTAGGGAAAATGGGTTTCCATCAATGGCAGGGCTACTGGGGTACCGCCCGTCACAGTACGTGGCCTAGATCACCGTACCGAGGATTACTCCCTTCATCCCCTGCAACACAAGGCCGGAACCATTCCTTACTGAACAGTCCCGAACAAGACCACCCCGTAGTTGGCTGCAGACCAACTGCCCACACAGCTGAAATATAAAGGAACCTCTAGACAGGGATGTATCTTGCCCTCCAGTGGGAGCGACCCACGAAGCCTTGCTGCACCTCCCCTGTTTTAGCCATTCTCGGTTGATGAGGCTTGACGCTACGATTACCTTTATAGGACCAATTATCTTAGAATGCTCATCGTCCGCCTGACGATGTTCTGAAAGCATTCAATCCATACAAGTTCGTTCCGGGGTCGAACGAAACCGAAGGCACTATCTCATTGCACTCATTTTGGAATCACCCTCAGAGTCAACGACCATAGCCGTTGCATTCTAATTCACCATCTCGAATCTATAAGCACTATTCCGTCAAACTCATTACGGAATCACCCACAGAGTTATACTTACGTATAGCTCTTACACCTCGAGTCTTCACTTGCTCCACTTGGATTAACGACTTAACGTTTAATTGGAAACGGTGTGGTTTTCGGATATCCAAATATGGAAACCCGATCCCGGTCTCACCGAAACCAAACGCCATTTTAGTGTCCAAGTTGTACTTAAGGGATTTAAACAATAGATATTTCGGAAAATATCACTTAACATAAATGGATGTATTCATATTACACAGATAGATAATCATCTATTATCACATGCATCCATACATATCACAAAGCAGCATATATATCACAATCAGATATAGCATATTCACATCATCACCCATCAATAAAGGTCAACAACCAATATCATTTACACCTCCAATGATATATCATTCAATCATTAATCAATCATAAACAAGTTTGATTCAAACTTGATTAATTTAATTAATCCTTAAATTAAATACTTGGATTTTCTTCAATCCAACTTCTTATTCATTAATTAATTACAAATTAATTAATTAACTTACATTACTTAATTCCATTTAAATTAATCCTCCCTGATTAATTATCACTTAATTACTTTAAGTAATTATTACTTAATTATCATATTAATTAATCATCCTGATTAATTACTACAAATTATACTAAGTAACAACCTCTTAATATCCTTTTAAAAATTAATCAATCCTTGATTAATTATTCTTTAATTATCCTGATAATTATTCCTTAATTATCTTTTAAAATTTATCATACCTGATTAATTACTTTTAATTAATCACATTTGATTAATTATTCTTAATTAATCATACTTAATTAATTATTTTTAATTAATTACCTTTGATTAATTACCTTTAATTACTTTTAGTAATTTAAAACTTAATTATAAACTAATTATTCTTAAATTATTAATTAATAATTAATTAATCGTTTTCATTAATTAATGATTACTACATTAGTTAAATTTCTTTCTTAATTAATTACTTTAACAAGTAATTGATCACATAATTACAACTCTAAATTCATTTATTAATTAACCTTTAATTAAATAATTAATACCGTTAACTAATTATTAATTAATTCTTTAATTAATAACTCTAGTGATCAATTCTTAATCACATTACTTAATTACTTTAAGTAAATTAATTATCCTTTATTTAATTACCTTTAGCAATTAACCACTTAATTACTTTAATTACTTCCCTAAGTAATTATATTAGATTAATCCAAAGTGATTATCTTAATTAATCACAAGTTAATTACTTAATTAAATATTTAACTTAATCATTTAAAATTAATTAAATGATTCTTAACTTCTTATACAATAATGGATCTTGATTTAGAAAACATCATCTTAATTAAATCATTTATTAACAAATAAAACTTAATAATTAAAAATGATTTAATTATCTCAATTATCTTTACATATTTAATTATCTTTAAATAATAAAATTCAAAATAACTAAAGATAATCTTTATCACAATTGAATATCAAATTCTAAATCATTAAACTTTATTTAAATAAAATATAACCTTTGGAAATCAATTTATAAATAAACACATTTAAATTTAAACTATTAAATCTTTAAAACCTTTACGAATTTATTTATTAAAGTTTAATACAAATTTTATTTCAAATCCACTTATTTTAAAACTTCCATAATTTAAGATGTATAAATTTGTTTAAAACATAACTTTGAAACAACTTTAGTTTCGAAACCTGTTTAATCTTTATCTTTAAAAACTTTATTCCTAAAACCAAATTTCCTTTGAATTAACACTTAAACATTAAGTTCTAAAGCCTGAATATATGAATATTCGAGTAAACCTGCTAAAACTCGTGCCTACCCCGAGAAAGACACACGCTAACTCCGAGTTCCTCCCCTACCCAAGTCTGCTTCGAGTCAGCACGCCAAAAACCCGATGCCATCTTCGAGTCTTCCACCTTCTTCTCCCCAGAACATTTGCAGTAACCCATAAAAATGCACATGAACGTGCACGTCGCAACTGACCAACGGCGATCACCACTCCGATCATCCCCAAGTCGTACTCGACCACCACATCCTTATGCAACACCCAGAAAAATTATTTCCATTGAAAATCGAAATATAGCCCTCCATCCCAAAACTGCTCAGAAAACCCATCCTCAGTTCCAACCACCGCCGACCATCCCCTTCACCGGAGTCCATGCCACCACCTCCGTAGCTTCCCCACAACCCCTAGATCCTATGACACACGAGCGATCAACTCCGACAGCCTTATGACGCCTTGAAGTCGCGATGAACCCACCGGCCAAAAACAGGTAATAAAACCCTAACTCTTCGATTATCGGCCAAACCACTAATTTAAAAATTCATGAAGCATTTTTCGCATGATCACTAAACCCCCCTCGACCTTCAAGTTCAACGGCAATGTCCACCTCGCCGTGGTTTGCCGTGATTTGGCAAAAATACCCAAAACAGTAAATCCCAAAATACTCACAAATCCCCACATTAAAAATTGTGATTCAAGCACTAAAAATATTTATTTTCCATTTGCAATTCTGTAACGACCCCGGATTTTTATGAATTTAAATTGATAATTTAAATGAATTTTTGAATTAAAATTTGTAAAATTGATTATAAATGATGCGAGTTTCCCCGATTCAAATAGAAAATATATTAAGTCATATGGGTTTGAAAATTTGTATATATGAGAATATATATATGTATATATTGGATTTTAAATAAATTCTTAAATAAATGATTTTGAAAAATAAATAATATACTTTAGACACAAGTATAGAAATAAATAATTAAATAAATTGATTTAAAATTTATAAATGATGATAATTTGAGTTATATAAAATATATGTGTACAAAGAGAAATGTAAAACAATAATTAATTAAAGTAAAATTCATGATAAATATTTAAACTAAAAATAGAAGTAAAATAAATATTTGAGTTATAAATAGAGATAAATAAAAGTTAAGTATGGAACCAAATAAATATATAAAACATCTATGTACAAAAAAAGTTATGGAATTTCAATTATATTTTAAAGTAAGTAGACAAAATAAAATAAGCAAAGTAAACAAAACAAAGTAAAAATAACAAACAAATAAAAACATACATATGCAGGCAATGCAAATAAAGTTTTCAAACAAATAAATACGAGTACAAAATAAAACATAAAACCAAGTAAACAAATACATTTATATGTATAAACAAACTGTACAAACAAATCATTCAAAAACAAAACAAGGCTAAAGTAAAATATGGAGGTAGCCTGTAACTAATTTATGCAAGGATAAGGTAAGATATAAAGTAGATATGATGGCAAGAAGTCAAGCAAACAAAATATATATCCCAGCCGAGTAAAGAAGTGCAAGGCAAGGAACAAGAGAATAGAAAAAGTAATATGTACAAAGTGTAACAAACGGGATTTTCGTTCTCCGAAAAACCGACATCGACACTCGCTTTATCGACTGCCGAGAAATCAAAGGCCAAAAACCGAGATGTTATGGGGTTTTAAAAAGATTTTAAGAAAAGAAAAGGTAGAAGAAGAAGGTAGATAGATAATAGAGAGAAAAGAAAATAGAAAAGAGGACAGAAAATTTTAAAATAGAAGAAAATAGAAGATAGGAAAATTTTAAAATAGAAGAAATAGAAAGAAAAAGAGAATAGAGGAAAAAGGAAACAACAGAACAACAACAGAATCTCACAATTCGCAGCGGAACACATATAATAATAAATGAAAAATCTTTAAACAAAGAACTATATCAGTTATTACATTACATCACATCACCAGAGTGTACAACAACATACAACAATTAACAGTGCAGCGGAAAAAGAAATACTATATAAACTAGTAATACGCCATGCCATCCAGCTTGCCTCCAGCAACTCCTGAATATCCAGAATATCCTGATAAACCTTAACTCTTGACTGCCCGTGTGGAAATTGGTGGGCACCCAGAGTTTAGGAAGGAAAACAATAAACTCCAAGTCAGTCATGTGACTGGTGTGAGAACTCAAAACAGTTTATTTATCTTTAAAATCAAATAGAGGAATATTTTTATTTCAATTCGCAATGCTTTTAAAAATGAGACTACCATAAGGCCTCCCGCACACACACACAATGCAAACGCAGAATCGGAGGAGATTTCTCCTTATGATAGCCAAAGATGCTTGATACGCATTTAAAATAACATTTGATATTATTATTAGTGTATAGTGTAGAAAAAATTCATTTCGAAAATAAAGATATAAATCTTAGCCGACATAGACATTTCGAACTATGCCTACTATAGCTACCATCCAAACAGTGGTGACCACCATAAGTGAATGGCAGGTTCTACAACTAAAACCGTACAAGTCTCGTATTGTTTCTTTGGATTTCCAACAAATGGTCAGGCCAAGGAACTTCCCATTGCCACTGAGAATGCCTCTGGAAAGACATCCCCGAGAACCAAACCGGAACTCTGCCAACACAAGGCCGGGTTACCCCTTAACTGGGTAACTACTGACACGAGCACGCCATTCCCCGGTCCTTTAGGACCTTTTCAACCGAGCGCTCGATATCCAACATCACACCATAATAAATAGAGTGTTTTCAACATGAGTAAGTATCTGGGCTCCATACCATGATACCACCCCTTTCCAGAAGGAAATGAACATACCCTAAGGGGAGCTACAGCAACCCCTAATAACCTTGCCGCATCTTTTCCTGTTTTGACCATTTCCGGGATGTGAGGCTCGACGAATTCACGTCCACAAAAACATACTTTATACAAAAGCCATGCTTTGGGTCAATAAATGATCAACACAATGATCACTAAGATAGACGATCAAATAAATGATCCTATCACAAATAATCAACACAATGATCATTTCAGCATCACTCAGCATGTCACATTACCAAAATGGGATATATTGCTGATAACTTCAACTATATAACCTTTGAGCTCGTACGTCTCAAAGAAGGGTGATAAGCAAAGAATAAATTCTCCGCCACCAACAGAAATATATTTGAATGAAATCGGCTTTATATCTCAAATTGTAATGTCAGGCATACAATCCATACAAGTCTGTTCCGGGATCGAACAGAACCGAAGGCACTTACAAAGAAGTCCTTGCAATCCGGATATTCACCATCCTGATCGGATTCACCATCACATATGGAGAACTCAATACCGGAGCAACTCGGTGCAGAGTCAATCGATAGTTCATCCTATCACTCTCGCAAATACCGGTCTTCAACACCGATCTTCAAATGCGATTCACAACGACGTATCACATATTCGGAGTGGGTTATACGACCCCATGGTCCTTTCCCGGTTAACCCGAATAGTGAGCGCTTATTCAAAAATAAGTGTGCATTCAAATTCAATCATATTCACATCAAATACCCATTCAAAGGGAAATATTGATAGTCGGCTATTGAACTATCAATGGATATGCATACATCACCAGATTCCAAATAATTTTCCAAATTACTTACATTTCCAAAATATCTTTACAAGATATAAAATTCCAACACTTCAAAAATAAATCAATATTTATTTTTAACCAATTTCACTTTTCACATATAAATTCCATAATGAATTTATATTTCAAAATATTCGTGCATATACGATTTCAATTATTCATTTTCAATTTATCTTCAAAAAGATAAATTCTAAATATTCACTTCACATTGGAAAACATTTCCATACTTATTTATTCATAAGTAATTCACAAATCTCTTTTATTTTCAACACTTAGAAAATATTCAATATACTTAAATCGAATTAAGTATATATTTCATTCTTTAAGGAAATTATTCACTTAAACATTTTTATTTGGGCCAAAACGAATGTTGCGTAAAACATCGTTACGACAACCCAAAATCACTAGTATAGGGATTCGGAATTAAAATAGATATATAAATCCCAATACTATACAAAACATTTCCTTTCGGAAATCATTTACTATAGCAACAGTGTTATAGTCCACCATTTCCTTTTATTTCTCGAAAACGTCTATTTCAACAATAAATGTTGAAATCTATGGTTTCGAATCTCAACACATTTTAAAACATCGTTAGATCGTTTTAATTCTATTTAAAACATTCACATTCTAAACAATTTCTTTAACGTGTTATTCACTGTTCAAAAACGTGAATAAACTTCTTTAACAAATTCCATCCTTTTATTCATTTTAATTCAAAGGATTATTCACTGTCTAAAAACGTGAATATAACTCTATTTCTAAGTTATAACAATTAACTTATCAAAATAAGTCGTTTGTGAATTTATAAAACAACGTTTATAAATTCCATTTCGATTTATTTATAAAAACTTCCTTTTTATAAATTCCTTTATTAACATATTCCAGTTTATAACTCAATTATAAACTACAAGTTCATATTATAAGTTAATTACTTATAAAACGATTATTTTACAAAATCGTTCATTTAACTTCCCAAATTATTAATCTTAACTTATAAGATTGTTTATTTATCCAAAATTCATTCTTTCGATAACTTTATAAATTTTATAAACCTATTGCTTATAAAATTTCATTTATAACTTCACAGTTTATAATTTCATAAATTTCATTCATTTAGGAAATTCATTTTCACTACATTCAAACACTTATAAAAACTCGTTTTATAATGTCCATAATTCAATTTATAAATATCCATTTATAAATCTCTTAATATAAATCAGTTTATATTATTATTCTAAAACGTCTTTAAATTCCTTTATAATTTCATCATTTCGATTTATAAAAAAAATCAAATTTTATAAATCCTATATTTAAACTTTTATCATATATTCAAAAATCCAATCTAAATTATTTTATAAAATCATTAGTTCATATTTCTCAAAAATCGACTTTTAATCGTATTTCTAAAAATCAGCTTTTTAACTATATTTCACAAAAACCATAATTTTTATAACTTTAAAAATTATAACGTTTATTTATTTATAATGGATCAATTCCAAAAATATAGTATATTTTCAAAATCACTTTTAAAATCATTTTAAAATCCCAAAATCTGGGTCCAATGATGCTACACACCAAATAGTCAATCACGACTAACAACGATATCATATATCGATATGATAATCCATCAAATATCAAAATATCTGAAATTAAATAAATACTGTTGAGGAATCCAGTTGGATCCCTCCAACCTGTTTCCTGCATCCAAAAACATTAGCACAATACCAATTTCGCTCCAGTACGAAATTATCGCGGTACATGTTCTTATTAAATATTATCCGCTTAATAACGGCGTAATAGGGTCTCATCCGCTAAACAAAAAAATGCGGGAAATCAACAACTGCAATATATACATATGCCAATATATATATATTGATATTATATATAATACCAATTTCACTGTTTATGAAATATTCGCGGTATATGTTTTTATTAAGTAACATCCGCTTACTAACGGCGCATAATGTCTATTTTAACAATCAATAATTTACAGTCATCATTCAAACATGCATTCAAATATTTTAAATCTAACTATTTAAAATAAAATCGAAATCTATTCGATTGAGTGAGAAGTTCTCACCTTGGTTTTAATTTCCGTTTTAGCTTTTATTTCGAATAAAATTAAACGCGCGTTTAATTTTACCCGAAATTCTCACTAACTCCAAACGACTCCAAACCAACTCCATCGCGTAGTGTTCGTCCATACGATTCCAACGCAACTGGATTTGCATTTTTTCGACCTCGTATGAAAAAGTTATGTATTTTACAAGTTTATACAAATTTAATATAAACAATTACAACATTTTTTTCTTTATATTTTTAACATACACAAATATTAGCCGTAGGATCCCAAACCTTGAATCCAGGCCGCACGACGCAACCCCTTTCTTCTTCATCCCTTCCACTTTCACGCGCACGGCCGAACAAAACCCAAACCATTTCATTTAGGGTTAAATTATACTACCACCACACTCGCTCTTGCATCGATCAGACAACTCCACGCGAATGCCCATAACACAAGCTACTATCGGCTGCGACTAGGGCAAGCTCGGTCATCTCTATCGTCTCGAATTGCGTGATGAACGTATGGCCTTTGAACGCAAATATCCGTTGATTTGTAGCTCCAATCTCGATCTCCACCGTTGAACATAAGGATCTCGCTGCCCTCTACAATATTGTAGTTGGAAGTTTTTGAAATTATTGAGTGGATTGGAAGATATTAAGAGATGAGTGTTGAGCATTTCTGGCCATTGGTTAATAAGTGGCGGCTAGGGTTTGTTAGATTAGGGTTTTGTTATTTTTTTTATAAAATTATGAAGATGGTGGGTGTATTTATAGAGTTTCGTTCGACACTATTCACCCGGAAATTCCGAACTCCGATTTAGACGCCGTAACCAGCGTACCTAGGGTTTATCCCGCGTTCCGGACACAATGGAACAGGTTTCGGAAGCTAATTCGGAAGTATGTGCGAGTTATGGCTGAAAACGTTCAATTTGAATTAAACCGATTTAAACCGATTTCTAGGCGTTTTAATTCGTACCGGACAAACGGTAAATCCAAACGACTTGAAATTTGAAACCTTACAATAATATCACATTACGGATCCGATGAAACTGGTTTCGTCGAAATCCGAGACTTTTTGAAAAATGGCTATTTTGACTCGCCAAATTTAAATTAAAAATAATTCGATGCGTTTCGAGCTGCCACGATCAAACAATAGCTCCGATTGACACGAAAATTGAAATCCGATAATAACTAACTATTACGGATCCAATGAAACTGATTTCGTTCAATTCTGAGACTGTTCAAAAATTGACTATTTTACAGTCGATTATTTAATATTAAAATATTAAATTTTCACAAATTAACTTTTAATTCGATTTTAAAAGTTCTAAAATATTTCTATAACTCCAGTATGATTAAATAAAATTTTCCAAATTATTTTCAATCATATTTAACTCAATTTTTAATTATTTCCATAATTTAACGTATTAAATTATTGATTTAATTATTCAATTAAATCCAATAATTCAAATAAAAATTTATTTGACTAATAAATTCACTTATAAATATTTAAAATTAATTAAATATTCAAATTTAAATTTATAAAAATTCTGGGTCGTTACAATCTTTCCCCCTTAAAAGAATTTCGTCCTCGAAATTACAAGTAAGAAAGGTTACAGAATCTATTAACTTTCCAAAATTCATAATTAAATTTCTTTTACATATACTTTACTAAGTTTTCAAATCATACTTAGTTATCTTTTTCAAAAACAACTATATCATTTAACTTTCAATTTCAAAATCAAAGTTAAAGTTTTCAAAATTTTCCAATTTTCTTAAATTTTTTCTAACGCCTTAAATTTTCGGAAAAATTCGCCATAGTCTCCTTTGCGCGGCTCGATCCGAAAAAAAAAATGACAGTATATATATCACAAATATACATCTCATCAAGTAATGAGGCATCCCGAAGGGAAAAAAGTGTAAAAGTACTGTATTTAATCCGAGATATGTACCTTATATTTTATTAGCAAGCATATACGGCTAATATAGCGCTAAAGCGAACTCCAAATGCGAAGCAAATGCGATCCGCACCTACTAAACACTTAACAAACAACATGAGAACCATGCACATATGCAAATAATCTCAATATACAACATATAGCAACATAACTATACATGTCACATAGCAAATGCAACTAAACAACAAATGCGAACATCAACCATCAACCAACTAACACCCATATTCAATAAACATTCATTCATATTCTCATTCATATTTAATGAATTGGTTTTCACTCTAAATCATATTTAATTTATTAACATTGGATTTTATCAACATTCATTCTTATTCAATTTTAATTAGTTTGCATTCACTAATTAAATCCAATTCACATTCAATTCTATTCAAATCTATTTACTTTCAATTTGAATTCAATTTCATAGCTTTCAATTTCATTAACACTTAATGAATTACATACAATTAAACAACATCCATATAGCAACCAAAGTATATTAATTATAACCAAATTTCTTTTGCTTATATTCATTCAATTTGGTTTAACATTAAATTGATTTCCATTCCAATTTATTCAACTTCTAATAAAATTAGATTTTAATGAATTAACACTTTCATTAATTATTCCCTATCAACTTAAATTACATTTAATTGATTAACAGCCAAGCCATTCATTCAATTCAATTACAAAGTTGAATTCTATTACATAACTCAAGTTCATATTTATCACCTAACTTTAATAATTTACTTTGATACCCAAAGTCAATTCCATTCAATAACACTTAAGTTATATTTCATTTATAAACATCACTTGTTTTACATAACTTAAATTCCTAAATATATCCATATGGTTTCACCTCCTATATATATAAGTTTTATTTCACAATTGTAAATTACTTTAATTATAATTCAATTCTTACAATTCTTTTTGCTTATACAATTCTTCTTTTATTTAGATTATTCAAACAACCTAACAATCAACTTATATATACTTTAATAATTCTGAAAAATTATTCCTTTATATATAAAATATAATCAAGGCAAAATTATTTCATTTACCCAATTTCTAAATCAATATTGTGCCGAATTGTTCTATTCAAGTGTTTAGAAACCCCTTCGGCTCAGTTTCGAGGCTGTGCTGACGAAAGTTCATATGCCACTCAATAAACCAATCATCACAATATAAAACGATTTCATATTCACTAACAAATACGCTCTCATAGCTATTATTACACTCAAACTCATTCTAGAGTACTACTGACTCTATCTCTAATGAGTATTACCCTACAGAACCATGGTTGTCGCTTAACCATAAGTGCTCTGATACCAAATGTAACAAACGGGATTTTCGTTCTCCGAAAAACCGACATCGACACTCGCTTTATCGACTGCCGAGAAATCAAAGGCCGAAAACCGAGATGTTATGGGGTTTTAAAAAGATTTTAAGAAAAGAAAAGGTAGAAGAAGAAGGTAGATAGATAATAGAGAGAAAAGAAAATAGAAAAGAGGACAGAAAATTTTAAAATAGAAGAAAATAGAAGATAGGAAAATTTTAAAATAGAAGAAATAGAAAGAAAAAGAGAATAGAGGAAAAAGGAAACAACAGAACAACAACAGAATCTCACAATTCGCAGCGGAACACATATAATAATAAATGAAAAATCTTTAAACAAAGAACTATATCAGTTATTACATTACATCACATCACCAGAGTGTACAACAACATACAACAATTAACAGTGCAGCGGAAAAAGAAATACTATATAAACTAGTAATACGCCATGCCATCCAGCTTGCCTCCAGCAACTCCTGAATATCCTGATAAACCTTAACTCTTGACTGCCCGTGTGGAAATTGGTGGGCACCCAGAGTTTAGGAAGGAAAACAATAAACTCCAAGTCAGTCATAAGACTGGTGTGAGAACTCAAAACAGTTTATTTATCTTTAAAATCAAATAGAGGAATATTTTTATTTCAATTCGCAATGCTTTTAAAAATGAGACTACCATAAGGCCTCCCGCACACACACACAATGCAAACGCAGAATCGGAGGAGATTTCTCCTTATGATAGCCAAAGATGCTTGATACGCATTTAAAATAACATTTGATATTATTATTAGTGTATAGTGTAGAAAAAATTCATTTCGAAAATAAAGATATAAATCTTAGCCGACATAGACATTTCGAACTATGCCTACTATAGCTACCATCCAAACAGTGGTGACCACCATAAGTGAATGGCAGGTTCTACAACTAAAACCGTACAAGTCTCGTATTGTTTCTTTGGATTTCCAACAAATGGTCAGGCCAAGGAACTTCCCATTGCCACTGAGAATGCCTCTGGAAAGACATCCCCGAGAACCAAACCGGAACTCTGCCAACACAAGGCCGGGTTACCCCTTAACTGGGTAACTACTGACACGAGCACGCCATTCCCCGGTCCTTTAGGACCTTTTCAACCGAGCGCTCGATATCCAACATCACACCATAATAAATAGAGTGTTTTCAACATGAGTAAGTATCTGGGCTCCATACCATGATACCACCCCTTTCCAGAAGGAAATGAACATACCCTAAGGGGAGCTACAGCAACCCCTAATAACCTTGCCGCATCTTTTCCTGTTTTGACCATTTCCGGGATGTGAGGCTCGACGAATTCACGTCCACAAAAACATACTTTATACAAAAGCCATGCTTTGGGTCAATAAATGATCAACACAATGATCACTAAGATAGACGATCAAATAAATGATCCTATCACAAATAATCAACACAATGATCATTTCAGCATCACTCAGCATGTCACATTACCAAAATGGGATATATTGCTGATAACTTCAACTATATAACCTTTGAGCTCGTACGTCTCAAAGAAGGGTGATAAGCAAAGAATAAATTCTCCGCCACCAACAGAAATATATTTGAATGAAATCGGCTTTATATCTCAAATTGTAATGTCAGGCATACAATCCATACAAGTCTGTTCCGGGATCGAACAGAACCGAAGGCACTTACAAAGAAGTCCTTGCAATCCGGATATTCACCATCCTGATCGGATTCACCATCACATATGGAGAACTCAATACCGGAGCAACTCGGTGCAGAGTCAATCGATAGTTCATCCTATCACTCTCGCAAATACCGGTCTTCAACACCGATCTTCAAATGCGATTCACAACGACGTATCACATATTCGGAGTGGGTTATACGACCCCATGGTCCTTTCCCGGTTAACCCGAATAGTGAGAGCTTATTCAAAAATAAGTGTGCATTCAAATTCAATCATATTCACATCAAATACCCATTCAAAGGGAAATATTGATAGTCGGCTATTGAACTATCAATGGATATGCATACATCACTAGATTCCAAATAATTTTCCAAATTACTTACATTTCCAAAATATCTTTACAAGATATAAAATTCCAACACTTCAAAAATAAATCAATATTTATTTTTAACCAATTTCACTTTTCACATATAAATTCCATAATGAATTTATATTTCAAAATATTCGTGCATATACGATTTCAATTATTCATTTTCAATTTATCTTCAAAAAGATAAATTCTAAATATTCACTTCACATTGGAAAACATTTCCATACTTATTTATTCATAAGTAATTCACAAATCTCTTTTATTTTCAACACTTAGAAAATATTCAATATACTTAAATCGAATTAAGTATATATTTCATTCTTTAAGGAAATTATTCACTTAAACATTTTTATTTGGGCCAAAACGAATGTTGCGTAAAACATCGTTACGACAACCCAAAATCACTAGTATAGGGATTCGGAATTAAAATAGATATATAAATCCCAATACTATACAAAACATTTCCTTTCGGAAATCATTTACTATAGCAACAGTGTTATAGTCCACCATTTCCTTTTATTTCTCGAAAACGTCTATTTCAACAATAAATGTTGAAATCTATGGTTTCGAATCTCAACACATTTTAAAACATCGTTAGATCGTTTTAATTCTATTTAAAACATTCACATTCTAAACAATTTCTTTAACGTGTTATTCACTGTTCAAAAACGTGAATAAACTTCTTTAACAAATTCCATCCTTTTATTCATTTTAATTCAAAGGATTATTCACTGTCTAAAAACGTGAATATAACTCTATTTCTAAGTTATAACAATTAACTTATCAAAATAAGTCGTTTGTGAATTTATAAAACAACGTTTATAAATTCCATTTCGATTTATTTATAAAAACTTCCTTTTTATAAATTCCTTTATTAACATATTCCAGTTTATAACTCAATTATAAACTACAAGTTCATATTATAAGTTAATTACTTATAAAACGATTATTTTACAAAATCGTTCATTTAACTTCCCAAATTATTAATCTTAACTTATAAGATTGTTTATTTATCCAAAATTCATTCTTTCGATAACTTTATAAATTTTATAAACCTATTGCTTATAAAATTTCATTTATAACTTCACAGTTTATAATTTCATAAATTTCATTCATTTAGGAAATTCATTTTCACTACATTCAAACACTTATAAAAACTCGTTTTATAATGTCCATAATTCAA
Organism: Allium cepa; assembly: GCA_030765085.1. Taxonomy (NCBI): domain Eukaryota; kingdom Viridiplantae; phylum Streptophyta; class Magnoliopsida; order Asparagales; family Amaryllidaceae; genus Allium; species Allium cepa. The sequence continues at coordinate 771,236,378 of CM060939.1, read as the reverse complement.
TTTATAAATATCCATTTATAAATCTTTTAATATAAATCAGTTTATATTATTATTCTAAAACGTCTTTAAATTCCTTTATAATTTCATCATTTCGATTTATAAAAAAAATCAAATTTTATAAATCCTATATTTAAACTTTTATCATATATTCAAAAATCCAATCTAAATTATTTTATAAAATCATTAGTTCATATTTCTCAAAAATCGACTTTTAATCGTATTTCTAAAAATCAGCTTTTTAACTATATTTCACAAAAACCATAATTTTTATAACTTTAAAAATTATAACGTTTATTTATTTATAATGGATCAATTCCAAAAATATAGTATATTTTCAAAATCACTTTTAAAATCATTTTAAAATCCCAAAATCTGGGTCCAATGATGCTACACACCAAATAGTCAATCACGACTAACAACGATATCATATATCGATATGATAATCCATCAAATATCAAAATATCTGAAATTAAATAAATACTGTTGAGGAATCCAGTTGGATCCCTCCAACCTGTTTCCTGCATCCAAAAACATTAGCACAATACCAATTTCGCTCCAGTACGAAATTATCGCGGTACATGTTCTTATTAAATATTATCCGCTTAATAACGGCGTAATAGGGTCTCATCCGCTAAACAAAAAAATGCGGGAAATCAACAACTGCAATATATACATACGCCAATATATATATATTGATATTATATATAATACCAATTTCACTGTTTATGAAATATTCGCGGTATATGTTTTTATTAAATAACATCCGCTTACTAACGGCGCATAATGTCTATTTTAACAATCAATAATTTACAGTCATCATTCAAACATGCATTCAAATATTTTAAATCTAACTATTTAAAATAAAATCGAAATCTATTCGATTGAGTGAGAAGTTCTCACCTTGGTTTTAATTTCCGTTTTAGCTTTTATTTCGAATAAAATTAAACGCGCGTTTAATTTTACCCGAAATTCTCACTAACTCCAAACGACTCCAAACCAACTCCATCGCGTAGTGCTCGTCCATACGATTCCAACGCAACTGGATTTGCATTTTTTCGACCTCGTATGAAAAAGTTATGTATTTTACAAGTTTATACAAATTTAATATAAACAATTACAACATTTTTTTCTTTATATTTTTAACATACACAAATATTAGCCGTAGGATCCCAAACCTTGAATCCAGGCCGCACGACGCAACCCCTTTCTTCTTCATCCCTTCCACTTTCACGCGCACGGCCGAACAAAACCCAAACCATTTCATTTAGGGTTAAATTATACTACCACCACACTCGCTCTTGCATCGATCAGACAACTCCACGCGAATGCCCATAACACAAGCTACTATCGGCTGCGACTAGGGCAAGCTCGGTCATCTCTATCGTCTCGAATTGCGTGATGAACGTATGGCCTTTGAACGCAAATATCCGTTGATTTGTAGCTCCAATCTCGATCTCCACCGTTGAACATAAGGATCTCGCTGCCCTCTACAATATTGTAGTTGGAAGTTTTTGAAATTATTGAGTGGATTGGAAGATATTAAGAGATGAGTGTTGAGCATTTCTGGCCATTGGTTAATAAGTGGCGGCTAGGGTTTGTTAGATTAGGGTTTTGTTATTTTTTTTATAAAATTATGAAGATGGTGGGTGTATTTATAGAGTTTCGTTCGACACTATTCACCCGGAAATTCCGAACTCCGATTTAGACGCCGTAACCAGCGTACCTAGGGTTTATCCCGCGTTCCGGACACAATGGAACAGGTTTCGGAAGCTAATTCGGAAGTATGTGCGAGTTATGGCTGAAAACGTTCAATTTGAATTAAACCGATTTAAACCGATTTCTAGGCGTTTTAATTCGTACCGGACAAACGGTAAATCCAAACGACTTGAAATTTGAAACCTTACAATAATATCACATTACGGATCCGATGAAACTGGTTTCGTCGAAATCCGAGACTTTTTGAAAAATGGCTATTTTGACTCGCCAAATTTAAATTAAAAATAATTCGATGCGTTTCGAGCTGCCACGATCAAACGATAGCTCCGATTGACACGAAAATTGAAATCCGGTAATAACTAACTATTACGGATCCAATGAAACTGATTTCGTTCAATTCTGAGACTGTTCAAAAATTGACTATTTTACAGTCGATTATTTAATATTAAAATATTAAATTTTCACAAATTAACTTTTAATTCGATTTTAAAAGTTCTAAAATATTTCTATAACTCCAGTATGATTAGATAAAATTTTCCAAATTATTTTCAATCATATTTAACTCAATTTTTAATTATTTCCATAATTTAACGTATTAAATTATTGATTTAATTATTCAATTAAATCCAATAATTCAAATAAAAATTTATTTGACTAATAAATTCACTTATAAATATTTAAAATTAATTAAATATTCAAATTTAAATTTATAAAAATTCTGGGTCGTTACACAAAGTATGGTCAGCAAAGTAAAGGTAAAGTAATAAACAAAGTAAAAGCAAACTGCTTATATTATACAAATAGAACATGCTGTAGCTAAGCAAGAGGGAACATGCTTTTGTTTCCATCATCTCAGCAGCAATGGGTCAATTCGAATTGTTTAAAATATAATGCAGCCCATAACTAAAAACACTTCAGCATGCCTATTGTACAAAATTTTACTATCACCCAGTACAAGCTTGTAATCCCTGTACATCCTTTCCTATATATATCAATCTACAAATGTAAATGTCATTCCAGTTCAAAGCAAAGACAGGGTTCAAGGAAAATCTGAAGTAACATCACTCAAACTCAAACAAAAAAAAAATCAGTTTAAACAACAATATAAATTCATACAAAACCAGAGATCAAAAAGAAGATCTTCAGCAAGCATTTTCTCAAAGCCTGGTTCAAAAACAAGTTCTGTTCTTCTTTGTTCTTTCTGGAAAATCAGGGTGAGTAAACCTAATCTTTGAAAGTTTTATACTTATTTGAAGACAGTTCAAACTTCATCTATTAATTGTTTTGAATATGCTTCAGTGCATATGAGATTGGATGTTTAGTGTTTCTCTGCCAAATTTTTTACAGGGTATATATTTGTTTCAAAACCCAAATGTTGTTTGCTGTTAAACATTGTCAAGCTTTGGGTTTTTTTTCAGTTTAATCAAGATGTTTTAATCCTTAAAACAAGATTTTTCAAAGCTTACCAAAATATGCAGTGGATTGTCATCACTGTAACTCTGGTTTACAGGTATTCCACTAATATTGACAAAAAATGAAATGTTGCAAAATATTAATTCAAGATTATAATCTGAATCTATACTAAAATCTATGATTTTTAAAACAAAAATGAAGATTTTTAATGGAGTGTTTCAAGAGTAGTTTGAAATTTTGTTCAATGTGCATTTTTCTAAACTCCTGGTGAACGATCCAATTTTAAACCTTGAAATTGGGTTTGAAGCTTGTTCGAGCTTTAGCTATCACGAGAAAATTGTTGAATTTTTTTTCGAATGAAGGAATTTGCCATTCGAACCCAAAGTAGGGTTTAAGAAGGAGTTTTGCAGTGGGTCGAAAGCAAGGTGATTTCACCACCTAGGAGTGACCGAGCTGCACGCGACAATGGGAAAGGGTAGTATGGAGTTATGACGTGGTAAGGCCGAAGTCACGAATTTTCTGGTGACCGGAGACGTGGCGGCGAAGCAATTTTTTCGGTGGGTTCGAGCTGAAGGGTCAAGCAAATAGGCATATTTCGATTTCGACTTTCATTCGAAAAACTGAGATTCAATTTCGAGTTGGGGGTCAAATTTTGGTTTGTGGGAGGTGTCGAAGGGCACCGGAGACGTGGCGGCGCTCCGTGCATGTGCACGGTGGCGCGAGGAGTATCAGCACGTTTATGAACTGAAGAAAGAAAAAAAAATAGGAGAAGAAGATGCAGGGTACGGGGGAGGAAGAGAAAAGGGCTCGGGGCAGGCTCGTGATTTTTGGTATAGGAACTCGAGTTTGAGAAGTGGTGATAAAAATTTACAGTTTATACTTGAAACTTTTCAAAAGAAATAGAAAGAATAAGACCGGGGAGAAGAACAGGATGGGTGGGAGAGAGACGCGGGGAAGCCTTGAGACAGCCTCGAGTAGGATTGGAGTTTGTCTCGGGTCGCTATCTGACTTAACGTACAACATGATTTAGTTTGGTATGTTAATAACTAAACTAAGTTAGAAATTAGTAGTTAAGTTAATATTTATTGTAAAAGATTAATAAGGTAAGTGATGTAAAAATAGTCGATTAAAAATAAAGTTTCAAGATTTAAATTATTTTAATAATTTAAAAGTGGTCAATAATTAAAGAAATTTGAAATGGAGTTGAAATTTTAAATGAAAAATTTAAGCAAGTTGAAATTAAAAGTTTAAATCTAAATTTAAATCTGAATTAAAGATAATTTGAATTCTAGTTCTGAAATCAAAGAAGTTTTAATATTTAAATTGTTTAAATTTGCTTTGTGATGATAATTAAAACATTAGTTAGAAAATGTTTTAAATTTGAATTAGTGAAGATAAAATGATATGCACTCATTAAATTAGTTCAAGTGAATAATTGATTAATTTATTTAATCAAGAAATTAAGATTTGAGTTAAATTAATTAAGGTAAATTAATTTGTAAATAAGATTCATTAAATGAATAAAGAGTTGTCTTTTAAACAAATGATTAAGGTTATTTAATCAAGTAATTAAGATTTATTAAGTTACAGTTTAGAACTTAATTAATTAAATAATTAGTGATTAAACATATGATTTTAAAGGTTAATTAAAAGATAATTAACAATAGTTAAATTGAGTTTAATTACTTAAGAATAGTAATTAAATAATTATGAATAGTTAATGAGGATCATTTACTTGAAATTTATTTTGATAATAAATGTGAAAAGAATTATTCATAGAAATTTAATCTTATTTAAATTAATCAAATAATTAAATTAATCCTATCTATGGATGCTTGGATTATATTGGATGGTAAACTGTTTGATATCCCTGTTATATGATGCTTTATTATTATCCTGATTTGTGTTGTGATCTATGATGAAATTTATTATCTGTGATATATATATATATATGTCTGCGAATCTGTGTATGAAAGATAAGCGTTATAAATTTATATCGCTTATCGAATATATTGTTGTATTTGATCTGTGATGATTGAATGATGTTGCACTATTGTGTTAAACCCTTGACCACACTTATACACACACCAATATGGATTTCACGAGGAAATCGATTAAGTCACAGATTTTTGAAAATAGTTTTGTATTTGAATTTTTTTTAATTCAAATGTTTTGAAAATGGATTGGGTTTAAAGTGAAAAGAAATTGAAATGGAATTTCAAAGATGAAATTATTTTGAATAAATTGATTAAGATTTGAAATTTAAATATTTTGATTTAAATTTGAATTCAATACTTGAAATTGAATTCTATGATTTGAACTAGGGATTATAACGATATTATACTAGTTATATATGAGTTAAACCATTTTAAAGGTATGGTTTTGGGAATTTGAATTTAACCCAAAGATTTCAACTCGTATAAATGAATCAGATTTCCAAAATGAAAACTGTTGTTTTCAAATGATAAACACCTTTAGATAAGAACTGAGATTCCAGTTAATTAGGGGAATTTCAAGATTGAATAGAGAAATGATTTTCCTAAGTTATGAATGAATTCTTTTTGAAAGCTATGAATTAAATCTGTTTATTTTTAACAGATTTAAATTGATGATTTGTTTAAATCAAATTGAAATGAAATTGTTTTGAAGACTATAAGTTAAATCTTTGATTTAAAGATTTAACGAGTTAATCAAATTGAAATGAAAATTGATTTGGAAAATCTGTGAATGAATCTTTTATTTAAAAGATTTAAAATGTGAAAATTGTTTAAACCGTTAAAGGTTGTGAAAATGAATCTTTTTGTTTAAAGATTGAAAATGGTAATTTATTTAAACCATTTGAAGAAAAGTTTTGGGAAATAAGTTGTGACTTAATTGAAATTCCATTATCCATTTATTTTTTGAAATATCGTGCTTACTATTCGGGTTAGCCGGGAAAGGACCTTTGGGTCGTAAAACCCATTCCGAATATGTGATACGTCGTTATGGATAGCATTTGAAGACCGGTGTTGAAGACCGGGTATTTGCAAGAACGATAGTATGACCTATCGATTGTCTCTGCACTGAGTTGCAACGGTATAGAGACTCCCTAAGTGATGGGAAATCCGATCGGGATTGTGAATATCCGGATTGCAAGGACTTCTTTGTAAGTGCCTACGGTTCTGTTCGAGCCCGGAACAGACTTGTATGGATTGTATGTCTGACATTACAAATTGAGATATAAAGCCGATTTCTTTCAAATATATTTCTGTTGGTGGCGAAGAATTTATTCTTTTAGCTTAACACCCTTCTCTGAGACGTACGAGCTCAGAGGTTATGTAGTTGAATGTTATCAGCGATATATTCCCAATTTGGTAATGTGACATGCTGAGTGTTGCTGTGAAATGATCATTGAGTTGATTATTTGTGATAGGATCATTTGTTTGATCGTCTATCTTGGTGATCATTTCTATGATCATTTGTTGACCTAATGCATGGCTTTTGTATAAAGTATGTTTTTGTGGACGTGACTTCGTCGAGCCTCACACCCCGGAATGGTCAAAACAGGAAAGATGCGGCAAGGTTATGAGGGGTAGCGCCCTTTAGGATATGTACATTTCCTTCTGGAAAAGGGTGGTATCATGGTATGGAGCCCTGATACTTACTCATGTTGAAAACACTTTATGATTGTGTGAATTGATTACGAGATCTCGGATAAAGGTCCCAAAGGACCGGGGGATGGCATATTCGGTCAGTTGTTACTCAGTTAGGGGTAACCCGGCCTTGTGTTGGTAGAGATCCGGTTTGGTTCTCGGGGATGTCCATCCAGAGGCATTCTCATGTGGCAATGGGAAGTTCCTTGGCCTGATCATTCGTTGGAAATCCAAAGAAACAATACGATCTTGTACGGTTTTAGTTGTAGAACCTACTTCCTCATGAGGTAGCTATAGCAGGCATAATATAATGGTACCTATGCTGGCTAAGATTTATATTCTACTTTCGAAATATTTTTCTTACACTATGCACTAGTAATAATATCAAATGTTCTTTTTAGTGCGTATCAAGCATCTTTGACTAACATAAGAAGAAATCTCCTCCAAGTCTGCGTTTGCATTGTGTGTGTAGCGGAAGGTCTTATGGTAGTCTCATTTTTAAAAAAAAGCATTTCGAATTGACTTTGAAATCTTTTGTTGAATGTTTAAAAGATAAACTGTTTTTGTTGCTCACACCAGTCCCACGACTGATCTGGAGTTTATTGTTTTCTTTCCTAAACTCTGGGTGCTCATTATTTTCTACACGAGCAGTCTAGAGTTGGGTTTTTCAGATAGTCAGGTTCAGTAGATTATCTGGAGTTATTTAAGTCTTTGGATCACACCAGTCTTGTTGAGCTTGGTGCATCGTTATTGGGAGTTCGAGCTATTGCTGGATTGATTGTTGTAAATGGAGTTGCAGTTCTCGGAGTTCTCTTTTGAAGACTATCTTAGAGTTATATTGTTCCGCTGCTAGATGTTATCTATTTTTCTTTTTCGCTGCTATTTTATTGTATCATATCTCTGATGTATATTGATATCTATTGGATCATCTGTTGTATCAGATGTTGTATCAAAGCTGTATATCAATGTATTATTCTTTTATTCCGCTGTGTTATTTACTTAATGTTGTTATAAGCTCCGGCGAATCGGATTTGAACGGTCGAATCTATGACATTCGAATACGATATGAAGTATGGATGTCGATTTTCGAGCGGGAAAAATCCGAAACGTTACATTTGGTATCAGAGCTAAGGGTTGAACTTTAGCTCAGGAGTGTAACACATTAAGTAACTCATTAGAGATAGGGTGAAGTAAATCCTAGAATGAGTAATCCTTAAGATATCTGTTTTAACGCCTCAGTAAATTCTCTTACTATCTACTGATAGTAAGTATGAGTGCAAGAAGAGAACGAGATAGAGGACAGGGGAATGCGACTATAATTGGTCAATACTCTGTAACAACAGTGGAAATAACTTTCTCTATCAATTTTTTTTGATTCGTTTCTAAATTCTTTTGAATTGCTTCGTGACAGCTCCAGAAAAAAGAAGTTTCGATGCGGTGATGATCCTACGAATCGTTGTAGAAAATCCTTACTTCATATCTTCATCGGTTTCTTATCAGCATTTTGATTTAAACCTTAATGAATTTGGAATTAGAAATTTTAATTGAATTAAATTGATTAATAGAATATGAAGAATGATTAGAATTGTATCGATAAAATGATTTTGTTTAAAACCAAAATTTGAAATTTTATTATAATTTCTTGTATCTATTGTTGATATTCTGATTTGGTGAGCCAAATGCAGAACTGATATCCAGTTTGATCTGAAAAGATATTTCTCTATCTAGCTATCTCTGTGTTGTTTTCGTGCCTGCGAATTTCGAGGACGAAATCCTTTTAAGGGGGGAAGTTTGTAACGACCCCGGATTTTTATGAATTTAAATTGATAATTTAAATGAATTTTTGAATTAAAATTTGTAAAATTGATTATAAATGATGCGAGTTTCCCCGATTCAAATAGAAAATATATTAAGTCATATGGGTTTGAAAATTTGTATATATGAGAATATATATATGTATATATTGGATTTTAAATAAATTCTTAAATAAATGATTTTGAAAAATAAATAATATACTTTAGACACAAGTATAGAAATAAATAATTAAATAAATTGATTTAAAATTTATAAATGATGATAATTTGAGTTATATAAAATATATGTGTACAAAGAGAAATGTAAAACAATAATTAATTAAAGAAAAATTCATGATAAATATTTAAACTAAAAATAGAAGTAAAATAAATATTTGAGTTATAAATAGAGATAAATAAAGTTTAAGTATGGAACCAAATAAATATATAAAACATCTATGTACAAAACAAAGTTATGGAATTTCAATTATATTTTAAAGTAAGTAGACAAAATAAAATAAGCAAAGTAAACAAAACAAAGTAAAAATAACAAACAAATAAAAACATACATATGCAGGCAATGCAAATAAAGTTTTCAAACAAATAAATACGAGTACAAAATAAAACATAAAACCAAGTAAACAAATACATTTATATGTATAAACAAACTGTACAAACAAATCATTCAAAAACAAAACAAGGCTAAAGTAAAATATGGAGGTAGCCTGTAACTAATTTATGCAAGGATAAGGTAAGATATAAAGTAGATATGAAGGCAAGAAGTCAAGCAAACAAAATATATATCCCAGCCGAGTAATGCAAGGCAAGGAACGAGAGAATAGAAAAAGTAATATGTACAAAGTATGGTCAGCAAAGTAAAGGTAAAGTAATAAACAAAGTAAAAGCAAACTGCTTATATTATACAAATAGAACATGCTGTAGCTAAGCAAGAGGGAACATGCTTTTGTTTCCATCATCTCAGCAGCAATGGGTCAATTCGAATTGTTTAAAATATAATGCAGCCCATAACTAAAAACACTTCAGCATGCCTATTGTACAAAATTTTACTATCACCCAGTACAAGCTTGTAATCCCTGTACATCCTTTCCTATATATATCAATCTACAAATGTAAATGTCATTCCAGTTCAAAGCAAAGACAGGGTTCAAGGAAAATCTGAAGTAACATCACTCAAACTCAAACAAACAAAAAAAAAATTCAGTTTAAACAACAATATAAATTCATACAAAACCAGAGATCAAAAAGAAGATCTTCAGCAAGCATTTTCTCAAAGCCTGGTTCAAAAACAAGTTCTGTTCTTCTTTGTTCTTTCTGGAAAATCAGGGTGAGTAAACCTAATCTTTGAAAGTTTTATACTTATTTGAAGACAGTTCAAACTTCATCTATTAATTGTTTTGAATATGCTTCAATGCATATGAGATTGGATGTTTAGTGTTTCTCTGCCAAATTTTTTACAGGGTATATATTTGTTTCAAAACCCAAATGTTGTTTGCTGTTAAACATTGTCAAGCTTTGGTTTTTTTTCTTTCCAGTTTAATCAAGATGTTTTAATCCTTAAAACAAGATTTTTCAAAGCTTACCAAAATATGCAGTGGATTGTCATCACTGTAACTCTGGTTTACAGGTATTCCACTAATATTGACAAAAAATGAAATGTTGCAAAATATTAATTCAAGATTATAATCTGAATCTATACTAAAATCTATGATTTTTAAAACAAAAATGAAAATTTTTAATGGAGTGTTTCAAGAGTAGTTTGAAATTTTGTTCAATGTGCATTTTTCTAAATTCCTGGTGAACGATCCAATTTTAAACCTTGAAATTGGGTTTGAAGCTTATTCGAGCTTCAGCTATCACGAGAAAATTGTTGAATTTTTTTTCGAATGAAGGAATTTGCCATTCGAACCCAAAGTAGTGTTTAAGAAGGAGTTTTGCAGTGGGTCGAAAGCAAGGTGATTTCACCACCTAGGAGTGACCGAGCTGCACGCGACAATGGGAAAGGGTAGTATGGAGTTATGACGTGGTAAGGCCGAAGTCACGAATTTTCTGGTGACCGGAGACGTGGTGGCAAAGCAATTTTGTTCGGTGGGTTCGAGCTGAAGGGTCAAGCAAATAGGCATATTTCGATTTCGACTTTCATTCGAAAAACTGAGATTCAATTTCGAGTTGGGGGTCAAATTTTGGTTTGTGGGAGGTGTCGAAGGGCAACGGAGACGTGGCGGCGCTCCATGCATGTGCACGGTGGCGCGAGGAGTATCAGCACGTTTATGAACTGAAGAAAAAAAAATAGGAGAAGAAGAAGCAGGGTACGGGGGAGGAAGAGAAAAGGGCTCGGGGCAGGCTCGTGATTTTTGGTATAGGAACTCGAGTTTGAGAAGTGGTGATAAAAATTTACAGTTTATACTTGAAACTTTTCAAAAGAAATAGAAAGAAGAAGACTGGGGAGAAGAACAGGATGGGTGGGAGAGAGAGAGACGCGGTGAAGCCTTGAGACAGCCTCGAGTAGGATTGGAGTTTGTCTCGGGTCGCTATCTGACTTAACGTACAACATGATTTAGTTTGGTATGTTAATAACTAAACTAAGTTAGAAATTAGTAGTTAAGTTAATATTTATTGTAAAAGATTAATAAGGTAAGTGATGTAAAAATAGTCGACTAGAAATAAAGTTTCAAGATTTAAATTATTTTAATAATTTAAAAGTGGTCAATAATTAAAGAAATTTGAAATGGAGTTGAAATTTTAAATGAAAAATTTAAGCAAGTTGAAATTAAAAGTTTAAATCTAAATTTAAATCTGAATTAAAGATAATTTGAATTCTAGTTCGGAAATCAAAGAAGTTTTAATATTTAAATTGTTAAATTTGCTTTGTGATGATAATTAAAACATTAGTTAGAAAATGTTTTAAATTTGAATTAGTGAAGATAAAATGATATGCACTCATTAAATTAGTTCAAGTGAATAATTGATTAATTTATTTAATCAAGAAATTAAGATTTGAGTTAAATTAATTAAGGTAAATTAATTTGTAAATAAGATTCATTAAATGAATAAAGAGTTGTCTTTTAAACAAATGATTAAGGTTATTTAATCAAGTAATTAAGATTTATTAAGTTACAGTTTAGAACTTAATTAATTAAATAATTAGTGATTAAACATATGATTTTAAAGGTTAATTAAAAGATAATTAACAATAGTTAAATTGAGTTTAATTACTTAAGAATAGTAATTAAATAATTATGAATAGTTAATGAGGATCATTTACTTGAAATTTATTTTGATAATAAATGTGAAAAGAATTATTCATAGAAATTTAATCTGATTTAAATTAATCAAATAATTAAATTAATCCTATCTATGGATGCTTGGATTATATTGGATGGTAAACTGTTTGATATCCCTGTTATATGAAGCTTTATGATTATCCTGATTTGTGTTGTGATCTATGATGAAATTTATTATCTGTGATATATATATATGTCTGCGAATCTATGTATGAAAGATAAGCGTTATAAATTTATATCGCTTATCGAATATATTGTTGTATTTGATCTGTGATGATTGAATGATGTTGCACTATTGTGTTAAACCCTTGACCACACTTATACACACACCAATATGGATTTCACGAGGAAATCGATTAAGTCACAGATTTTTGAAAATAGTTTCGTATTTGAATTTTTTTTAATTCAAATGTTTTGAAAATGGATTGGGTTTAAAGTGAAAAGAAATTGAAATGGAATTTCAAAGATGAAATTATTTTGAATAAATTGATTAAGATTTGAAATTTAAATATTTTGATTTAAATTTGAATTCAATACTTGAAATTGAATTCTATGATTTGAACTAGGGATTATAATGATATTATACTAGTTATATATGAGTTAAACCATTTTAAAGGTATGGTTTTGGGAATTTGAATTTAACCCAAAGATTTCAACTCGTATAAATGAATCAGATTTCCAAAATGAAAACTGTTGTTTTCAAATGATAAACACCTTTAGATAAGAACTGAGATTCCAGTTAATTAGGGGAATTTCAAGATTGAATAGAGAAATGATTTTCCTAAGTTATGAATGAATTCTTTTTGAAAGCTATGAATTAAATCTGTTTATTTTTAACAGATTTAAATTGATGATTTGTTTAAATCAAATTGAAATGAAATTGTTTTGAAGACTATAAGTTAAATCTTTGATTTAAAGATTTAACGAGTTAATCAAATTGAAATGAAAATTGATTTGGAAAATCTGTGAATGAATCTTTTATTTAAAAGATTTAAAATGTGAAAATTGTTTAAACCGTTAAAGGTTGTGAAAATGAATCTTTTTGTTTAAAGATTGAAAATGGTAATTTATTTAAACCATTTGAAGAAAAGTTTTGGGAAATAAGTTGTGACTTAATTGAAATTCCATTATCCATTTATTTTTTGAAATATCGTGCTTACTATTCGGGTTAGCCGGGAAAGGACCTTTGGGTCGTATAACCCATTCCGAATATGTGATACGTCGTTATGGATAGCATTTGAAGACCGGTGTTGAAGACCGGGTATTTGCAAGAACGATAGTATGACCTATCGATTGTCTCTGCACTGAGTTGCAACGGTATAGAGACTCCCTAAGTGATGGGAAATCCGATCGGGATTGTGAATATCCGGATTGCAAGGACTTCTTTGTAAGTGCCTTCGGTTCTGTTCGAGCCCGGAACAGACTTGTATGGATTGTATGTCTGACATTACAAATTGAGATATAAAGCCGATTTCTTTCAAATATATTTCTGTTGGTGGCGAAGAATTTATTCTTTTAGCTTAACACCCTTCTCTGAGACGTACGAGCTCAGAGGTTATGTAGTTGAATGTTATCAGCGATATATTCCCAATTTGGTAATGTGACATGCTGAGTGTTGCTGTGAAATGATCATTGTGTTGATTATTTGTGATAGGATCATTTGTTTGATCGTCTATCCTGGTGATCATTTCTATGATCATTTGTTGACCCAAAGCATGGCTTTTGTATAAAGTATGTTTTTGTGGACGTGACTTCGTCGAGCCTCACACCCCGGAATGGTCAAAACAGGAAAGATGCGGCAAGGTTATGAGGGGTAGCGCCCTTTAGGATATGTGCGTTTCCTTCTGGAAAAGGGTGGTATCATGGTATGGAGCCCTGATACTTACTCATGTTGAAAACACTTTATGATTGTGTGAATTGATTACGAGATCTCGGATAAAGGTCCCAAAGGACCGGGGGATGGCATATTCGGTCAGTTGTTACTCAGTTAGGGGTAACCCGGCCTTGTGTTGGTAGAGATCCGGTTTGGTTCTCGGGGATGTCCATCCAGAGGCATTCTCATGTGGCAATGGGAAGTTCCTTGGCCTGATCATTCGTTGGAAATCCAAAGAAACAATACGATCTTGTACGGTTTTAGTTGTAGAACCTGCTTCCTCAGGAGGTAGCTATAGCAGGCATAATATAATGGTACCTATGCTGGCTAAGATTTATATTCTACTGTCGAAATATTTTTCTTACACTATGCACTAGTAATAATATCAAATGTTCTTTTTAATGCGTATCAAGCATCTTTGACTAACATAAGAAGAAATCTCCTCCAAGTCTGCGTTTGCATTGTGTGTGTGGCGGGAGGTCTTATGGTAGTCTCATTTTTAAAAAAAAGCATTTTGAATTGACTTTTAAATCTTTTGTTGAATGTTTAAAAGATAAACTGTTTTTGTTGCTCACACCAGTCCCACGACTGATCCGGAGTTTATTGTTTTCTTTCCTAAACTCTGGGTGCTCATTATTTTCTACACGAGCAGTCTAGAGTTGGGTTTTTCAGATAGTCAGGTTCAGTAGATTATCTGGAGTTAGTTCAGTCTTTGGATCACACCAGTCTTGCTGAGCTTGGTGCATCGTTATTGGGAGTTCGAGCTATTGCTGGATTGATTCTTGGAAATGGAGTTGCAGTTCTCGGAGTTGTCTTTTGAAGACTATCTTAGAGTTATATTGTTCCGCTGCTAGATGTTATCTACTTTTCTTTTCCGCTGCTATTTTATTGTATCATATCTCTGATGTATATTGATATCTATTGGATCATTTGTTGTATCAGATGTTGTATCAAAGCTGTATATCAATGTATTATTCTTTTATTCCGCTGTGTTATTTACTTAATGTTGTTATAAGCTTCGGCGAATCGGATTTGAACGGTCGAATCTATGACATTCGAATACGATATGAAGTATGGATGTCGATTTTCGAGCGGGAAAAATCCGAAACGTTACATTTGGTATCAGAGCTAAGGGTTGAACTTTAGCTCAGGAGTGTAACATATTAAGTAACTCATTAGAGATAGGGTGAAGTAAATCCTAGAATGAGTAATCCTTAAGATATCCGTTTTAACGCCTCAGTAAATTCTCTTACTATCTACTGATAGTAAGTATGAGTGCAAGAAGATAACGAGATAGAGGACAGGGGAATGCGACTATAATTGGTCAATACTCTGTAACAACAGTGGAAATAACTTTCTCTATCAATTTTTTTTGATTCGTTTCTAAATTCTTTTGAATTGCTTCGTGACAGCTCCAGAAAAAAGAAGTTTCGATGCGGTGATGATCCTACGAATCGTTGTAGAAAATCCTTACTTCGTATCTTCATCGGTTTCTTATCAGCATTTTGATTTAAACCTTAATGAATTTGGAATTAGAAATTTTAATTGAATTAAATTGATTAATAGAATATGAAGAATGATTAGAATTGTATCGATAAAATGATTTTGTTTAAAACCAAAATTTGAAATTTTATTATAATTTCTTGTATCTATTGTTGATATTCTGATTTGGTGAGCCAAATGCAGAACTGATATCCAGTTTGATCTGAAAAGATATTTCTCTATCTAGCTATCTCTGTGTTGTTTTCGTGCCTGCGAATTTCGAGGACGAAATCCTTTTAAGGGGGGAAGTTTGTAACGACCCCGGATTTTTATGAATTTAAATTGATAATTTAAATGAATTTTTGAATTAAAATTTGTAAAATTGATTATAAATGATGCGAGTTTCCCCGATTCAAATAGAAAATATATTAAGTCATATGGGTTTGAAAATTTGTATATATGAGAATATATATATGTATATATTGGATTTTAAATAAATTCTTAAATAAATGATTTTGAAAAATAAATAATATACTTTAGACACAAGTATAGAAATAAATAATTAAATAAATTGATTTAAAATTTATAAATGATGATAATTTGAGTTATATAAAATATATGTGTACAAAGAGAAATGTAAAACAATAATTAATTAAAGAAAAATTCATGATAAATATTTAAACTAAAAATAGAAGTAAAATAAATATTTGAGTTATAAATAGAGATAAATAAAGTTTAAGTATGGAACCAAATAAATATATAAAACATCTATGTACAAAACAAAGTTATGGAATTTCAATTATATTTTAAAGTAAGTAGACAAAATAAAATAAGCAAAGTAAACAAAACAAAGTAAAAATAACAAACAAATAAAAACATACATATGCAGGCAATGCAAATAAAGTTTTCAAACAAATAAATACGAGTACAAAATAAAACATAAAACCAAGTAAACAAATACATTTATATGTATAAACAAACTGTACAAACAAATCATTCAAAAACAAAACAAGGCTAAAGTAAAATATGGAGGTAGCCTGTAACTAATTTATGCAAGGATAAGGTAAGATATAAAGTAGATATGAAGGCAAGAAGTCAAGCAAACAAAATATATATCCCAGCCGAGTAAAGAAGTGCAAGGCAAGGAACAAGAGAATAGAAAAAGTAATATGTACAAAGTATGGTCAGCAAAGTAAAGGTAAAGTAATAAACAAAGTAAAAGCAAACTGCTTATATTATACAAATAGAACATGCTGTAGCTAAGCAAGAGGGAACATGCTTTTGTTTCCATCATCTCAGCAGCAATGGGTCAATTCGAATTGTTTAAAATATAATGCAGCCCATAACTAAAAACACTTCAGCATGCCTATTGTACAAAATTTTACTATCACCCAGTACAAGCTTGTAATCCCTGTATGTGATGACCCGCCCTTCTACGCCCAGAAAGACGTATCATCATTAAGAAAGAAAGGGATGAGAAAATAGAAAAGATAGAGAAGAAAGAACAATAACATCAGAATCTCACAGCGGAATGGAATAAAATATAATAGATCACATAACTATTACATAATTTTTCATATATCAGAGTTACAGATCATACAACACATGCTAGACAGTTATAAACACATGTCTAGTCATACATGTCAATATACAATACAGATAAACAACTCAGAGAGACCAACACAGCTGAACACTATATGTATATCTACAACGCTGAAGCCTCCTGCTCCATTGCTCCTCCAGAATTCGTCAAAGCTAACCTGAATCCCTTGGCTACCCGTAAAAATTTGGGTACCCGAGAGTTTATGAAAAACAAAAATAAACTCCGGGTCAGACATGGGTCTGGTATGAGTAACAAGTTAAAGTTGCTTAACTTTGAAAAGCATTTGAAAACAAAAGGTATCACGTAAGACTTCCCACGAATAAATATGGTAAGTTTTTACCTTACGCTAACAAAAACATTTGATAGGAAATTCTGTGATATTATAATAGGTCTAGGGTTTTCAAGTAAATAGAAAATAGCCGAAATTGTTACATGATTAAATTCCAGCTACTAGCCACAAAAGTGGGTAATACAATCAAAACCGTTGGCACTTATTGGATTGTGGATTCCATACAATGGCAGGGCTACTGGGGTACCGCCCGTCACAGTACGTGGCCTAGATCAACGTACCGAGGATCACTCCCGACCCCCTGCAACACAAGGCCGGAACCATTCCTTACTGAACAGTCCCGAACAAGATACACCCCGGCAGTTGTTGCAATCAACCGCCCACACAGCCGAAAAATAAAGGGACATCTAGACTGGGGAATATCCTTGTCCTGCTTGGGCATGACCCACCTAACCTTGCTGCACCTCCCCTGTTTTAGCCATTCCCGGTTGATGAGGCTTGAGGCTGCGATTACCTTTAAAGAACATATTTTCTTAGAATGCTCATCACCCGCCTGACGATGTGTTGAAAGCATTCAATCCATACAAGTTCGTTCCGGGTTCGAACGAAACCGAAGGCATTATCTCGTTACACTCATTTTGGAATCACCCTCAGAGTTAGCGACGATAACCCTTGCATTCTGAACCTTCATCTTCACTTCAGATTCACGACCTATCGTTAATTTGGAATCGATGTGGTTTTCGGATGTTCCTAATGCGGAAAACCCGATCCCGGTCTCATCGAAATCCAAAACGTGTCTTTTAAGGCCAAGTTGTTTTAAAGTTAAAACAATTCAATTTAATTATCTATATACACACAGATAGATAACTCACAATATCACAATAGATAATTACATCATTATCATAAACAGATAATTCATATTATCATTCCAAACAGATAATCATTACAAGCAGATAATCCACATTATCATACTTTAACAAAGCATCCATATCATATAGATATTACTCATCTAATATCAGAGTTCACAACCATTCAATGAATATCAATATCATTCATCCATAAGCAATGATTTATAATCATACCATTTATAATTAATTTAAAATGAATTAAATTAATTACTTCTATCTCCAATTAACTTAAAGTAAATTAAATTAATTACTCGTCTATAAATCCTGCTTATGCAATCATAAATAAATTTTAAATCTAATTAATTAATCATCCACTAAGAATTTATCTTGATTAATCACCATTGATTAATCATTCTCTAATTACATTATGTAATTAGTCTTTAATTAATTTTACAATTAATTATCCTAAAGCATTCATAGTAATTAATATTTAATTCCTTTATTTAAATATAATTACTTCCATTTATTCTTAATTAATTACAATAATTAATCACTTCATTATCTATTATTACTTAATTAAACAATTCTTAATTATATCATTAATTACATTAATTAATGATCTCTAGTTTATATTTAAATTAAATTCCTTGATTTAAGTTAAATACAATTATTAATCTCCTTGATTAATAACAATCCAGTAATTAACTTCCCTTAATTACTTATTTAATAAATTAATTATTCCATAATTAATTATCTCCAGAATTAATCCCTGATTAACTTCAAAAGTAATTACCCAAATTACTTCATCTACAATTCATCCTGTATTAATTACATTCAGTAATTGTCATCTAATTACTTCCCTAAGTAATCCTGCTCCATTAATTACACCAAGTAATTTCATATCTCAAACCATCAAATGATTTGCTTAAATTAATTAAAATGAATTAATTGACTTAATTCAATCATATCATCAAATTAATTACAATAAGTAATTAATTTCTTAATTACTTTTATTAAGTAATTACTCTTAACAATTTACAATAGATTACCTAATTAATCTGATTAATTATCAAAATTAATCTCATTAATAAATTAATTAGTCATCTTCAGTTAATTATCTTTATTAACTAATAACATTACTTAAATTACTTTCTTAATTAATTTCCAATTATAAATTGATCTAAACTACATAAGTCATTTCTTAATTAACCTTTTATTCTTACGATAATTTACTTCTTTATCTATGACTCTATTAACATTACAATTTAAATTCAAATATCATTTGAATTTAAAATTCAAAATGAATATAATTTAAATTAAATTTAAAATCTTTTAAATAAATGTAGATAATGTTTATTTTCTACATATATGAACTTGTATAAGAAAATCTTTTAAATTTAACTATTTAAATCTTAATTTAAATTTAAATTCTCAAAATACATTACTTGCACTTCAAGTTAAACCATTTATTTACTTTTCATTCAAAAATTTTAATTAAAAAGAATCTTCAAAATCGAGTTAAATATTTATTGAAACAATTAACTTTTCAAAACTCGATTTCTCATATCCAAATCTATTTTTAAAATCTTAAGATATCAATATTCATTTGAATCAATACCTTAAAAATTCAAATTTAAACTATGGTTAGAGCCTTTATTTCAGTTTTTAAATATTTTTAAAACAAACTGGAAATTTCCAGTTGGTACACATGAAACTTATCTAGATATTAAACTTTATTTAGATTTTAAAATATAGGTTTGAACTATTACTGCAGGCTGAATTTGAACTTAGTTTTAAATCCACTATTTAATTTTTATATCAGTTTTCATTTGAAATTGCAGTGAACAAATGTTGCTGCCAGGTTTTACAAAAACTGGAAACAACACTGACTCGAGAGAAAATCCGATTTGCTTCGAGTTTCCCCCTCCTCTGCTTCGAGTCAACACTCGATTAAACTCGAGTCTTTCCTAACAAAAAAAAACTGCACACAGAAAACAGAACCCCAACCTCAATGGCACGGTGCACGTGCACCGTGGCCCCAACTGACGCTGACCATCCCCTCAGGCACCCACTCACCAACGACCTTCACCTGACATGATCGTGACCCCTCTGAAGCCACCCACACGCTCGAATGAAGATCGAGTTCATAATACAAAGCCTGGAAAACATAAACAGGCATCCCCCTCGAACCTGTCAACACCTCCTCCTCGCTGCTCCGACCGCCAAACCACCAGAAACTCCGGCATAAGCTTCGACCATCTCACCTCTAGCCACCTCCAAGACCCCATAACACTCGACCAACCAGAGAGTTTTCACTGATCCAAAACTTCAAAGCATTCAAAACTAGGTTAAAAAAAACAAAACCCCACCGCCGCTTCCTCGACGAACTGGAGCAACTCCGGTTATTTTTCCCCACACCTCCGGTCACTCCCCTATCACCAGCCACAAACCCGACCTTCCAATCCCCTTAGATCACCAGAAGCCCTTTATAAACCCCAAAACAACTACCATAGAAATACTCTTTAATTACTAAACACTAAAATGTGATTATAGTTTCAAAAATCCTAATTACAGATTAGAATTCAAGTTATAAACTTGGATTGATGTTTTTAAAATGTTGACATTTCATTCTTTTTAACATTTCCTGCCCCTTATGTTTTCACAGAGTCTTTCTACCCTGTTACACTTGAATTCAGATTTTATAATTTTACACTATGATCAAACAAACATATTTGTGTAGACACTAAGCCATATAAATCAATAAATTAAGCATAGATGATCCTTGTCTTAAATTCGAGCTTCAAATCTTCTAAAGAGGGATGTTTCAGACTTATATAAACAGGCATCATATAAAATTGCATTAGTATATAAGTACATAAACATAGTCATTCCAGACATAACAAACATAACTGAATATACTTAAGCAAATTGTAAATTTTAGTTACTCACAGATAAGTATTCAACAGATTCAAACTTTTATGTTATAAAACAAAAGTTACTCACAGCAAAGCAAAACAGAACATGTTCTATGCAGGAAAATTAGAATTTGCAGGTTTTGAAATAACAGAGTTTCATCACAAAACAACTATAGAATAATGAAGAAATAAATATTCACACCATATATTTAAGCATTTAAATATCAACATGCAATAGTTTTAAAACTTTAGTAAAATTTAGAGGTGTTACTCACATAGGTTTGAAAATGAACAGAGCACTTTTGGTTTGACAGTGTTGAAAAAACTGGAAACTATTTTGCTTTCCAAAACTTCTTGCCTTGTTGATGATGCTTCAGTAGTAAACAAAATAAAGAAAAAGAAAGGCTACTTGTATATAGTAAGTTTACTATGTTATGTTAAACGAACTTAAAGAAGAAAGACTTGAATATATAGAAGTTTATAGGGGTAGGTGTTTACTGGGTTTGTATAAATTTGTACAAACAATTTCTGTTTGTATCAGAGATTTTTATCAAAGGGGGCTGAGATGTTCAATTAGATTTCGAATTGACCATTATTATGTGCTAAGAAATGAAAGCATTAAATGCATGTACTATATGTCTACACTAATCTTATCTTTTGTGTACAATGATATTTCTGTTTTGCAATTTATTACAGGTTGACTACATTTTTATTTCTTGACTTTGCTTTAGCTTGTTCTACAAACTATCATTCACAAGATATTTGTTTATACTCAGCTGTACATACTTACTTTATTTTGTTCTTCATACTGTCTTACTCTTAATCAACAAGCTACTAACATTTATATTTTATTTTGTTTAATTTCCAACATAATTATTGTATAGATATGATTACATGTTTCCTATTATCTTACTCTATGCATAGATATTTTTTCATTCCTTTTTTATTTGCCCGTAACTCTTTAGTTTGCATGTTACATATTTTACTTACACTCATTTCTAAGGTTTACAGATACCATACAAATACAAGCCTGGCTTGCTTTCATTCCTTAGATACATAGGTACTTATTTTACATTTCCTAGCTTTGCATTTTATTTCTCTTGCCTGCATATGTCATTTTCTTTTATTTTGTTTTATACTTGATGTTTATACTTTGCTTTGTCTCTCTGCTATCTTTACTTTGCATCTCAAAACCCTACAGTCTACAATTTTGCTAATTTGCAGGCCTAGCTTGCATACATATGTTTATTGTTTTACTTGTTTTGCTTTGTTTACTTTGTTCATTTGCATTATTACTTTACAGGCATCATACCATGACTTTGCTTGCATTTGTGTATTTTACTTTGTTTTATATTTCACTTGTCTGCATATTATATTTGGTATAGCCTATATGCTAATATTTATACTTTCCTTATTTACATTGCTTTTACATTACATTGTCTTGTTTTTATTTTAAATTTACAAATCACAGCTTCTTATGTAAATGTGTATATGTATTTAGACTTATGTTTAAATATGTATAAGATTTATTTTATTAGAAATATTCTTGAAAGACTTTATTTTAAATATCCAAACCATGGTCTTCTTTCAAAATATACACATATAAAAATAACAACGTCTATTTATATTAAAACCCCTTTTTAAAAATATTACAATATTGATATACTTTAAACATAACTTGTTATTAAATTAATATAATTATAAAAGAAACAATCTCTTCAAAAAATATAAATTACTTATTTTATAAAGCTAAATTAAGAAGAAGAAAAAAATCTTTTTATTTAAAATTTAAACCTAGGCTAGAATTTATTTTTAAACAAATTAAATTTATCTTGAGTATTTTTAAAATCATATTATTATTTATTCAATATTAAATTTCCAAATTATCAAAAAGATTAGAATTTGAAAACATATCTTTATTTGTTATATTTTAAACAAAGATTAACTATTTAGTATATATACAAATATATATACATTATAAATAGAGACAACGTATTAGTTTTTAAAAGATAAATTATCAGTTGAATATTTATTTAAAGGAAGATTATTAAATCAATTCAAATATTATTAACGAATATTATCAAATCAATTTAATTTTAATGCAGATTATTAAATTGATATTGCCCCAAATTTCCGGGATGTCACATTCCTCCCCCCTTAAAAGAATTTCGTCCCCGAAATTTAAACAAAGGTAATTTAATAATCTAGTTAAAGATTTATTTTAAAACACAAGCATATATCAATCATAAGCTAATAACCATAGCGACCAATTCATCCAAACAAACAAATCTAACTATCCAAACAAGATTCCGGATAGAATTTTCTCGAGTTTCCCCAAGTATAAATATCGGGTTACTCGCTCTATAGAATCCAATCAATCAATACTTCTAAGCTACAGAACTTCTACTCATCTAGATCTTCAAACAAGACAGGATATCAGACTACAGACACGTCTGACACAACAACCAAAACTCCATGAACCGCTGATTCTACAACCAGAGATAGAATCTTACACGTACTTCCTCAAAGATACGTGAACACAACGAATTCCAGTTATCCCAACTGACAATCCAATCCTGAAGACCAACCACTTATCCAAAATCATATCTCCGACTTCGAAATCCAAATTCCTTCGTATCTTATCCACAAAACTTCTCGGACGATCCTGGGCTTCCTTCATCTTTCCCGATCAGCTCAACGCTTGCTGATGCTCCTAGAAATAAATTGGACCAAAAACAATCCAACAAAATGATCTTTCCAAGATCGACCAAAACTCAGAACACAATTCTAATCCAAAATCAGAAGACAGATCTCACTCCTCTCATCCAGAAGAGATAAAACAGATGCACTCCAAATCTGGCCTCAGATCCTGAAAAATTCTCTGTAGAAAACTCTTCCAATCCAAACACTGCAACATCCAATTGCTTCCACTTTTAAAATAGCTGTCACCATGCTTCCACTGCGCAATTCTGACTGAGCAGATGAAAATGCTGATGACGATCACAAACACAGACTGGACAACACATTCCAACATTATGGTTCTCCAGATCCAAAAAGAAATCTTAGAAGTTCCTCAAAAAAAATCCGAGCTACTTCACCAAACTCCAAAAATCATCCTATTACTAAGCTGAACCATCGGTATTACTTCTGGAATCCAGTCGATACCAAACCCTGTCTCCAGCTGCTGACCAAATTCTGACTTCTCGAAGACATCCAATGTCTCTGAAACACAAGAGAACACTCAAATTATCGCAAGTCACTTTTGCGATCAATCCAGCCTAATTTCAAAGATACTGCTCTCTCTTTACCAAACAGAACAGCTTACGCTTATGTGGCCAACCCATCGAAAAAGATGGAATCACTCTGCAGCTTCTAATCTCCACTGCTGACCCAGAAGCCAAAGACTACTTAATCCAAAGCCCTTCGAGAAACTCGGACTCCAAAGCAAACAGGAACACCCAACTAAACACAACGACAACATCGAACAGATACACTTCATTAACTTGTTCCAAAGAAACATTTTCGGAGACATCCATAGTCACCGCGTCTCATCACACAGCTACTACACCTTGATGTATCAAGATATCATGACTTGCTTCTGCCCAACCGACAGATCCAAATTTTAGTTCATCAAAACTACACTTCAAAGATGAACACCGAACCTTAACAGGTTTCCTTCAGAGATCAATGAAATTCTTGCATCATCCAAAGTTTACTCGAGACGGTACTAGGCCTACAGTCTTGACAATTACACTTCCAACCTTAATCATATAAACTCCAACTATTGGTAGTCGTGTTACACACACCACTAACCTATCTACCTTTATAGCTCGTTGGAAAACCCGAACAGGTAACCCAACAAATAGGTAGAAATAAATATATAAATATATATATCAAAATTACAAATACGCTCTCTCAAGAAAGAAAACACTTAAGAGCCTAGGTATTCACTCAACCTAGCGCTCTGATACCAACTGTGATGACCCGCCCTTCTACGCCCAGAAAGACGTATCATCATTAAGAAAGAAAGGGATGAGAAAATAGAAAAGATAGAGAAGAAAGAACAATAACATCAGAATCTCACAGCGGAATGGAATAAAATATAATAGATCACATAACTATTACATAATTTTTCATATATCAGAGTTACAGATCATACAACACATACTAGACAGTTATAAACACCTGTCTAGTCATACATGTCAATATACAATACAGATAAACAACTCAGAGAGACCAACACAGCGGAACACTATATGTATATCTACAACGCTGAAGCCTCCTGCTCCATTGCTCCTCCAGAATTCGTCAAAGCTAACCTGAATCCCTTGGCTACCCGTAAAAATTTGGGTACCCGAGAGTTTATGAAAAACAAAAATAAACTCCGGGTCAGACATGGGTCTGGTATGAGTAACAAGTTAAAGTTGCTTAACTTTGAAAAGCATTTGAAAACAAAAGGTATCACGTAAGACTTCCCACGAATAAATATGGTAAGTTTTTACCTTACGCTAACCAAAACATTTGATAGGAAATTCTGTGATATTATAATAGGTCTAGGGTTTTCAAGTAAATAGAAAATAGCCGAAATTGTTACATGATTAAATTCCAGCTACTAGCCACAAAAGTGGGTAATACAATCAAAACCGTTGGCACTTATTGGATTGTGGATTCCATACAATGGCAGGGCTACTGGGGTACCGTCCGTCACAGTACGTGGCCTAGATCAACGTACCTAGGATCACTCCCGACCCCCTGCAACACAAGGCCGGAACCATTCCTTACTGAACAGTCCCGAATAAGGTACACCCCGGCAGTTGTTGCAATCAACCGCCCACACAGCCGAAAAATAAAGGGACATCTAGACAGGGGAATATCCTTGTCCTGCTTGGGCATGACCCACCTAACCTTGCTGCACCTCCCCTGTTTTAGCCATTCCCGGTTGATGAGGCTTGAGGCTGCGATTACCTTTAAAGAACATATTTTCTTAGAATGCTCATCGCCCGCCTGACGATGTGTTGAAAGCATTCAATCCATACAAGTTCGTTCCGGGTTCGAACGAAACCGAAGGCATTATCTCGTTACACTCATTTTGGAATCACCCTCAGAGTTAACGACGATAACCCTTGCATTCTGAACCTTCATCTTCACTTCAGATTCACGACCTATCGTTAATTTGGAATCGATGTGGTTTTCGGATGTTCCTAATGCGGAAAACCCGATCCCGGTCTCATCGAAATCCAAAACGTGTCTTTTAAGGCCAAGTTGTTTTAAAGTTAAAACAATTCAATTTAATTATCTATATACACACAGATAGATAACTCACAATATCACAATAGATAATCACATCATTATCATAAACAGATAATTCATATTATCATTCCAAACAGATAATCATTACAAGCAGATAATCCACATTATCATACTTTAACAAAGCATCCATATCATATAGATATTACTCATCTAATATCAAAGTTCACAACCATTCAACGGATATCAATATCATTCATCCATAAGCAATGATTTATAATCATACCATTTATAATTAATTTAAAATGAATTAAATTAATTACTTCTATCTCTAATTAACTTAAAGTAAATTAAATTAATTACTCGTCTATAAATCCTGCTTATGCAATCATAAATAAATTTTAAATCTAATTAATTAATCATCCACTAAGAATTTATCTTGGTTAATCACCATTGATTAATCATTCTCTAATTACATTATGTAATTAGTCTTTAATTAATTTTACAATTAATTATCCTAAAGCATTCATAGTAATTAATATTTAATTCCTTTATTTAAATATAATTACTTCCATTTATTCTTAATTAATTACAATAATTAATCACTTCATTATCTATTATTACTTAATTAAACAATTCTTAATTATATCATTAATTACATTAATTAATGATCTCTAGTTTATATTTAAATTAAATTCCTTGATTTAAGTTAAACACAATTATTAATCTCCTTGATTAATAACAATCCAGTAATTAACTTCCCTTAATTACTTATTTAATAAATTAATTATTCCATAATTAATTATCTCCAGAATTAATCCCTGATTAACTTCAAAAGTAATTACCCAAATTACTTCATCTACAATTCATCCTGTATTAATTACATTCAGTAATTGTCATCTAATTACTTCCCTAAGTAATCCTGCTCCATTAATTACACCAAGTAATTTCATATCTCAAACCATCAAATGATTTGCTTAAATTAATTAAAATGAATTAATTGACTTAATTCAATCATATCATCAAATTAATTACAATAAGTAATTAATTTCTTAATTACTTTTATTAAGTAATTACTCTTAACAATTTACAATAGATTACCTAATTAATCTGATTAATTATCAAAATTAATCTCATTAATAAATTAATTAGTCATCTTCAGTTAATTATCTTTATTAACTAATAACATTACTTAAATTACTTTCTTAATTAATTTCCAATTATAAATTGATCTAAACTACATAAGTCATTTCTTAATTAACCTTTTATTCTTACGATAATTTACTTCTTTATCTATGACTCTATTAACATTACAATTTAAATTCAAATATCATTTGAATTTAAAATTCAAAATGAATATAATTTAAATTAAATTTAAAATCTTTTAAATAAATGTAGATAATGTTTATTTTCTACATATATGAACTTGTATAAGAAAATCTTTTAAATTTAACTATTTAAATCTTAATTTAAATTTAAATTCTCAAAATACATTACTTGCACTTCAAGTTAAACCATTTATTTACTTTTCATTCAAAAATTTTAATTAAAAAGAATCTTCAAAATCGAGTTAAATATTTATTGAAACAATTAACTTTTCAAAACTCGATTTCTCATATCCAAATCTATTTTTAAAATCTTAAGATATCAATATTCATTTGAATCAATACCTTAAAAATTCAAATTTAAACTATGGTTAGAGCCTTTATTTCAGTTTTTAAATATTTTTAAAACAAATTGGAAATTTCCAGTTGGTACACCTGAAACTTATCTAGATATTAAACTTTATTTAGATTTCAAAATATAGGTTTGAACTATTACTGCTGGCTGAATTTGAACTTAGTTTTAAATCCACTATTTAATTTTTATATCAGTTTTCATTTGAAATTGCAGTGAACAAATGTTGCAGCCAGGTTTTACAAAAACTGGAAACAACACTGACACGAGAGAAAATCCGATTTGCTTCGAGTTTCCCCCTCCTCTGCTTCGAGTCAACACTCGATTAAACTCGAGTCTTTCCTAACAAAAAAAACTGCACACAGAAAACAGAACCCCAACCTCAATGGCACGGTGCACGTGCACCGTGGCCCCAACTGACGCCGACCATCCCCTCAGGCACCCACTCACCAACGACCTTCACCTGACATGATCGTGACCCCTCTGAAGCCACCCACACGCTCGAATGAAGATCGAGTTCATAATACAAAGCCTGGAAAACATAAACAGGCATCCCCCTCGAACCTGTCAACACCTCCTCCTCGCTGCTCCGACCGCCAAACCACCAGAAACTCCGGCATAAGCTTCGACCATCTCACCTCTAGCCACCTCCAAGACCCCATAACACTCGACCAACCAGAGAGTTTGCACTGATCCAAAACTTCAAAGCATTCAAAACTAGGTTAAAAAAAAACAAAACCCCACCGCCGCTTCCTCGACGAACTGGAGCAACTCCGGTTATTTTTCCCCACACCTCCGGTCACTCCCCTATCACCAGCCACAAACCCGACCTTCCAATCCCCTTAAATCACCAGAAGCCCTTTATAAACCCCAAAACAACTACCATAGAAATACTCTTTAATTACTAAACACTAAAATGTGATTATAGTTTCAAAAATCCTAATTACAGATTAGAATTCAAGTTATAAACTTGGATTGATGTTTTTAAAATGTTGACATTTCATTCTTTTTAACATTTCCTGCCCCTTATGTTTTCACAGAGTCTTTCTACCCTGTTACACTTGAATTCAGATTTTATAATTTTACACTATGATCAAACAAACATATTTGTGTAGACACTAAGCCATATAAATCAATAAATTAAGCATAGATGATCCTTGTCTTAAATTCGAGCTTCAAATCTTCTAAAGAGGGATGTTTCAGACTTATATAAACAGGCATCATATAAAATTGCATTAGTATATAAGTACATAAACATAGTCATTCCAGACATAACAAACATAACTGAATATACTTAAGCAAATTGTAAATTTTAGTTACTCACAGATAAGTATTCAACAGATTCAAACTTTTATGTTATAAAACAAAAGTTACTCACAGCAAAGCAAAACAGAACATGTTCTATGCAGGAAAATTAGAATTTGCAGGTTTTGAAATAATAGAGTTTCATCACAAAACAACTATAGAATAATGAAGAAATAAATATTCACACCATATATTTAAGCATTTAAATATCAACATGCAATAGTTTTAAAACTTTAGTAAAATTTAGAGGTGTTACTCACATAGGTTTGAAAATGAACAGAGCACTTTTGGTTTGACAGTGTTGAAAAAACTGGAAACTATTTTGCTTTCCAAAACTTCTTGCCTTGTTGATGATGCTTCAGTAGTAAACAAAATAAAGAAAAAGAAATGCTACTTGTATATAGTAAGTTTACTATGTTATGTTAAACGAACTTAAAGAAGAAAGACTTGAATATATAGAAGTTTATAGGGGTAGGTGTTTACTGGGTTTGTATAAATTTGTACAAACAATTTCTGTTTGTATCAGAGATTTTTATCAAAGGGGGCTGAGATGTTCAATTAGATTTCGAATTGACCATTATTATGTGCTAAGAAATGAAAGCATTAAATGCATGTACTATATGTTTACACTAATCTTATCTTTTGTGTACAATGATATTTCTGTTTTGCAATTTATTACAGGTTGACTACATTTTTATTTCTTGACTTTGCTTTAGCTTGTTCTACAAACTATCATTCACAAGATATTTGTTTATACCCAGCTGTACATACTTACTTTATTTTGTTCTTCATACTGTCTTACTCTTAATCAACAAGCTACTAACATTTATACTTTATTTTGTTTAATTTCCAACATAATTATTGTATAGATATGATTACATGTTTCCTATTATCTTACTCTATGCATAGATATTTTTTCATTCCTTTTTTATTTGCCCGTAACTCTTTAGTTTGCATGTTACATATTTTACTTACACTCATTTCTAAGGTTTACAGATACCATACAAATACAAGCCTGGCTTGCTTTCATTCCTTAGATACATAGATACTTATTTTACATTTCCTAGCTTTGCATTTTATTTCTCTTGCCTGCATATGTCATTTTCTTTTATTTTGTTTTATACTTGATGTTTATACTTTGCTTTGTCTCTCTGCTATCTTTACTTTGCATCTCAAAACCCTACAGTCTACAATTTTGCTAATTTGCAGGCCTAGCTTGCATACATATGTTTATTGTTTTACTTGTTTTGCTTTGTTTACTTTGTTCATTTGCATTATTACTTTACAGGCATCATACCATGACTTTGCTTGCATTTGTATATTTTACTTTGTTTTATATTTCACTTGTCTGCATATTATATTTGGTATAGCCTATATGCTAATAT
The DNA here is from genome assembly GCA_030765085.1 of Allium cepa. NCBI lineage: Eukaryota > Viridiplantae > Streptophyta > Magnoliopsida > Asparagales > Amaryllidaceae > Allium > Allium cepa. Next base: position 771,205,898 of record CM060939.1, on the reverse strand, counting down.
TTATACTTTCCTTATTTACATTGCTTTTACATTACATTGTCTTGTTTTTATTTTAAATTTACAAATCACAGCTTCTTATGTAAATGTGTATATGTATTTAGACTTATGTTTAAATATGTATAAGATTTATTTTATTAGAAATATTCTTGAAAGACTTTATTTTAAATATCCAAACCATGGTCTTCTTTCAAAATATACACATATAAAAATAACAACTTCTATTTATATTAAAACCCCTTTTTAAAAATATTACAATATTGATATACTTTAAATATAACTTGTTATTAAATTAATATAATTATAAAAGAAACAATCTCTTCAAAAAATATAAATTACTTATTTTATAAAGCTAAATTAAGAAGAAGAAAAAAAATCTTTTTATTTAAAATTTAAACCTAGGCTAGAATTTATTTTTAAACAAATTAAATTTATCTTGAGTATTTTTAAAATCATATTATTATTTATTCAATATTAAATTTCCAAATTATCAAAAAGATTAGAATTTGAAAACATATCTTTATTTGTTATATTTTAAACAAAGATTAACTATTTAATATATATACAAATATATATACATTATAAATAGAGACAACGTATTAGTTTTTAAAAGATAAATTATCAGTTGAATATTTATTTAAAGGAAGATTATTAAATCAATTCAAATATTATTAACGAATATTATCAAATCAATTTAATTTTAATGCAGATTATTAAATTGATATTGCCCCAAATTTCTGGGATGTCACACTGTACATCCTTTCCTATATATATCAATCTACAAATGTAAATGTCATTCCAGTTCAAAGCAAAGACAGGGTTCAAGGAAAATCTGAAGTAACATCACTCAAACTCAAACAAAAAAAAACAAAAAAAATTTCAGTTTAAACAATAATATAAATTCATACAAAACTAGAGATCAAAAAGAAGATCTTCTGCAAGCATTTTCTCAAAGCCTGGTTCAAAAACAAGTTCTGTTCTTCTTTGTTCTTTCTGGAAAATTAGGGTGAGTAAACCTAATCTTTGAAAGTTTTATACTTATTTGAAGACAGTTCAAACTTCATCTATTAATTGTTTTGAATATGCTTCAGTGCATATGAGATTGGATGTTTAGTGTTTCTCTGCCAAATTTTTTACAGGGTATATATTTGTTTCAAAACCCAAATGTTGTTTGCTGTTAAACATTGTCAAGCTTTGGTTTTTTTTTTCAGTTTAATCAAGATGTTTTAATCCTTAAAACAAGATTTTTCAAAGCTTACCAAAATATGCAGTGGATTGTCATCACTTTAACTCTGGTTTACAGGTCTACCACTAATATTGACAAAAAATTAAATGTTGCAAAATATTAATTCAAGATTATAATCTGAATCTATACTAAAATCTATGATTTTTAAAACAAAAATGAAGATTTTTAATGGAGTGTTTCAAGAGTAGTTTGAAATTTTTTTCAATGTGCTTTTTTCTAAATTCCTGGTGAACGATCCAATTTTAAACCTTGAAATTGGGTTTGAAGCTTGTTCGAGCTTCAGCTATCACGAGAAAATTGTTGAATTTTTTTTCGAATGAAGGAATTTGCCATTCGAACCCAAAGTAGGGTTTAAGAAGGAGTTTTGCAGTGGGTCGAAAGCAAGGTGATTTCACCACCTAGGAGTGACCGAGCTGCACGCGACAATGGGAAAGGGTAGCATGGAGTTATGACGTGGTAAGGCCGAAGTCACGAATTTTCTGGTGACCGGAGACGTGGCGGCGAAGCAATTTTGTTCGGTGGGTTCGAGCTGAAGGGTCAAGCAAATAGGCATATTTCGATTTCGACTTTCATTCGAAAAACTGAGATTCAATTTCGAGTTGGGGGTCAAATTTTGGTTTGTGGGAGGTGTCGAAGGGCACCGGAGACGTGGCGGCGCTCCGTGCATGTGCACGGTGGCGCGAGGAGTATCAGCACGTTTATGAACTGAAGAAAAAAAAATAGGAGAAGAAGAAGCAGGGTACGGGGGAGGAAGAGAAAAGGGCTCGGGGCAGGCTCGTGATTTTTGGTATAGGAACTCGAGTTTGAGAAGTGGTGATAAAAATTTACAGTTTATACTTGAAACTTTTCAAAAGAAATAGAAAGAAGAAGACTGGGGAGAAGAACAGGATGGGTGGGAGAGAGAGAGACACGGTGAAGCCTTGAGACAGCCTCGAGTAGGATTGGAGTTTGTCTCGGGTCGCTATCTGACTTAACGTACAACATGATTTAGTTTGGTATGTTAATAACTAAACTAAGTTAGAAATTAGTAGTTAAGTTAATATTTATTGTAAAAGATTAATAAGGTAAGTGATGTAAAAATAGTCGATTAGAAATAAAGTTTCAAGATTTAAATTATTTTAATAATTTAAAAGTGGTCAATAATTAAAGAAATTTGAAATGGAGTTGAAATTTTAAATGAAAAATTTAAGCAAGTTGAAATTAAAAGTTTAAATCTAAATTTAAATCTGAATTAAAGATAATTTGAATTCTAGTTTTGAAATCAAAGAAGTTTTAATATTTAAATTGTTTAAATTTGCTTTGTGATGATAATTAAAACATTAGTTAGAAAATGTTTTAAATTTGAATTAGTGAAGATAAAATGATATGCACTCATTAAATTAGTTCAAGTGAATAATTGATTAATTTATTTAATCAAGAAATTAAGATTTGAGTTAAATTAATTAAGGTAAATTAATTTGTAAATAAGATTCATTAAATGAATAAAGAGTTGTCTTTTAAACAAATGATTAAGGTTATTTAATCAAGTAATTAAGATTTATTAAGTTACAGTTTAGAACTTAATTAATTAAATAATTAGTGATTAAAAATATGATTTTAAAGGTTAATTAAAAGATAATTAACAATAGTTAAATTGAGTTTAATTACTTAAGAATAGTAATTAAATAATTATGAATAGTTAATGAGGATCATTTACTTGAAATTTATTTTGATAATAAATGTGAAAAGAATTATTCATAGAAATTTAATATGATTTAAATTAATCAAATAATTAAATTAATCCTATCTATGGATGCTTGGATTATATTGGATGGTAAACTGTTTGATATCCCTGTTATATGATGCTTTATGATTATCCTGATTTGTGTTGTGATCTATGATGAAATTTATTATCTGTGATATATATATATATGTCTGCGAATCTGTGTATGAAAGATAAGCGTTATAAATTTATATCGCTTATCGAATATATTGTTGTATTTGATCTGTGATGATTGAATGATGTTGCCCTATTGTGTTCAACCCTTGACCACACTTATACACACACCAATATGGATTTCACGAGGAAATCGATTAAGTCACAGATTTTTGAAAATAGTTTTGTATTTGAATTTTTTTTAATTCAAATGTTTTGAAAATGGATTGGGTTTAAAGTGAAAAGAAATTGAAATGGAATTTCAAAGATGAAATTATTTTGAATAAATTGATTAAGATTTGAAATTTAAATATTTTGATTTAAATTTGAATTCAATACTTGAAATTGAATTCTATGATTTGAACTAGGGATTATAACGATATTATACTAGTTATATATGAGTTAAACCATTTTAAAGGTATGGTTTTGGGAATTTGAATTTAACCCAAAGATTTCAACTCGTATAAATGAATCAGATTTCCAAAATGAAAACTGTTGTTTTCAAATGATAAACACCTTTAGATAAGAACTGAGATTCCAGTTAATTAGGGGAATTTCAAGATTGAATAGAGAAATGATTTTCCTAAGTTATGAATGAATTCTTTTTGAAAGCTATGAATTAAATCTGTTTATTTTTAACAGATTTAAATTGATGATTTGTTTAAATCAAATTGAAATGAAATTGTTTTGAAGACTATAAGTTAAATCTTTGATTTAAAGATTTAACGAGTTAATCAAATTGAAATGAAAATTGATTTGGAAAATCTGTGAATGAATCTTTTATTTAAAAGATTTAAAATGTGAAAATTGTTTAAACCGTTAAAGGTTGTGAAAATGAATCTTTTTGTTTAAAGATTGAAAATGGTAATTTATTTAAACCATTTGAAGAAAAGTTTTGGGAAATAAGTTGTGACTTAATTGAAATTCCATTATCCATTTATTTTTTGAAATATCGTGCTTACTATTCGGGTTAGCCGGGAAAGGACCTTTGGGTCGTATAACCCATTCCGAATATGTGATACGTCGTTATGGATAGCATTTGAAGACCGGTGTTGAAGACCGGGTATTTGCAAGAACGATAGTATGACCTATCGATTGTCTCTGCACTGAGTTGCAACGGTATAGAGACTCCCTAAGTGATGGGAAATCCGATCGGGATTGTGAATATCCGGATTGCAAGGACTTCTTTGTAAGTGCCTTCGGTTCTGTTCGAGCCCGGAACAGACTTGTATGGATTGTATGTCTGACATTACAAATTGAGATATAAAGCCGATTTCTTTTAAATATATTTCTGTTGGTGGCGAAGAATTTATTCTTTTAGCTTAACACCCTTCTCTGAGACGTACGAGCTCAGAGGTTATGTAGTTGAATGTTATCAGCGATATATTCCCAATTTGGTAATGTGACATGCTGAGTGTTGCTGTGAAATGATCATTGTGTTGATTATTTGTGATAGGATCATTTGTTTGATCGTCTATCCTGGTGATCATTTCTATGATCATTTTTTGACCCAAAGCATGGCTTTTGTATAAAGTATGTGTAACGACCCAGAATTTTTAGAAATTAAAATTTGAATATTTAATTAATTTTAAATATTAATAAGTGAATTTATAAGTCAAATAAATTTTAATTTGAATTATTGGATTTAATTGAATAATTAAATCGATAATTTAATACGTTAAATTATGGAAATAATTGAAAATTAAGTTAAATATGATTGAAAATGATTTGTAAGATTTTATTTTATCATGTTGAAGTTAGAATGATATTTTAGAACTTTTAAAATCGAATTAAAAGTTAATTTGTGAAAATTGAATATTTTAATATTTAAATCGACTAGTGAAAATAGCCAATTTTTGAACAGTCTCAGAATTGAACGAAACCAGTTCCATTAGATCCGTAATAGTTAGTTATTATCGGATTTCAATTTTTGTGTCAATCGGAGTTGTCGTTTGATCGTGGCAGCTCGAAACGCATCGAATTATTTTTAATTTAAATTTGGCGAGTTAAAATAGCCATTTTCCAAAAAGTCTCGGATTTCGACGAAACTAGTTTCACCGGATCCGTAATGTGATATTATTGTAAGGTTTCAAATTTCAAGTCAAATGGATTTACCGTTTGTCCTGTACGAATTAAAACGCCTAGAAATCGACTTAAATCGGTTTAATTCAAATTGAGCGTTTATAGCCATAACTTGCACAGATGTCCGAATTAGCTTCCGAAACCTGTTCCATTGTGTCCGGAACGCGGGATAAACCTTAGGTACGTCAGTTTCGGCGCGTAAATCGGAGTTCGGAATTTCCGGATGAATAGTGTTCGATCGTTCTTCTATAAATAGCCCACCATTCATAAAAATAAAAAAAAAATAAAAAAAAACCCTAATACTAAAACCCTAGCCGCCACTTTTAGGTTCAATGGCCAGAAATGTTCCAACTTCTTCTCTCTAGATCTTCCAATCCGTCAACAATTAGAGGAAGTTGTCAACATGAAAGTTGGAGAGGGGAGTGAGAGCTACGATCTGAACGGTTGTGATGTAAAACGGAGCAACGTGGGAGGAGCTACAGGGGGCCGTTCGTGACACGTTGCGCACGTGTTTTCTCGTGCATCAGGTGGCCGAGCTCCACCATAGGGGGGCCGAGTGTAGTTCTTGGCATGGCGCTTCCAGTGGCGTCGCTTGATCGAGGTATCATCGAGTATTGATGTTGCAAATATTAACCCTAGTTTGTAAAAAGTGGGTTCGGCTAAACGTGTAACCTGGAGAAGTATACGTGATGAGGGAGATGAAGATTTTGGTGCGTTGGATCTGAATCTCACGGCCCGGATTGCATAGGTTTAAAATATAGTTAATAATGTTGTAATTATATTTAATAAAATTCGAGTAAACTTGTAAATTGTATAACTTTTTCATACGAGGTTGAAAACGCACGAAACCAGTTGCGTTGGAATCGTATGGACGAGCACTACGCGATGGAGTTGGTTTGGAGTCGTTTGGAGTTAGTGAGAATTTTGGGTAAAATTAAACGTCCGTTTAATTTTATTCGAAATAAATCGCTAAAACGGAAATAAAATCAAGGTGAGAACTTCTCACTCAATCGAATCAGTTTCGATTTTATTTTAAATAGTTAGATTTAAAATATTTGAATGCATGTTTGAATGTTGATTGATATCTATTGATTGTTAAAATAGACATTATACGCCGTTAATAAGCGGATGTTATTTATTAAAAACATATACCGCGAATATTTCATAAACAGTGAAATTGGTATTATATATAATATCAATATATATATATTGGCATATGTATATATTGCAGTTATTGATTTCCCGCAATTTTTGTTTAGCGGATGAGACCCTATTGCGCCATTATTAAGCGGATAATATTTATTAAAAACATATACCGCGATAATTTTGTACTGGAGCGAAATTGGTATTGTGCTAATGTTTGCGGATGCCGGAAAACAGGTTGGAGGGATCCAACTGGATTCCACAACAGTATTTATTAGATTTTCAGATATTTTGATATTTGATGGATTATCATATCGATATATGATATCGTTGTTGTCGTGATTGACTATTTGGTATGTAGCATCATTGGACCAAGTTTTGGAATTTTAGAATGATTTATAAAGTGATTTTTGAAAATATACTATATTTTTGGAATTGATCCATTTTATATAAATAAACGTTATAATTTTTAAAGTTATAAAAATTATGATTTTTAAGAAATATAGTTAAAAGCTGATTTTTGAAAATAAGGAATTAATGACTTTATAAAATAGTTAAATCGGAATTTCAGAAATAATTGTGAAAAGTTTAAATATAGGATTTATAAAATTTGATTATTTTATAAATCAAAATGATGAAATTATAAAGGGGTTAAAGACGTTTTTAAAATATTAATATGAATTGATTTATATTAAGAGATTGATAAATGGATATTTATAAATTGAAATATGGACATTATAAAACGAGTTTTTATAAGTGTTTGAATGAAGTGAAAATGAATTTCATAATTGAATGGAATTTATAGAATTTTATACGGTGAAGTTATAAATGGAATTTTATAAGCAGTAGGTTTATAAAATTTATTAAGTTATTAAAATAATGATTTTGGATAAATGAATGAATCTTATAAGTTATAAGATTTATAATTTGGGAAGTTAAAAAAAGAACGATTTTGTAAAATAATCGTTTTATAAGTATTTAACTTATAATATGAACTTTTAGTTTATAATTGAGTTATAAACTGGAATAGGTTAATAAAAGAATTTATAAAAAGGAAGTATTTATAAATAAATAGAAATGGAATTTATAAACGTTGTTTTATAAATCCGCAAACGACTTATTTTGATAAGAAAATTGTTGAAACCTATTAATGGAGTTATATTCACGTTTTGGACTGTGAATAATCCTTTAAAATGAAATGAATAAAAGGACGAAATTTGTTAACGTAGTTTATTCACGTTTTTGAATAGTGAATAATATGTTAAAGAAAATGTTTAGAATGTGATATTTTAAATAGAATTAAAACGATATAACAATGTTTTAAAATGTGTTGAGATTCGAAACCATAGATTTCAACATTCATTGTTGAAATAGACGTTTTCGAGAAATAAAAGGAAATGGTGGACTATAACACTGTTGTTATAGTAAATGATTTCCGAAAGGAAATGTTTTGTATAGTATTGGGATTTATATATCTATTTTAATTTCGAATCCCTATACTAGTGATTTTGGGTTGTTGTAACGATGTTTTACGTAACATTCGTTTTGGCCCAAATAAATATGTTTAAGAGCATGTTTACCTTAAAGAATGAAATATATACTTAATCTCGATTGAAGTATATTGAATATTTTCCAAGTGTTGAAAATAAATAAAAATTGTGAATTACTTATGAATAAATAAGTATGCAAATGTTTTCCAATATAAAGTGAATATTTTGAGAATTTATCTTTTTGAAGATAAATTGAAAAGAACTATTGAAATCGAATATTCATAGATATTTTGGATTTTAAATTCACTATAGAATTTATAAAAGAATGGGGAAGTTTGTTTAAAAATAAATATTGATTTATTTTTGAAGTGTGAAATTTTATATCTTGTAAAGATATTTTGGAAAATAAATAATTTGGAAAATTATTTGGAATCTGGTGATGTGTGCATATCCAGTGATAGTTCAATAACCGACTATCAATATTTCCCTTTGAATGGGTATTTGATGTGATTTGTTTGAATGTGAATGCTACACTTATTTTTGAATAAGCGCTCACTATTCGGGTTAACCGGGAAAGGACCATGGGGTCGTATAACCCATTCCGAATATGTGATACGTCGTTGTGAATTGCATTGAAGATCGGTGTTGAAGACCCGGTATTTGCGAGAGCGATAGGATGACCTGTCGATTTACTCTGCACCGAGTTGCTCCGGTATAGAGTTCTCCATATGTGATGGTGAATCCGATCAGGATTGTGAATATCCGGATTGCAAGGACTTCTTTGTAAGTGCCTTCGGTTTTGTTCGATCCCGGAACAGACTTGTATGGATTGTGTGTCTGACATTACAAGTTGAGATATAAAGCCGATTTCTTTCAAATATATTTCTGTTGGTGGCGAAGAATTTATTCTTTTAGCTTAACACCCTTCTCTGAGACGTACGAGCTCAGAGGTTATGTAGTTGAATGTTATCAGCGATATATTCCCAATTTGGTAATGTGACATGCTGAGTGTTGCTGAAATGATCATTGTGTTGATTATTGTGATAGGATCGTTTATTTGATCGTCTATCTTGGTGATCATTGTGTTGATCATTTGTTGACCCAAAGCATGGCTTTTGTATAAAGTATGTTTTTGTGGACGTGACTTCGTCGAACCTCACACCCCGGAAATGGTCAAAACAGGAAAGATGCAGCAAGGTTATGAGGGGTAGCACCCTTTAGGGTATGTACATTTCCTTCTGGATAGAGGTTGTATCATGGTATGGAGCCCAGATATTTAACCTATGTGGTTACTGCGAATTTATTACTTTGTGGTTGTTGGCTATCGGGATCCCATGAGAAAGGTCGTTTACGATCGGGGAATGGCGTGCTCGTGTCAGTAGTTACCCAGTTAGGGGTAACCCGGCCTTGTGTTGGCAGAGTTCCGGTTTGGTTCTCGGGGATGTCTTTCCAGAGGCATTCTCATGTGGCAATGGGAAGTTCCTTGGCCTGACCATTTGTTGGAAATCCAATTCCCAATACGAAACTTGTACGGTTTTAGTTGTAGAACCTGCCATTCACTTATGGTGGTCACCACTGTTTGGATGGTAGCTATAGTAGGCATACGATAATGGTCGTATGTTGGCTAAGATTTATATTCTACTTTCGAGATGAATTTTCCCTACACTATGCACTAGTAATAATATCAAATGTTATTTTAAATGCGTATCAAGCATCTTTGACTATCATAAGGAGAAATCTCCTCCGATTCTGCGTTTGCATTGTGTGTGTGTGCGGGAGGCCTTATGGTAGTCTCATTTTTAAAAGCATTGCGAATTGAATTCAAAAATATCTCTCTATTTTGATTTTAAAGTTAAATAAACTGTTTTGAGTTCTCACACCAGTCACATGACTGACTCGGAGTTTATTGTTTTCCTTCCTAAACTCTGGGTGCCCACCAATTTCCACACGGGCAGTCAAGAGTTAGGTTTATTAGGATATTCTGGATATTCTGGAGTTGCTGGAGGCAAGCTGGATGGCATGGCGTATTACTAGTCTATATAGTATTTCTTTTTCCGCTGCATTGTTTGTTGTTGTTGTTGTACACTCTGATGATATGATATGATGATGTAATGAAATGTATAAAATGTAATAACTGATATAGTTCTTTGTTTAAAGATTATTCATTTATTATTATATGTTGTTCCGCTGCGAATTGTGAGATTCTGTTATTGTTCAGTTGTTTTCTGTTCCGTTCTATTTTCTATCTCTTCTCTATTCTATTTTGCCTCTATTCTCTTTTTCTTCTATTTTAAAATTTTCTATCTTCTTTTCCCTATCTAAATTTTCTATCTTTTTCTCTTCTTTTCTTAAATTCTTTTTAAAACCCATAACTATTAGGTTTTTCGGCAACGAAAAATCGACATGTTACATTTGGTATCAGAGCATATGGTTAAGCGACAACCATGGTTCTGTTGGGTATTATTCATTAGAGATAGAGTCAACAGTACTCTAGAATGAGTTTGAGTGTAATAATAGCTATGAGAGCGTATTTGTTAGTGAATATAAAATTGTTTTTTATTGTGATGATTGGTTTGTTGAGTGGTATATAGATTCTGGTTAATACGAGTAATTAACGTTGTTGATAGGGATCTCTAAACACTTGTACAGAACAATTCGACACAATATTGTTTTTAAATTGGGTAAACGAAATAATTTTACCTTGATTATATTTTATATATAAAGAAATAATTTTTCAAAATTATTAAAGAGTATATAAGTAGATTGTTTAATTGTTTGAATAATCTAAATTAAAGAATTATAATTAAAGTGATTTACAATTGTGAAATAAACTTATATATAATAAGTGAAACTATATGAATATATTTATGAATATGAGTTGAAAATAAAAATGAATTTAAAGTTAAATGGAAAATTTACTTTAGAATTGAAATCTGAATTTATTTATAAATGGGAATTTAAGTTAAGTAAAAACAAGTGATGTTTATAAATGGAAGTATAACTTAAGTATTGTTGAATGAAATTGATATTGATATCAAAGTAAAATAATAAAGTTAAGAGATAAATGTGAACTTAAGTTATGTAAATGAAATTCGATTTTGTAATTGAATTGAATTAATGGATTGAATAATAATCAATTAAATGTGAATAATTGGTATGAAATAATGAATATAAGTGTTAATTCATTAAAATCTAATGTTAGTAGAAGTTGAATGAAAATCAATTTAATTAAACCAATTGATAAGTAAAGGAATTTGGTTGTAATTAATATACATTGATTGTTATATGATTGTTAGTTGATTGTATATAATTCATTAAGTATTAATGAAAGTGAATTAGTGAAATTTAAAGCTATGTAATTGAATTCAAATTAGAAGTAAATAAATTTGAATGGAATTGAATTTGAATTGGAAGTGAACCAACTTGAATATGAATTAGTGAATATAAACTAATTGAAAATAAATGTTAGTAAACCCAATGTAAATGAATCAAATGTGATTAAATTAAAAACCAATTCATTGAATATTAATGAGAATATGAATGAATATTTAGTTGGTTGATGTATGCATTCGTTGTTTGTTTCATTTGCTATGTTGGCATATATAGTTATTATGTTGCTATATGTTGTATATTGATACTATTCTCTATATGCATGTTCTCATGTTGTTTGTTGAGTGATTAGTAGGTGCGGATCGCGTTTGCTTCGCATTTGGAGCTCGCTTTCGCGCTATATTAGCCGTATATGCTTGCTAATAAAATATAAGGTACATATCTCGGATTACATACCGTACTTTTACACTTTTTTCCCTTCGGGATGCCTCATTACTTGATGAGATGTATATTTGTGATATATATACTGTCATTTTTTTTTCGGATCGAGCCGCGCAAAGGAGACTATGGCGAATTTTTCCGGAAATTTAAGGCGTTAGAAAAATTTTGAGAAAATTGGAAAATTTTGAAAACTTTAACTTTGATTTAGAATTGAAAGTTAAAAGATGATAGTTGTTTTTGAAAAAGATAACTAAGTATGATTTGAAAACTTAGTAAGTTATTATAAGAAATTTAACTATGGAATTTTGGAAAATTAATAGCTTCTGTAACTTTTCTTACTTGTTAATTTCGAGGACGAAATTCTTTTAAGGGGGGAAGATTGTAACGACCCAGAATTTTTAGAAATTAAAATTTGAATATTTAATTAATTTTAAATATTAATAAGTGAATTTATAAGTCAAATAAATTTTAATTTGAATTATTGGATTTAATTGAATAATTAAATCGATAATTTAATACGTTAAATTATGGAAATAATTGAAAATTAAGTTAAATATGATTGAAAATGATTTGTAAGATTTTATTTTATCATGTTGAAGTTAGAATGATATTTTAGAACTTTTAAAATCGAATTAAAAGTTAATTTGTGAAAATTGAATATTTTAATATTTAAATCGACTAGTGAAAATAGCCAATTTTTGAACAGTCTCAGAATTGAACGAAACCAGTTCCATTAGATCCGTAATAGTTAGTTATTACCGGATTTCAATTTTTGTGTCAATCGGAGTTGTCGTTTGATCGTGGCAGCTCGAAACGCATCGAATTATTTTTAATTTAAATTTGGCGAGTTAAAATAGCCATTTTTCAAAAAGTCTCAGATTTCGACGAAACCAGTTTCATCGGATCCATAATGTGATATTATTGTAAGGTTTCAAATTTCAAGTCAATTGGATTTACCGTTTGTCCTGTACGAATTAAAACGCCTAGAAATCGACTTAAATCGGTTTAATTCAAATTGAGCATAACTTGCACAGATGTCCGAATTAGCTTCCGAAACCTGTTCCATTGTGTCCGGAACGCGGGATAAACCTTAGGTACGTCAGTTTCGGCGCGTAAATCGGAGTTCGGAATTTCCGGATGAATAGTGTTCGATCGTTCTTCTATAAATAGCCCACCATTCATAAAAATAAAAAAAATAAAAAACCCTAATACTAAAACCCTAGCCGCCACTTTTAGGTTCAATGGCCAGAAATGTTCCAACTTCTTCTCTCTAGATCTTCCAATCCGTCAACAATTAGAGGAAGTTGTCAACATGAAAGTTGGAGAGGGGAGTGAGAGCTACGATCTGAACGGTTGTGATGTAAAACGGAGCAACGTGGGAGGAGCTACAGGGGGCCGTTCGTGACACGTTGCGCACGTGTTTTCTTGTGCATCAGGTGGCCGAGCTCCACCATAGGGGGGCCGAGTGTAGTTCTTGGCATGGCGCTTCCAGTGGCGTCGCTTGATCGAGGTATCATCGAGTATTGATGTTGCAAATATTAACCCTAGTTTGTAAAAAGTGGGTTCGGCTAAACGTGTAACCTGGAGAAGTATACGTGATGAGGGAGATGAAGATTTTGGTGCGTTGGATCTGAATCTCACGGCCCGGATTGCATAGGTTTAAAATATAGTTAATAATGTTGTAATTATATTTAATAAAATTCGAGTAAACTTGTAAATTGTATAACTTTTTCATACGAGGTCGAAAACACGCGAAACCAGTTGCGTTGGAATCGTATGGACGAGCACTACGCGATGGAGTTTTTTGGAGTCGTTTGGAGTTAGTGAGAATTTTGGGTAAAATTAAACGTCTGTTTAATTTTATTCGAAATAAATCACTAAAACGGAAATAAAATCAAGGTGAGAACTTCTCACTCAATCGAATCAGTTTCGATTTTATTTTAAATAGTTAGATTTAAAATATTTGAATGCATGTTTGAATGTTGATTGATATCTATTGATTGTTAAAATAGACATTATACGCAGTTAGTAAGCGGATGTTATTTATTAAAAACATATACCGTGAATATTTCATAAATAGTGAAATTGGTATTATATATAATATCAATATATATATATTGGCATATGTATATATTGCAGTTATTGATTTCCCGCAATTTTTGTTTAGCGGATGAGACCCTATTGCGCCGTTATTAAGCGGATAATATTTATTAAAAACATATACCGCGATAATTTCGTACTGGAGCGAAATTGGTATTGTGCTAATGTTTGTGGATGCAGGAAAACAGGTTGGAGGGATCCAATTGGATTCCACAACAGTATTTATTAGATTTTCAGATATTTTGATATTTGATGGATTATCATATCGATATATGATATCGTTGTTGTCGTGATTGACTATTTGGTATGTAGCATCATTGGACCAAGTTTTGGAATTTTAGAATGATTTATAAAGTGATTTTTGAAAATATACTATATTTTTGGAATTGATCCATTTTATATAAATAAACGTTATAATTTTTAAAGTTATAAAAATTATGATTTTTAAGAAATATAGTTAAAAGCTGATTTTTGAAAATAAGGAATTAATGACTTTATAAAATAGTTAAATCGGAATTTCAGAAATAATTGTGAAAAGTTTAAATATAGGATTTATAAAATTTGATTATTTTATAAATCAAAATGATGAAATTATAAAGGGGTTAAAGACGTTTTTAAAATATTAATATGAATTGATTTATATTAAGAGATTTATAAATGGATATTTATAAATTGAAATATGGACATTATAAAACGAGTTTTTATAAGTGTTTGAATGAAGTGAAAATGAATTTCATAATTGAATGGAATTTATAGAATTTTATACGGTGAAGTTATAAATGGAATTTTATAAGCAGTAGGTTTATAAAATTTATTAAGTTATTAAAATAATGATTTTGGATAAATGAATGAATCTTATAAGTTATAAGATTTATAATTTGGAAAGTTAAAAAAAGAACGATTTTGTAAAATAATCGTTTTATAAGTATTTAACTTATAATATGAACTTTTAGTTTATAATTGAGTTATAAACTGGAATAGGTTAATAAAAGAATTTATAAAAAGGAAGTATTTATAAATAAATAGAAATGGAATTTATAAACGTTGTTTTATAAATCCGCAAACGACTTATTTTGATAAGAAAATTGTTGAAACCTATTAATGGAGTTATATTCACGTTTTGGACTGTGAATAATCCTTTAAAATGAAATGAATAAAAGGATGAAATTTGTTAACGTAGTTTATTCACGTTTTTGAATAGTGAATAATATGTTAAAGAAAATGTTTAGAATGTGATATTTTAAATAGAATTAAAACGATCTAACAATGTTTTAAAATGTATTGAGATTCGAAACCATAGATTTCAACATTCATTGTTGAAATAGACGTTTTCGAGAAATAAAAGGAAATGGTGGACTATAACACTGTTGTTATAGTAAATGATTTCCGAAAGGAAATGTTTTGTATAGTATTGGGATTTATATATCTATTTTAATTTCGAATCCCTATACTAGTGATTTTGGGTTGTTGTAACGATGTTTTACGCAACATTCGTTTTGGCCCAAATAAATATGTTTAAGAGCATGTTTACCTTAAAGAATGAAATATATACTTAATCTCGATTGAAGTATATTGAATATTTTCCAAGTGTTGAAAATAAATAAAAATTGTGAATTACTTATGAATAAATAAGTATGGAAATGTTTTCCAATATAAAGTGAATATTTTGAGAATTTATCTTTTTGAAGATAAATTGAAAAGAACTATTGAAATCGAATATTCATAGATATTTTGGATTTTAAATTCACTATAGAATTTATAAAAGAATGGGGAAGTTTGTTTAAAAATAAATATTGATTTATTTTTGAAGTGTGAAATTTTATATCTTGTAAAGATATTTTGGAAAATAAATAATTTGGAAAATTATTTGGAATCTGGTGATGTGTGCATATCCAGTGATAGTTCAATAACCGACTATCAATATTTCCCTTTGAATGGGTATTTGATGTGATTTGTTTGAATGTGAATGCTACACTTATTTTTGAATAAGCGCTCACTATTCGGGTTAACCGGGAAAGGACCATGGGGTCGTATAACCCATTCTGAATATGTGATACGTCGTTGTGAATTGCATTGAAGATCGGTGTTGAAGACCCGGTATTTGCGAGAGCGATAGGATGACCTGTCGATTTACTCTGCACCGAGTTGCTCCGGTATAGAGTTCTCCATATGTGATGGTGAATCCGATCAGGATTGTGAATATCCGGATTGCAAGGACTTCTTTGTAAGTGCCTTCGGTTTTGTTCGATCCCGGAACAGACTTGTATGGATTGTGTGTCTGACATTACAAGTTGAGATATAAAGCCGATTTCTTTCAAATATATTTCTGTTGGTGGCGAAGAATTTTTCTTTTAGCTTAACATCCTTCTCTGAGACGTACGAGCTCAGAGGTTATGTAGTTGAATGTTATCAGCGATATATTCCCAATTTGGTAATGTGACATGCTGAGTGTTGCTGAAATGATCATTGTGTTGATTATTGTGATAGGATCGTTTATTTGATCGTCTATCTTGGTGATCATTGTGTTGATCATTTGTTGACCCAAAGCATGGCTTTTGTATAAAGTATGTTTTTGTGGACGTGACTTCGTCGAACCTCACACCCCGGAAATGGTCAAAACAGGAAAGATGCGGCAAGGTTATGAGGGGTAGCACCCTTTAGGGTATGTACATTTCCTTCTGGATAGAGGTTGTATCATGGTATGGAGCCCAGATATTTAACCTATGTGGTTACTGCGAATTTATTACTTTGTGGTTGTTGGCTATCGGGATCCCATGAGAAAGGTCGTTTACGATCGGGGAATGGCGTGCTCGTGTCAGTAGTTACCCAGTTAGGGGTAACCCGGCCTTGTGTTGGCAGAGTTCCGGTTTGGTTCTCGGGGATGTCTTTCCAGAGGCATTCTCATGTGGCAATGGGAAGTTCCTTGGCCTGACCATTTGTTGGAAATCCAATTCCCAATACGAAACTTGTACGGTTTTAGTTGTAGAACCTGCCATTCACTTATGGTGGTCACCACTGTTTGGATGGTAGCTATAGTAGGCATACGATAATGGTCGTATGTTGGCTAAGATTTATATTCTACTTTCGAGATGAATTTTCCCTACACTATGCACTAGTAATAATATCAAATGTTATTTTAAATGCGTATCAAGCATCTTTGACTATCATAAGGAGAAATCTCCTCCGATTCTGCGTTTGCATTGTGTGTGTGTGCGGGAGGCCTTATGGTAGTCTCATTTTTAAAAGCATTGCGAATTGAATTCAAAAATATCTCTCTATTTTGATTTTAAAGTTAAATAAACTGTTTTGAGTTCTCACACCAGTCACATGACTGACTCGGAGTTTATTGTTTTCCTTCCTAAACTCTGGGTGCCCACCAATTTCCACACGGGCAGTCAAGAGTTAGGTTTATTAGGATATTCTGGATATTCTGGAGTTGCTGGAGGCAAGCTGGATGGCATGGCGTATTACTAGTCTATATAGTATTTCTTTTTCCGCTGCATTGTTTGTTGTTGTTGTTGTACACTCTGATGATATGATATGATGATGTAATGAAATGTATAAAATGTAATAACTGATATAGTTCTTTGTTTAAAGATTATTCATTTATTATTATATGTTGTTCCGCTGCGAATTGTGAGATTCTGTTATTGTTCAGTTGTTTTCTGTTCCGTTCTATTTTCTATCTCTTCTCTATTCTATTTTGCCTCTATTCTCTTTTTCTTCTATTTTAAAATTTTCTATCTTCTTTTCCCTATCTAAATTTTCTATCTTTTTCTCTTCTTTTCTTAAATTCTTTTTAAAACCCATAACTATTAGGTTTTTCGGCAACGAAAAATCGACATGTTACATTTGGTATCAGAGCATATGGTTAAGCGACAACCATGGTTCTGTTGGGTATTATTCATTAGAGATAGAGTCAACAGTACTCTAGAATGAGTTTGAGTGTAATAATAGCTATGAGAGCGTATTTGTTAGTGAATATAAAATTGTTTTTTATTGTGATGATTGGTTTGTTGAGTGGTATATAGATTCTGGTTAATACGAGTAATTAACGTTGTTGATAGGGATCTCTAAACACTTGTACAGAACAATTCGACACAATATTGTTTTTAAATTGGGTAAACGAAATAATTTTACCTTGATTATATTTTATATATAAAGAAATAATTTTTCAAAATTATTAAAGAGTATATAAGTAGATTGTTTAATTGTTTGAATAATCTAAATTAAAGAATTATAATTAAAGTGATTTACAATTGTGAAATAAACTTATATATAATAAGTGAAACTATATGAATATATTTATGAATATGAGTTGAAAATAAAAATGAATTTAAAGTTAAATGGAAAATTTACTTTAGAATTGAAATCTGAATTTATTTATAAATGGGAATTTAAGTTAAGTAAAAACAAGTGATGTTTATAAATGGAAGTATAACTTAAGTATTGTTGAATGAAATTGATATTGATATCAAAGTAAAATAATAAAGTTAAGAGATAAATGTGAACTTAAGTTATGTAAATGAAATTCGATTTTGTAATTGAATTGAATTAATGGATTGAATAATAATCAATTAAATGTGAATAATTGGTATGAAATAATGAATATAAGTGTTAATTCATTAAAATCTAATGTTAGTAGAAGTTGAATGAAAATCAATTTAATTAAACCAATTGATAAGTAAAGGAATTTGGTTGTAATTAATATACATTGATTGTTATATGATTGTTAGTTGATTGTATATAATTCATTAAGTATTAATGAAAGTGAATTAGTGAAATTTAAAGCTATGTAATTGAATTCAAATTAGAAGTAAATAAATTTGAATGGAATTGAATTTGAATTGGAAGTGAACCAACTTGAATATGAATTAGTGAATATAAACTAATTGAAAATAAATGTTAGTAAACCCAATGTAAATGAATCAAATGTGATTAAATTAAAAACCAATTCATTGAATATTAATGAGAATATGAATGAATATTTAGTTGGTTGATGTATGCATTCGTTGTTTGTTTCATTTGCTATGTTGGCATATATAGTTATTATGTTGCTATATGTTGTATATTGATACTATTCTCTATATGCATGTTCTCATGTTGTTTGTTGAGTGATTAGTAGGTGCGGATCGCGTTTGCTTCGCATTTGGAGCTCGCTTTCGCGCTATATTAGCCGTATATGCTTGCTAATAAAATATAAGGTACATATCTCGGATTACATACCGTACTTTTACACTTTTTTCCCTTCGGGATGCCTCATTACTTGATGAGATGTATATTTGTGATATATATACTGTCATTTTTTTTTCGGATCGAGCCGCGCAAAGGAGACTATGGCGAATTTTTCCGGAAATTTAAGGCGTTAGAAAAATTTTGAGAAAATTGGAAAATTTTGAAAACTTTAACTTTGATTTAGAATTGAAAGTTAAAAGATGATAGTTGTTTTTGAAAAAGATAACTAAGTATGATTTGAAAACTTAGTAAGTTATTATAAGAAATTTAACTATGGAATTTTGGAAAATTAATAGCTTCTGTAACTTTTCTTACTTGTTAATTTCGAGGACGAAATTCTTTTAAGGGGGGAAGATTGTAACGACCCAGAATTTTTAGAAATTAAAATTTGAATATTTAATTAATTTTAAATATTAATAAGTGAATTTATAAGTCAAATAAATTTTAATTTGAATTATTGGATTTAATTGAATAATTAAATCGATAATTTAATACGTTAAATTATGGAAATAATTGAAAATTAAGTTAAATATGATTGAAAATGATTTGTAAGATTTTATTTTATCATGTTGAAGTTAGAATGATATTTTAGAACTTTTAAAATCGAATTAAAAGTTAATTTGTGAAAATTGAATATTTTAATATTTAAATCGACTAGTGAAAATAGCCAATTTTTGAACAGTCTCAGAATTGAACGAAACCAGTTCCATTAGATCCGTAATAGTTAGTTATTACCGGATTTCAATTTTTGTGTCAATCGGAGTTGTCGTTTGATCGTGGCAGCTCGAAACGCATCGAATTATTTTTAATTTAAATTTGGCGAGTTAAAATAGCCATTTTTCAAAAAGTCTCAGATTTCGACGAAACCAGTTTCATCGGATCCATAATGTGATATTATTGTAAGGTTTCAAATTTCAAGTCAATTGGATTTACCGTTTGTCCTGTACGAATTAAAACGCCTAGAAATCGACTTAAATCGGTTTAATTCAAATTGAGCATAACTTGCACAG
This sequence comes from Allium cepa, assembly GCA_030765085.1. NCBI lineage: Eukaryota > Viridiplantae > Streptophyta > Magnoliopsida > Asparagales > Amaryllidaceae > Allium > Allium cepa. The sequence goes on along the minus strand of CM060939.1, from coordinate 771,185,909 downwards.
ATGTCCGAATTAGCTTCCGAAACCTGTTCCATTGTGTCCGGAACGCGGGATAAACCTTAGGTACGTCAGTTTCGGCGCGTAAATCGGAGTTCGGAATTTCCGGATGAATAGTGTTCGATCGTTCTTCTATAAATAGCCCACCATTCATAAAAATAAAAAAAATAAAAAACCCTAATACTAAAACCCTAGCCGCCACTTTTAGGTTCAATGGCCAGAAATGTTCCAACTTCTTCTCTCTAGATCTTCCAATCCGTCAACAATTAGAGGAAGTTGTCAACATGAAAGTTGGAGAGGGGAGTGAGAGCTACGATCTGAACGGTTGTGATGTAAAACGGAGCAACGTGGGAGGAGCTACAGGGGGCCGTTCGTGACACGTTGCGCACGTGTTTTCTTGTGCATCAGGTGGCCGAGCTCCACCATAGGGGGGCCGAGTGTAGTTCTTGGCATGGCGCTTCCAGTGGCGTCGCTTGATCGAGGTATCATCGAGTATTGATGTTGCAAATATTAACCCTAGTTTGTAAAAAGTGGGTTCGGCTAAACGTGTAACCTGGAGAAGTATACGTGATGAGGGAGATGAAGATTTTGGTGCGTTGGATCTGAATCTCACGGCCCGGATTGCATAGGTTTAAAATATAGTTAATAATGTTGTAATTATATTTAATAAAATTCGAGTAAACTTGTAAATTGTATAACTTTTTCATACGAGGTCGAAAACACGCGAAACCAGTTGCGTTGGAATCGTATGGACGAGCACTACGCGATGGAGTTTTTTGGAGTCGTTTGGAGTTAGTGAGAATTTTGGGTAAAATTAAACGTCTGTTTAATTTTATTCGAAATAAATCACTAAAACGGAAATAAAATCAAGGTGAGAACTTCTCACTCAATCGAATCAGTTTCGATTTTATTTTAAATAGTTAGATTTAAAATATTTGAATGCATGTTTGAATGTTGATTGATATCTATTGATTGTTAAAATAGACATTATACGCAGTTAGTAAGCGGATGTTATTTATTAAAAACATATACCGTGAATATTTCATAAATAGTGAAATTGGTATTATATATAATATCAATATATATATATTGGCATATGTATATATTGCAGTTATTGATTTCCCGCAATTTTTGTTTAGCGGATGAGACCCTATTGCGCCGTTATTAAGCGGATAATATTTATTAAAAACATATACCGCGATAATTTCGTACTGGAGCGAAATTGGTATTGTGCTAATGTTTGTGGATGCAGGAAAACAGGTTGGAGGGATCCAATTGGATTCCACAACAGTATTTATTAGATTTTCAGATATTTTGATATTTGATGGATTATCATATCGATATATGATATCGTTGTTGTCGTGATTGACTATTTGGTATGTAGCATCATTGGACCAAGTTTTGGAATTTTAGAATGATTTATAAAGTGATTTTTGAAAATATACTATATTTTTGGAATTGATCCATTTTATATAAATAAACGTTATAATTTTTAAAGTTATAAAAATTATGATTTTTAAGAAATATAGTTAAAAGCTGATTTTTGAAAATAAGGAATTAATGACTTTATAAAATAGTTAAATCGGAATTTCAGAAATAATTGTGAAAAGTTTAAATATAGGATTTATAAAATTTGATTATTTTATAAATCAAAATGATGAAATTATAAAGGGGTTAAAGACGTTTTTAAAATATTAATATGAATTGATTTATATTAAGAGATTTATAAATGGATATTTATAAATTGAAATATGGACATTATAAAACGAGTTTTTATAAGTGTTTGAATGAAGTGAAAATGAATTTCATAATTGAATGGAATTTATAGAATTTTATACGGTGAAGTTATAAATGGAATTTTATAAGCAGTAGGTTTATAAAATTTATTAAGTTATTAAAATAATGATTTTGGATAAATGAATGAATCTTATAAGTTATAAGATTTATAATTTGGAAAGTTAAAAAAAGAACGATTTTGTAAAATAATCGTTTTATAAGTATTTAACTTATAATATGAACTTTTAGTTTATAATTGAGTTATAAACTGGAATAGGTTAATAAAAGAATTTATAAAAAGGAAGTATTTATAAATAAATAGAAATGGAATTTATAAACGTTGTTTTATAAATCCGCAAACGACTTATTTTGATAAGAAAATTGTTGAAACCTATTAATGGAGTTATATTCACGTTTTGGACTGTGAATAATCCTTTAAAATGAAATGAATAAAAGGATGAAATTTGTTAACGTAGTTTATTCACGTTTTTGAATAGTGAATAATATGTTAAAGAAAATGTTTAGAATGTGATATTTTAAATAGAATTAAAACGATCTAACAATGTTTTAAAATGTATTGAGATTCGAAACCATAGATTTCAACATTCATTGTTGAAATAGACGTTTTCGAGAAATAAAAGGAAATGGTGGACTATAACACTGTTGTTATAGTAAATGATTTCCGAAAGGAAATGTTTTGTATAGTATTGGGATTTATATATCTATTTTAATTTCGAATCCCTATACTAGTGATTTTGGGTTGTTGTAACGATGTTTTACGCAACATTCGTTTTGGCCCAAATAAATATGTTTAAGAGCATGTTTACCTTAAAGAATGAAATATATACTTAATCTCGATTGAAGTATATTGAATATTTTCCAAGTGTTGAAAATAAATAAAAATTGTGAATTACTTATGAATAAATAAGTATGGAAATGTTTTCCAATATAAAGTGAATATTTTGAGAATTTATCTTTTTGAAGATAAATTGAAAAGAACTATTGAAATCGAATATTCATAGATATTTTGGATTTTAAATTCACTATAGAATTTATAAAAGAATGGGGAAGTTTGTTTAAAAATAAATATTGATTTATTTTTGAAGTGTGAAATTTTATATCTTGTAAAGATATTTTGGAAAATAAATAATTTGGAAAATTATTTGGAATCTGGTGATGTGTGCATATCCAGTGATAGTTCAATAACCGACTATCAATATTTCCCTTTGAATGGGTATTTGATGTGATTTGTTTGAATGTGAATGCTACACTTATTTTTGAATAAGCGCTCACTATTCGGGTTAACCGGGAAAGGACCATGGGGTCGTATAACCCATTCTGAATATGTGATACGTCGTTGTGAATTGCATTGAAGATCGGTGTTGAAGACCCGGTATTTGCGAGAGCGATAGGATGACCTGTCGATTTACTCTGCACCGAGTTGCTCCGGTATAGAGTTCTCCATATGTGATGGTGAATCCGATCAGGATTGTGAATATCCGGATTGCAAGGACTTCTTTGTAAGTGCCTTCGGTTTTGTTCGATCCCGGAACAGACTTGTATGGATTGTGTGTCTGACATTACAAGTTGAGATATAAAGCCGATTTCTTTCAAATATATTTCTGTTGGTGGCGAAGAATTTTTCTTTTAGCTTAACATCCTTCTCTGAGACGTACGAGCTCAGAGGTTATGTAGTTGAATGTTATCAGCGATATATTCCCAATTTGGTAATGTGACATGCTGAGTGTTGCTGAAATGATCATTGTGTTGATTATTGTGATAGGATCGTTTATTTGATCGTCTATCTTGGTGATCATTGTGTTGATCATTTGTTGACCCAAAGCATGGCTTTTGTATAAAGTATGTTTTTGTGGACGTGACTTCGTCGAACCTCACACCCCGGAAATGGTCAAAACAGGAAAGATGCGGCAAGGTTATGAGGGGTAGCACCCTTTAGGGTATGTACATTTCCTTCTGGATAGAGGTTGTATCATGGTATGGAGCCCAGATATTTAACCTATGTGGTTACTGCGAATTTATTACTTTGTGGTTGTTGGCTATCGGGATCCCATGAGAAAGGTCGTTTACGATCGGGGAATGGCGTGCTCGTGTCAGTAGTTACCCAGTTAGGGGTAACCCGGCCTTGTGTTGGCAGAGTTCCGGTTTGGTTCTCGGGGATGTCTTTCCAGAGGCATTCTCATGTGGCAATGGGAAGTTCCTTGGCCTGACCATTTGTTGGAAATCCAATTCCCAATACGAAACTTGTACGGTTTTAGTTGTAGAACCTGCCATTCACTTATGGTGGTCACCACTGTTTGGATGGTAGCTATAGTAGGCATACGATAATGGTCGTATGTTGGCTAAGATTTATATTCTACTTTCGAGATGAATTTTCCCTACACTATGCACTAGTAATAATATCAAATGTTATTTTAAATGCGTATCAAGCATCTTTGACTATCATAAGGAGAAATCTCCTCCGATTCTGCGTTTGCATTGTGTGTGTGTGCGGGAGGCCTTATGGTAGTCTCATTTTTAAAAGCATTGCGAATTGAATTCAAAAATATCTCTCTATTTTGATTTTAAAGTTAAATAAACTGTTTTGAGTTCTCACACCAGTCACATGACTGACTCGGAGTTTATTGTTTTCCTTCCTAAACTCTGGGTGCCCACCAATTTCCACACGGGCAGTCAAGAGTTAGGTTTATTAGGATATTCTGGATATTCTGGAGTTGCTGGAGGCAAGCTGGATGGCATGGCGTATTACTAGTCTATATAGTATTTCTTTTTCCGCTGCATTGTTTGTTGTTGTTGTTGTACACTCTGATGATATGATATGATGATGTAATGAAATGTATAAAATGTAATAACTGATATAGTTCTTTGTTTAAAGATTATTCATTTATTATTATATGTTGTTCCGCTGCGAATTGTGAGATTCTGTTATTGTTCAGTTGTTTTCTGTTCCGTTCTATTTTCTATCTCTTCTCTATTCTATTTTGCCTCTATTCTCTTTTTCTTCTATTTTAAAATTTTCTATCTTCTTTTCCCTATCTAAATTTTCTATCTTTTTCTCTTCTTTTCTTCCCTTTTCTTTTCTTAAATTCTTTTTAAAACCCATAACTATTCAGTTTTTCGGCAACGAAAAATCGACATGTTACAGTATGTTTTTGTGGACGTGACTTCGTAGAGCCTTACACCCCGGAATGGTCAAAACAGGAAAGATGCGGCAAGGTTATGAGGGGTAGCGCCCTTTAGGATATGTGCATTTCCTTCTGGAAAAGGGTGGTATCATGGTATGGAGCCCAGATACTTACTCATGTTGAAAACACTTTATGATTGTGTGAATTGATTACGAGATCTCGGATAAATGTCCCAAAGGACCGGGGGATGGCATATTCGGTCAGTTGTTACTCAGTTAGGGGTAACCCGGCCTTGTGTTGGTAGAGATCCGGTTTGGTTCTCGGGGATGTCCATCCAGAGGCATTCTCATGTGGCAATGGGAAGTTCCTTGGCCTGATCATTCGTTGGAAATCCAAAGAAACAATACGATCTTGTACGGTTTTAGTTGTAGAACCTGCTTCCTCATGAGGTAGCTATAGCAGGCATAATATAATGGTACCTATGCTGGCTAAGATTTATATTCTACTTTCGAAATATTTTTCTTACACTATGCACTAGTAATAATATCAAATGTTCTTTTTAATGCGTATCAAGCATCTTTGACTAACATAAGAAGAAATCTCCTCCAAGTCTGCGTTTGCATTGTGTGTGTGGCGGGAGGTCTTACGGTAGTCTCATTTTTTAAAAAAAGCATTTCGAATTGACTTTGAAATCTTTTGTTGAATGTTTAAAAGATAAACTGTTTTTGTTGCTCACACCAGTCCCACGACTGATCCGGAGTTTATTGTTTTCTTTCCTAAACTCTGGGTGCTCATTATTTTCTACACGAGCAGTCTAGAGTTGGGTTTTTCAGATAGTCAGGTTCAGTAGATTATCTGGAGTTAGTTCAGTCTTTGGATCACACCAGTCTTGCTGAGCTTGGTGCATCGTTATTGGGAGTTCGAGCTATTGCTGGATTGATTCTTGGAAATGGAGTTCCAGTTCTCGGAGTTCTCTTTTGAAGACTATCTTAGAGTTATATTGTTCCGCTGCTAGATGTTATCTATTTTTCTTTTCCGCTGCTATTTTATTGTATCATAGCTCTGATGTATATTGATATCTATTGGATCATCTGTTGTATCAGATGTTGTATCAAAGCTGTATATCAATGTATTATTCTTTTATTCCGCTGTGTTATTTACTTAATGTTGTTATAAGCTCCGGCGAATCGGATTTGAACGGTCGAATCTATGACATTCGAATACGATATGAAATATGGATGTCGATTTTCGAGCGGCAAAAATCCGAAACGTTACAAATTCAATCATGCGATCAAAACTTGAAATTGAATTCATCAAATTTTGACGCAATTTTATATTTTACTGTAAATCTGAAAATTTAGAACCAATTTCCCATTTTTACAACTTGTAATTATTTTTAGAAACAAGTTAATGTGGTAACAAACATCTTTCCTTCCCAAACCAAAAGCAAATTCAAATTTAAAATTTAGTTATTAAATTATTTGTGAAAATGGAAACTGTCAGTATCACAGTGCTCATGTTTTAAACTATACAGACAATAAACATACATGAAGATAACATGCATCAAGTTGATTCAAATATTTTAGAAACCATCATAATCTTCAATCATCAGTAAGAGTTGGTATCAAGTTTAAAACTATTTTTAAAGGGTTTCATTTACTCACATTAAATCCTGCAGAAGACAGAACTGCATTTTCTTCATTCCAGGTTTTTAAAATTCACATGCATGCTTCTGAATTCCATCTGCATGTTGATTCATCCTTCTGAATTGCTTGTTTGATTTCCAGATTGCATATTGATGTTTTACTTGCAGTTGATTTCTGAGTTGGTTGATAATTTTGATGGTGATCTTGCATTTGCATTTTTTCTTCAGATTTACAGTTTTGTATTCATCTTTGATTTGTTTTTTTTTCTTGATCTGTTTTGTATTAATTTTGTTGCCGAAGAGAGTAAAAGAAATTCTTTCTCCTGAAAATGAAGCTCATTTGTATTTTACAATTAAATTTTAAATTAAATTATTAGAGAGTGACATTTGTCTATCTTATATTCTAATTAGCTTACACCTATACATATTAATTTACATTTGTCTTAACACCTATCTAAAATTTTAACAAGCGTCATTATTGTTTAATTAATGTTTTATAAATGTTAATTCTTTTTATTTTATAATTATTAAGCTATGTATATGTAATTATGTAATATAGAAATATGTATTTACCTTTTTAATAAATATTCATGTAAATTTAAATAACTTATAATTTGATTTATAAGAGATGTTTATAAGCTTGAAAAATAGATTTTAATTTCTTATATAAATTTTTAAAACAATTTTATCTTTTTAAAAACAAAATCTAAAATATATGTTTATAAAATAAGAAATTAACTTTATTATTTAAAATTTAAATTTCAAATATCACTTCAAAGACATTAAATCAAATTAACATTTCAATTTACAAAACTATATATATACATATATTAAAGTTTGAAAAACTCTTGTTAAATTTAAATTAATAATTTTTCCTATTTCAAATATATATACAAATATATATACACATTTCAAATAGAAAAACATACTAACATTAAATTTGTAAATTTCCATACTAAATTTTAAAACAAATATCAACTCACAATATATACATTTATATATATTACAATTTGAATATAAAGTTTTATTACATTAAAAACTTCTTATTTATCAAAATAAATATTCCAAATTAAAATGTTATAAATTTTCAAAAGAATTTAATCTTGCTTATTTATATTGTTAAGAAAAATATTAATAGATATTACCAAATTGTTATCATTAATCTTTAAAATAAATTTAACTTATCAATTTATAATATAAAATGATCAAATCAATTTAATTATTATCAAAGATTATTAAATTGATATTGCTCAAAATTCCGGGTCGTCATATCACGATTGCTAACAATAAAAGTAGAAACTCCATGCAATTTAACAATTTCTTTAACATAATGTTTAGCTAAAAGAGACACGGTCCGATTAGACTGAACGGGAATAAAATGGACGAATTTTGTAAGTCTATCCACAATCACCCATAAACTTTCATGGCCCAAACGAGAATGGGGAAGACCGTCAATAAATTCCATGGACACTTGATCCCACTTCCAAACAGGAATATCTAGAGGTTGCAATAACCTACCGAGCTTTTGATGCTTGGCCTTTATGAGTTGGAAAGTCATGCAATGCTTAATGATGTTAGCAATATCAGATTTCATTGCATCCCAATAATAAAGTCGCTTCACATCCGCGTACATTTTACTACTACCGATACGAATGGAAAATTTAGAATGATGAGAATCTTCTAAAATGTCTTTACGAAGATCACTAATATTTGGCACGATAAGCCTACCATATTTTCGAATGCCGCCACGAGCATCGATTTCAAAGTCCTTCAAACCATCACTATTTCTATCCTGACAACTTTGGCTAAGAAGAACCAATTCAAGATCGTGCTTTTGAGCTTCAAGAATGTTGTCTAAAAGGGAAGAATGAGCCTCAAGGCTACATAAAACATGAGAAGAACATGAATCTGATTCACAATCTCGAATCTCACAAGTGGAAAAAAATCTCGAGATCATTCCATTCGTATATCATCATAGAAACAACCGCTTGTTACTTACGACTAAGGGCATCGACAAAATGATTTCCCTTTTCGGAAGTATAAAGAATATCAAGATCATAAGATGCAAGGAACTCGAGCCAACGTTGTTGATGCAAATTAAGTTCCTTTTGAGAAAATAAATACTTCAAAGATTTATGATCGGTATAGAGAACAAATTTCTCTCCCAAAACATAATGGCGCCAAATTCTAAGGGCAAAAACAATAGCCGCGAGCTCTAAATCATGAGTGGTATATCTAGTCTCGGCAAGCTTTAATTGGCTGGAAGAATAAGCAAAAACACGTTCCCTTTGCATGAGAATGGCTTCCAAACCAACACGACTAGCATCGGTATAAACAATAAAGTCTTGGTTCCCTTCGGGAATCACAAGACTAGGAGCATCGGAAAGGAGTTCTTTTAATATTTGAAAAGAAGCTTCACATTTGTCTGACCAAATGTATTTAACTCCCTTCTTTATCCAACTAGTAAGTGGCATGGAAATTTTTGAAAAATCATTTATGAACCGACAATAATAGCCTGCCAGTCCAAGGAAGCTGCGAATTTCAGTCACAATCTTCGGTCTCTTCCAATTTGAACCGCTTCAATCTTCGAGGGATCCACGGAAATCCCGGATTCATAAATAATATGTCCGAGAAATTTCACACGGGATTTCCAAAAGTGGCACTTAGAAATTTTTTCTTTCAATTGATTGTTTCTAAGAGTTTCCAACACAATTTGAAAATACTTTTCATGCTCTTCCTCGGTTTTAGAATAAACAAGAATATCATCTATAAAGATGATAACAAATCGATCAAGGAAGTCTTTGAAAACTCGATTCATAAGGTCAATGAAATAAGCTAGAGCAGTCGTTAAACCAAATGGCATAACAATCCATTCATAAGATCCATAACGAGTGCGGAACGATGTCAAAGGAATGTTATCCTCTGCAATACGAAGCAGATGAAAACCGGTTGCTAAGCCTAACTGTGAAAAGACTGGCATCATAAAGTTGATCAAACAGATCATCCATCTGAGATAAGGGATATTTATTCTTGATGGTGAGATCATTAAGCTTGTGGCAGTCAACGCAAAGTCTAAGTGTACCATCAGATTTCTTCACAAAAATAGCCGAAGGTTCCCAAGGAGGGGAACTAGAACAAATAAATAGCTTCTCTTCCAATTCAGATAATTGTTTACGCATATCCTCATTTTCCTTATTGGACATACGATAAGGAGGATGAGTTATAGATAGAGCTCCAGGGATTAGATTAATTCTAAACTCGATTGCTCGCTTAGGGGGTAATCCTAAGACGGGCTAAAACATGACGGGAAATTCACGAACAATGTGAATGAGGGAAATGACATTTTCCTCATCATATTATCGTCATCATGAGGGTTTAGAGGATATAAGGATGCTGCCAAATTGGAATCCGAATATTTAAGAACAATAGAAATCTGCTTAATAGACTGAGGATGTCGAAGATGAATAGTCCTCTTAGGACATAGGATGTGGGCTTGATGACGGTTAAGCCAATCCATTCCCAAAATCATTTTGAAATCTAAATAACGCATTACATGAAAATTGGCTCGGAACGCATATTCACATAAAATAATCTCGACATCTTCACAAAGTAAACTGATTATTGTGGATCCTCCAACCGGATTCACAAATTTCAAGAAGTCATTAAGCCCATAACATTTAAAGAAAAAGTATCAACAAGCCCTTTTGATATAAAAGAATGGGATGCACCCGTATTAAAAAGAACTCGAATAGGATGATCACAAAACATAATAATGCCGTCAAGGATAGAATGAGGAATACCTTGACCACGAGAAGTGTTACTAGGGGCCTGCACAACATCTAGCTTTCCCTCGTTCTTGCTTTGAAATTTGGGACATGCAGATATATAATGACCCGAACTTTTGCAATAGCGACAAGTAAGGGACTTCGGACACTTATTTGCATAATGGTCCTTAGAACCACAATTGTAGCATTGCCCATGACTAGAGCTATGAGTCTTTGCTACCGAAGTGGCTTGTTTCCTTTCTTATTAGAATTAGGATTGAATTTAATAGGCCTCTTCTTGTTGTTGTTGAAGTTCTATTTGGCACCCACAACTTCAACATCGCTTTCTTTATCGGCCTCTTCGTAATCCGTCACAAAAGATTCACCTTGAACAAAGTCAATAAAGCACCGAGCTAAAGTTACTTTTTCACCTTCCGGCACAAAATTCAACTCAAACTTTTCTCGGAATTTCTCCCAAGTAAGATCCGCTTCAATAATATCAGAAACCAAAAGCTCATACCAATCTAATACTCTCTCTTGGAGCATAATAGAAGCCACTTGGACACGATGTAGATCAATAAGATTCAAGTGAGAAAAGATGCGATCGCATGCTCTAATCCAAGCTTGGACTTCTATAACGCTTTCGGAACCCTTGAATGGCTTCCTACCTAAATTGGCATAATCACTGCACAAGCGTGCAAACCCAGATTTAGGGTGAGTAGGCTCTGGAATGGGTCCGACAACTTGAGCATTACTGCAACGTCCCGTCTTTTCGCACGCTTTAAATCGACACACGTGCCAATTCAAACCGTTCGGAAGGGCGGATTGTTATAGGGTAAATAAGAAAAACGAGAAAGAAATAAAACAAAATAGAATTTCACAGCGGAAGGATAAAATATAATAATCAAATATACAGTTTACAAAGCTGTTTTACAAAATATTCGATTATACTTACACACTTATCAGAGTTACACATACCAATAACAATGCAGCGGAACAATATGAGTATAGTGGACTAATAAATAATAACAATATAAATCTCCATCTTCGTCCTCCAGAGCTAAGGTCTTTGAAATCCTGAAACGCTCGGACTGAACCGAGCGAATTGAAAAGACAAAACACTCGAGTCAAAACTAAAATATCTTATGTAAGTTAAATCAACAGGAATAAATATGAGTGCAATAACTCAAGAGATGCTCGGGATTTACATCTCCCAAGGATCCTTTAAACTATTTACTATGTAGTATATTGCACTATTAAAATAGTGTCTAATTGTAAAATAAACTTACTTTTTTCTTAGTATTAAGGAGTGACCCAATATTTCCCTTAACACGTAATAGTCCCAGTAGTCCATCCAATATCATAGTCCCTCCTGATCGGGAAGCCACCATAGGATACCACACGGGCTATGGGAGAAATCCAAACTCGTACAAGGCGCGAAAGGGTAGGTGACATGGCACAACTAGGCAATGCTAGGGTAGATTACCAATTATGCTTTCGGGTCAGGGGTAATGCGTAGCCGCAGCTAGCACCCACCGCGAGCCACACCCCCAAATAAAAAAAATCAAAAGTAGCCACCGAATCAATCCAAAAGTCAGAGTATAATATCGAAGGGATGTGTCCGATCAAAGGTGCTACCTCAATTAACCCGTCAATCACTCCTGTTTTAGCCACTTATGCCAACTCATAGGAGTTGGGTCCACGTATTTACCTTAAAGGAAACGCCGCTGCCAACCTACTTCATTCTGGAATCTCCACCGCGTACACTGTTGTTAAAGTGGTTTTTGGGGTTGGCAGAGAGTATGACAATTTCCGATCCCGGTCTCTTCAACAACCAAACGTTATTATAACACGCGGTTATTTCAAAATAATTTATACCTTTAAAAAGCCCAGAATAAAATATTCATTTCAAAACTACATAAATACGATATCATTTATATTTTAAAGACCCAAATCAATATGATATCAAATATATCTTTCTCAAAAATCATAGCCTTTTCAAATCTATATACCTTGAAACCATAGCTTTGAAACATAACTTTGAATACTTAATGGTTTAAATGCTATATTACTTTATATAATAAAATAGCTTCTTTAAATTTCACAATAAAACCCAATATCAATTTGAACCTCCAAATAAACCATTTTAATTCCCATATTTTTCACAGCTTAAATATTTTATATTTCAAACTTAAATTTTTATAGTTCATATATTTCACTCTTTAATTATTATTCCACTATTTCAAAATGGACTTTGAAAATTTAATATATATCAGATCCAATTCCTATTATTTAAAAATTTGAGATGTATACTTAACAGAACAAATATTATTTAAGTAGAACCCTTAAACTTCAATAACAGGATATTCTTTTTAATTAAGTTAACTTGATAATATTCTTTATTTAATTGGATATTCATTTAAATTCTCAAATCAAAATCAAGTTATAAAATCATATCCTTTAAATCTTAATTTATTTACATTTCAAAACAAATTTTTCGAAGATAGTTCTTAAATACTTCAATTCAAATCATATTCACATTTATCTTCAATCTTGCTTTTATTTGAGTTATTATATGCTCTATATACAGTAGAATTTCAAATATATTCTTAACCATACTATATAAACGAAATCAACTTCATTATTTAGCTTATTTCAAAATTTGAAACAAATTTATACATAGCTAAATTCAAGAATTTTTACTATGTATATATATCAAAATTTAATATTTATTAAACCGTATTCTTTCCAAAACCATAGAAAATCATTTCAAAAATAATTTTATATATATACCGCGGTGCCTGTATATAATTTCTATCCTATGGTCAAGTGATACGGATATTTATCATTTCAATCAGCAATTTAAAAAAAAATGCGGTTGTATATCATTTCAAACCGCAATCCCGAATGAAATGAAAATGCATAATAACTTGCAGTTTATACAAGATAAATACAGCATCCTTTCATCCATCATATCAATCATCAAACATTTATCAATTTATCATCCAATTCAAACAATCACATTAATAAATAATAGTTAATTACTGACAGTTAATTATTCAATAATGAATTAAATAACTGTTTAACTGTAGTTTATATGCAATAAATAAATAACAAATTTAACTAGCAGTTTTAAATGCAATAAATAAATTTAACTAAAATTTTAACTAGCAGTTTATATGCAAAAATGAATTAAATAACAAGTAAATTATATGAATGCAAATTAACTGAGACAATGATGAAATATATGCCAAACAGCTATAAATAAATTTCTAAACACATCATAAATCAATTTAACAAACATAAGAAATCTTACAAGTTGTGAGTGGGTTAAAACACTCATCTTTGGAATTTAAGTTGAATTTAAATCCAATTTAAACCCACAATTTGACCAGTCTCAGAATCTATCCAAACTTGCGCCGTAATTCTAATACGATCCCAGCAAAACAAACCGCGCATGAATCCAAGCTCGTATGAAAAAGTTAGGAAAAATTAGAAGATTGGAAAATTCTGGTCTTGAGTCGACTTCGGGTTCAACGTCGGTCCACCGCCTCAATTCCCCGGTGCTTGCTTGGAGTTTTTGCCAAAATGAGCAGGAGCGACCCGAGTAATTTTCTTCCTTACCCGAAGTAGATGCAGCGTTTTTGCCTCTGAAACTCGAAGCGCGACCACAAGTTGATGCAGATCCGTAATTTTTCATTTATTTTTTTGAAATTGAAATTGGATTGGGAAGACTACGGTTTGCAGCCATTGGAATGAGGAAGAGCAGACGTACAGAATGAGGAATAAGCAATGACCTAGGGTTTATAACAATATGTGTGTATATATATATATGCAAAACAGAATAGAAAGAATTAGCTAGGTTGGATTTGGGTTTTGAACGATAATTGACCCGAAAAGCCCGTTTCGATTCCGGAACGGAAAAGGGTCAACCCATATATCAAAATATATGTTTTAAATGATTTTAAAATCGATGGAACAAGTTTCAAGTCCAAATTCCATCGTATGAAGAAGTTATGCAAAATTCAGTTTATTTCAAATTGATATCGCATAATTTCAATTTCATTTATTTCTAGGCGTTTCAAGCCCGTACGATCAAACGACAAGCCCGATCGTTATGAAACCTGAAATGCTACAATAATTCACCAATACGGATCCGATGAAACTAGTTTCATCGAAATCCGAATCAGTGGTCAATATGGCTATTTTTCCATTAAATAAATAAATTAAAATAAATAAATTAAATCAAATTTCAAATTTGTCCTAAAATTTGACAATTCTTATCATTTCTATATTTCTAAATTATTCACACTATTTTAACAAACTTAGATGTCCATTTAAAGTAAATTAATTTACCAAATTTCAATCTTACCCTCACTTTATTTATATTATGTAACGGGCCAGTATCTTCAACCCTTCGCATCCGCTCATGTCGGACTTGAAGTGTTCAAGGTACTGCGTTGTAGAATAAATTTGGCAAAACTCAGAATATGCAGTAAATAAAATCACAGAATCACATACACAGATATCAGAACTTACAGCGGAAATAAAATTTCAGTGGTTCATGAAGCCACTACAAAACTTTGATCAACAGAATTTACATAGTTTAGAATCTGCAATACAGCTTTAGACATACATAGGAACAGAGTCTTCCAAAGCCTTGCTTGCAAAAAGATAAAGACTGAAAAGGCTTCCAGCAGCACGAATGATCTACGGGATGTCCTAGCTCCAGATAGAACTGAAAACCGCAACTCAGGCTGACCCGAGCGTAAAATAAAACATAACACTCGAGTCAGGACATACATACTTATATAATGTAAGCTAATTCAAGTGTACTGTAATATAGAGCAAGTAACTTAAAGGATGCTTGGGACCGCCCATCCTCTAAGGATCCGTTAAACTATTTACTATGTAGTATATTGCGCTATTATAATAGTGTCTATTTATAAAATAAACATACTTTTTTCTTAGCATTAAGGGGTTACCCATATAGCCCTTAACACGTAATAGTCCCAGTAGTCCATCCAATATCATAGCTCCTCCTGATCGGGAAGCAACTAGAGGATACCACACGGGCTACGGGAGAAATCTAAACTCGTACAAGGCTCGGTATGGTAGATGACACGGCACAACTAGGCAATGCCAGGGTAGATATACCAATTGCTATCCAGGCTGGTGGAAACGCGTAGCCGCAGTTACCGCCCACCTCGGACTAACTCCCCAAAATCAAAATATAGAGGTGGCCACCGAATCAATCCAAAATCATAGTATAATATCGAAGAGGAGCGTCCGATCAGAGGAATGACCTCATTGGCCTGGAATTGCTCCTGTTTTAGCCACCTTATGCCAACTCACGGGAGTCGGGTCCACGTATTTACCTTACAGGAAACGCCACCACCGACCTACTTCATTCTGGAATCTCCGCCGCGTACACGGTTGGTCAAAGTGGTTTTCGGTATCGACAGAGAGTATGTCCATATCCGATCCCGGTCTCTTTGCCAACCCATCGTTATTATAACCCGTGGTCATTTAAAACATTTTATACTTTAAAACCAAAATAAACATTTCCATTTCAAAACTATAAATACGATATCATTTTAAAACCCAAAACAATATGATATCGTTATATTCAAATATAATTCTTTCCAAAACCATACTGCTTAAAATTTATAATATCTGGAAGCCGAATATTTGAAATATATCTTCAAAACATAATATTTGGAATTTTTACTTTAAATCATAACTCCCAACACACAAATGGTTTGGATATTCAACGGTATATAGAATAAATGGTTTAACTTTATGGTTACTTTGTGAAGAAGATAATTTATATAGCTTTACAAATATATTTCTTTATTTAAAGTTTAAACCATAATTTAAATATCACTTTATGTCCCCAAATCCGTTACAATTCCTATATATATATATCCAATTGGAGTATTTCCTATTCAAAACTAAGTTTGGATTTTATTCTTTCAACAAATCAATGTTTTATTATTTAGTCTTGAATATTCCCATAAATTCCATAAATAAACTCCCAATGTTAGTCATTTAATATCTTCAAAATTCACTTAATACTAGAATATTCATCTTAAATTTATTAAGGAAAATCCAGTTATAAATATCATATCTTAAGATTTTCCAAAACTTAACATA
This sequence comes from Allium cepa, assembly GCA_030765085.1. Taxonomy (NCBI): domain Eukaryota; kingdom Viridiplantae; phylum Streptophyta; class Magnoliopsida; order Asparagales; family Amaryllidaceae; genus Allium; species Allium cepa. The sequence continues at coordinate 771,169,431 of CM060939.1, read as the reverse complement.
AAATAAAATTTCTCAAATTCCATGAGTTTTAAAACAATCAATTCTAGATTCTGTAGCACTTAGGAAATGCTACCTAAAGTTACGGGTAAAACTAGTCCAATTTCAAAAAGACCGCATTTCTAAAAATGCTGTAGCAGATTGATTAACTAAATAAATATTTCCAAATATAACTTATTTATCTATTTATTTATTAACATTTATAACTCATTCAAAAATTAAAATAAAATCCTTTAAAGATATTAAATCAAATATTTAACTTCCAAAATAATTTTTTTAAATATTTCAGAAAATATTATAAGAACCACGGGCCTGTATATAGTTCTCTAGCCTAGGTCAAGTGATACGGATTTATATCATTTCAACCCGTAATTTACAAAACCCCGGGTTCTATCATTTCAAACCCGCAATCCCAAGTTATCAGTTAAGCAGTTAACAGACTAGTTTAACAATAATCATTATTTCAGCCCATAACAATCCAACTTTAACAGGGAACTTGCAGTGGTGATTTAAGCAGTAAATAACAATTAATAATATAACTGCAGAAATAATATAACAGATAAATAACTGATGAGATGTCAATTTAAATGGGTTCATCATTCTACATCATACTACAGACAGATAATATCTAAATAGAATGTTTACACATACACTTGCGATAATTTACACAATATATGTACATATGTCTGGTGAGAAAAACTCACCTGAAAGTTGCAGAAAATTTGAATACAAAACGATGATTCACCGATAAAGCACGACAGAGAATAACGATCAAATTCTTCTGACGTAGATTCAAATCTAGAACAAAATTTCAATTATGGAATACGTGACTTAAAAATTTACGATCAAAGAAAATGAGAATAGAACGGGGTTTGTTTGCTTTGCTCGACCACTCCACCGTGTACCGTGACCAAAACATACCCTAAACGAGAACCGGGTAACACTAAACTACGACAAAATTTCTAAAGGCTGACTGACAGAAGGTGAAGTTTTCCTACTCTATACTTTGTACATGTGCACACTCGTATCCCATGCAAACTCACGCCATGAATAGAACATAACACTTCCCTGTGTCCAAAATTTTTACCCTGAGAAAAACTCAACTGCTTCGGGCCAAGCAAGTCGTTGCTTCGAGTCAGCACCTATATTGCTTCGAGTTAAATATGTCAAATCTACGGGTCATATGCAAAACTGGTGAACACTTATCCCTATTTCTCTGTTATCCGAATACTTACAGATGCCCATGTTTGTGTTGCCCAACTATCTTCTAACTCATATTTACTTCTAGAATTCAGCTTCACCATCAGATTTTTTTTTTTTTCTTTTTTTTTTTCTCTTTTTTTTTTCTTTTTCTTTTTTTTTTTTTTTTAAAACCTAGTTGTTCCCCATTTCTACCCAGGCTGATACTAACTAAATATGCAGGCATGTATTACTAAATATGCAGACATGCACAACAGGGATGAAGTACTAACAGTACATAAAATGGAGATGAAGACTTCAACACCCAGGAAAACAATGACCAGACCAAAGTGCAACATTATGGATGCAATATAGATATGAAACTGAAACATATTAGATAATGTAAACTGGAATGGATATGAAGACTGAACATATCAAAAATTTTGAAAATACAAAGTTTCAAAATGAACCCAATAGGCTACAGTTACAAAACTCAAGTGAAGCAAATAATGCAACAGTAGCAGGTATATATGAATACAACCTCAATGCAGACAAGCAGACACACTATCTACATACATATATAACATCAAGCTATGATTCAAACAACAAGATAACATATGGTTTCAAGGGTCTGTTCATATTGTAAGAGCAGAGATATGGGATGCAGACAACTAAAGCATGGTACGAAGCAACATGTAACATTTCACATTTTATCAAAGTAATATAAGACAGTAGTGTGCAACTTGACATGCAAACTGCCACAAGACCAATTCAAGTGAAAATACCCAACTCAAATAAACCAACTAATGCAGACTGTCAAAAAAAAATGGATCAATAATGCAACCAGGTTATAAGGGACAAGCTATTAATACCTGTACAAGACTGCAACAATTCGAATGAGGGTGAACTCAAATGCATACAACAATTCAAAGTGCAAAGTGAGGATCATCATGCATGGACAGTGCAATGTGACTGAATACAAGTCAATGCCAAGAAAATGCAATACAAATAGGCAAACAAAATGGAAATCAAGACTGGAGCAACATGAGGCATGCAATACTCAGTACATATCTTTATTACAAGAACAATTATGCACTTCAACTACTTAGTTAAACAAAATATTTTAGTAGCATCTGCACTTACCAACTTATCAATTTAAAAACAAAAACTTGGTGCAGCTGTTCTTATCAGTTTAAATCAAAAATTGATATCATTTGTTCTTAACAGTTTAAACAAAAAAAAAAAAAAAAAATCAAATAGTATCTGTTCTTATTAGAATTAAAACAAAACCAAGTAGTATCTGTTCTTGACAATTTTAAAACAACCCAAATAGTATCTGTTATTATCAATTTAAAAAGAACAAAGTTATGAAAGTATTAGTGGTTATCAATTTAAAACAAATCGCAATTACTGTCTGTTCCTACCAGTTTAAAACTTAAAACTAATAACATCTATATCATAATCATATGCAGACTTGCCAAACTTCCTAGCCTAGACAACAAGTCACAGATCTACACACAATAATTATGGACATAACTCGTACAACATGGGGAGGCCGAGCAAGGTGATGAAGAAAATCAGAAAATGAAGAAGAAGCAAATCTGGACGAAAGGAAAAAATGCTATTACCTGATAGATCTCGGGCTCAAGAAGGAGGCAAGGCAGAGCGAATAGTGGAAGGGAAAAAGAGCTGGTGTAAATATAGATGATGTTTGTGAAGTTCCATGGGGATCATAAGTGTAGATAACGCATCAGTTTTTAAAGAGCTTTTTCATGTGTGATTGTACTTTTGATATGTATATAGGCTATGAATAGGTGCATAGTTCGAACGTTATATAGTAAAACTTAATTTTTGAGGCATCAGTTTCTTTTACTTACGTGATTTAAGGAATGGGATAGATATATAGTGGTTTGAATGTAACTGATGAGCTACATCAGTGGAGGAGATAAATCAATAGTTATAATTTGTGCGAGATGCCAGAATTGCAAGCCTTGATTTGTTGATAAATAGTGGTTTAAATCTTTGTATGAAAATATGTGTGAATGCAAAAGTCAGTGAGTTACATGGCTGAAAGGAAGGAGTGCATCAGTTATTCTTTAAAAATAGGTAAGAGGTTCGAACGTTTCTAGTAGAAAACTTGATTTTTATACTGACAAATATTTGGACCATGCATTTGATTCGTCTCAGTTTTATTTGTTTTCTTAAGTATCAGTTTTATTTTTAACTGTGTAAATATGAATACGTGTGTGATGATTCATTTATTTTTAAATAAATTTTGATTTGTATTAAATATGTTTACAAATGTATTGGACGTTGCAAAATTGGAAAAATATGATCTGTGGCAAGATCAGAGGAAGAGCAATCAGTGGTTTATGACATCAGTTACAAAAGGAATGAAATAAAGGGAGGGACCGAGAGTTACACCACATATAAAGTTTAAAAATATGTAAATATGAATGCGTGATTTCAGCATGCTTTAAATCCCTTATTTAGTTTGATTAAAATAAATGAAATGGCCAGACTTAAGAATTAATTTATGAAAGAAAACTGACATGCGGAGGCAAGTGTAAATGAGTATATTACGTGATTAAGGAAACCCCTGATTTAGCATGTCACATAAGAATGGTAAATGTTAACCGTTTCAAATAATTAACAATTTCTAACCTTGCACTTGAATGTTTTAAACTGTTGCACGGTCAAAGGGAGAGAGAGCTATTAGTTTATAGGAAGGTAAATGTGTTATATGCGTGATTTAAGGTAGAGCCATTTGCAAGCAGAAAATGGGAAAGGTTGGAATTTGCTTCCAATAATATGTCTTGGCTGTAACGCAAAAGCTTGGTTTAAGGCATACGTTGATTTATCTTTAGACATGCAAACTTTTAATATCCCATTTGTTGCAAACTAAACAGTGTGATATAAGATTTAGGCAGTTACACAACTGGATTTAATGTATGCGTGATTTAAGTTTGATGGCTGATATAAGTGCAAAGGAAAAATATCAGAGAGGGATTTGAACGTTACTTAAAAATCAAAACTGAAACGGAAATTTAAAAGAGGGAGAGTTGATTTTCTTAGATGTGAACGGTAACAAAAAGATTTGTACACAGGGGTTGATTTTGCACTGATGTAGGGATGAACGTATGTAATACAATTTATTTTATCAATCGGTCAGTTAACGAATAATAAAATAATGTTTGGTATAAAATCACTGACTGATGTTTCTCTCCAAAATATTTGGAAACACGATTTTTTTACACTACGTTAAACAGACGCAGTCAAAATATCAAAAATTTCTGTAAAATAACATTTTAAAAACACACGTTTTATTACGTTGCTTTATACCCTAAAATTTGACGCGTCTTTTAAACGCGAAATTTTACAGTTTAAACATAGCTTAAATTTTTTACAGTTAATATTAAATTATATTGACATATACAATTTTATAAAATATATCTTCAAATTAAATAATTAACTATATTGTTAAACACAATTTATATAAATACATTTTTAAAATTAAATAATTAATAATAAAATAAATATCTAAAAACTAGGGCTGTTACACTCTCCCCCACTTAAGAACTTTTCGTCCTCGAAAAGGAACGAAAGAAGAGAAACAAAGAAGATAAGCTAGATAGACAAGAATCTTAAACGGATAGTTCCGGATTTGAAGCACGAAGAAGGTTCTCTAGAATTGGTTTTACCCCTTCAGTTTGACTGTCAGTCTATGGGTGCTCAGCGGTGCTCAGGTCCCGATGAGTAACAAAGATCTCAAAGATTATAGAAAGATTTCTAAATAGACTGGTATAAGCGATAGCATCCCAATCCGTAGCAGATAAGGAAACCAAGGACATTTAAAGATAGTTCAAAACAAAATAAGATAATAAATTTGAGATCATAATATTTTGAAAATCATTACGATTTATAGATATTATCATTTGGAAATCATACTACTAAAATCATAACCCTTTTAAAATAATCTTCATTTATTCAATTATAAATTTTCAAACATTATATTTTTAGAATAGCAGCACTGATAATATGTTATAGTAGATATGATAGTATTCCTAATCAGTTTATTATTTTCTTAACTCTAAATTCTTAACAAATATCCTAACCACTTTATTTGAAATACCTATTTTAAAAAAATAAGATATTCCTTCAATAAAAATTTTTATCCGAAACCCAAAATCTCAATTATCAAATTTAGCAATATTAGAATATGTCCTAACTATTCAAATCATAATTATTCACTTAGGGAATAACTTTAATTAGAATTTCTTAGTTAGATTTAAGGTTCCATGTTAAATCAACTTTGATTATTAGGTTCCTTTGAATAAATTTCTTAAATTCCTTTTTCTATATCTACCTCTATTTATCTTTTACAACTAAAATTTTAGTGTATAACATTTATTATAACCACCTAAATTTTAATTATAAAATCCCCTTTTTATAATGTATATTATCCAATTACATTGTTAACTTTTGAAACTCAAGGTAAGTTATATTGAATGGAATTGAGTATTATACAACTAAACTTTCAAATTCAATTATTTCCTGTTGGAATTTCTTATTCAAATTTATTTTTATTAAATTATTCCTCAAGATAAAACTTAAGAATTAAATTTCTGATTCTTCTTCAAACCATTTAGAGATAAATAAATATATATACATAATATGTCAAATCAAATATAAATTATATATATTAAGTCATACTTTAGAAATTCAAATCAAAAATCTCAAGGTACACTGTAGCCAGACTACAGGGTGGTCCCTTCACTTCGAAACTCGAAAATGAAAGTCGATGATGCTGCAGTCATCACCGAAATTATTTTCCAGCGACAAAGAGAAAAGCACTAGATTTTAAAAAATTTCGGAAACAAATTTCTATTCGAAAATACTTATTATATCCTTTTAAACTTTAAATACAAGGTTTGAAATCATCGGAAGTTTAATTCTCAAGTTCTAGTTTTAACTTCATTTCTATTTGTAACCATTGTTTTATAGTTCAATTATTTATATATGACAAAACACATGGCTTACAAACTCATATATAAAATCAAAACTATTATCTCTTGACAACTAGTCAAATTAATTATAGAGTTCTGAAAATTATACTTATATATATATTAGATTTTATTTTCAAATACAGAAATAAAACTTTCAAGTCAAGGATAGTGATTCAAATTTTTGATGAACTCAAATCAAATAGAATTCAAGATGAGTTGAAATCAGAAAATCCGGTGATTAAAAATCAGAATAAGGAAACTGGGTAAGTCTATATAATCGCGGACAACCTTGACCGGGTCAACCGTGACTTAAAGAATCGGATCGATGTGGTTGGGGTAAATCTACATTTGATCCGAAGAGGTAGAGTTCGGAATAACCAAAGATACTAGCATATAAACCAATGATAAATATAAATCTCCGGTGAATAAATGCTAATTGTAAAGGAGTTTCACCCCTTTATTAGAATGATGGCGAGACCGCAAATTTACTATGAAGATCATTCGAAGTGGAGTTATGGAATACTCCAGAATTTAAGGAAGATGAAAAGTGAGGGACACGAATGAACTTTGGAACCGTAGGGGACGTTCCAGAACTCGAAAAGAGAATGGTTCAATCTCTAATGAAGGTGATTCTGTAAATCCAATTTACCATATATTCTAAGTTTTGCCTAGAACCAAAGCTCTGATACCAAATGTAACGGGCCAGTATCTTCAACCCTTCGCATCCGCTCATGTCGGACTTGAAGTGTTCAAGGTACTGCGTTGTAGAATAAATTTGGCAAAACTCAGAATATGCAGTAAATAAAATCACAGAATCACATACACAGATATCAGAACTTACAGCGGAAATAAAATTTCAGTGGTTCATGAAGCCACTACAAAACTTTGATCAACAGAATTTACATAGTTTAGAATCTGCAATACAGCTTTAGACATACATAGGAACAGAGTCTTCCAAAGCCTTGCTTGCAAAAAGATAAAGACTGAAAAGGCTTCCAGCAGCACGAATGATCTACGGGATGTCCTAGCTCCAGATAGAACTGAAAACCGCAACTCAGGCTGACCCGAGCGTAAAATAAAACATAACACTCGAGTCAGGACATACATACTTATATAATGTAAGCTAATTCAAGTGTACTGTAATATAGAGCAAGTAACTTAAAGGATGCTTGGGACCGCCCATCCTCTAAGGATCCGTTAAACTATTTACTATGTAGTATATTGCGCTATTATAATAGTGTCTATTTATAAAATAAACATACTTTTTTCTTAGCATTAAGGGGTTACCCATATAGCCCTTAACACGTAATAGTCCCAGTAGTCCATCCAATATCATAGCTCCTCCTGATCGGGAAGCAACTAGAGGATACCACACGGGCTACGGGAGAAATCTAAACTCGTACAAGGCTCGGTATGGTAGATGACACGGCACAACTAGGCAATGCCAGGGTAGATATACCAATTGCTATCCAGGCTGGTGGAAACGCGTAGCCGCAGTTACCGCCCACCTCGGACTAACTCCCCAAAATCAAAATATAGAGGTGGCCACCGAATCAATCCAAAATCATAGTATAATATCGAAGAGGAGCGTCCGATCAGAGGAATGACCTCATTGGCCTGGAATTGCTCCTGTTTTAGCCACCTTATGCCAACTCACGGGAGTCGGGTCCACGTATTTACCTTACAGGAAACGCCACCACCGACCTACTTCATTCTGGAATCTCCGCCGCGTACACGGTTGGTCAAAGTGGTTTTCGGTATCGACAGAGAGTATGTCCATATCCGATCCCGGTCTCTTTGCCAACCCATCGTTATTATAACCCGTGGTCATTTAAAACATTTTATACTTTAAAACCAAAATAAACATTTCCATTTCAAAACTATAAATACGATATCATTTTAAAACCCAAAACAATATGATATCGTTATATTCAAATATAATTCTTTCCAAAACCATACTGCTTAAAATTTATAATATCTGGAAGCCGAATATTTGAAATATATCTTCAAAACATAATATTTGGAATTTTTACTTTAAATCATAACTCCCAACACACAAATGGTTTGGATATTCAACGGTATATAGAATAAATGGTTTAACTTTATGGTTACTTTGTGAAGAAGATAATTTATATAGCTTTACAAATATATTTCTTTATTTAAAGTTTAAACCATAATTTAAATATCACTTTATGTCCCCAAATCCGTTACAATTCCTATATATATATATCCAATTGGAGTATTTCCTATTCAAAACTAAGTTTGGATTTTATTCTTTCAACAAATCAATGTTTTATTATTTAGTCTTGAATATTCCCATAAATTCCATAAATAAACTCCCAATGTTAGTCATTTAATATCTTCAAAATTCACTTAATACTAGAATATTCATCTTAAATTTATTAAGGAAAATCCAGTTATAAATATCATATCTTAAGATTTTCCAAAACTTAACATAAAATAAAATTTCTCAAATTCCATGAGTTTTAAAACAATCAATTCTAGATTCTGTAGCACTTAGGAAATGCTACCTAAAGTTACGGGTAAAACTAGTCCAATTTCAAAAAGACCGCATTTCTAAAAATGCTGTAGCAGATTGATTAACTAAATAAATATTTCCAAATATAACTTATTTATCTATTTATTTATTAACATTTATAACTCATTCAAAAATTAAAATAAAATCCTTTAAAGATATTAAATCAAATATTTAACTTCCAAAATAATTTTTTTAAATATTTCAGAAAATATTATAAGAACCACGGGCCTGTATATAGTTCTCTAGCCTAGGTCAAGTGATACGGATTTATATCATTTCAACCCGTAATTTACAAAACCCCGGGTTCTATCATTTCAAACCCGCAATCCCAAGTTATCAGTTAAGCAGTTAACAGACTAGTTTAACAATAATCATTATTTCAGCCCATAACAATCCAACTTTAACAGGGAACTTGCAGTGGTGATTTAAGCAGTAAATAACAATTAATAATATAACTGCAGAAATAATATAACAGATAAATAACTGATGAGATGTCAATTTAAATGGGTTCATCATTCTACATCATACTACAGACAGATAATATCTAAATAGAATGTTTACACATACACTTGCGATAATTTACACAATATATGTACATATGTCTGGTGAGAAAAACTCACCTGAAAGTTGCAGAAAATTTGAATACAAAACGATGATTCACCGATAAAGCACGACAGAGAATAACGATCAAATTCTTCTGACGTAGATTCAAATCTAGAACAAAATTTCAATTATGGAATACGTGACTTAAAAATTTACGATCAAAGAAAATGAGAATAGAACGGGGTTTGTTTGCTTTGCTCGACCACTCCACCGTGTACCGTGACCAAAACATACCCTAAACGAGAACCGGGTAACACTAAACTACGACAAAATTTCTAAAGGCTGACTGACAGAAGGTGAAGTTTTCCTACTCTATACTTTGTACATGTGCACACTCGTATCCCATGCAAACTCACGCCATGAATAGAACATAACACTTCCCTGTGTCCAAAATTTTTACCCTGAGAAAAACTCAACTGCTTCGGGCCAAGCAAGTCGTTGCTTCGAGTCAGCACCTATATTGCTTCGAGTTAAATATGTCAAATCTACGGGTCATATGCAAAACTGGTGAACACTTATCCCTATTTCTCTGTTATCCGAATACTTACAGATGCCCATGTTTGTGTTGCCCAACTATCTTCTAACTCATATTTACTTCTAGAATTCAGCTTCACCATCAGATTTTTTTTTTTTTCTTTTTTTTTTTTCTCTTTTTTTTTTCTTTTTTTTTTTTTTTTTTTTTTTAAAACCTAGTTGTTCCCCATTTCTACCCAGGCTGATACTAACTAAATATGCAGGCATGTATTACTAAATATGCAGACATGCACAACAGGGATGAAGTACTAACAGTACATAAAATGGAGATGAAGACTTCAACACCCAGGAAAACAATGACCAGACCAAAGTGCAACATTATGGATGCAATATAGATATGAAACTGAAACATATTAGATAATGTAAACTGGAATGGATATGAAGACTGAACATATCAAAAATTTTGAAAATACAAAGTTTCAAAATGAACCCAATAGGCTACAGTTACAAAACTCAAGTGAAGCAAATAATGCAACAGTAGCAGGTATATATGAATACAACCTCAATGCAGACAAGCAGACACACTATCTACATACATATATAACATCAAGCTATGATTCAAACAACAAGATAACATATGGTTTCAAGGGTCTGTTCATATTGTAAGAGCAGAGATATGGGATGCAGACAACTAAAGCATGGTACGAAGCAACATGTAACATTTCACATTTTATCAAAGTAATATAAGACAGTAGTGTGCAACTTGACATGCAAACTGCCACAAGACCAATTCAAGTGAAAATACCCAACTCAAATAAACCAACTAATGCAGACTGTCAAAAAAAAATGGATCAATAATGCAACCAGGTTATAAGGGACAAGCTATTAATACCTGTACAAGACTGCAACAATTCGAATGAGGGTGAACTCAAATGCATACAACAATTCAAAGTGCAAAGTGAGGATCATCATGCATGGACAGTGCAATGTGACTGAATACAAGTCAATGCCAAGAAAATGCAATACAAATAGGCAAACAAAATGGAAATCAAGACTGGAGCAACATGAGGCATGCAATACTCAGTACATATCTTTATTACAAGAACAATTATGCACTTCAACTACTTAGTTAAACAAAATATTTTAGTAGCATCTGCACTTACCAACTTATCAATTTAAAAACAAAAACTTGGTGCAGCTGTTCTTATCAGTTTAAATCAAAAATTGATATCATTTGTTCTTAACAGTTTAAACAAAAAAAAAAAAAAAAAGAAAAAAAAAAGAGAAAAAAAAAAAGAAAAAAAAAAAAATCTGATGGTGAAGCTGAATTCTAGAAGTAAATATGAGTTAGAAGATAGTTGGGCAACACAAACATGGGCATCTGTAAGTATTCGGATAACAGAGAAATAGGGATAAGTGTTCACCAGTTTTGCATATGACCCGTAGATTTGACATATTTAACTCGAAGCAATATAGGTGCTGACTCGAAGCAACGACTTGCTTGGCCCGAAGCAGTTGAGTTTTTCTCAGGGTAAAAATTTTGGACACAGGGAAGTGTTATGTTCTATTCATGGCGTGAGTTTGCATGGGATACGAGTGTGCACATGTACAAAGTATAGAGTAGGAAAACTTCACCTTCTGTCAGTCAGCCTTTAGAAATTTTGTCGTAGTTTAGTGTTACCCGGTTCTCGTTTAGGGTATGTTTTGGTCACGGTACACGGTGGAGTGGTCGAGCAAAGCAAACAAACCCCGTTCTATTCTCATTTTCTTTGATCGTAAATTTTTAAGTCACGTATTCCATAATTGAAATTTTGTTCTAGATTTGAATCTACGTCAGAAGAATTTGATCGTTATTCTCTGTCGTGCTTTATCGGTGAATCATCGTTTTGTATTCAAATTTTCTGCAACTTTCAGGTGAGTTTTTCTCACCAGACATATGTACATATATTGTGTAAATTATCGCAAGTGTATGTGTAAACATTCTATTTAGATATTATCTGTCTGTAGTATGATGTAGAATGATGAACCCATTTAAATTGACATCTCATCAGTTATTTATCTGTTATATTATTTCTGCAGTTATATTATTAATTGTTATTTACTGCTTAAATCACCACTGCAAGTTCCCTGTTAAAGTTGGATTGTTATGGGCTGAAATAATGATTATTGTTAAACTAGTCTGTTAACTGCTTAACTGATAACTTGGGATTGCGGGTTTGAAATGATAGAACCCGGGGTTTTGTAAATTACGGGTTGAAATGATATAAATCCGTATCACTTGACCTAGGCTAGAGAACTATATACAGGCCCGTGGTTCTTATAATATTTTCTGAAATATTTAAAAAAATTATTTTGGAAGTTAAATATTTGATTTAATATCTTTAAAGGATTTTATTTTAATTTTTGAATGAGTTATAAATGTTAATAAATAAATAGATAAATAAGTTATATTTGGAAATATTTATTTAGTTAATCAATCTGCTACAGCATTTTTAGAAATGCGGTCTTTTTGAAATTGGACTAGTTTTACCCGTAACTTTAGGTAGCATTTCCTAAGTGCTACAGAATCTAGAATTGATTGTTTTAAAACTCATGGAATTTGAGAAATTTTATTTTATGTTAAGTTTTGGAAAATCTTAAGATATGATATTTATAACTGGATTTTCCTTAATAAATTTAAGATGAATATTCTAGTATTAAGTGAATTTTGAAGATATTAAATGACTAACATTGGGAGTTTATTTATGGAATTTATGGGAATATTCAAGACTAAATAATAAAACATTGATTTGTTGAAAGAATAAAATCCAAACTTAGTTTTGAATAGGAAATACTCCAATTGGATATATATATATAGGAATTGTAACGGATTTGGGGACATAAAGTGATATTTAAATTATGGTTTAAACTTTAAATAAAGAAATATATTTGTAAAGCTATATAAATTATCTTCTTCACAAAGTAACCATAAAGTTAAACCATTTATTCTATATACCGTTGAATATCCAAACCATTTGTGTGTTGGGAGTTATGATTTAAAGTAAAAATTCCAAATATTATGTTTTGAAGATATATTTCAAATATTCGGCTTCCAGATATTATAAATTTTAAGCAGTATGGTTTTGGAAAGAATTATATTTGAATATAACGATATCATATTGTTTTGGGTTTTAAAATGATATCGTATTTATAGTTTTGAAATGGAAATGTTTATTTTGGTTTTAAAGTATAAAATGTTTTAAATGACCACGGGTTATAATAACGATGGGTTGGCAAAGAGACCGGGATCGGATATGGACATACTCTCTGTCGATACCGAAAACCACTTTGACCAACCGTGTACGCGGCGGAGATTCCAGAATGAAGTAGGTCGGTGGTGGCGTTTCCTGTAAGGTAAATACGTGGACCCGACTCCCGTGAGTTGGCATAAGGTGGCTAAAACAGGAGCAATTCCAGGCCAATGAGGTCATTCCTCTGATCGGACGCTCCTCTTCGATATTATACTATGATTTTGGATTGATTCGGTGGCCACCTCTATATTTTGATTTTGGGGAGTTAGTCCGAGGTGGGCGGTAACTGCGGCTACGCGTTTCCACCAGCCTGGATAGCAATTGGTATATCTACCCTGGCATTGCCTAGTTGTGCCGTGTCATCTACCATACCGAGCCTTGTACGAGTTTAGATTTCTCCCGTAGCCCGTGTGGTATCCTCTAGTTGCTTCCCGATCAGGAGGAGCTATGATATTGGATGGACTACTGGGACTATTACGTGTTAAGGGCTATATGGGTAACCCCTTAATGCTAAGAAAAAAGTATGTTTATTTTATAAATAGACACTATTATAATAGCGCAATATACTACATAGTAAATAGTTTAACGGATCCTTAGAGGATGGGCGGTCCCAAGCATCCTTTAAGTTACTTGCTCTATATTACAGTACACTTGAATTAGCTTACATTATATAAGTATGTATGTCCTGACTCGAGTGTTATGTTTTATTTTACGCTCGGGTCAGCCTGAGTTGCGGTTTTCAGTTCTATCTGGAGCTAGGACATCCCGTAGATCATTCGTGCTGCTGGAAGCCTTTTCAGTCTTTATCTTTTTGCAAGCAAGGCTTTGGAAGACTCTGTTCCTATGTATGTCTAAAGCTGTATTGCAGATTCTAAACTATGTAAATTCTGTTGATCAAAGTTTTGTAGTGGCTTCATGAACCACTGAAATTTTATTTCCGCTGTAAGTTCTGATATCTGTGTCTGCCACTGCACTCGGTGCAACATGATAGGGGGTTCTCGCTTCCTGGTTTGGGTAGCGAACGGTTGACTCTTACTCCTACATGTCCTCGTGGAGGTTGGTGGTGTAGTCGAGAGGCTAGCCGTAAAGGCAGAACAGAGGTACCGTTGTATGCTACGGTGGGTGTTACCCCACTGGCGCGGCCCGTGTACATATCTTTATTACAAGAACAATTATGCACTTCAACTACTTAGTTAAACAAAATATTTTAGTAGCATCTGCACTTACCAACTTATCAATTTAAAAACAAAAACTTGGTGCAGCTGTTCTTATCAGTTTAAATCAAAAATTGATATCATTTGTTCTTAACAGTTTAAACAAAAAAAAAAAAAAAAAAATCAAATAGTATCTGTTCTTATTAGAATTAAAACAAAACCAAGTAGTATCTGTTCTTGACAATTTTAAAACAACCCAAATAGTATCTGTTATTATCAATTTAAAAAGAACAAAGTTATGAAAGTATTAGTGGTTATCAATTTAAAACAAATCGCAATTACTGTCTGTTCCTACCAGTTTAAAACTTAAAACTAATAACATCTATATCATAATCATATGCAGACTTGCCAAACTTCCTAGCCTAGACAACAAGTCACAGATCTACACACAATAATTATGGACATAACTCGTACAACATGGGGAGGCCGAGCAAGGTGATGGAGAAAATCAGAAAATGAAGAAGAAGCAAATCTGGACGAAAGGAAAAAATGCTATTACCTGATAGATCTCGGGCTCAAGAAGGAGGCAAGGCAGAGCGAATAGTGGAAGGGAAAAAGAGCTGGTGTAAATATAGATGATGTTTGTGAAGTTCCATGGGGATCATAAGTGTAGATAACGCATCAGTTTTTAAAGAGCTTTTTCATGTGTGATTGTACTTTTGATATGTATATAGGCTATGAATAGGTGCATAGTTCGAACGTTATATAGTAAAACTTAATTTTTGAGGCATCAGTTTCTTTTACTTACGTGATTTAAGGAATGGGATAGATATATAGTGGTTTGAATGTAACTGATGAGCTACATCAGTGGAGGAGATAAATCAATAGTTATAATTTGTGCGAGATGCCAGAATTGCAAGCCTTGATTTGTTGATAAATAGTGGTTTAAATCTTTGTATGAAAATATGTGTGAATGCAAAAGTCAGTGAGTTACATGGCTGAAAGGAAGGAGTGCATCAGTTATTCTTTAAAAATAGGTAAGAGGTTCGAACGTTTCTAGTAGAAAACTTGATTTTTATACTGACAAATATTTGGACCATGCATTTGATTCGTCTCAGTTTTATTTGTTTTCTTAAGTATCAGTTTTATTTTTAACTGTGTAAATATGAATACGTGTGTGATGATTCATTTATTTTTAAATAAATTTTGATTTGTATTAAATATGTTTACAAATGTATTGGACGTTGCAAAATTGGAAAAATATGATCTGTGGCAAGATCAGAGGAAGAGCAATCAGTGGTTTATGACATCAGTTACAAAAGGAATGAAATAAAGGGAGGGACCGAGAGTTACACCACATATAAAGTTTAAAAATATGTAAATATGAATGCGTGATTTCAGCATGCTTTAAATCCCTTATTTAGTTTGATTAAAATAAATGAAATGGCCAGACTTAAGAATTAATTTATGAAAGAAAACTGACATGCGGAGGCAAGTGTAAATGAGTATATTACGTGATTAAGGAAACCCCTGATTTAGCATGTCACATAAGAATGGTAAATGTTAACCGTTTCAAATAATTAACAATTTCTAACCTTGCACTTGAATGTTTTAAACTGTTGCACGGTCAAAGGGAGAGAGAGCTATTAGTTTATAGGAAGGTAAATGTGTTATATGCGTGATTTAAGGTAGAGCCATTTGCAAGCAGAAAATGGGAAAGGTTGGAATTTGCTTCCAATAATATGTCTTGGCTGTAACGCAAAAGCTTGGTTTAAGGCATACGTTGATTTATCTTTAGACATGCAAACTTTTAATATCCCATTTGTTGCAAACTAAACAGTGTGATATAAGATTTAGGCAGTTACACAACTGGATTTAATGTATGCGTGATTTAAGTTTGATGGCTGATATAAGTGCAAAGGAAAAATATCAGAGAGGGATTTGAACGTTACTTAAAAATCAAAACTGAAACGGAAATTTAAAAGAGGGAGAGTTGATTTTCTTAGATGTGAACGGTAACAAAAAGATTTGTACACAGGGGTTGATTTTGCACTGATGTAGGGATGAACGTATGTAATACAATTTATTTTATCAATCGGTCAGTTAACGAATAATAAAATAATGTTTGGTATAAAATCACTGACTGATGTTTCTCTCCAAAATATTTGGAAACACGATTTTTTTACACTACGTTAAACAGACGCAGTCAAAATATCAAAAATTTCTGTAAAATAACATTTTAAAAACACACGTTTTATTACGTTGCTTTATACCCTAAAATTTGACGCGTCTTTTAAACGCGAAATTTTACAGTTTAAACATAGCTTAAATTTTTTACAGTTAATATTAAATTATATTGACATATACAATTTTATAAAATATATCTTCAAATTAAATAATTAACTATATTGTTAAACACAATTTATATAAATACATTTTTAAAATTAAATAATTAATAATAAAATAAATATCTAAAAACTAGGGCTGTTACATATTAGCATTTATAAATAAAATTCCCAAGAATTTCATTTAATTTAAATCAATTAGTAATTAACTCATTTCTTATTGTCAAATAGATGGCATTTATATTGGACTCAAAATCTATTCCATTAAATATTTTCTCATTCCATTTTAAATTTCAAATAACGTAGTAATTAATTTCATTCACAATAAACTCAATTAATAAAAATTTATCCAAATAAATTAACTTGATTTACTTCAATCCTTTTTATCTAACCAATTATTATTCTATCAGTTTCATCCTGTGGTATAATTATATTTGATTCATAACTATTATCCTTAATGTTTCCCAAATTCCTCTTAGTTCTAATCATCGTAGTATTAAATTCCATTTTCTACGAAAAGTCCATTTATTATATGTATTAAATTTTAAATAAATTGGTATGTTTCCATTCCAATCCCTTTTATTAAGTTCATTACTACTCTATAACCAAATTAACCTTATCACATAAATTTTCATTCAACTACTATTCAATATATTTTATTTCATAAATTAATTCAGATTTACGCTCGTTTTCTTCCATTTGATTTATAGCCTAATATAACATTTACATTAACCCATTTCATTCAATTTATACAAATTCAGCTTTGACTAACTTTATTGCCTAAATTTACATGCATTTACTTTTGATAAATAAATTATTGCATTGGATAATTAAATGCTTACCTTAAATATATATATATATATATATATATATATATATAATGTCCCAAGTATAACACTTTCACTACTACCTTTATTAGGATTTTATTCCATCTACTAATACTTTGTTTTTAATTACCCTTGCTATATTTCATTTCAGTGTTCATTTCAATATTAACTTATAAAGTTTTTTCTTCTTCTTTTTTTCCCCTTTTTTTCTTTTTTTACTTTTACTATACTCTAATTTTGCCAACTCCTAAACATCTTATTCCATTTTCCATTAGTGTAACATTCATTTATTTTATTACCATTTATTTCAAATTCAAATTCCAACAACAAATAAAACAGGTAATTTATAATATATGTTTACAAGCCAAATGTTACACCAATTGTCTTATTCAGAAAGCAGTTAATATTACTTTCAAAAATTATCTAAATTTTACATTTAGATAATATTTAATTCCCTTTAATGAAATTGAATTCCTAATTTATTTAATGCTATCAATTATGACCTTTACAACTTTAATACATTCATTGGTTCGTAGTTATTTCATAAATTTATACTAACACTGATTCCTATCAAATTACACTTATTACGTATTATTCTGTTTAGATTCACCCTTTTTTTTATTAACTGTTTTATTTCCACTTATTGTGTAATATCTACTATAATTCAATTACATTGAAATTTTCCAGTTCCATCCATTAATTTAGATTTTAAATCTAATAAATAAATGTACCTTGGCTCCATTCTTTATGACATCAATTGTTACTTTAATTTATGGTTCTCACTCCAGTTATTTTATTAATTACCATTAAGGTAACGTTTATTATCTACAATAGTCATTAAAATTACTTATCTACATTGATTGTATAAATTTTCCATAAATTACGTATTTCTTCATCAGTTACTATAATATTGGATTCATTAAATTATCACTAATTATATCATTGCATTAGTTAATACAATATTCCCATTTGTTTTCTTATATTAAATTTAGCCTAGAGTAACAATTCCCATTACTTCAATGCATCGTAATTTCATTTTTATTTTTAATACTTAGCTTTAAATTTCAAATGTTGCATTTCATTTCTATATTTACTTCAATATGAATTATAAATATTTTATTTTCTTCCTAAATTTAATTACAAAATCCTATAAATTTAACTAATTTAGTGATCAAAATTTACGGGTCGTTACAATTGTTTACAAGATCTAAAAGTTGTTGGGCAGACATAATTACTCCATCCTGAGGAGTAGCACTGGATTGACTGGCACTAGGACAGCCTGGTCTAACCATTTATCTTCTTTAAGAAAGAAAGAAGAAGAAAAAGGTTAATCTAAAAATGAATATCAAACAATCATGATTGATAAAACGAGGCATTATAAAAGAAAATAGGATAGAATGGGTCCAATGACTCGAATGAAGCACGATTCCCAAGAAAGACTTAGGACAATGATCCTCGCTATAAGATTCTATATTGTTTCGAAGTTTGGCATTGATACCACGCTGTGACGCTCCACCTCTATACTCATGCTAGCCAAGGACACTACGAGGTAATGCCATCGACTAACGCAAAGAATAAGGTTGTTGAGGAGCGACCATCCATGTAATTTCTTTGTGCGAGTACCGATATGTCAAATAGTATAACATGCATTTTATTTCAAGAGGAAATCCGACCTATCAAGTACAAACTCAAAGCTACTGCACAGTGGCTATGTGGACTTTGGAAACAAATATAGAAATAAGCATAACACAAATCACTCACAGATATTGATATCACGAAAGCGGAAACAGATATGAATATATCACATAAAAGTGTACATCATAGTAGTGGTTATACAAGATCCACTACATCACAAAAGAATAAGCACAAGCGCTAGACAAATGAATATGTATACATCAAGGAGTCTCTATCTCAAATGTATAAAACAATAACTACTAAGCTAAGTAGTTAGCCAAAAGTCAGAAGCTAGTCCCTACTAGGAAGTCAAGTAGAAGCACTTGTAACACCTCGGTCTGACTCGAGTATTATTTAAGAAGAAAATAATAAATGGATCAGTCTATCTATAAATATCATATAAAATGAGATAGGATACGAGGTATGCCAAAAACGTATGATAACAATAGCACCATACTGTGACAAGTATACATTAGATAACACAAAAATCATACAATATCTCGTATATATTCGAACACCAAAAAGAATGTCATATTCTTTAACATATTCACCAAACCACAAATATTGATAAAATTTATCAATGTAAATCACAAAAATTGGTGAAACACAAATTCTAGAAATTATCGATTAGAAATCTAGAAAACACAAAGGGGGAGGCCTATCACAAACGGGAGCATGAAAACTCACCAACACGGGCATCACAAACGGAAGGCTATACCATGGTCGCTAACCATCAATTTTGAGCCGAGGCTCCATAAACGGCCCGAAGACCATGGGTCGCTAGCCCACCAATTTTGAGTCGAAACTCAACAAGCGTGGTTTAGTCCCCCACATAAACAAAGAGATATCGCGCATCACTAGTCTAAATCACAAAATGATCATCATATATCGTCGAGAAGTGTCGATTACACTAAGCTGGTAAATAAATGAGTTTAGCTTCATGTACCATAAGCACTAGCTTAAATTAAATATTTACAAACAAATTGTAGATTCCCACTCGAAAATTGTTAAAAGAGTTTCAATCGAACAAGTCTAAGAATTAACTAACAAAGTAAACGTAAGCGTTTCATAACACTTGTTTTACTAAGTCGTTTAATTTGGATTTCTCGAACAAATGAGGAAAAAGGTTTATATATATTAATAGATTGGAAAATGATTTTTATAAACGAGCTTTGTATTAAAATAGAGTTCAAATCGTCTTTGTGAAGGAGTTTGAATATTTACTACTAGTATAGAAACCTTTGTATTTCAAAGTGGCAAATCACAAAAATGATTGTAAAAACAATCAATCACCAAAAAATTCACATACGAAGACGTTAATCAAATCCATAGTAATTGATTCCAAATCCATCAAAATGGATATTCCCAAAAATCCCGAAAAAGAAATTATCAAAGTCAACAAATGTGATAACAACTAATCGGATCAATGAGGATCGATTAAAAGTTGGAAATCCACACAAAATGGCAATTTGGCTGAGACAAGCAGATTCAGTTGACTGAACACAGTGGTAAATCAACTGATATAGAACCCAAAAACTTTTGGTTTCCAGGTTCAGTCGACAGATACTGGCTCAGGAAATTTCTAGTTCTAGGTTCAATCGACTGAATTGTATGGATAATCGATTGATAGAGGGCCGGATAATTTTCTGTCCCCAGGTTTAGTCGATTGACCTTACAGTTCAGTCGACTAAATTTTCATTTCCAGTATTTTCAGCCTAGCCCCAAGAAGGGCAAAATCCAAATAGAATGCGACCGAACGAGCAACGGAGACTAGGGATTTATGCCAAGCGATAACCTAGCCTTATAAGCACTTCAATACACTCCAAAAACATGTTCAAACATCAAAGATTGGATTTTAAAGATTTTTGACTTCAAAACACCAAAATTGGAATATTCATCAAACCAATTCAATTCAAAGGAAAATGGACAAGGAATAGATGTGAGGAATTACTGCCTAACAACTATCAAAGATATAGACATAGATGTGAGTTTAAAAACTCACCTTTTAATCCTAAAACAACAAATGAGAAGCTCTAGAACAAGAAAAGATTGATCTCTCTCCCACATCACCTCTAGAATCTTCAATCTATTATCGAAGGTGAAGTTTTTCCTAAGTTAGGTTATAGGAATTTTTGAAAATTGAAGAGGGATTGAGATGGAGAAGATGAAGAGGATGCTTACCTAAGCTTCTCTTGGTTTTTGGACTTGAATTTGGGTTTCCTAAGAAAATTAGGGCTTAGGAATTTCAATTTCCTCTCCTTTCCCCCATTTTTACCTAGCCTAAGAGTGTTAGGAAATGAGGAGTGAAATGAATGAAGAGGAGTTGAGTTAGAGTTTTAGATAAAGGGGTTGGGTTCTCATATTGGGTTAGTGGGCTGAAACCCAAACCCAAAGCCCTAAATGAAAATATCAAAATTCTACTCAACTCCAAACATATCGATGTTTATACACAAAAAGGTCGCATATGCCATTTTGGACTCAATGGAAGGGGTCTCGAGTCCTAATTCGAATGTTTGCAAAAAGTGACATTTCGGACTTAAATCCGACCAGCGATGCTATATTTAAATAAAACATTTAAATATACAATCGTAAAATATGTAGGTTATTACAATATGTATGTATGTGTGTGTGTGTATATATATATATATTTTGCCGTGAGTTAGTGCTGATATATGAGTTAGATAAGTGTTGTTTTATGTTGTATATATGAGTTATAAAAGTTACTGTATACATAAAAGTGCATATACTACATATAATAGGAAAACCTCCATTTGAAGATTTTGTAGTGAAAAAAATATCCATCCTATCAGTTAAAGAAAAGAGAACCACCCAAGTACCCTTTTTGTCATTTCTAATCCCACGTTTTGGTAAACTACCTACCCACTATCACAGCAGCTTTAGACCTCATTCCCTTCATTTTTTCCAGACAGGTATCGAAAAGTGGTTTTCATTTAATTTAAATATCCAAAGTTTCTTATACTTTATTAATTAACACGAACGGATCCAAAACTCGAAGTTTTAAAGTAGCAAGTTGGAATTTATGGTTAAATTCTTCCACATCAAAGTAGGATGGTAAAGTTTGTTGTATCATGATTAAAGATGATCAAATTACAAATGTTAGGCTCTACGTGAATTTTGATAAGCTTTACTTTATCTTTTTTCCTTACTGCTGCAGTCGATGTATGCTTATGTGAACCCTCACTCTTTGATGCATTGAAGTTAATTTCACAGTTGTTCACTCGGTTGTTGCTTAACTGTAAATATTTGAGCTTGGTAAGTCCAACATGTTTTTCTGTATTATTTCTTCAATTGAATTGGTCTGAAAATTTAATTGAATAGTAAGTTAGTTGCAAAAACTTAGTTAACAATTGGGCTGGAATTGTAATAAAATAACAAATGTAAAAGGATTGATAGTTACATCTGCCACTACAATCACAGTTTTACTTTCACACATGGTTCAAGTTTATAATTTGATTGTATTTTTATGGTTAAATTTGCATATTGGCTTTGCAAAGATTTATGATTTGATGCTTAACTATTTGATTAATCTTGCATACATATAGTATTATTTCAAATGAACAAAAATAGTCAGTATGAAAGTTTTTTTTTGCAAATACGTATTAATTTATCCTTCAAAATTTATTGCTAATGCAAAAGAAACAGCATACTTTCATTATTCACTTATAATGCAAATTTGGACATAATACTTAGTTGGGATATGCCACTTATAACATGGGATTTTATTTACAAATATCTCCAAAAAAATTTAAAGTCTTAATTTTCTTTAATATGAATAGGAAATATCAAGAAGAATCCTACATACTATTATTTATACACCTACTTGCAACATTTGAGTAGCAATAAAAAAAATTAAGTGGGTTGTCAGTACTATTCATGTAAATGATACCCAAATGGTATAGTTTCTTGATTGTTTTCATTTAATGGTCAAAATGTTTTTAAATGTAGCCACAATTGTTGCCTCTTGCTTTGCTTATATAGCATATCTAATATGTAACCTAAACATGTGCTGCAGGAAAGAGAAGGTTGTGAATATTTTGTAGATGGTTGAAATAATTCAAACCTGGGTGTAAGGATAAAAATTAAAGTGCCAAGATCTCAAGCATCTTGCAATGGAAACATAACTGCATTATAAGTAAAATGTAACACATGATTTTTACAAAATTTACAAGTTTATTTAATGGAAGGTAGATTAGGTAGTGACATTATGTATTCATGCTTTTTAAAGGAACCTATGTCTTTTTATCACTTGCAATTTATTTTGAATTTATTTTTATTTTTGTTTTCATGTAGATATTGGTTGTTTATTATGGGGGATAAAATAAAAGAGAAGTGATGAAGTGGCCAAGCCAGTGCAAATGACATTCTGACGTTCTGTTATATTTACTTGCATATGTAGCGAAGCCAACTACTTCCCATTTTGTTTGTATGAACAGAAAAGTTTCTCATGCAAATGCTCACTAAGTTTGTGTATGTGCAATTAAGCGTTGAGTCCTACATATTCATCAATTGCAGTTTTGTACGATTTGTTGTATAACAAATGATTTCATTGTGGACATATATAGTGTGCATGATCCATAATGATAACATCTACAATGAGAAAAACCACTATTGGTAAACAACTTGCTTTTAATTATACTTTACCTCTATCGCAAAGTCGCTGTTTTTACATGTGTATTTGGTTACTTTGATATAAATTGTTGAAAATTGAATGATTATAACAAATAGTTAGTGTATTTTATTAGTTGGTACAAGCATAAAGGAAAACGAAAAAAATTCATTTGGAATGGCAATTTTAGAGAATGCCAACTTAGGTTTAGTTCGAAATAAATTCAAAAGATTAAAAAAGACTATTTGTCATAAAAAAATTAAAAGGTAAAACATTTGACCTTTTTTTCAATAAAGAAAGATGCTCATTATACATTATGCACACGTACAAAGCTTGCACAATGAAAAATATGCATTTTTATATGTACTATTTTACATTAAAAAGAAGTTAACTCATGGTTGTCTTTGCACACGTCCAACGGACGTGCCATACATACTGGTGTGTGTGTGTGTGTATTAGTATATGAATTAGTTGGTTGTTTGAATGTATATAAGCTTATATATGTTACTATATGTTATAGAGGCCGTAAGATATATATATATGTGTGTGTGTGTATGTGTTTAAATATATATTGTGCATATATTTCATATGTATATATATTATATTGAGGTTTGAAATATATATATTTATGTTGTAGTATTTGTTAGTTGTAGGTCCAAGTAAAGTATTATATATAATTGCAACTATATATATGTTTGCATATGTTGGTTATATAAGTTTTAAAATTTGTGAAGTTTATGAAAGTTGTTTAAATACATATTAGTATATATATATATATATATATATATATATATATTAGTTTATATATACTTGAGTTTGGTTTTGGGTATATATATTATAAATTAGACATTTTGTTACCAGCTCTTGTTTGTTGAAAACTGATTCGAAACTATACTTTGTTGTAGCTTTAAAATATATGTACATAGTCAAAAGTATGTGTATGTAAATTATTTAAAATATTTACTTGAATTATGTTGATATCTTTAAGGTAAGATGTTAATATCTTTAAATATACATGTGCTGGGTTCCCAAAATATATATAAAAATATATATATATATATATATATATATATTATGTTGCAACATGTTATTTTTTAAAGGAAGACATATACTCTGGAATATATTAAGGTATATATTTTATACATTTAACAATATTAATCTATGCAAGTTTAACTGTGTGCACGTATTTCCTACCTCAGCCATGTGTGTGTGTGTGTATATTAACAATGTAAGTTATACATATGTTTAGATATTAATCTACATATCTATCTGTTTATATAAGTATATATTAGGATTAGTTTAAAGTATATATCTTTGATTCTTAATACTTGAATTTTAAGAATAATGATTTTGAAAATTTTATATTATTTTAATATTTGCATTAAATTAAAATATTGGAAAATATATATAATATAATAGTAACGTATATATTTTCAGTTTATATCAAAACTGATTTGATTTGTTTTCATCGATTCCTGTTATCAGCTCTATCCGTCGAATTCATGCCAATCTAGCTTTGCTTTGGAATTCGTGCTTGGATTCGTAACTCATCTCATTCTCGTTCATCTCTAGCCTCGGAAGGTGAAAAATCACTCACGATTAACATTCTTATATTTATCAAATTTAATTTCATTTGAAACGACATTTGAAATATCCTGTTGCTAGTTATTTAATTACTATAAATATATGATATGCTATTTCTAAACTGTATGCCTGTGACATCTGACACCATGATCCGTTATTTATATTTTGTCCGTCACTAATGTTATATGCCTATTGTTGATATGTTATATTATCATCATCATCGTTCTCACTCTGCAAGTTCCCTGTTAGTATAGAATTCCCTATGGGTTGAAATAATACATGCCCGGACGATCTCGTAGAATAGGAGAAAATAGTTATGGGTTGAAATGATAAACCCAAGAGATTTTCATTGAATTGAATTTTGGAATTACTGATTGAAACGATATATACCCGTAGATATTTCAGTTGCAGGTTGAAATGATATATACCCGTAGATATTTAAATTGCAGATCGAAATGATAAATATCCATATTACTTGACTATAGGATAGAAAAACATATACAGACACCGTTGGTCTATATATATTCTGAAATGATTTCCAAAGTTTTAAAAAGAAATATATATATATATATATGGTCTTATATAAATATTAATTTTTAAATATTATATACAAATGTTATTTTATATATTTTTAAATTCTTGATTTTTAAAGTTATATGTTTTAGGAAATTCATAAGTTAGTTTTGAGATTATAAATTTTAAGATTTTACTTATAATTTTAATATTTTTAAAATATATAAAAATAAGTTTTATATAAAAATAAATTTAATAATAAGATTCGATTAAATAAAGTTTGATTTAATTAGGATATAGTATGTTTAAGTATTTATCTGAAATTATAATTTAAAAATAGATTTTTACAATAATTTTAATAAGTTCGGGTTGGGAAGATAAATTTGAAATGATTGAAATCGTATTCTTTTCAAAATTATATTTGATTAATTTTGATTTAGAACTTATTGAATTTGAGATTTTTAAGATATGATTTTATAACTTGATTTTGATTTAAAGTGATTAAATGAATATTTCAAGTTTAAATAAATTAAAGGGAATAATTAGTTTATTTAGATAGTAATTTAAAGTTTTATTTAAATTTTATTGGATTGATCAAGTGAATATTTCAATATTAAATAATGGTAAAGTTGATTTTGAAATGTAAATGAAATTTCTCAAAATTGAGTTATTGTAAAGGTTTGAATATTTTGTAATCTATATTTGAAATCGATATAAATTAAAGGTTATTAAGATGTTGAATTAAATTGAAGTTTTGTGAATTAAGATTTAATTATATTGAATTTTTGAATTCAAGTCGATTTGGATCAATTTGTGAAATTTAAGGAAACTATTTATTTA
This sequence comes from Allium cepa, assembly GCA_030765085.1. Lineage (NCBI taxonomy): Eukaryota > Viridiplantae > Streptophyta > Magnoliopsida > Asparagales > Amaryllidaceae > Allium > Allium cepa. Next base: position 771,142,779 of record CM060939.1, on the reverse strand, counting down.
TATAAAGTATTTTTAATATATATTAAAAATTATTTTAATATATAAACTATTTTAATATATATAAACTATTTTAATATAAACTATTTTAATATAAACAATTTTAACTTATAATTACTTTTAACAAATAAACTATTTTATTATATAAACTATTTTATTGTATATATAATATTATTAATATCTAAACTATTTAAGAATGAAGTGTTATGATTTCAAAGTTATGTTTTCAAAGTGTTATGATTTCCAAAGTATTATGATTTCAAAGTGTTATGATTTCCAAAGTGTTATAATTTCTAAGTTTTATAACTTCGAATGTGTTATAACTTTGAAAGTACTATGATTTTGAAAATGGATATATTTTAAGTGAGTAATGATCTCGAATTGATATGGTTTTGAAATGGATATGATATTTTGATATAAAGTATAAACTATTTGGTGTTTTAATAACATTTGGTTGTTAAAGAGACCAGGAGCGATTATTGTCATACTCTCTGCCAACAACTGTATACGCGGTGGAGATTACAGAATGAAGTAGGATGGTTGGCAATGATTCTATATGAGGTATATACTTGGACCTAATTCCCGTTAGTTAGTTTAAGGTGGCTAAAACAGGAGCAATAGATGGGCCATGAGGTAGCTACTCTGAACGTACACACTTACCATTTTATTACTTTGTGATTGATTGGTGCACCCTCGGATTTGGGAGTATGGATCGAGGTGGGCGGTAGCTATGGCTATGCGTTGCCATCATCCCGGAAGTGAAATTGGTATATCTAACTTGGCATTGCCTAGTTGTGCCGTGTAACCTACCATATCAAGCCCACTACGAGTTTGTTTTGTACCATACCTATGGAGCGCCCTCTGATAGCCAACTGGTTTGGTGAAGTTTACAGTATTGTATAGACTATGGGAACATATAAAAATGTGTTAAGAGGGATATGGGTAACGCCTTAACGCTATTTTAATAGTTTATCTTACTATAGCCATATTATAATAGCATATTGTACTATATAGTAGATAGTTCCACGGATCCTTAGAGGATGGTTATCCCAAACATCCTTTGAATTACTTGTATTTCAGTTGATATTTCACTTGAGTTGGATATATTGATATAAGACTTGAGTGTTTTGTTTTTTGCTTTATGCTTGGGTCAGACTGAGTGTCACAGCATTTGAGACTCACCTTTGGAGTTCGGAGTTCGGAGTTCGGAGCTTCGCTTGGAGATCCAACTATCTATTTAGCTTTCAGTTATTCAATTGACTCTAGTGATATATTCAGATTTTGTTGTTTGACTATTGTGTTGAGAGTTCTATGTATTCGAGACCTCTATTGTATCTTGTTTTAACTCTATTATATAAAATAGCTTCATGAACTACTATTTATTTGTTTCCGCTTCTTATCGTTATATTATTCTGTGTCTGTGATTCTATGATTGATTTATTTACTGTATATGTTGAGTTTTTCCAAATATAAATTAACAATTTGATATTTTGAGCAATTCAATTCCGACATGTGCGGATGCGAATGGCACGAAATACTGGGATGTTACACGTGGTATCAGAGCTCTGGTTTTAGGCAAAACTTAGCATATAGAGTAAATTTAATTACAGAATCACCTTCGTTCGAGCTTGAGTTTCTTCTTATTTGACTCGGATTCCTTTGAATTTTTAGAGCTTTACCCTTCGTTCTAAAATCCATTCTTGTCTCTCCCTATTCATATTGTTCTTGATCCGGGAGTATCCCATAACTCCATTTCGTTGATCTCTATAATGAATCGGTGATCCCGCCAATCTTAGAATAATTTGTAAAGGGGTGAAACTCCTTTACAACCAGCATTGATTCATCGGGGAATTATGCATCCTTGGTTTAGATGCTGTTATCTCTTATTATACCCTAATGTTCTTAGTAGACGACCAGGGTAATCCTCTTGTGATCAATCTTATTCTACATCGATCTTATTATTGAAGTCACGGTTGACACGATTAAGGTCGCTCGTGATTTATATAAGTCTATTTATCTTTTTATTTTGTTATTTAATCATTTTATCTTCATTTCAAACCTATCTTCTAGATAGAATTATCTTTGATTAGTGTTCCTCTAATTTGGATCTCTGCGTTTGTTTTGAAATCCATTCTGGAATCATCGTATGAGGGAGTGTATTTGTAATTAATATAAAAATATCACATATTGTGTCGTTTGAGTTGTTATTGTTGATTTGGGTTTCGATTGATTCGTCTGATCAATGCTATCGATAGAAATTGCAGAAAACTTTAACAGAGTAAACTGATACAATATAAATAAATGAAATTATATGGTTTAAATTAATTGTTTTATTTTGTATTTACAAAATCTATTTTTCTTTCTGGTGGTTTCTATTCTCCTACCTCCTTTCTTTTCGGGGATGAAAATTTTTGAGTGGGAGAGAGTGTAATGATCCATAAATTTTAACTGTTTTAATAACATAAATAACTAAAATTTTATTAAATTTTAAATAATTGAATTTTAAAATAAAAATTTGATATTTGGAATACGTCTATATAAACATAGCAAATGGTAAATTTTCATCTTGTAGTATGGAAGTTTATTTTGTTGTGTAATTTCAATTTCAATTTAAATCAGTTAATATTTGATGATAATAAAATGTTTTCTAAATCTGAATATTTTTATATAATAAAAATATTTATTTTCTGAGTGAGACGGAACAATTTGTTTTATCAAATATTGACTTCTTCAGCCCATTTATCTTATTTTCGGCAAATTAGCAGCATTTTCGGTACAAATATTGATTTTTGATAGAATGTTCGTATCCTTTATATCTGTATACCGTTCTAATCGACTTGTCGTGCTGATCTCCGTAATATATTCATATATGTGTTTCATGGTCCAGTATGCCATGAAATCAGTAAAAAATATTCCATATATGTTTCGTATTCGGGCTTTTGGTTTATATGACCTTTCATATATCAACCTTACAATTCCTATAACTATTAGCAATTATTATATTCTGAAATTCAACATACTTGGTTTTGAAATTCTCACTATATTTTATTTTATGCCGGTTCATTTCATTTTTGGTTCGACTGCCATCTCTCTTGCTATCTTTTCATTTCGGTCTGTCTCTTAAAAAAATGAAGCATGCCATTACACAGATCAATGCCTCATGCAACTCCTCTCCCTGATTCACTTTTCTCTATGCGGTCTCCTTCCTCCCCTTCCCGATCATTTCAATCCCCCATCACTAGTCGCCACCATTCCCATGCTCGCTCGCTCAGCCATCTGGCCCTCCTCGTCAAGATCATCTCCCCTCCATCCCACAGCCCTGTCCTAAGCCACCATCTCCCACTGACCAAGTTCGCATCCTTCCTCCATCGAACGGCACGACCATCTCTCGGCCTTTCCATGCCCTTCCACCATCACCAAATGCCAGGCCCACATCACTACTCCAGCCTTGAAATCCATTCATTGACTCTTCCAATCCACCACTGCATGTACCCAGCCTCTCCGCAGCCTTCTTTATATTATAAAGTTATATATATATATATATATATATATATATATATATATATATAATTCTAATATGTATATGCTTTGTCAGTATATTTTTCCAATGTGTATAGTTATATATATATATATATATATATATATATATATATTGCCATGAGTTTGTATTGATATATGAGTTATATAAGTGTTGTTTTATGTTGTATATATGAGTTATAAAAGTTACTGCATAGATATAAGTGTATATAAGTTATATACATACATACATATATATTAGTATATGAAGTAGTTAGCTGTTCGAATATATATATATATATATATATATATATATATATAAGCTTATATATGTCACTATATGTTATAGAGGTAGTAAGATATATATGTGTGTTTAAATATATATTGTGCATATATTTCATATGTATATATATTATATGTGAGGTTTGAAATATATACATACATATATATATATGTGTGTGTATGTATGTTGTATGTATTTGTCAGTTGCAGGTCTAAGTAAAGTACTATATATAATTGCAACTATATATATGTTTGCGTACGTTGGTTATGTAAGTTTTATAATTTGTAAAGTTTATGAAAGTTGATTAAATATATATTAGTATATATATTAGTTTATATATACTTGAGTTTGGTTTTGGGTATATATATTATATATTAGAGGTATTTTGTTACCAACCCTTGTCTATTGAAAATCGATTCGAAACTATCTGTTATAGCTTTTAAATATATGTACGTAGTTAAAAGTATATGTGCATAAATTCTTTAAAATATTTGAATTATGTTGATATCTTTAAGGTAAGATGTTAATATCTTTAATATACATGTGCTGGGTTCCCAAAATATATATGTGTTTTATGTTGCAGTATGTTACATTTTAAAGGAAGGTATATACTCTGGTATATATTAAGGTATTTATTTTATACGTTTAACAATATTAATCTATGCAAGTTTAACTGTATGCATGTATTTCCTGCCACAGCCACGTATATATATTAAAAATGTAAGTTATAATATGTTTATATATTATTCTACATATCTATTTGTTTATATAAGTATATATTAGTATTAGTTTTAAATATATATCTCTGATTCTTAATACTTAAGTTTTTAGAATAATGATTTTGAAAATTTTATTTTATTTTAATATTTGTCTTAAATTAAAATATTGAAAAAATACATATAAAGTATATATTTTTAGTTTATATCAAAACATATTTGATTTGTTTTCATCGATTCTTGTTATCATCTCTATTTGTCGAATTCGTGCTAATCTAGCTTTGCTTTGGAATTCATGCTTGGATTCATAACTCATCTCATTCTCTTTCATCTCTAGCCTTGAAATGTGAGCAATTTCTTACGATTAACATTCTTATATTTATTATATTTAATTTCATTTGAAATGACAATTGAAATATCCTGTTGCTAGTTATTTAATTGCTATATACGTGTGTGATATGCCATTTCTGAACTTTTCACCTATTACATCAGACACCATGATCCGTTACTTATATTTTATCTGTTACTGATGATATATGCTTGTTATTGATATGTTATGTTATTATCATCACTGTTCTCACTCTGCAAGTTCCTTGCTAGTATAGAATTCCCTATAGGTTGAAATGATACATACTCGAACGATCTTGCAAAATAGGAAAAAATCGTTATGGGTTGAAATGATAAACCCAAGCAATTTTCATCGAATTAAATTTTGGGATTATGTGTTGAAATGATATATACCCGTAGATATTTAAATTGCGAGTTGAAATGATATATACCCATAGTTATTTAAATTGTGGATTGGAATGATAAATATCTGTATCACTTGATTATAGGATATAAAACTATATACAGACACCATTGGTCTATATATATTCTGAAATGATTTCCAATGTTTTAAAAATAAACATATAAGTTTTATATAAATATCGATTTTTTAAATATTATATATAAATGTTATTTTATATGTTTTTAAATTCTTGATTTTTAAAATTATATGTTTTGCGAAATTTATAAGTTAGTTTTGAAATTATAAATTTTAAGATTTTACTTAACTTCAAAAATTTTAAAATATATAAAAATAAGTTTAATATAAAAATAAATTTAATAACAAGAATTGATTTAACAAAGTTTAATTTAATTAGTATATAGTATCTTTAAGTATTTATTTGAAATTATATTTTGAAAATAGATTTTTATAATAATTTTAATAAGTTCAAGTTGGGAAGATAAATTTAAATTGATTTGAAATCGAATTCTTTTAATAATTATATTTGACTAAAATTGATTTGAAACTTATTGAATTTGAGATTTTTAAGATATAATTTTATAACTTGATTTTGATTTAAAGTGATTATATGAATATTTCAAGTTTAAATAAACTGCAGGGAATAATTAGTTTATTTAAATGGATTTAAAATTTTATTTAAATGTTATTGGATTGATCAAATGAATATTTCAATATTAAATAATGGTAAAGTTGAATTTTGAAATGTAAATGAAATTTATCAAAATTGAGTTATTGTAACAGTTATAATATTTAAACTTTGAAATCTATATTTGAAATCGATATAAATTAATGATTATTAAGATGTTAAACTAAATTGAAATTTTGTGAATTAAGATTTAATTATATAGAATTTTTGAATTCAAGTTGATTTGGATCAATTTGTGAAATTTGAGGAAACCGTTTATTTATATAAAGTATTTTTAATATATATTAAAAACTATTTAATATATAAATTATTTTAATATATATAAACTATTTTAATCTATAATTATTTTTATATAAAAATTATTGTACATTTTAATATAAACTATTTTAACTTATAATTATTTTTAACAAATAAACTATTTTATTATATATATACCATTATTAATATCTAAACTGTTTAAGAGTAAAGTGTTATGATTTCAAAGTGTTATGATTTCTAAAGTATTATGATTTCAAAGTGTTATGATTCTCGAAGTGTTATAATTTCTAAGTTTTATAACTTCGAAAGTATTATAACTTTGAAAGTACTATGATTTTGGAAATGGATATATTTTAAGTGAGCAACGATCTCGAATTGATATGGTTTTCAAATGGATATGATATTTTGATATGAAGTATAAACTATTTGAAATAAAATGATCGTGGTGTTATAATAATGTTTGGTTGTTAAAGAGACCGGGATCGGTTATTATTATACTCTCTGCCAATACTAAAAACAACTTTAACAACCGTGTCCGCGGTGGAGATTCCATAATGAAGTATGATGGTTGGCGGCGATTCTATATGAAGTATGTATGTGGTCCTGACTTCTATGGGTTATCTTAAGGTGGCTAAAACAGGAGCAATTGACGGGCCAAGTGAGGTAGCTCTTCCGATGGGACACACTTCTTCGATACCATTCTATTACTTTGTGATTGATTTGGTGCACCCTCGGATTTGGGAGTGTGGATCGAGGTGGGCAGTAGCTGCAACTATGCGTTACCATCAAGCCGGAAGTGTAATTAGTATATCTACCCTCGCATTACCAAGTTGTGCCGTGTCACCTACCATATCGAGCCCACTATGAGTTTTTTTGTACCATACCTATGAAGTGCCCTTTGATAGGCTACTGGTTTGGTGGAGTTTACGGTGCTGTATAGACTGTGGAAATATATAAAATGTGTTAAGGGGGATATGGGTAACGCCTTAACACTATTTTAATAGTTTATCTTACTATAGACATACTATAATAGTGTATTGTACTTCATAGTAGATAGTTCCACGGATCCTTAGAGGATGGTTATCACAAACATCCTTTGAGTTACTTGTATTTCAGTTGATATTTTACTTGAGTTGGATTTATTGATATAAGAATGTTAATCCTGACTCATGTTTTTGTGTTTTTCTTTATGCTCGGGTCAGACTGAGTATCACAGCATTTGAGACTTACCCTTGGACTTTGGAGCTTCGCTTGGGATCCAACTATCTATTCAGCTTTCAGTTGTTCAGTTGACTCCAGTGATATATTTAGATTTTGTTGTTTTACTATAGTATTGAGACTTCTATGTATTCATGACTTCTGTTGTATCTTGTTTTAACTCTACTATATGTATAGTAGCTTCATGAACTACTATTCATTTGTTTCCACTGCTTATTATTATATTACTCCATGTCTATTGTTCTATGATTGATTTAATTACTGTATATGTTGAGTTTTCCAAATATAAATTAACAATCTGATATTCTGAGCAATTCAATTCTGACATATGTGGATGCAAATGGCACGAAATACTAGGATGTTACAAACAAAGATATTCCATCCAATCATCATCAACAGTCACGATTGATTTAACTTCAATTTTTACTTTAAATTTCATACATAGGTTTCGTGGTTTCAACTTCATTTCAGGAGTTTCAGTGAATTTATCAACTTCAAATTGATTTAATAAATTTCACATTTTAAATAAACTTCAATGTTAAATTTCAAAATTCTAGTAAATCACTGAAATGAATATAAGTCATTTTCCAAATAATTTCTAATCCTATATAAAGTCATAGAAATTTCACAAACCATTTTTATTTCCCTTTTTGAAATTTATATATTATTACTGAATTTATAATTCAAACACTTATAAATAAATTTCAAATTTATTTTCAAAATTTTTATTTAACCCATTTGTAAAATTTAATTCTTTGTAACATATAATTTCTTAAAGTTTAAAGACTTTAAATACCATTTAAAGTCGAAAATTCCTTTTATGAAAATCTTCAAATTTCATCAAAAGGCAATAAAATCACAACAATCACATTTCGGACGAAGTAGTCAGCAGTGCATCCAATAGTAAGCATATCAAATAGGATGTAAAGATGACTATCTCAAAATTCCATGTACAGGCGATCAGTCATATCAATAGCGACAATAACAGAATGATAACGTGGAAATATCAATTCATTACACATACAACCAATCAATAATATCAGCCATCATAATATCAACCAAAAATCCAAATCAATAATATCAACCAAAGATCCAAATCAATCAATTCAGCCATATCACAACAATCAATAATTGTAAATGTTAGGTTGTTTAACTAAAGTGATAAGCAATTTAAATTTCAATTTAAATATCAAATTTAGATGTCGACTTAACTATCAGATAAAATGTCAAATTTTAACTGTCAAATTAAATATCACATTAACTATCTTTTTCAAATATCACATTTGCCTCCTAAATTTCTATCAACCTTAATAGTCGATTTAAATTATTAAATTTCATGTCAACTTAACTATCACTCAATTCAAATTTAACCAATTTAATTTCAGTCAATTAAATTTCCAAACAGCAATCAATATAATTTGTCACATCGTTAATTAGTTTAACTAACAGTAGGAGATTTAGTAAGTCGTGAATGGGTCAAATCACTCAACTTTATTTGGAATTGAAAATTTTTCAGTATCAAATAAATATCATTCCAGCTTCATGTCGTAGTCCTCGTCAATACGAATCCAACACCACTTGTTTCATCTCAATCGGACCTCGTATGTAAAAGATATACATTTTTAAAGATTTGAATATAATTTATATAAATACATTTCTCTTTTACATTTACCTTTGAATTAAACTGACCGTTTGATTTCAGATCTACAATCAAGGTCGCCCGTTGCTCTCTGCTACGTTACATTACCAGAAAAAATAACGATGCTCAAACCCATCATGCGTTCGTTCAATCCATCGCCATTCCCCCAATACTCGACCAGAATCCCATCCATCCCCCCATTCGATGCAACAACCCTCCATGCCCCCGGCCTAAGTCATGTTGAACTCAGCGCCTCCTATCTTCCCCAATCTACAACGAAAAGAATGACATTCACCATCATTTTGCCGCTGGCACAGATCTCCATGCTCGATCTCGAGTGTTGATCTGGTAGAGCTCAACGATCCCTTCGACTTTCCAGTCGAAAGTTTTCGATAATATTGGTTAGAGGAGGAGATAATCGAGGAGGAATATCATCAACTTTCGGCTATTAGATATCTGGTGGTGGCCGTAAAAGGGTAGGATTAGAGTTTGTACGCGTATATTTATATGTCTAACCTATTATTTTAAATTATTTCGACTATTCACGCGAAATTTTGAACGAACTCCCATCGAGATGTGTTGTCTGATGTTCTACCCCTATTTCGAACATAATGAACATGTTTTGAGGTCTAATTCGATCGTATGTGAAAGATAGCTTTTCGAATAATATTATAACACTAAATTGATGATATTAAATTCAATGCATTTCTATCCCGCACGACCAAACGGTAAATCCAAACGCTACAAAATTTGAAATCCAATAATAATACACTATTATGAATCCAATGGAGTTGGTTTCGTTGAATTTCGATACTGTGCCGCAGATTGCTTTTTCAACGTTTCGATTAAATCGACATTTCAAAAATTGGCAAATTTACTTGAAATTTTTAGTTTTAAATTTATTAACTTAATTCTAATTCAAATAGAATTTATGTCAACATTAGAAATCTTTTCGATCCCTATTCAACTCTTTCAATTATTCTCCATTTCTGTATTACGATAAATCATTATATTTGAAATTTAAATTCATTCTATAATTTCAATCAAAATCATCATATTCGATAAGTACACTAGTAGTTCGTTGATTTTTCTAACCTTTTTTATGCAATAATACTATTAAATTTAATAATTTAAATTAGTTAAAAATATGGGTCGCTACATGTCACTATCACTATCACTTTCCAAAGAAGAATCCAAGTCATCTCATGTAACTTGAAAAGCTCCTCTTTTCTTCTTGAACTTCTTGAATTTCTTTCTTCTTTTCCACTTTTAGACATGGACAATCCTTCTTCTTGTGCCCAAATTTTTCGCATTTGTAGCATTTGATTGAAGTATAGTTTCCATTGTTTTGTGCCTTCGTAAATTTCTTAAATCTCTTAAATCTGTTGAAGTTTTTAGAGATGAAAAAGATCTCATCTTCGTCCAGTTCAAACTCTTCATTACTGGCTTGAAAATCTATACTCTTCTTCTATAAATTTTGTTCTTTTCCTGCCTGCAAATTTGCTTTGTACGACATCATATTTATAATTAATTCTTCAACTTTGAGTTGGGAATGATCATTTGCTTCTTCTTTTGCTAGACCCTTCCTTTCCCATTCAGTAGTAAAAGAATTAAAAATATGTGTAACCAGATCAAAATTAGTGAAGCTAACTAATAATGCCATGAGATCATATGTATAGTTTGAAATCTCGTATACATATCCGAAATTGATTTATTTGTTTTCATTTTGAATTATTGAAATAGATTTTGAAGAACAGAGATTTTAGTTTGTTTAACTTTGCTTTTCCCTTCATGTGTGGCTTGAAGTGTATGCAAAATATCATTATGCAGTTTTACATAACATAATTTTAGAAAATTCATTTTTTTTACGTGGACAAAGCAAAACATTCACAGCTTTTACATTTTTGGTTGTTGCGATTTTGTAAATGTCTATCCAAGTATTCATTTCAGTAGAAGGTGCTACATACTTAGTTGGAGTGGCATGCCAAATCTCAAGACCGTTAGCTTCCATAAAAGTTCTCATACGTGTGGACCAATATACATAGTTAGACCTGATGAATAGTAGAGGACGTGGGTTGATTAACCCTCTAGAAAAGTGCTTGCTATAGTTTTAATTTTTTCCTAAACTTTGTTCCACTTAATGAAAAGACTATGCTTTGGTACCAAATGAAAGTACGTAAAGATCTAAGATATCGCGGCTAGCTTATGTATATAAGTTTATATTCAATATCAAGCTATATAACAAAGTAAATAATAAAGTAAAAAAGCAATCACACAAAGATTTTTATAATGTTTCAGACCTCCCATCCTACATACAGTTCCACCGCCCCCTTCAAAATTTCCACTAACTGGATTACCCTCACTTAGCCTAGAAAAATAGGTGATAAAATAGTTTGCTGACTTTGGCAATCTTGTGTTCGATCAACATAGATTTTGACTTATAGTACAAGGCTTTCAACAATCTGCTTGATGATTCAAGATGCGTGCACCGTTATTATGCATGTATAACAATTCATATTAATAAAGTTTGAAAGAAAGTGGCATTGGCGGGAGAAAAGAATTCAAGATAGCAAGTTATCTTTCACTTCTACAAGTTAGTGTATGACTCAGAATTTCGGTCATTCGAAATTCAGATATTTAATTGATTTTAAATATTCACAAGTTAATTTTATAAGTTGAATAAATTATATTTCGAATATCTTGATGTAATTGGATAATTAAATAGTTAATTTAATATTTGAAATTGTAGAAATAATTGGAAATTGGGTTTAATATGAATGAAAATGTTTTATAAAGATGAATTTAATCATATTTGAATTAGAATGATGTTAGAAAACTTTTAAAATAGAAGTAAAAGTTAATTTATAGAAATTGAATATTTTAATATTTAATTAATGAGTAAAAATAGACATTTTGCAAATAATCTTGGATTTCGACGAAACCAGTTTCATTGGATCCGTAATGTTATATTATTGTAGGATTTCAAATTTCGTGTCAATCCGATTTACGGTTTAGTCGTGGCAAGCTAAAACGTGTAGGAATTTGTTTAAGTGAATTTTAAATTTAATTAAATCAATTTGAAAACCTATTTCCCAAATACGATCGAATTAGCTTTCGATATATATTCCATTGTGTTCGAAATGGGGTAAAAAATTATAAACGTCAGGCGGCGCGCTTCGTTTGGAGTTCGAAAAATTTTCGAACGAATATTGTTGCAAAATTTTCTATAAAAGGACGTAACTCAGAAAATAATAGCTAGGGCTAGCAGCTGGTTATATTTCAATGGCTTAATTGTTCGATTTTTCTTCTCTTATACTCTCTTGATCCATAAACAATTAGCCCAAATGTTCAACAACAAAGTTGAAGAGGTTGGATAGATCTTTACATCCATATGATTATGACCTGGAATTGCGCGATGATAGAGGAGATTTTGGCCCGCATTATCCTTGGTTGTGCACGTTTTTCCACACGATAGGGGAGGCCCAGCTTCAAGGCGTTTAAGGCAGGAGTAGAGCTTGGCTTTGGCTTCGAAGCAGCAGTGGTTGATCGAGCTACAACGTGAAGACGGTGGAGGTACGAAAATCGATTGGAAGATCGACTATATGGGTTCTTTACACGTGTATAACCTAATGGGGAAGATGATGGAACAAGCGGTTGCGATCTAGTGAAGCAAAATGAAGGGCTGGATTGAAACTTAGGTTAAAAAAATAAAAAGTTTTTGTAAATAATTTATATGTACTAATTTGTGCAATCTTCAAAAATGCATAACATCTTCATACGAGGTCCGTTTTTGACAAAACGAATTGCATTGGGTCTGTATTAACAAGCACTACAGTTTAGAGATAGTTTGGAGTTGATTGGAGTTAGTGTAAATTTTGGGTAAAATTAAACGGATGTTTAATTTTATTAGGAATAAAACGCTACAGCTACTATTGGAAGTAATGTGAGTATAACTCACTCTTTCCGACTCACTGATATTTTTATGTAAGTGAGAATAAATTTTATTTATGATGATTTATTGATTGTTTGGATGGCATATAATATATTATCTATATATTGATTGGTATTTGGATATATTACTGCCTATTGGAGTAAATGAAACCCTATACATTCCCGTGTGTGAGCAGATGACCCTTTGTACGTGCATCTACCTCGAAGTAGATTTTGTACATATATTATAATATGTATATTTGTTGCAGGCGACAGGTTGGAGGGATCCAACTGGATTGCTCACCAGTATTGGTTTTATTTGAAGATATTGATATACATGCTGTTATCGTACGATATATGATGTTTTGGATGCCATGATTGATGCATTTAGTGCTGTTGTAGCATTGAGCCTATTTTTGGTAATTTAAAAATGTTAAAGTGAAGATTTTCAAATTTAAAAGGGTTTCAAAAGTTATTTTTAATTTGTGCGTTTTTTAATTTTGAAGTGTTAAGGAAAAGAATTTATTTTGAATAAATAAATGTTATAATTTTTATGTTATAAAAGATATGATTTTTGTGAAAGATAATCAGAATGTGATTTTTGAACTATGGATTTAAATTGAGATTTTTGATTTATTAAATGGATTTTATAAGTAAATAAGATTTACAGATTTATAAAATTTATGAAGTTATAAAAGAATGAATTTGTAAAAAAGAGATTTATAAGTAATTAAGTTATAATTGGATTTTGGCATATAAACAAGGTAAATGAGTTTGGTTAATAACGGGGTTTTATATATGGAAGTTTTTATAAAATATAAAAATAGAATTTACAAACATTGTTTTATAATTCCGAAATAAACTTATTTTGATCAGTTAAATATGAAGCTTATTAAACAAATTTCATCCACGATTTTGGACAGTGGATAATCCTTAAAATCAATCAGTAGGAATATTGGATTTAGTAAACATAGTATATTTTCAACATTCATTGTTGAAATAGACGTTTTCGAGAAATAAGGAATATGATGGACGTTTTCGAGAAATATGGTTGTTATAGTAAATAATTTTCAAAAGGAGATGTTTGTATAGTACATAGGATTTATATATCTATCTAATTTTCGAATACCTATACTAGTGAATTTTCGGTTATCGTAACGATGTTTTATGCAACATTCACTTTGATTCAAATAAATATGTTTAAGAGAACATTTTCCTAAAAGAATAAAATATGTACTTAATCCTGATTTAGGTATATGTAATATTTCTTAAGTGTTGAAAATAAAATGATTTGTGAATTACTTATTATTAAATAAGTATATGGAAATGTTTTCCAATATTGAAATATCAAAATGGTTTTGAGAATATATCTTTTTAAAGATAATTCGAGGTGAATATTTTGAAAATGATTTAATTAATTAAAAGGGCCTAGTGATTGCATATGGTGCTAAATAATTGTTTGTTTGTTTTGATAGGTAAAAAACCGGCTATCAAATCTGGCCATTTTAGTTCCTCGACTTGATGCGGGAACTATTTAGTCGTACACTTAGTACGTAGTCTTCTGTGTAGGCTTGATTATCATTTGTATTAAGGATGTTGATTCGTGTAGTGTGGAGTATTACTCTAATCTATCGAGCTTCCTTCTTCGTCCGAAGGGTAGCAAGTTGAAAGTTGGAGACATGAGAAGTCCATGAGACTTAGTTTCTGTGTGAAGTTGAGAAAAGCTTTTGCGTTGTTGGTGTGAAGAGACCGGGATCAGATTTATCTGAAAACCACTTCGGGCTAAAATATATGCGTTCGATTGTGCAGGTTATTGAGGATATAGGCATTCAGGATTTTCATAGTGGAGGGCTGTTTTTAATCGTTTAGGGTTAAAATCCCAATATGCATCCAGTAGCGGTAGTCTCTTCGTTATGAAATATCCAATGCAAGGACTATTCGTTATTAATCCTAGGGATTTTCCGATAGGATGTGGTAGGAAAGTACCTTCGGCTTGTCCTCTTCCTGGACAACTTTTATGGATGTTTGTCTGACATTGCATTTCTAAAAATTACGTACATTTGTTTTTACAAACGTACATCAGTGGTGATGGAGAAGGAAACTTCTCTTAGCTTAACACCCTCCTTGAGACATATGAGCTTAAGGGTTGTATTTTTGTGAAAAATAATTAGTAGTCAACGAAAATTGCTGTGTGACATTCAAAGTGATGTGATATGTGAAAGGTAATCGTTATCTTAGGCCTCATCTACCAGAAATGACCGAAACAGGGTTAGATGCAGCAGGGCTAAGTGGGTCGCTCCCAAGTAGGATATGATCACCCTCTTCTAGATATATCTTTATATGCTATGATGTCGTGTATCTAATTAATGTGGTTTGTATGCTATAAGGGCCCTTGAAAAACATTGGTAACGACCGGAGGATAACATATTCGGTACTTTCCAGTTGAGGTAGGCCGGTCTTATGTTGGTAGAGGGCAGATGTTCTGTACCTCGGCACATCCATCTAAAGGTGTACCCATTGGAATGTAGTCCCTTCACCTGGTTATTTGAATGGAAATCTAAACTCCACTATGTATATGCCATTTTTTTGTAGAGCCAAGTATGCTAGAATTTAATTATGGTAACAATTTCGGCAATTTCGAATATTATTTATGCAATAGATGCCAGTATAATATAAGAGGATTGGATATGAAATTTTTTAGTTGTCGTAAGGTAAAAACATGTCCGTGTTTATGCGTGGACGTGTTTTACGAGATACTTTTGTTTTGAAAGGAAAAGTTTGGTAATCTAATAAATTCAGTTGAATGTGTTTCCCATGCTGGTTTACTAGACTGATCCAGGCGTTCTTCCCTTTCAATGGTACATGATAGGGGATTCTCGCTTCTTGTTAGGTAGCGAACGAATGACTCTTACTCCTACATGTCCTGAGATCGAGTATCGAGGGGTTGGTTTGCTAGTTTGAGAGGCTGGCCATAAAAGAAAAACGTGGGGTATCCATATGAGCTACGATGAAGTTATCCATTGTGGATAGACCGACACATTTGGCATCAGAGCTTAGATTTTGTATATTCTTAATCTTTGATGTGTACTCAGTATAGATAGGAAAGTAGCCCTCAGATTGTGTTTGAGTGTATTATATATATGAGCTCGTATTTGTTAGTGAATATAAAATGTTTTATATTGTGTTCACTTATCCATTGGTTGTTTGTGAATTCTAGTCAGTTTATGGGATGTCATATTATCGGTAGGGATTTCTAAACACTTAAACGAGGCAAGTCAACATAGTATTATTTAAAATTGGGTAAATGAAATAATTTTACCTCATTTACATTTTATATATAAATGAAACAATTTTTCAGGAATTATTAAAGTGTATATAGATGAATTGTTTGGTAGTTTGGAAATGTAAGTATATATCAGTTAATAAAAGTTGTTTGAATAATCTAAATAACACAACAAATGTAAAAGTATAAATTGTATAAGCAAATGAATTCTTATTATGGAATTATAATTAAAATGATTTACATTTGTGAAATAATCTTATATACATAAGAAGTGAAACTAAATGAATATATTTATGAATATTAATTATAAATAAAAATGGATTTAGACTAAGAATTTGAAATTTTGAATCCCGTTTATTTGAAAGTTATTTTTTAAAAGTTAATAATGTTATATTACTATAAATCTAATAAGATAAATAAATTTGGAATGATCTTATTTAAGTAAAGTAAAATAGTTAAATTATATAAGTAAAAGATTTAAGAATGTGATTTATAAATAATAAAAGGATTTAAAAAAAAGAATATAAAGCATTGAATTTGCTACTGTTGCTGGGAAATAGTAAGTGTGATGACTACAGCATTATCGGTATTATTTTCGAGTTTTTATATGATGGATTTGCTACCAATAGTAAATTGAAAATTGAAGTTTTGTTTTGATAAACGAATTTGATTTAAAATCCAAGTTGAACTTGATAAATATAAGTGAAATGAGTTTTGGGCTTATAATATGAAATAATAAAGTTTGACTTTGGTAAAGTTGAAATAAATTTGAGTTAGTATAATAAATATTTTTTTTGAAATTTAACTTAGGAAGGTCAAATAAATAGAATTGAATTTAAACTGGATTAGATAAGTTTTAGAAATGGAAATTAGACCTAAGTTGTAAAGTGATTATATAGAAGTATACTTAGGTAAATGTTTATGGAATTTTAAATAAATAAGTTATATAACTTATATAATGGGAAAAGGTAAGTGAAACCAAATATTAAAATGGGCATATAATTTCATTAAGAAAAAAAAAATCTAAATTTTGAATAAGTGATTTGAATTTGACTTAAGCAAAAGTTAAATAAAATGGAATTTGAATTAAATTAAAGATGAACTTAAGTTGTATAGTGAAGATAAATGCAAGTAAAGACGAAAAAAAATATAATTTAAGTAATGTTAAATGAAGTTAATTTTGGTATCGAAGTAAATTAATAAAGTGAATTAACGACATGAAGTCATTAAATGAATATGAACTTGAGTTATATAATGACATTCAACTTGAAATGCAAAATGAATTAACAATTGAATTAACAAATGAGTTGAATTAGACTAATGAAATAAATTAGTGAATGAAATGTGAATTGAATGTTAATCAATTGAATGTAAATAAATTGATTTGGAATAATTGATATAAGTGTTAATTCATTTAAAACTAATTAAAAGTGTTAAACCAAATTGAATATAAACGAAGTAAATTAAATAAATTTGGTTATGTTGGATATGCATTGGTTGTTAGTTGATTGTATAGAAATTCATGTGAAATTGAATTAGTGAAATTGAAAGGTAAATAATTGAATTCAACTTGGAAGTAAGTGAACCTAAATAGAATTGAATTTAATTTGAATTGGAAGTGAACCAACTTGAATATAAATTAGTGAATGTAAACTATTGAATAAATAAATGGATGATTAGTAAAATCCAATGATAATGAATCAAATGTGATTAAATTGAAAATCAATTCATTGAATATTAATAAGAAGTGAATTTATACTGATTTGGTTATGTATTGATTGGATATATATTGATTTATTGGATGTTAGTTGGGTGATAGTTGTTTGATGATTGGATTTGTTGCTTTTGATTGCATTTGCTATATTGGCAAATATAGTTACTGTATTGGTATATGTTGTATGTTGATATTACTATCATATATACATGTTTCTCATTGTTTATTGAGTGTTTAGTAGGAGCGTATGGTGTATGCTTTGCATTCGGAGCTTGCTTTCGTGCTATATTAGTCGTATATGCTCGTTAATAATATATAAGGTACCTATCTCGAATTGCATATCGTACTTATATATTTTTTCCCTATGGGATGCCTTATCCTCGAAGATGAGATGTATATTTGTAATATATATATATATATATATATATATATATCTGTGTGTGTGTTGTGATCCTACTAAGATCGAATCGCGCAAAGGAGACTATGGGTGAATTTTTTTTGAAAACTAAAGGCGTTAGAATTTTTTTGGGAAAATTGGAAAAAAATTTGATAAATAAAATTTTGATATTGCGTTGAAAGTTAAAACAATATTATTTTGTTTTGAAAAGATAACTATGTATGGATTTGAAAATTTAGAAAAGTTTTATAAGAATTTTAACTAATAGATGTCGGAAAAAGTTAAAGGTTAAATGAATTTGATATCTCGATTGAATGATTTATTTTGAAAAGTTAATGTGTTTTGTGACCTTTTCCTTACTTGGTAATTTCGAGGACGAAATTCTTTTAAGTAGGGAGAGTGTAACGACGTAGAATTTCGGTCATTCGAAATTCAGATATTTAACTGAATTTGAATACTCACAAGTTAATTTTTAAGTTGAATAACTAATATTTCGAATATCTTGATTTAATTAGATAATTAAATTGTTAATTTAATATTTGAAATTGTAGAAATAATTGGAAATTGGATTTAATATGAACGAAAATGTTTTATAAAGATGAATTTAATCATATTTGAATTAGAATGATGTTAGAGAACTTTTAAAATTGAATTAAAAGTTAATTTATAGAAATCGAATATTTTAACATTTAATTAACAAGTAAAAATAGCCATTTTACAAATAGTTTCAAATTTCGGTGAAACCAGTTTCATCGGATCCATAATGTTATATTATTGTAGGATTTCAAATTTCGTGTCAATCGGATTTACGGTTTAGTCGTGGCAAGCTAAAACGTGTAGGAATTTGTTTAAGTGGATTTTAAATTTAAATAAGTCGATTCGAAAACCTATCTAGTTAGCTTTCGATATATATTCCATTAAGGAATAGGGGTATAATATTATAAACACCAGGCGGCACGCTTCATTTAGAGTTTAAAAAATTTCGGGTGGATAGTGTCTTAAGATTTTCTATAAAAGGACGTTATAATTTCTATTTTTCACTCAGAAAAACCTAGCTAGGGCTAGCAGCCGGTTATATTTCAATGGCTATAATCATTTTATTTTTCTTCCCTTAATCTCTCTCGATTCATAAACAATTAGCCAAAATGTTCGACAACAAAGTTGAAGACTTTGTAGAGATCTTTACATCCATATGGTTATGATCTGGAATTGCGTGATGATGGAGGAGATTTTGGCCCACGTTCGTCCTTGGTTGCGCACGTTTTTCCACGCGACAGGGGAAGCCGAGCTTCAAGGCATTTAGGTCGGGGGTAGAGCTTGGCTTTGGCTTTAAAGCAGCAGTGGTAGATCGGGCTACAACATGAAGACGGTGGAGGTACGGCAATCGATTGGAAGATGGGCTATATGGGTTCTTTGCACGTGTATAACCTGATGGGGAAGATGATGAAACAAGCGGCCGCGATCTAGTGAAGCAAAATGAACGGTTGGATTGAATCTTAGGTTAAAAAAATAAAAATATTTTTTAAATAATATATATATATATTAATTTGTACAATCTTTAAAAATGCATAACTTCTTCATACGAGGTCCATTTTTGACGAAACAAATTGCGTTGGGTCTATATTGACGAGCATTACATTTTAGATTTCGTTTGAGGAAATTGAAGCTAATGTAAATTTTGGGTAAAATTAAACGGCCGTTTAATTTTGTCCGGAATAAAACGCTATAACTGCTATTGGAAGCAATGTGAGCACAACTCACTCTTTCTGACACACTGATATTTCTATATAAGTGAGAATAAATTTTATTTATGATGATTTATGATTGTTTGGATGATATCTGATATATTATCTATATATTGATTGGTATTTGGATGTATTCCTGCATATTGGAGTATATGAGACCCTATACGTTCCCGTGTATGAGCGGATGACCCTTTGTATGCGCGTCTGCCTCGAAGCGGACATTGTATATATATTCTAATATGTATTTGTTGCAGGTGACAGGTTGGAGGGATCCAACTAGGTTCCTCACCCGTATTGGTTTTATTTATAGATATTGATATATACGTTGTTATCGTATGATATATGATGTTTTGGATGATGTGATTGATGTATTTAGTGCTGTTGCAACATTGGGCCTACTTTTAGTAATTTAAAAATGTTAAAGTGATGTTTCCCAAATTTAAAAGGGTTTTAAAAGTGATTTTAAGTTTGTACGTTTTGTTAATTTTGAAGTGTTAAGGAAATGAATTTATTTTGAATAAATAAATGTTATAATTTTTATGTTATAAAAATTTTGATTTTTGCGAAAGATAATCAGAATGCGATTTTTGAAATATGGAGTTAACTATTTTGTAAACAGTTTAGATTGAGATTTTTGACTTATTATAAATGGATTTTATAAGTAAATAAGATTTATAAATTTACAAAATTTATGAAGTTATAAAAGGATGAATTTGTAAATAAGAGATTTATAAGTAATTAACATATAATTGGATTTTTGCATATAAACGAGGTAAATGAGTTTGGTTAATAAAGGGATATTATATGTGGAATTTTCTATAAAATATATAAATAGAATTTACAAACATTGTTTATAATTCCAAAATCAACTTATTTTGATAAGTTAAATATGAAGCTTATTAAAGGAATTTCATCCACGATTTTAAACAGTGGATAATCCTTAAAATAAATGTGCAGGAATATTGGATTTGGCAAAATAATTATATTCATGATTTTTGGCAGTGTATAATCTTTTAAAATCAAATGGATATTTTTGGAAAGTGATATTTTAAAGGTAGTTAATTAGTCTGAAGATGTTTTAAAATGTGTTAAGTATGAATACATGGATTTCAAAATTCAATGTTGAAATAGACGTTTTCGAGAAATAAGAAAATAATAGGCTATAACACGGTTGTTATAGTAAATGATTTTTGAAAGGAGTTGTTTTGTATAGTATATAGGATTTATATATCTATCATATTTTCTAATCCCTATACTAGCGAATTTTGGGTTGCATAACGATGTTTCACGCAACATTCATTTTGACCCAAATAAATATGTTTAAGACAACGTTTTCCTTAAATAATAAAATATACAGTTAATCCTGATTTAAGTAAATGTAATATTTCCTAAATGTTGAAAATAAATTGATTTGTGAATTACTAATTATTAAATAAGTATATGGAAATGATTTCCAATTTTGAAATATTGAAATGGTTTTGATAATATCTCCTTTTAAAGATAATTTAAGGTGAATATTTGGCAAATGATTTAATTAATAAAATATTAATTAAAAGGCCTAGTGATTACTTATGGTGCTAAATATTTGTTTGTTTGTTTTGATAGTTAAATAACCGATTATCAATTTTGGCCATTTTAGTCCCTCGACTTCATGTGGGAACTATTTAGTCGTACACTTAGTACGTGGCCTTCTGTGTAGGCTTGATTATCGTTTGTGTTGAGGATGTAGATTCGTGTAGTGCGGAGTATTATTCCAATCTATCGAGCTTCCTTCTTGACCCGAAGGATAGCAAGTTGAAAGTTGGAGACATGATAAGTCCATGAGACTTAGTTTCTGTGTGAAGTTGAGAAAAGCTTTTGCGTTGTTGGTGTGAAGAGACCGGGATCAGATTTATCTGAAAACCACTTGGGATCAACGTATATGCGTTCGATTATGAAGGTTATTGATGATATTGAAATTCAAGAATTTTATAGTGAGGGATTGCTTGTTGATCGTTTGGGTCTAAAATCCCAATATACATCCAGTAGCAATAGTCTCTTCGTTATGAACTATCCAACGAAAGGACTATTCGCAATTAATCCTTGGGATTTCTCAACAGTATGTGGTTGGAAAGTACCTTCGGCTTGTCCTATTCCTAGACAACTTGTATGGATATTTGTCTGACATTTATAAAGATTACATACACTGGTTTTTACAAACGTACATCAGTGGTGGAAGAGAAGGCAACTTCTCTTAGCTTAACACTCTCCTTGAGACATATGAGCATAAGGGTTATATTTTTTTGAAAGACAATTAGTAGTCAACGGAAATGTCCGGTGATGATATATGTGAAGGCAATCATTACCTCAGGTCTCATCAACCAAAAATGACCAAAACATGGTTAAATGCAGCAGGGCCAAGTGGGTCGCTCCCAAGTAGGATATGATCATCCTCTTCTAGGCATATCTTTACAAGCTATGACGTCATGTATCTGATTAATATTGTTTGTATGCTATGAGGACCCACGAAAAAGGTCGGTAACGACCGGAGGATGAAATATTCGGTAGTATCTAGTTATAGAGGTAGGCCGGTATTGTGTTGGTAGAGGGCAGATGTCCTGTGCCTCGGGACATCCATCTAGAGGTGTACCCATCGGAAGGTAGTCCCCCTTCACCTAGTCATCTGTATGGAAATCCAAACTCCACAACGTACCTGCCATTTTATTTGTAGAGCCTAGTATGCTGGAATTTAATAATGGTAACAATTTCAGTTGTTTTAAATATTATTTGTGCAATAGACACTAGTATAATATAAGAGGATTGGATATGAAATGTTTTTGTTATCATAAGGTAAAAACATGTCCTTGTTTATGTCTGGGCATGTTTATGAGATACTTTTGTTTTGAAAGGAAAAGTTTGTTAATCTAATAATTCAGTTGAGTGTGTTTCTCATGCTGGTTTACCATACCTATCCGGGCGTTCTTCACTTTCAATGCTCTAGTCAGACTTGGTATAATTACAGGTTTATATTTCGTGCTTTTGGAGCTTCAGTAGGAGAGCTGGAGATCTTCATTTTTGTATACATGTATCTTTTTTTATTATTCGTTGCTTAATTGTTGTGTATTATCGACAGTTGTAAAGACATGTTATTATAACTGTTCATGTTGATAACTGGTGATTGATTGTTGTACTCTGATTGATGTAGGTATATACAGTTTCTGTTTTGTAAAGATCATTGATATGATATTACATGTTTTCCACTGTGATGTGAGATTCTGTATTGTTTTGTTTAGTTCTATCTTCTCTCTTTCTTCTCTTCTCTTCTTCACTTTTCTTTTCTTTCTCTTGGCTTTCCATCAGTTTGTGCTTTTTGGGTCGAACATGTGTGGTTTATTGTCCATTAAAAGGGTACGGATTTGCAAGTCGTCAGAGGTAGATTATATTTATAGAAGTTAAAAGGTTGCCTAGAAAAGTTATAATTATTCCAAAAATCCATTTCTCTTCGAAAAGAAGCACTGAACTATCACAACTCTTTTAAGTGTCGTTTTAGAAAATAGCCATCATAGAGTATTTAGTCGATTAGGAATAATAGTCAGTTCACTTAATATGAGCACAAAAAATTGTAGAGGGAAAATTGAATTTTAGTAGACTAAAAATTAAAAACATGAAGACTGAGTTCATTGGACTGGAATCTTCTTCAGGTGATTGCCCTCGATCGACTAAAAATGATTTCAGTCGACTGAACTTCAATATAGTTATTTTATATAAAAGCAGTCTTGTTTTATTCATACTTTGGCTCTAGCATTTAAAATTATTATGTGCCAATGTTATGTGTATGTGCATATGAATCATCTAGAAGATTTTACAAATAAATCTAAGAATAATTACATACACTTATCTTTGATTTGTAGATGATCACTTTGCTTTTCTTCTTATTTCTTCGATTCATCATCTACAGATTCCGACATGAAATAGTATACAAGATATGTACATGTATATTTGTCACCATTAAAATATTCATTCAAATAGGATTCTAATAGGGCATAATCCAGCTCTATCAATTACATTAGAGGCAAAAACTAAAAGGATTTAGTGTCATGACCTGAAATTCAGCATTTGAAAATCGATATCAAATGCCTCACTTGTACTCGACCGTCGAAGATTCAAACATTGAACTCCAGTTTGGATGGAGCTTATAACAACATTAGATGAATATAAACAGTGGAAACAAATGAATATCATTGATCACAGATATAACATCATCATAATATCCATTACAACATTAACATCAATATCAGAGTGCTACATATTGATATAACAACAACATAATGATCACTTCGCAACGGAACAACAATAAAGTCTTCAAAAGGATCCAACATACATCAACTATGATAAGGTCTTCAAAAACTCTAACACTTCAAGAGATTTCCAAAGCCAAAACTTCCAAAATCCGATAGCTTCCAAACAAAAAGACTTCAAAATCCAGCTAGCACCAAAACACGGAAAGCCTGCTACTAGGCTGGCCGTGTGGAAATTATGGGCATCCAGAATTTAGAAAGGAAACAATAAACTTCTGATCAGTCATGGGACTGGTATGAGTAAACAAAATCACTTGCTTGTATAAAAACAGTTTATAAAAGAAATTCGATATGCTTTTGGAAAATGAACTACCATAAGACCTCCCGCCTCACACACAATGCAATCGCAGAATTGGACGAGATTTCTTCTTATGATAGTCAAATATGCTTGATACGAGACAATTTCTTTTGATATTATTATTAGTGCATAGTGTAAAAAACCATTTCGAAAGTATAATATTAATCTTATCCAGCATAGACATTTCGTACTATGCCTACTATAGCTACCATCTAAACAGTGGTGACAACCATAAGTAAATGGCAGGTTATACAACTAAAACCATACTGGGTTCGTATTGGGGATTGGATTTCCAACAAATGGTTAGACTAAGGAACTTCCTACTGCCACATGGATATGCCTCTGGAGGGACGTCCCGAGAACCTGCCCAGCTCTCTGCCAATACAAGGCCAGGTTACCTCAGTAACTAGGTAACTACTACTTGAGTATGCCACCCCCCGGTCATTTGCGACCTTCATCCGAGGGCCCTCAATCACAAAGCAACAACCACATAGTAATAAGATTGCAGCAACCACATAGGTTAAGTATCTAGGTTCCATACCATGATATCACCTTTTTCCAGAAGGAAATGACATACCCTAAAGGGCGTGACCCTCATAACCTTGCCACATCTTTCCTGTTTCGACCATTTTCGGAGTGTGAGGTCCGATAAGGTCTCGTCCACAAAGCTACGCTTTAAACGAAAGCTATTCTTTGATCAACAAATGATCATCAACACACAGCAGCACTTAGCATGCCACACTACCAAATTGGAAGTATATCACTGATAATCTTCAACTATATAACCTCTGAGCACGTACGTCTCAGAGAAGGGTGTTAAGCTAAGAGAATAAATTCTCCGCCACCAATAGATATGTATTTGAAAGAAATCTGCTTTATATCCCAAAGTGTAGTGTCAGACATACCACCACACAAGTCTGTTCCGGTTCGAACAGAACCGAAGGCACTACGTCCAATAAAGGAAGAAGCCCTTGCAATCCGGTATCCACAATCCCGATACAACTCCCCATCACATGTGGAGATCTCTATACTGGAGCAACTCAGTGTAGAGACATTCGATAGGTTATCCAATCGTTCTCGAAAACACCCGGTCTTCACCACCGTCTTCAAATGCTATCCATTTTGTTGTATCACTATTCAGAATGGGTTATGGGACACAAAGTCCTCTTCTGGCTAATCCAAATAGTGAATGCTTAATTTTAAAACACGTGGATATCATTCACAAAGATTTGCTATCAAGGTTCGATGTGGGTTTCGGATAACCAACTGGAATCCGACCCTCTGTCGCATCGAAATTCAAAAGCCGTTTTACGCCGAAGGGTTTTCATACTCACACAGAAATATAAATTACAGAAACAGAGATCACAGCTCAACACAAAGTTATTTATATCACAAAGCACAATATCACATAACAGGGCGTCAATCAGCTCAAGACATTCAATAATAACGAATCATCTATGATTAAGGTGAATTAATCGTGTGATTAAAATTAGTTAATCACATAATTACTTTTATTAATCATTCTTAATTAGCAATCAATTATCCTTAATTATTGATTAATTATTCTTAATTACGAATTAATTAATCCTTAATTGTTAATTAATTTAATCTTAATTACCTTTATTAATTGATTATTCCTTAATTAATTAACCCTTAATTGTTAATTAATTTAATCTTAATTACCTTTATTAATTAATTATTCCTTAATTAATTAATCCTTAATTGTTAATTAATATAATCTTAATTACTTTATTAATTAATTATTCCTTAATTATTTAATTATTCCTTAATTAATTAATTATTAATTAACCCTTAGTTATTAATTAACTTAATCTTAATTACCTTTATTAATTATTTATTCCTTAATTAATTAATCCTTAATTGTTAATTAATTTAATCTTAATTACCTTTATTAATTAATTATTCCTTAATTAATTAATTATTCAATAACCCTTAATTGTTAATTAATTTGATCTTAATTAATTATGAATTAATTATTAAGTAATTATAAATCATTAATTATTTAATTATCATTAACAATATAAATTATCTTACTTTTAAATTAATAATTTGAACATTTAATTAACTTCTTAATTACTTTGTTAAGTTTTGTTTAAAATAACCTTTTAAAACTGCACATTCCAACTTAACAAATAGTTATCATTCTAAAAAGAAAACTTTATAAATTTATTTAACTTAGATTGTTAAAGCTTTAAATCAGAAATTATATCACTCGAGTCACCCCCGAGTGTTTCCAGAGCCAACCATCCACCTGCTTCGAGTTTTACCCAAACCCACCCGAGAACTTGCAAACTTTTAAAATTTTATTTAAGTGTTAGAAATGGCCCGGCACATACAAGGATTTGCTTCGAGTTAGGACTCGAGATAGTATGCGAACATCACGAGTGAAACTTCGAGCCGCGATGCTTCTCTTCCCATGCCTTTTCCACTTACCGAAACTGGCATAGTGCACATGCACGCTCCTTCCAACCGGCTACGATAGGTGCTACTATCGTCGACATGTCGACGATGATCTCCACAAACCACCCAAACACCCAGAAAAACAAATCATCAACGAAATCGAAATTCCAAACCCAAACTGGAACAAAGGTTCGATCCACCAATCCACCTCGTGTCAGCGACCTAGACCACCTGAGGCCATGCAATTTTGGCCAAAGCTGTGTAAAGCTTTCCAACTTCGATCGCCACCGTAGCGAACAGTTCCGGTCAATCAACGGTGACGCAGCAGTGTGTTTTTTGACCCCGGCCATTTATGGGTTTTAAACCCTAGTTCAACAATTTTTGATCACCACAACGACTTATAAATTCGCCTCGTATTTTTCTGATGAACGCAGATCATCCACCAATCTCCCAACTTAATAGCGAGATTTATCATGACTTCAATTTCCAGAAATCACCAATAAATCAAAAATCATTAAATTCACAAATTATCGATGGATATACGTTTAAAAATCCCGATCTTACCTTTACAAATCCTTATTCCCAAAAACATTTTTGATAATACAATTTAAATCGGAAAAAAGAATGGTTGAATTTTCACATTATTTTGGGTTTGCCTGCATTTTTCAAATTTCTAAAGAAAACTTAAATTAAATCTACTTAAATTTATTTGAACCTTAAAACATAGATAAACAAACAAAGTTTGTTTAGATCTTAAAGCCAAATAAGGATCGAAGGAAGAGAAATCGAAATTTGTACAGAATTTTTAAACCTGGGTACAAACAGAGGCAAGTGTGCCTGTAACTCAAACATGCACATTCTTCTCTGCATATAAACATCTACATATTCGTATGCATGTCAATTCTTTACAATTTATTTTCAAACATCATCTCAAACAACTCATAATGCTTCAGTTTTGTAAGTGTTTACTCACCTGATTCGTTTTTGAAAACAGAGAAAGCTTGAAAATTTATTTTGTTCCTGAGCTTTGAAATCCTAAGACTGATCTAGTATTTGAAAACTTGATTTTTTTCCTTTTTTTCTTCGCAACTAATTGATATAAACTTGCTTAGCTTCTTGCTTGATTACTGATCAACAAATTCAAACTTAAATTTTGAAAAGAATTTACTTGCCTTAATTTAACTCAAAGAAACCCTGCTCTATTTCTTGAAAATAAACTGGAGCTTGGTTTCCTTGAACTGCAATTTGAAAATTTGATGTTAAATCTTTATTTTTGATTAATAATTTAGCTGATTCTAAAGCTTTAAACTTGCCTGAGGTATGGAGTTGAAATTTCTGCTTTAGTGTTTGTGGTGATCCTCAGGCTTTAAGTTTTGAATTCAAGAAATGTTTGAATTCTAGATTTTTTTCTTTCATGTTGAGATATTTTGGTTTGCACGGTTTACAGATTCTTTTTCTTTTCTTTCAAAATTTTAGGAAACCAAAGAAATGAGATAGAGGAGCAAAAAGGTTTTTATGAATTTAAGTTTTATTTTTATTAATTATCTAAATTGAATGACACTTGTTAATTTTTGATGATGAGATCACTACACTTGTTAATCCTCTTGTTACATGTTTAACACTTGTATATTTTTTCATGAGAAATATATTTATATTACTTTCTTCTTAACTTTATATATTAATATATTTACATATATTATGATCTATTTATACTTATATGTATTTTTGATATAGTTTCATACCTTTATCGAATACATTTCCTTTGTTAAATATTTGTACAAGATAAAAGAAAATGTTCTAAAAACAAATTTATACACTAATAAAAATTATACATATATTACTTTCAAATCCAATTATTTTTAACACTCTTATATTTGAATCTTACATTCAAATTTTTATATACAATTTCCTCATAAATATAATATATAGACAAGCACCATTTTTAACTTTATTTGCAAAATTCATAATTATTTTATTAAGACACTTATTTAAATAATTGAATTCAAATTAAAATCTATTCATGTATATTATAGATATAATTTTTTTTAATTCAAATGATTTTAAAAACATTTGTTATTTCAAATTTTAAACTCAAATGAAATTGAGGTCTTATTCATATAATTTAACACCTATTTTGTTTGTTTTGAACTTTTTCTTAAATTAATTTCAATCTAGATTTCATAAAAATTCAAATTACTAATTTAAACTGATAAAATTTGGGATGTTACAGATATTCCTCCCTTAAGAAAATTTCGTCCTTGGAATTTGAAAGAGAGAAAAGCAAACAAAGAATATAAGAATGTAGAAAAAGATAGAGAAAGGCTTGCCAGTTTAAGCTGGAATATCCACTCTGCAATTGGGATACGATTTCTGCATGCTATCTTCAGTTTCCCAAATGCAATCCTTTGGATCACCGCTCCACTGTACTTTATCTAATTTCACAACCTTGTTACTTAATTGCTTTTCATCAAAATCCACAATCTTTATCGGTTCTCTTTTAACTGTTAATTGGGAGTGATTTCGAGATCCTATTGAGCGGCTTCTTCAAAAATACTATCTGGATCGTGCACATGTTTTCGGAGGCTAGAAATGTGAAATACATCATGCACGCTAGACAACCAGCTGGGTAGCTGCATTCGATAGGCTAAAGGACCGATCCTCTCTAGAATAGGAAAAGGACCAATATACCATGGTGCCAGCTTACCAGTCTTCCCAAACCTTAACACACCACACATTGGAGATACTTTGAGAAAGACAGAGTCTCCAATCTGGAATTCCAAATCCCTTCTTCTGCAATATAATAACTCTTTTGATGAATTTGAGCCGTTTTCAGTTTCTTCCATATAAAATTAACTTTCTCTGTGGCTTCCTTAATCATATCCAGTCCAAGGGAGGGTCTATCACCTGACTCGATCCACCATGCAGGTGATCGACACGGACGAACATATAAAGCTTCTTATAAGAGAATTCGACCAGATGTAAATGGTCCTCCCAAGAACCACAAAAATCAAGTATACAAGCACGCAATAGGTCTTCTAAGATTCGGTTTATCCTTTCAGTCTGCCCATCAGACTGTGGGTGATAAGCAGTACTAAAGTTCAATTTTGTTCCTAATGCGGCTTGAAATGCCTCCCAAAATCTACTAGTGAAGATCGGGTCACAATCACTCACTATGCTGCTAGGTATACCGTGGAGACGGACAATTTCTTTCACATATAACTCAGCTAAACTTTCTGCTGTGCAGGTAGATTTCACTGGCAAAAAGTGGGCTATCTTAGTCAAACGGTCCACAATAACCCAAATTGCTTCATTGCGTTTCCGAGTATGAGGCAACCCGTCTATGAATTCCATAGATACTTTATCCCACTTCCATTTTGGTATTTCTAATGGCTGAAGTAAACCCTCCATTTTCTTTTGATCGCTTTTAATTTGTTGACAAGTAGCACAGCGACTCACATATATAAATATATCCCTTTTCATTGTCTTCCACCAAAAATTTCTTTTGATATCTCTATACATCTTGTTAACTCCTGGGTGGATGCCGAGTTTAGACTTGTGACATTCGTCCAAAACTTCTCGTTTCAGTTCGGGAATGTCTGAGACACAGATCCTGTCTTTCAATCTTATAACTCCTCTACTATCAACCTCAAAACTAGTATCTTCTCCTTGGCATATTCTTTTATAAATTCCTCGAAGAAACTCGTCTTCATTCTGCTTACTTGCGGTCCTCTTAAGAAGACTAGGAGCGATAACAAGATGAGCAAAAATAGCATGCTTTCTACTCAAAGCATCGGCAAGTACATTGGCTTTTCCGAGTGTATACATAATATCTAGGTCATAGAATGCCAGAAATTCCAACCAACGTTGTTGTCGTAGATTTAAATCTTTCTGAGTGAAGAGATATTTCAAAGATTTTTGGTCGATGAATAATTCAAAATTTTCACCTAAAGAAAGAGAGTTCATTAAGTATATTTGTTAAGTTAAATTCTCAAATCGTTAAGAAAGCTGAAAGAGGTTCTTACCCTAGAAGATAGTGTCGCCATATTTCCGAAGCGAAGATAACAGCTAAAAGTTCCAAACCATGGGTGGGTTAGTTTCTATCATGTGGATGTAATTGTTTACTCGTGTAGGCAATTACCTTCCCATTCTGCATTAAAACCGCTCGCAAACCATCACCACAAGCGTCAGTATGGACAGATAAACCCTGGTCCCCGTTAATGATAGCGAGAATAGGAGCAGTGGTTAACCTCTTCTTCAACTCTTGAAAAGCTTCGTCACATTTCGGAGTCCAATTGAATTTTTCATTCTCCATTTTTAGCTTAGTCAAGGGACCAGCTATCTTAGAAAAGTCCTGAACAAACTTTCGATAATAACCCGTTGAACGTAGAAAGCTTCAAACTTCTTTTAGGGATGTGGGTTTCCTCTAATCAAGAATAGCGGAAATTTTGCTAGGATCAACAGAAATTCCTTCTTCATCAACAATGTAGCCGAGAAATTTAACTTCTCTGACCTAAAAATGGCATTTGGAAAATTTGGCGAACAGAATATTTCTCCTTAATATCTCCAAAACAATTCTAAGATGTTCAGCGTGCTCCTCTTCGGTCTTGGAATAGACCAAAATATCGTCAATAAACACAAGCAAAAATTTATTCAATACTTCCCGGAACATACGGATCATTAGATCTATGAAGTATGCTGGAGCATTGGTTAGCCCGAAAGGAATGACTAACCATTCGTAGAACATAATAGGACCCCTGAAGGCAGTCAAATGAACACAATCTTCGACAATTCGTAGCTGATGGAATCCCTAGGCTAGATCCATCTTCAAAAAGAAACGAGCGCCATGCAGTTGATCAAACAGATCATCAATTCTAGGTAAAGGAAATTTGTTCTTGAGAGTCAGCTTATTGAGATCACGGTAGTCTACACTTGATCTCAAAGATCCATCAAATTTAGCGACAAATACCACTACTGAACCCCATTCAGAAACGCTAGGACGAATCAATCCTTTATTTAGAAAATGTCGAGTTTGATTGACTAATTCAATTCTTTCCTTGGGTGCCATCCTACGACTTGCGTGAACGACAGGACGAGCATTGGGTACTAGGTCAATCTGAATTCTATTTCTTTATGTGGAGGTAAGGATTTTACTTCTTCGAACACGTCTGGAAAATCCCGGACAATGGGTATGGAATCCAGACTGGGTTTGGGATAACCCAAGTTATACATCAACCCATCTCTTTTAGGACTAGGGTCCTCATAAGAAATCTCAATGAAATCTCCAAATTTGGTTTTGATCCAAATCAGTCGATTGTTATAATCCAATTTGGCTTCGTATTTCGTTAGCCAATCCATTCCGAGTAAGAATTCAAACTCGTTAAATCAAGGACAAAGAGACCGATAGGGAATTGGTAACAAGAATATGAGATAGGAACGTATCTACATCGAAGGCAATGGTTCGCAGGCCCTACAACTAGATTCTTTACGCATATAGGCTCGTCAACAAAATCAGGTTCAAGATTTAATTCATTTACAGCTTGTTGAGAGTTAAAACTATGTGTAGCGCCATTGTTAAACAAAACTCTAACAATTCTATCATAAATATTGAGGTTAACTTCCAGAACTCCTTTCCCCTTATTTGCTTTGGAGGATGAGGTTTGTCTCTGACTGTGTACAGCTTTGCTGTCTGAGCTTGCTTCATGGTTGGACAGTCTTTAACCTCGTGTCCTAATTTCTGGCAATTGGGTTTTGCTTATATGGATTGATCTCACTTTGCTTCTTGCAACTGTTTGAATAATGGCCTTTTTCTAGACAATTGAAACAAGTAACATTCGCTATCGGGTTTTCCTGATTGCTCTTCTTCTTGTCCTTACCCTTCCATGGTTTCTTGCCTCCAAATTTCCTTTTCTTTCAATTTTGATTGCTCGTATTTCCTTTCTCACCGGGGCTTCTTGCATATCCAGTGTAACATATCTATACCCCATATCAATCAGATCTGAAAAGGATTCTTTGACGTGGCCAGTCATCCTTTCATGGAACTTCTTATTCATCCCACGAATAAACCTTTCATTTTTTAAGGTGTGTTTACCAATTCTGGACCGAAATGAGACAATTCATTGAATTTGTTTAGGTATTCCTCAAATGACAAACTCCCCTGCTTAAGTCCATAAATTCTTGGTACATTCGAGAAATACCAGCCGATGGCATATAGCGCTTCTCAAATACTTTTTTAAATCGCTCCCAAGTAAACTCGTCTTCTAGTTCATCTATAGTAAATGTCTCCCACCATGTTAGGGCTTCTTCTTGAAGCTGCCAAGAAGCTATGAGTCACATCTAATCGTCTTCCAACTTTAGCCCTTTAAAAATTCTTTCACATGATCTGATCGAGGCTTGGGCCTCGACGATAGACTCATTGCTGGTGAACGGCTTACCACCAATTCTCGAGAAGCTCTTATATAAATCAGCCAGATTCGGCTGATGCTGAGTAGATAAAGCTGCTTCTGCTGTTGTGGGGACTTGATCGGTTATGGTAGCATTTCCCCGACCCCTAGCTCTTCCATTTCGCCCCTCATTCTTACTATCTGTAATTAGTACGAAAACCTGATTTAGATGTACGGATGAGATACCTTAAGGAATATCAACAGCTAAAAGAAATAAACCAAGAAAATTTACGGTTTTGGTCCCGTGTTATACTCATTCTAGGGTATACTTCACCCTATCACTAATGAGCTATCTAATGTGTTATACACTGTAGCTAAAGTTCTTACTCAACCTTTATCCATGAAATCACTTGTCACGGCCTGAAATTTAGCTTTTGAAAATTGACATCAAATACCTCACTTGTTTCGACTTCCGAAGATTCAAACATCGAACTCCAGTTCGGATGGAGTTTGACAACATTAGATGAATATAAATAGCGGAAACATATGAATATCATTGATCACAGATATAACATCATCACAATATCCATTACGACATTAACATCAATATCAGAGTGCTACATATTGATATAACAACAACATAATGATCACTTCACAACGGAACAACAATAAAGTATTAAAAAGGATCCAACATACATCTACTATGATAAGGTCTTCAAAAACTCCAACACTTTAAAAGATTGCCAAAGCGAAAACTTCCAAAATTTGATAGCTTCCAAACAAAAAGACTTCAAAATCCAGCTAGCACCAAAACACGAAAAACCTTCTACTAGGCTGTCCGTGTGGAAATTATGGGCATCTAGAGTTTAGAAAGGAAACAATAAACTCTGGGTCAGTCATGAGACTGGTATGAGTAAACAAAAATAGTTGCTTATGTAAAAAAAGTTTATAAAAGAAATTCGATATGCTTTTGGAAAATGAAACTATCATAAGACCTCTCGCCACACACACAATGCAATCGCAGAATTGGAGGAGATTTCTTCTTATGATAGTCAAATATGCTTGATACGAGAAAATTTCTTTTGATATTATTATTAGTGCATAGTGTAGAAAACCATTTCGAAAGTACAACATTAATCTTAGCCAGCATGGACATTTCATACTATGCCTACTATAGCTACCATTTAAACAATGGCGACCACCATAAGTAAATGGTAGGTTATACAACTAAAACCGTACTAGGTTCGTATTGGGGATTGGATTTCTAACAAATGGTCAGGCTAAGGAACTTCCTCCTGCCACATGGGTACGCCTCTGGAGGGACGTCCAAAGAAGCTACTCGGCTCTCTGGCAACACAAGGCCGGGTTACCTCTGTAACTAGGTAACTGCTACTCGAGTATGCCACCCCCGGTCGTTTGCAACCTTTATCCGAGGGCCCTCAATCACAAAGCAACAACCACATAGTAATGGGATTGTAGCAACCACATAGGTTAAGTATCTGGGCTCCATACCATGATACCACCTTTTTCCAGAAGGAAATGACATACCCTAAAGGGAGCGACCCTCATAACCTTGCCGCATCTTTCCTGTTTTGACCATTTTCGGGTTGTGAGTTCCGATGAGGTCTCGTCCACAAAGCTATGCTTTACACGAAAGCCATGCTTTGATCAACAAATGATCATCAACACACAATAGCACTTGGCATGCCACACTACCAAATTGGGAGTATATCACTGATAACCTTCAACAACATAACCTCTGATCTCGCACGTCTCAGAGAAGGGTGTTAAGCTAAGAGAATAAATTCTCCACCACCAACGGATATGTATTTGAAAGAAATCTACTTTATATCTCAAAGTGTAGTGTCATACATACGACCGTAAAAGTCTATTCCAGGTTCGAACATAACCGAAGGTACTACGTCCAATAAAGGAAGAAGCCCTTGCAATCCGGGTATCCACAATCCCGATCGGACTCCCCATCACATGTGGAGATCTCTATACCGGAGCAACTCAGTGCAAAGACATTTGATAGGTTATTCTATCATTCTCGAAGACACCTGGTCTTCACCATCGTCTTCAAATGTCATCCATTTCGTCGTATCACTATCCAAAATGGGTTATGTGACACAAAGTCCTATCTCGGCTAATTCGAATTGTGAGCGCTTAATCTTAAAACATGTGGATATCATTCACAAAGATTTACTATCAAGGTTCGATGTGGGTTTCGGACAACCAACTGGAATCCGACACCCTGTCGCATCAAAATTCAAAAGCTGTTTTACGGGCTAAAGGGTTATCGTATTCACACAGAAATATAAATCATAGAAACAGAAATCACAGCTCGGCACAAAGTAATTAATATCACAAAGCACAATATCACATAACAGGGTGTCAATCAGCTCAATACATTCAATAATAACCAATCATCTACGATTAAGGTGAACTAATCGTGTGATTAAAATTAGTTAATCACATGATTACTTTTATTACTCATTCTTAATTAGTGATAAATTATCCTTAATTATTGATTAATTATTCTTAATTACAAATTAATCAATCCTTGTTTGTTAATTAATTTAGTCATAATTACCTTTACTAAATAATTATTCCTTAATTAATTAATACCTTATTGTTAATTAATTTAATCTTAATTACCTTTATTAATTAATTATTCCTTAATTAATCAATCTTTAATTGTTAATTAATTTAATCTTGATTACCTTTATTAATTAATTATTCCTTAATTAATTAATTATTAATTAACTCTTAATTGTTAATTAATTTAATTTTAATTAATTATGAATCAATTATTAAGTAATTATAAATCATTAATTATTTAATTATAGTTAACAATATAAATTATCTTACTTTTAAATTAACAATTTGAACATTTAATTAACTTCTTAATTACTTTGTTAAGTTTTGTTTAAAATAACCTTTTAAAACTACATATACCAACTTAACAAATAGTCATCATTCTAAAAAGAAAACTTTAGAAATTTATTTAACTTAGATTGTTAAAGCTTTAAACCTGAAATCATATCACTCGAATCACCCTCGAGTGTCTCCCGAGCCAATCGTCCACCTGCTTCGAGTTTTACCAAACCCACCCGAGAACTTGAAAACTTTTAAAATTTTGTTTAAGTGTTAGAAATGGGCGGGCACATACAAGGATTTGCTTCGAGTTAGGAATTGAGATAGTATGCGAACCTCACGAGTGCAACTTCGAGTCGCGATGCTTCTCTTCCCATGCCTTTTCCATTGACCCAAACTGGCATAGTGCATATGCACGCTCCTTCCAACCGGCTACGATCGGTGCTACTGTCGTCGACGTGTCGACGATGAACTCCACGAACCACCCAAACACCCAGAAAACCAAATCATCAAGGGAACTGAAATTTCAATACCGAACCCAAACTGGAACAAAGGTTCGATCCACTAATCCACCTTGTGTCAGCGACCTAGAAAACCCGAGGCCATGCAATTTTGGCCATAGTTGCGTAAGGCTTTCCAGCTTCTATCGCCACCGGAGCGAACAGTTCCGGTACATCGACGGTGACGCAGCAGTGTGTTTTCCGACCCCGACCATTTATGGGTTTTAAACCCTAGTTAAACAATTTCCGATCACCACGACGATATAAATTCGCCTCGTATTTTTTTGATGACCCCAGATCATCCATCAATCTCCAAACCCAATAGCGATATTTATCATGACTTCAATTTCCAGAAATCACTAATAAATCAAAAATCATTCAATTCATAAATTCTCGGTGGATATAGGTTTAAAAATCCTGATCTTACCTTTAAAAATCCTTATTCCCAAAAACGTTTTTGATAATACAATTTAAATCGGAAAACGGAATGGTTGAATTTTCACATTATTTTGGGTTTGCTTGTATTTTTCAAATTTCTAGAGAAAACATAAGTTAAATCTACTTTAAATTTATTTTTAAACCTTAAAACATAGCTAAACAAACTTTTTGTTTAGATCCTAAAGCCAAATAAGGATCAAAGGAAGAGAATTGAAATTTGTACAGGTTTTTGAAACCTGGGTACAAACAGAGGCAAGTGTGCCTTTAACTCAAACATGCACATTCTTCTCTGCATATAAACATCTACATATTTGCGTGCATGTCAATTCTTTGCAATTTATTTTCAAACCTCATCTCAAACAACTTATAATGCTTAGGATTTTGTAAGTGTTTACTCACCTAATTCGTTTTTAAAGACAGAAAAAGCTTGAAAATTTATTTTGTTCCTGAGCTTTGAAATCCTCAGACCGATCTAGTATTTGAAAACTTGATTTTGTTTTTCCTTTTTTTTCTCTACAACTAATTGATATTAGCTTGCTTAGCTTCTTGCTTGATTACTGATCAACAAATTCAAACTTAGATTTTAAAAAGAATTTACTTGCTTTAATTTAACTCAGAGGAACACTGCTTTGTTTCTTAAAAAAACTGGAGCTTGGTTTCTTTGAACTGCAATTTGAAATTTTGATGTTAAATCTTGATTTTTGATTATTAATTTAGTTGATTCTAAAGCTTTAAACTTTCCCGAGGTATGGAGTTAAAATATCTGCTTAAATGTTTGAGATGATCCTCAGGCATTAAGTTTAGAATTCAAGATGATGTTTGAATTCCATATTTTTTTTCTTTGATGTTGAGATACTCTAGTTTGCAAGGTTTGCAGAATTTTTTCTTTTCTTTCAAAATTTTGAGAAACTAAAGAAATGAGATAGCGGAGCTGAAAGGTTTTTATGAATTTAAGTTTTATTTTTAATAATTATATAAATTGAATGACACTTGTTAATTTTTGATCATGAGATCACTACACTTGTTAGTCCTCTTGTTAGATGTTTAACACTTGTATATTTTTTCATGAGAAATATATTTATATTACTTTCTTCTTAACTTTATATATTAATCTATTTTCATATATTATGATCTTTTTATACTTATATGTAATTTTTGATATAATTTCATACCTTTATCGAATACATTTCCTTTGTTAAATATTTGTACAAGATAAAAGAAAATGTTCTAAAAACAAATTTATACACTAATAAAATCATACATATATTACTTTCAAATCCAATTATTTTTAAGACTCTTATATTTGAATCTTACATTCAAATTTTTATATACAATTTCCTCATAAATATAAATATATAAACAAGCACCATTTTTAATTTTATTTTGAAAATTCAAAATTATTTTATTGAGACATTTATTTAAACAATTAAATTCAAATTAAAATCTATTCATTATATATATAATTTAAATTCAAATGATTTTAAAAACATTTGTTATTTCAAATTTTAAGCTCAAATGAAATTGAGGTCTTATTCATATAATTTAATACATATTTTGTTTGTTTTAACTTTTTCTCAAATTAATTGCAATTTAGATTTCAAAAAAATTCAAGTTACTTATTTTAAACTTATAAAATTTGGGATGTTACATTTAGCGTGCAAAGAATCATGACAGTGGGACTAATGGTGAAATCCCCAATTCTATTTTCCTAGTTCACTATCAAATTTCAAAATGGCATGTCTCACTCATTTTTTAATGGATTTTGACCATATACCCATGGAAACTCTAAAGTCACCAATTTTGAGGCTCAAAAATAGATTATATTGATGGTGCCGTCATCCTTAGCATTATTTTCCAATGAAAAAGGTCAGTTACTGTGTCATTAACATGAACAACATAAGAATTTACAAATTTTAACAAAACATTTACTTTCATTCATTTGCAAATTCATCACATTCAAATATATAAGCCCTATAATTTCATCATTCATAATAAATATATTAAATAAAATATAGTTCCAAGAGAGACATATGAAGATGCCCCTTTGGATGATTAGAGTCTTAACTACTGAACGGTTACAATACCAACATTTCATATATTCAACATTAAGAAAAAGAAGTTAAAACTGCACAGTGGAAATAAACTCTAAATAATATCTTGCCTACTACATATCTTTGGAAAAGTATTCATCTAAATTTGAGATACCCTACCCTCAAGTCACGCAATTCAAATTGAATGCCCGAGAGTTTAGGGGAAACCAAAAACTTAAGATCAAACAAAAAGTCTGGTGTAATAACCCAACTTTTTCTGGCCACAAAATCTTATTCATTAAATGAAAAGTCGAATCTTTATGAACAAACACAATAGTATGCAGAGAGATATATAAACAACCTAACTGACTAAAACTTTCATAACTCACAGTAGAATGGATCAAACTATAACATATAGATATAATAAAAAAATCCCATATGTAAACATCATAAGTCATAAACAGTATTCTATACATACGCACAATGTCACGCTATATATAATATATGCCAAAAATAGACAACGTATGTAAACATCTTCAAAGTCTCTATATTCGAAAATCACACCATAACGATTACTTCATTTACCTATAGTGTATAAGGAGGGGTCAGACATACATGTCTGGTGAGTAATGATATTACAGATTATACT
Source organism: Allium cepa (assembly GCA_030765085.1). NCBI lineage: Eukaryota > Viridiplantae > Streptophyta > Magnoliopsida > Asparagales > Amaryllidaceae > Allium > Allium cepa. Next base: position 771,102,717 of record CM060939.1, on the reverse strand, counting down.
AATATGTTATTTCAAAGACATAATATGAATACCGATGCTTAATTACCTCAACTGTCTTACCTGAATCCACGGAGTTAATCCATCATAATACACATAATAAACATTTAACATATATTATAGTTAGTTAAACATAGACTAGTTCATCTACACATACTAATCCATAATAAAGTTAGTTAAACAACGACCAACCTAATGATAAATAAAAGAGTTAGTTAAATAGAGACTAACCTAATGATACACATAAGAGTTAGTTAAATAGAGACTAACCTAACGATATACTTAAACATAGACTATTCTCGTAAACCGAAAACAAGAGTACGAGCTAGATAAACGTAGTCTAAATAGCGTATATGTTAAGGATATGTAAATGCAGCCTGACTCCATTGCACATCATTTAACCACTCATCAAAATGCACAATCAATGAAGTACGTATAGACATGTTGAACACTCCTAAACATTACTAAAAAGCCAACACGTTATTTGATAACTATTTCATATAGGCCTGGCTAGACTAGAATCGCTCCAGCCTTGCACTAGGTTCAACCTGGCAAATAAAAAGGTGCATGGATGAACTTTTCTACTTGCACCGGTCTATTAGTGGCCATGTCAATTTTAGATTTCACAACGATCATTTTCTTTCCAATTCATCTTAACTCACCATTTACAGTTTATTGCTTTCATACCTCTCTTAGATATCATATTCTACTATCTTAATCCTTTATATATCATCATCGTATTAATAATCGCTTGTTAATTTGTAACGCCCCACTCCGAGACCCACTCTAGTAAAGAGTATTACGGAGTAATACCGTCTACTAGAACGGAGAATAGAGTATAATGGAAGCGACCATATGTAATCAAGCTATAACTATCTACTGAATACGTCGAATAGGTGGTTTTCTTTTCTCAAGTGGTTCGACATATTCAATAAATATTTATAACGAAACTACAATGGCTAAGAAAATAGGTTCAGAACAAACATAATACAAAATGATAACATCATCATCACAGAACAGTCACATAACAGTCACAGAACATAGGTACAATATATCGTCAATACAGATCCAAGTATCAAAAGGTGGGTACAAAGCCACCGCTCACACATGTGAGTCAAAAATATATACATAAGAGTCTGAAATAAAAGAGTAGCGGAATAGTGGACAAATAAAAGCACTATCTATCAGCATAGCAGATAATGTCCAAGCGGAAGCACATAAGCTAAGTCCAGAGACCTAACCTGAAACAACTCGGTCTGACCCGAGCGAAAACACTCGGGTCAGGCTAGCTAAACAATCAGTAATAACTGAGATATATATAATAATGCAGTACATAAATAAAACAGTACTTCTCCAAAGAGAAGAGTAATATGGACTACATGAATATAATGACGATTCCTAATCATCAATAAACAATAAAAATCTCCAAAGAGAATACAAACACCAAAGTGTTAAATAAATAAAATCGCCTCATATCATCGGCGTAGCCAAAGCTATATAAAGTTGCCTACAGGCAATAATCCCAAGAGTGACCAGAGTCTGTGATCAATGCCCAAGCAAGGATCGATGCTCCAAAGAGCAATAGGGATATAATGAAAAATCAATGAAATCGAATACAGAAATGCAGTGTCCAGAGACACTGTGAATCCATAGGGTAATCGCACTTACATCGTATGGTTCCATAGAACCAACACCGAATGGCGATACTGGAATGGATATAAAAATCATCAGATAATACAAATATTGCACGTGCACCGACCAGAGTCGTTGTTGCCAAGTACTGTAGAGTTGTGATCGATCACTCGCACAGATGCGGAACGCGCGAAACGGCGAGATCCTTCCCAGAAGGATAAAGGCCCAGAGGCGCACGCCGAAAAATAAACTGCTCCATAGAGCAGGTGTCCAGAGACGGTTGCCCAGAGGCGTGGTGACCCAGAGGTCCAGTACTGGCCGCCCAGAGGCTAATGTGCCACTAACTTCTTGGAGAGGAACCCGTAAAGTGTTAACAATGAGTCCCATACCCCACGTTCGCACTAAACGGTTTCCTAACCAATAGCAAGCTCACACTCCAAACAATAAAAAGTCCACCTCATATCATCCGTAGACTAGACCCAAAGGTCAAAACGATCAATCGAATAGGTCGGAGATTAACCGGAAAGAAAATACACACGGTTTCCATAGGCCGGATATTTCCTAACCGTTTAAGCACCTTTCCACTTCGCTCGACGTGCTAAAAGTGAGTGTGAGATTTTTATTATAGAAAATAATGGTGTAAAACGGATTTGTAATTGATTTCGAAATCACTTTTAAAATGGTCTTTTGAAAAGTCTCCTATTATGGAGTAATTAATTTAATAATTAAAAATAATATTATATAATAATTTTCAAAAGCCATTTTGAAGTGAAAAATCCTTTTAAATCCTTTTTATAAAGCCCGTGTACGAAATCCAGAGACAAATCTCAAAGAAATCGACGAAAACCAGAAAATCATCAAAAGTATTCGAAAACCAGAAAATCATCAAAAATATTCTAAGTGTTTGAAACCATTCAAAAACTGCTGCGAACCCAAGTTCGGCAATTTATTTGGACCAGCAAACTGTGTCCAAATGGCATGAAAACTGGTAGGCATATAGTCCAACATCCCTACTTTAAGATGCAAAAAGAATTTCTGGATTCCGAGTTGAGACGAAGTGGCAGCGACGTCTCAAAGTTGAACCCAGAGAAAGATTCATACTGTTTTCCAACAGCGACCAGAGTCTAACTTTGGCACGAAAATCGAAGTACCAAACAAACTCCAATGTTGTCCAAATTTTCCAGAGATGGAGTTCGGAACTCCCCCTTTCCAACGAGACCAAAAAAGTCGAATTCCGACTTGGTATGCGATCAGGGCGGCATCACGAAGTGGAGGCAGAAAACTGGTAAACACAGTTGATTTTTTTTTTTTTTTTTGGACGCGGGCCCGACCCGCGTCAGTCCGCCCCAGCCCGCCAGCCCAGGCGGGTTGGGCGAGCAGCAGCCCCAGCCCGCCAGCCCAGGCGGGCTGGGCGAGCAGCAGCCCCAGCCCGCCTGGGCTGGGGAGCACCCAGCCCACGCGGGCTGGGTTTATTTCCCAGCCCACGCGGGCTGGGAAGCACCCAGCCCACGCGGGCTGGGTGTATCTGCCCAGCCCACGCGGGCTGGGTTTATTTCCCAGCCCACGCGGGCTGGGAAGCACCCAGCCCACGCGGGCTGGGTGTATATCTGCCCCAGCCCGCCTGGGCTGGGGTTCAATAGATATGGCCAGCCCATGGTGGGCTGGCCTGCTTCTGGCTAGCCCAGCTGGGCTAGCCTCACCTGGGCAGAGCCTGGGTGCAACCCAGATCTGTTCTGGTGCACCCAGATCATCAATTCAGCCTCATTTCAGCCTGCACACAATTCCAGCCAGCAATCTTTTGCATTTTTTTGACATTTAGGGGTGTTTATTTCAATTTTGGGCATCAAAAAATCACTAATAACAATCACTAATCACCATATAAAGATTATTACACTAAATTAAAGGAAACCAAGGCCAAATCTTAGCATTACAACTAGCAATAATTACTAATCCATAGTAATTACCTCAATTAAGCAAAGGATCAAATGGTTTTAGTGCACAATATCAAGCAAGCCAAACTCCTCAACTCCAAAGCAAAGATCAAGAGGCTTCAAGGACCCAAAATCAACAAAGAAAACAAAATAATGATTACTACGAGATGATAGAGATAAATGGGGATTAAGAAGGAGGATTAGAGAATAGGAGAGATTGCATTACCTTTCTTCTTCTCTTTTCTTTTTCTTCTAGGATTAAACTAATTTATGAAGAGAAGGAGATGGAGCTTCTAAATGGAGGCCATTAATTATGTTTAGATCTAGGTTTTAGGAATTTATGAAGAGGAGGAGGGTTAGGGTTATGAGTTTAAGATATTATATAGGAGGGGGTTAGGCTAATGGGTTATGGTAAGAGGGTTTAGAAACCCATTAGGACTTAGTTTATTTTCTAAGTTATCATGTGAACAAAAATCCTAATAAGCATTCTAGTTTTAATTAAAACCATGTAATTATCTCATTTGGCCCATTAACCCATAATCACTTTTTATTTAAAAATTCCCCATTTCAACCCAAAACATTTTAATTTGCAAACCAATTGCAAATTTAAATTCCCAAAAATTTGTTTAGCTCCCTTTTTAACTTAAAATCATAATTTTAATTCATTATTCGGTAATTGCAATCTCAGGGTTGTTACAGACTCCCTCCCTTAAGGAAATTGCGTCCCCGCAATTCCTTAAATATCGAAGTCGTCTATAACATCTAATCCACACAAGGAATACAGAAGATAAAATATAGATGCTCACCCATGTCGGAAGATGAAAGAAAACCAGGATAAGTACGCTTGATGAATTCTCTGGTCTCCCAAGTGCAGTCCTTAGGATTAGACGACCATTGAATCTTCACAAGCGGAACCTCTTTGTTTCGAAGACGTCTGATCTCCGAATCAAGCACACGAAGAGGTTGCTGCTCTATAGATAGATCAGGTGAGATCTCCAAATCAGGTACGATATGAGGCTCGATAATGGAATCAGGATTGCGCACACACTTGCGAAGCTGAGAAACATGGAACACATCATGTATTCCAGAGAAATGAGCAGGTAGAGCCACTCTATAAGCAACAGGGCCGATGCGTTCCGTTATGGGAAATGGTCCAACATAGCGAGGAGCCAACTTCCCTGTAGAGCTGAAACGCACAACCCCCTTCATAGGAGAAATCCGAATAAAGACAGAATCGCCAATGGAGAACTCAAGATGCTTCCTACGGTTGTCCGCGTAGGATTTCTGACGGTCCTGTGCCTCTTTCATTCTCTGACGGATAAGAACAATCTTTTCAGAAGATTCCCGAACTGAATCTGGACCAAGAATAAGCTTCTCGCCAGATTCTAACCAACAAGCAGGAGAGCGACATGGCCTTCCGTATAGAGCCTCGAAAGGTGCCATGCCAATACTAGACTGATAGTTGTTGTTGTAGGAGAACTCTACAAGCGGTAAGTGATCCTCCCAACTACCTCCGAAATCCAGAATGCAACAGCGCAAAAGATCCTCCAAAACACGATTCACCCTCTCCGTCTGCCCGTCGGTCTGAGGATGATAAGCAGTCGAGAGATTCAACTTTGTGCCCAAAGCTGACTGTAGGCACTTCCAGAAGTGACTAGTAAAGATAGTGTCTCGATCACAGACAATAGAGCTAGGAATGCCATGAAGTCGAACGACTTCCTTCACATATAGCTTGGCAAGCTGAGGAGCAGTCCGAGTGGACTTAATAGGAATAAAATGAGCCGCTTTGGTCAAGCGATCAACAATAACCCAGATAGAAGTATGGCCTGACCTCGATCGAGGCAGACCGTCAATAAAATCCATGGATATCTGATCCCATTTCCATAATGGAATCTCTAGCGGCTGAAGAAGACCAGATGGACGCTGATGCTCGGCTTTGATCTGTTGACAAGTCATGCAACGGCTTACATAACTTGCAACATCTCTCTTTAAACCCTCCCAATAATATAGCCGGCACATATCGGCATACATCTTACTCGAACCGGGATGAATAGTGTACTTAGAGCGATGACACTCGTCTAGAATGTCACGCCTAAGTGATAAATCAGATGGTACAACAATACGGTTCTTCCTACGAAGACACCGATGATAATCAAGAGAATAATCCAGCAATGTCTCATCACTGGATCCCGACTCGAGAAGGTGAATAAGATGCAATAAGTCTGGATTCTGCCGCTGAGCATGGGCAATGCGATCCAATAAGACAGGACGAGCTTCCAAGCTGAATAATAAGACCGGAGAATCAGAAGATGGAGCTCGATCTCTAATATCACATAAAGATAGAGTCTCAAGAACATCCCACTCGGCAATCATCATAGAAACTACCGCGGATGCTTGCGACTGAGCGCATCTGCAACACGATTACCTTTGCCAGGGGTATACTGAATATCTAAATCATATGAGGCGAGAAACTCAAGCCATCGCTGCTGCCTCATATTGAGATCCATCTGACTGAATAGATACTTCAGCGACTTATGATCGGTGTAAAGAGTGAAGCGTTCGACTAATAGAAAGTGACGCCACGTCTTCAAGGCAAAGACGATAGCTGCTAACTCAAGATCATGAGTAGGATAGCGAACCTCATTCGGACGCAGTTGCCTGGAAGCATAAGCAACTACCCGATCCTTCTGCATAAGCACAGCACCAAGTCCGCTACCACAAGCATCAGTGTAAACAACCAGATCCTGGTTACTCTCAGGAACCACAAGAATAGGAGCATGAGTGAGAAGTTCCTTCAATCGCTGAAAAGAAGCTTCACACTTATCAGACCAAATAAAGCGAACACCCTTACGAGTCAGCGTCGTAAGGGGAAGTGCAACTCGAGAGAAATCCTTGACAAACCACGGTAATAACCCGCCAGACCAAGGAAACTGCGAATATCATGAACGTTCTCGGGCTGCTTCCAATTCTGAATAGCTTCGATCTTGGCAGGATCGACAGAAACACCCTCCGATGATACAATATGGCCCAAGAACTTGACCTTGCTCTCCCAGAAATGGCACTTGGAGAGCTTGGCCTTAAGCTGATGCAGACAAAGAGTATCCAAGACAATCCGCAAATGATGAGCATGCTCTGCCTCGGATCTAGAGTAAATAAGAATATCGTCGATGAATACCAAAACGAATCTATCGATGTATTCCCGGAATACTCGATTCATAAGATCGACGAAGAAAGCCGGTGCGTTCGTCAAGCCGAATGGCATGACCAACCACTCAAAAGAACCATAACGAGTGCGGAAAGCGGTAAGAGGAATGCTATCTTCCGCAACTCGGAGCTGATGAAATCCGGTGGCAAGGTCGAGCTGTGAAAAGACCTTTGCACCGCTCAACTGATCAAACATATCGTCTATTCGTGGCAATGGATAACGATTTCTGATGGTCAACTCATTAAGCTTGCGATAGTCAATGCAAAGCCTAAGAGAGCCATCGGGCTTCTTAACGAAGACCACAGCAGCACCCCATGGCGAAGAACTGGACCGAATGAGCTGCTTCGCCTCAAGCTCTACTAACTGCTTCCTGAGTTCCTCATTCTCTTTAGTAGACATCCTCGTGGGAGGACGCCCAACTGGGTGGGAGCCTGGAATGAGATCGATGCGGAACTCAATGGCCCGCTTTGGCGGCAGGCCAGATACTGGCTCGAATATATCGGGGAAATCCCGAACGACAGGAATACGAGATATGTCCAAATCCTCATCTCGTGAATCAAAAGAAAATAAAGCAACATCAGAAATCCCAACATCCTGAAGAGCAATAGCTAATGGAGCGGACGAGTCAGGATGACGAAGAAATAATATCCGCTCTGAACAAATAATTTTGGCGTCGTGTTGAGCGAGCCAATCCATGCCAAGAATCATATCAAATCCCAAATACTCCATAACATGCAGATTCGCACGGAAAGAAAATCCACAAAGATCAATATCAACATTCTCACAAAGCAAGCTAAGGGTCGTGGATCCGCCGATGGGATTCACAATCCTTAGGGAAGAAACCAGACAAGTAACATCCAAGGATAAAGCATCTACTAGCTCCTTTGATACGAATGAGTGAGAGGCACCCGTATCAAAGAGAACTCTACAAGATCTACCATGAAATAAAATAGAACCTTCGAGAACGGAAGGATGCGTACCTCGAGGCCGAGCTGAAGATGCAGGAGCCTTGGCAGCATTAAGCTTGCCAGGCTTGGCACTAGCTGGAGCAATAGGACAAGTGGAGATCCTGTGTCCCTCCTTCTTGCAAAAAGTACAATAGAGAGGTTTGGGACACTCTCGAATAAAGTGATCTGGAGAACCGCAGTTGAAGCATTTCCTCGAAGGACGGGTTCCACTAGGCTGTGACTGAATCTGAGGCTGAGTCTGAGGCTGAGCCTGGACAGCAGAACTGCCAGTCTTCTTCTTCTTGTTCCAAGGCTTGTTCTTCTGAAATGGACCCCGCTTCTGGTTGGGGTTTTTGGAACCCCCACCATCATCATCACTATGCTCCATCTCGACTGACTCAAGATGTAGGGCTGCATCGACTAGCTTCTCGAATGAGAGCTCAAGCTGTAGCATAAGATGCCTCTTCAGATATTTCTTCAAGCCCTCAACAAATTTGAGGTTCCTCTTATAAGGAGTAGCAATAAACTCAAGGCCGTACTTGGACAGGGCCTCGAAGGAAGAGACATAGTCGGATACAGAGGACTTCCCCTGCTTGAGATCAAGAAAGCGGCGAGCAAGGGAGTTCTTCTCTGACTCTGGGATGAATTTGAGCTCAAATCTCTGACGAAACTGAGCCCAAGTAAGTGTGGTCTCATCGACCTCGGCAATAAGGAGTTCGTACCAATCCAGGGCACGACTCCGAAGCTGACTAGAAGCAATAAGAACACGATCATGATCCGAGATATCCATACGAGTAAAAATGCGCTCGCATATCCGAATCCAAGCCTGGACCTCTAAGACATTCTCGGAGCCACTGAACGGCTTCCCTCCGAGATGGGTAAAATCACTGCAGAGACGCACAAAAACAGACATGCGCGGAGCATCAGCAACTGGGGCTGGAGACTGAGAATGAGACTGAGAATTCCGAACCAGCTCCATGATCTGGTCGGTAGTCATGAACACGCCCTCTGGATGAGTGTTGCTGGACTGCCCAGCAGCACTAGTCTGACGTGTGGTTCTCCCTCTTCCCCTTCCAGACATACTGAAAGTTAAACGGGAATTAGAGTTAGACATGATTCAATGATTGATACTTAATTAAGGAATACTACGGAATATAATAAATTCCTACACATATTCCTAACTTATCAATCAATAAGCATAAGGAAGGGATTTGATTTAATTCGGATCCAATTAAAATGTATTGTACTAAGTGTATCCGTTCTGTGTTTGTTATGCTTAATTCTGAACCTTAGCTCTGATACCAAGATGTAACGCCCCACTCCGAGACCCACTCTAGTAAAGAGTATTACGGAGTAATACCGTCTACTAGAACGGAGAATAGAGTATAATGGAAGCGACCATATGTAATCAAGCTATAACTATCTACTGAATACGTCGAATAGGTGGTTTTCTTTTCTCAAGTGGTTCGACATATTCAATAAATATTTATAACGAAACTACAATGGCTAAGAAAATAGGTTCAGAACAAACATAATACAAAATGATAACATCATCATCACAGAACAGTCACATAACAGTCACAGAACATAGGTACAATATATCGTCAATACAGATCCAAGTATCAAAAGGTGGGTACAAAGCCACCGCTCACACATGTGAGTCAAAAATATATACATAAGAGTCTGAAATAAAAGAGTAGCAGAATAGTGGACAAATAAAAGCACTATCTATCAGCATAGCAGATAATGTCCAAGCGGAAGCACATAAGCTAAGTCCAGAGACCTAACCTGAAACAACTCGGTCTGACCCGAGCGAAAACACTCGGGTCAGGCTAGCTAAACAATCAGTAATAACTGAGATATATATAATAATGCAGTACATAAATAAAACAGTACTTCTCCAAAGAGAAGAGTAATATGGACTACATGAATATAATGACGATCCCTAATCATCAATAAACAATAAAAATCTCCAAAGAGAATACAAACACCAAAGTGTTAAACAAATAAAATCGCCTCATATCATCGGCGTAGCCAAAGCTATATAAAGTTGCCTACAGGCAATAATCCCAAGAGTGACCAGAGTCTGTGATCAATGCCCAAGCAAGGATCGATGCTCCAAAGAGCAATAGGGATATAATGAAAAATCAATGAAATCGAATACAGAAATGCAGTGTCCAGAGACACTGTGAATCCATAGGGTAATCGCACTTACATCGTATGGTTCCATAGAACCAACACCGAATGGCGATACTCGAATGGATATAAAAATCATCAGCTAATACAAATATTGCACGTGCACCGACCAGAGTCGTTGTTGCCAAGTACTGTAGAGTTGTGATCGATCACTCGCACAGATGCGGAACGCGCGAAACGGCGAGATCCTTCCCAGAAGGATAAAGGCCCAGAGGCGCACGCCGAAAAATAAACTGCTCCATAGAGCAGGTGTCCAGAGACGGTTGCCCAGAGGCGTGGTGACCCAGAGGTCCAGTACTGGCCGCCCAGAGGCTAATGTGCCACTAACTTCTTGGAGAGGAACCCGTAAAGTGTTAACAATGAGTCCCATACCCCACGTTCGCACTAAACGGTTTCCTAACCAATAGCAAGCTCACACTCCAAACAATAAAAAGTCCACCTCATATCATCGGTAGACTAGACCCAAAGGTCAAAACGATCAATCGAATAGGTCGGGGATTAACCGGAAAGAAAATACACACTGTTTCCATAGGCCGGATATTTCCTAACCGTTTAAGTACCTTTCCACTTCGCTCGACGTGCTAAAAGTGAGTGTGAGATTTTTATTATAGAAAATAATGGTGCAAAACTGATTTGTAATTGATTTCGAAATCACTTTTAAAATGGTCTTTTGAAAAGTCTCCTATTATGGAGTAATTAATTTAATAATTAAAAATAATATTATATAATAATTTTCAAAAGCCATTTTGGAGTGAAAAATCCTTTTAAATCCTTTTTATAAAGCCCGTGTACGAAATCCAGAGACAAATCTCAAAGAAATCGACGAAAACCAGAAAATCATCAAAAATATTCGAAAACCAGAAAATCATCAAAAATATTCTAAGTGTTTGAAACCATTCAAAAACTGCTGCGAACCCAAGTTCGGCAATTTATTTGGACCAGCAAACTGTGTCCAAATGGCATGAAAACTGGTAGGCATATATTCCAACATCCCTACTTTAAGATGCAAAAAGAATTTCTGGATTCCGAGTTGAGACGAAGTGGCAGCGACGTCTCAAAGTTGAACCCAGAGAAAGATTCATACTGTTTTCCAACAGCGACCAGAGTCTAACTTTGGCACGAAAATCGAAGTACCAAACAAACTCCAATGTTGCCCAAATTTTCCAGAGATGGAGTTCGGAACTCCCCCTTTCCAACGAGACCAAAAACGTCGAATTCCGACTTGGTATGCGATCAGGGCGGCATCACGAAGTGGAGGCAGAAAACTGGTAAACACAGTTGATTTTTTTTTTTGGACGCGGGCCCGGCCCGCGTCAGTCCGCCCCAGCCCGCCAGCCCAGGCGGGCTGGGCGAGCAGCAGCCCCAGCCCGCCTGGGCTGGGGAGCACGCAGCCCACGCGGGCTGGGAAGCACCCAGCCCACGCGGGCTGGGTGTATCTGCCCAGCCCACGCGGGCTGGGAAGCACCCAGCCCACGCGGGCTGGGTGTATATCTGCCCCAGCCCGCCTGGGCTGGGGAGCCCCAGCCCATGCGGGCTGGGGTTTAATAGATATGGCCAGCCCATGGTGGGCTGGCCTGCTTCTCGCTAGCCCAGCTGGGCTAGCCTCACCTGGGCAGAGCCTGGGTGCAACCCAGATCTGTTCTGGTGCACTCAGATCATCAATTCAGCCCCATTTCAGCCTGCACACAATTTCAGCCAGCAATCTTTTGCATTTTTTTGACATTTAGGGGTGTTTATTTCAATTTTGGGCATCAAAAAATCACTAATAACAATCATTAATCACCATATAAAGATTATTACACTAAATTAAAGGAAACCAAGGCCAAATCTTAGCATTACAACTAGCAATAATTACTAATCCATAGTAATTACCTCAATTAAGCAAAGGATCAAATGGTTTTAGTGCACAATATCAAGCAAGCCAAACTCCTCAACTCCAAAGCAAAGATCAAGAGGCTTCAAGGACCCAAAATCAACAAAGAAAACAAAATAATGATTACTACAAGATGATAGAGATAAATGGGGATTAAGAAAGAGGATTAGAGAATAGGAGAGATTGCATTACCTTTCTTCTTCTCTTTTCTTTTTCTTCTAGGATTAAACTAATTTATGAAGAGAAGGAGATGGAGCTTCTAAATGGAGGCCATTAATTATGTTTAGATCTAGGTTTTAGGAATTTATGAAGAGGAGGAGGGTTAGGGTTATGAGTTTAAGATATTATATAGGAGGGGGTTAGGCTAATGGGTTATGGTAAGAGGGTTTAGAAACCCATTAGGACTTAGTTTATTTTCTAAGTTATCATGTGAACAAAAATCCTAATAAGCATTCTAGTTTTAATTAAAACCATGTAATTATCTCATTTGGCCCATTAACCCATAATCACTTTTTATTTAAAAATTCCCCATTTCAACCCAAAACATTTTAATTTGCAAACCAATTGCAAATTTAAATTCCCAAAAATTTGTTTAGCTCCCTTTTTAACTTAAAATCATAATTTTAATTCATTATTCGGTAATTGCAATCTCAGGGTTGTTACATAATTATTATCATCAGATCAGTATATACAATTTCCACTTAAATCACAACTTAAGTCAATCTTAACCAGAATTCGATTATTATTAAAGTCATTAATCTCAGTAATCATTTCAATGAAAATTCCTAGTCTAAATTATCCAAATTAACCATTCAATTAACCAAAATAGTAATTGTACAACATATATGTAACATCCCCCACTTGGAGGTCCAAAACTAACGGCTACGGATGCCGCGGTCCTCTATAGTTTTTAATCCTCGGCGACTAAATACGGTAATATTAGATACATTGATATAGTAGAAACACAGGGACATGGAAAATTTAAAAAATCATAAAACAACTTTCATTTTCCATTTTAACATTCATTACATAATGCTGTATTCGAGAACCACATTCAGAGAAAATATAATTATTATGACATACGCTAAAAGCGACACACGATGATGCACCCGTGTATGATTAGAGTATATATAACTAGGCAAGTAAACAATTTTTCCTTTACAACAAAAAATGGTGGAATCCAAAGGAAAAGTGCTCCTAATAGCTATCTTGCCTTCTGCATGCCCCTGGAAGATTATTCGTCTAAAGAGGCACTTGAAAAATTCAACTCTCAAACTACTCAAAGTTAATTGAGCACCCAATAGTTTAAGGAGTCAAAACATTTATACATCTAGTGAGACCACACCGCTTAGCACAACGGGTTTTCCCGTCACAAGTATCTTATCCAAAACTTCATAAGAACCATATATTGTGCTCCTACATCCACAATGGTTATAACATAGAAATTAAAAATATTACGATGATATGCAAACAAGTAAATCAATTTTGGATTACCAATCCCCATTCATTTTAACTATCTATCATAGTTATAGTTTCTAGAGTCACTATAAAACTATTAGTTTTCATGCGCAGAATAATAACTTGTTTAATACTTATGGACTCCTTGTCCAGCTTCATAGTTTTTATGCGATCACTAAGAACCTATTAACCCCTGCCAATTACTTCATCATTCATGGGTTCCCCCTGAACCTATTGGTGTCTCCAATAACTTCCCTCCTATCCTAGTTTTCATGGGTTAGCTAGGAACCTATTGACTTTTGTCAATAATTTAATCTAGATATAGTTCCCATGGGCTCACTACAAGCCTATTGGCTCCTGCTAATAACTCTTTCTAGTCATAGTTTTCACGGGTTTACCATAAACCTATTGACATCTGTCAATAGCTTTTTCTAAACGTAGTTTTCATGGGTTTATTATGAACCTGTTTATCTGAAAACTTTACTATTTAGGCATCCTACATTCTGGTCTATTTGACCTCCTAAATGTAATTCTACTCATTCAGGAGTTAATCCAATTTATATTTACTGCTGGGTCAACTAAACTGGTAATTCTTCCCTTTCTCCCAAAAATGCATTTATAGGTCCACTATAAAGTTGATATATTTTTTTGAAAATGGGTAAGATTTTATTAAGGGCATATACAGCCCAAGTTTTGGTTTAGCCCATTACGACATGCCGTATGGGAATAATACAAATATGTCTTGCGTAACTACAACTACTTTAAGATTCCAATTATACTTTTATCAGTTCTCATCTTCTTCACATTCATGGCGGCTGATAGCTTGTATTTATATATATATATTAGAAAAAGCAAACATATTAACATAATAATATGAACACATGTGCTTTAATATCCTTGAAATCAATTTCGTATAAAACATGGCTAATCCCTTTAACCTATTATTTTTATTAAGAAATGCTTCTTTAATAAGTCCAATTTAAATGTTATTTTATAATGCCATGGGTTTTACGTTTAATAATTAAGATTGGGTTCTTTATTTTGAAAGCTAATGCTTTCGAAACTTTTAATCTTTACTTTTGAATGCATTGAAAAACTTCCTTTCGAAAGCATTCAAACTTCTTTTCAAAACCCCTAGCACCTAACTTTCGAAACATTTTAAAACCTTTCTTTCGAAACATTTCGAATGTACTAAAGTATTACTATTCAACTATAGAAGCATAACTTTGAAACCATTTGAAATAACCCTTTCGAAACCACTGAGTTTAATTTAAAAACATATCTTATTAGGTCCGAGTGAATACAAGCAAAAGTACCCCTTTCGAAACCATTAAAAAGACTGTGGGGAAAAACAGATGGCTTTGGCACCATTCTTTCGAAAGCTCAAAACATTTAAGTCAAATATTTGAAGAATGGCTTCGAAACCCCTTGTGAAGCCGTTGTTTTTGAAACTCTTAAATCCTTTCGAAAGCTTTAGGAAGTGCCTTAGTGCAGGTTTAAAACAAAAACTTCCTTTCGAATTGGTTGATAGCATCAATCCATTTGAAAGGCATAGGGACTACAGAAGGGTTTCGACTTGGTCGAAACTACCGTTTTCGAAAGCATTGATCTTAAAACTACGTAACTCATTCGGAAGCCAAAATTTAAATAAAATGCGGCAACCCCTTCCAAAAGCAATTTAAAATGGCCCCTTCGAAAGCATCTATTTTGACTCCTTCAAGAGGATTTAGTAAAACAAGCAAGCACATTTCTTTAGAAAGTAAAACAAAGGGTTCGACCCCATCGAAAGCAATGTTTCAACACCGTACCTTCTGCTTTTCTCCAATCCACTACGTACCATTTATTGAACCTTATGTATTGGTTTCGACTTAGTAGGTTTCTACCTGGTACGTTTCAACTTAGTTGAAGATGAAAGCATAGGATCGAAAGGTGGTTTCTAAAAGAGGCGGAACATATTTTCTGATTAAAGTCTGATTTAATGCCATTTAAAGTGAATACTTTACAACTAACCTTCCTATTTGTAAACCTTTGATTGGTTGCGATAACTTTTCAAATTCTTTACAAAAATAACTGTCGCATAATTTTAGATCTAAACAAGGATTAATTTAACAATAAGCCCTTCCATTAAACAAAAAGCAATAAAACAATTAAGTCCTTCATCTAAAATAATTTTATTTCCATAGTAAATTACTTAGGAAAAATCCCCAAAAATCGTAGAAATTCACTTTCAATATGTGGTCTGACAACTAAAATTTTCAGACCCAAATTCTTTATAAAATAAGCGAAATTAATTTCTAAACCCAATCATTCATATTTATTTTCAAATTTCATATTAAATTATCCATAGCTTGGGAATTTATTAAAAAAACCATCTGCAAAATGATGTTTTACATAATATATAAATTCCTCATGGCATTCAATATTCAATTTAAATGATTTTACCCTTGAAATTATGTATAAACAATTGTCAAACAATCTAGTTAAATCAAATATGTTATAAAATCCAAGCATATCATCATCAAAAATCATCATAATGGATTTAATCTTAAACCCAAAAATCAAAAGATCATAAAAACAAAAATAGAGATGGTTTTAATTATTATTCACCTTGACTTAGATAAGGACTTTTATATTTGACTGAGATTGATTCCTCTTGCTTAAATCCTTAGCTTAATTTGATTTCCACCTCTTTTCATCTAATAATGGCCTGCTTCTCATTCTTTTGTTTGTGTTTTATGTTTTTGAGAAAAATGAACATGAATGGATAGGAAAAGAGAATATAAGGTAGTGGATTGTGGTGCGCAATTGCCCTAAATACCCTTGGGTTAATTATTCTCCTAATTAACATACAAAATCATTTATAGGCCCATTTTTATAATTAATTAACTCAACCTCTAGTTTATTTTCAAATATCAATTCCTCTTATCACTCTAAGATTTACATTACTCTATTTAATTTATCTAATTAATTCTCCTGAATAATGATATTAAATATTAGAGGTGTTGCAAACTTCCCTCCCTAAAGAATTTCGTCCTCGAAATTCAGTAAGGACTAAATACTAAACATAGCAATCATCTGTAACCACTCTTAACAACCCTACTAGCCTACCTGACTAGCAATTATCTATATAAAGCTAATAAAGGCGTACTCTTCTGCCTCCTAAGTGTAATCCTTGTTGCTCGATTGAACTTTCACCAACTTGACCATCTTGTTCCTCAATCTTTTCTCATCTCTCGCTACAACCTAAAATAGTTGTCTAACAAAATTCAAATTAGGCTCTACTATCAAATCTTTCAACCATGTCAAAGGAATAGTAGTCACTAGATCATGCACATACTTCGAAGATGAGACATATGAAACACACTATGAATACCTGCCATACTACTCGACAACTCTACTCTATATATGAGCTTTCCAATCCTCTGTATAATCTAGAACAGACAAACATATCTCGGTGTCAGTTTCCTTGACTTTCCAAATCATACAACACCCTTCATAGGTGATACCTTAATGAAAACCTTTTCTCCAACTAAGAACTCTAGGTCTTTACTCCTCTTATTTGTTAACTCTTCTATCTGGACTGAGCTTCTTTCATCCTTTCTCGGATCATCTCAATCTTCTTTGTCACCTCTCTAACCAGATCTGGACCAAAGACTAATCTACCTCAAGTTTCCAACTAACATGCTGGTGGTTTGCATGGCCTTCCATACATAGCTTCAAAAGGCGTCATTCAGATACTAGTCTGACAACTATTATTATAAGAAAACCCAACCAAGTGTAGATGATCTTTCTAAGATCTACCAATGTCCAACACATAAGCTCTTAATAAATCCTCAAGTATCTTATTGATTCTCACTATCTGCGCATCTGTCTAAGGGTGATACGCAGTACTCATCTTGAGCTTAGTACCTAACACATCCTATAGTCTCTTCTAGAATTCACTAGTGAACAAGGCGTCACTAACTATACTAATAGGAATCCCATGTAGTCTAATTATGTTCTTCATGAACGACTTAGCTAAAGCAAGTGCCATCCTGGTTGACTTAACTGGAATGAAATGAGCACTTTGTTCACCTGACCACTATGACTCATTTACTTTCATTTCCTCTATTTGACCTTAGCAAACCGTCTGTGAAATCCATGGATATTAAATCCCATTTCCAAACTAGAATTTCCAAAGGCTGAAGCAACCCGCTCAACTTCTAAGGTTCGGTCTTCACTTATTGACAGTATGCACACTGCCTAACCCACAAGCTAACATCCCTCTTCATACCTTTCTAATAGAAGCTCCTCATCATATCTTGAAACATCTTGGTCCCTCTAGGATGAATCATAAATTTGGACGGATGACATTCTCCAAGAACTTTTTTCCTTAAGTCCTCAACATTGGAAACACATAACCGTCCCTTCTTTCTCAAATATCCTTTTTGGTCAGGATTAAAATCCTTAAGGTCGTCGATCTTGATTCCAACCTCAAGCTTTTTAATCCTCCCGGGTAATACTAGATTCTCTTTCTGCTTAAAAGAAATCTTTTCGAACAATACTAGTCGAACTTCTAAACAGGACATGTGATAACCCGAATTTTTCGACATCTGCTAATTTGAAATTAACAGAATTAGATTTGTTAAATATGCTCATTTGTAGTTTGAACAAATGAATTCTTTTATACATTATCTAAAATAAGCTAAGTTATTATTTTCAAACAAATTTAAATTGTTTAAATATACATGTGAGTTAATATTTGAAATTCAAAGAACAAACATTTTAAAATAAATTGGATTTAAAAGTGTGTGTATATATATATAACTAGTATATTGTACAACTATTTAAAAATGTATAATTGAAATTTTATATCATTTACTTCTAAAATTTTATCTAGATAAATAAGAGATAAAGTTTAAATATAAACACATAAGACATTAATTACAACAAATTGAAAATTTATAATATAAATATATAAGATTTAAATATATACATGTATAAAGTTATTATATGGATTTAAGAAAATTTATAAATACATAAAACAAATTAAGTACATTATAATTACAAATGTAAGCAATCTATAAAGAAATAATTAACAAGTGTAAGCATATCTTCATTTGATAATACAAGTGGCAGGTCATGTTCTTCTCTTTGAAATGAGAAAAAAAAATGAAATGAAAATCTAAACAAACCAAATTGCTTCAGATCAGAAAATAGAAATAAATGAAACCCTGTTAACATGTTCCAAAATCAAAAGCAAAAACCTATAACCTCTTTTATCAAACATTTTCTCTTCAAAATCTGAAAACCTGTAATATATTTTCCTCAAAAACAAAGCTTGTAATCAAAATACCAAAACCTGAAAACAATCTCCTCAAAACATTTTCAAAATCCTGTAAACTGTTTATGTTCAAAGCCCGGAATCTCTTTTATCAAAGCCTGCAACATCAAGTTTCAGAGCATCAAAGTTCCAGTTTTATATTTCTGCTAGATCAAAACCTTTCAAGCTTCAAGCATTTAAAGTTTTTCAGAAAATAAAACTCTCAGCATTATAGGTGAGTAATCTGCTCTTAATATTTCAAAACTCACCTGCATTTTTTTTATATGAAGTAATTATCGAAGTTTGGATGAAAACTATGTTTGCATGATTGTTTGGAAATTTAATGGGCATCTTTATTTACTAAGTAATTAGGTGAAAATGTGTTTCCTATACTGTCCGTGTATATAAGAAATACAAACTGTAGCTCGAAAATGCCATCTTTGCTTTTGCTTTGTTCAAGACAGCTAACTTTCAAGTTTATAAAAAAAAAAGTAAAGCTACAGCAAATTAAACTATGAGTAAACCACTAAATCAAATTCCAGCTTTCAAGTAGTTTTATTCAGATTTAAAGTTTTCCAGTGTGCAACATCACAAATTTTAAGTTACTGCTTCAAAAGTGCCAGGAGAACAACATCACCTTTACAAAATTAAGTATATAAATTTGGTTGCATGTTAGTCTTTTTGAAATGAATATATATTGTGTGAAAACTGCTGTGTATATATTCATGTTTGGGTATGCATGTTTGTATCCATATGAATACTCTCTGTTTATAGTTCCCAGTATCTTGTTTTGATTTAAATTCAATATCTCTGGATTTGATCTCTGATTAAACTTAAGTCTCAAATAAAACCGGTTTGTTTCATTTCAAATTTTAGGTTAAAATTATACTTAAGAAAAGTAATATTGATATGACCTTGGAAATCAAAATAACTAATCAAGTTTAAATATAAGTAAAAATTTAAATATCATAATTCGATGTTTTAGATTTAGGATCTGGAACATCATTCAAAAACATGATTTTTAAGACTTAAATTGTGATTTTTAAAAATGGGATATGGTCGCATTTCTGGTTTAACCAGAAATTGGATATGTGGGGCATTCTAATGATCTCGAGAATCTGGGAGATTGAGTTCTTCTGTGGTGATGCAGGAAGGATTGGGAGGTTTGAAAAAAATTGCTAGAAAGTGGATCTGATCAACTTGGAGTTAGCAGTAGTCGATTTCGATCGGCAACCCTAGTTTTTAAATGGTTTGAAGAGTCGATCATTTTTGGTTTGCATAATTGATCGAGTTTTAGGATATTTTGGGAATTGATAGTATGGTCGTAGTTGAAGGTGAGGCCGGAGTGGTTGACCTACAGATGGTCGGAGCGGCGAGATTTTTGTGTTGACGGGTTTGAAGGAGGACCTGATGGAAGTTTTCCAGGTGTGGGTTTGAGGACTTCAATCTCGAATTCGAGAATTGATGCATGAATCCATGATTGGGGTGGGTTGTTGAGTCATCTTCTAGTTTGTAGAGATCATCGCTGATGATCTATGGCGGCTGTCGTCACCGTGCATATGCACGGTGATGAGATGTATCTGTGTATTATTGGTTAAGTTTTGGAACAGAGGTGAGTCGCTGGAGTTACTCGAAGTAGCGTATTGATTTACTCGGGGAAGTGTGGGTTGGAACTCGAAGTAAACTTGGGAAGTCTCAGTATTTCATTGTTTACAGGTTTGATGCAAAACTGAAGTATCTGTTGTTTAAATTTTTCATTTAAAAACCTGAAGCTTGTAAATGTAAAGGAAAGGTTTAAACCTAGTTGTAAATTCAAGTTTAAAATCTAGAGTTCAAGTTTTAGTTTTAAATCTCAGTTTTTAAATAAATAATAATATAAAGTTTTTAAACTTAAACTTGTTAAACTACTTTATAAAGGTAAGTAGTTTGAAATTTTAAAACTGAATCTTTTAAAAATGTGAGCAAGATTCTAAGTTAAAGTTAAAAACTGGAAATCAAAGATTTAAATATTTACTTCAGTTTAAAAAAAAAGTTTTTTTTTAAATAATTTACTTGAATGATAAATGATTAAGAGTTAAAGATTAATTATTTAAGATTAATTAATTTGTAATTAAAAAGATCATTAATTAGATAATTAATTAATGATTAGGGATTCATTAATCAAGTAATTAAGTGTAATTAAACATAATTTAATCCAGTGGTTAAGATTTGCTAATTAAGTAATTAGTGAGTAATTAATTAAGTAATTAAAGTTACTTAACTAATAATTTAAAAAGTGCTTAACTTGTAATTAAGTTTATTTAATTAATTAATTTAGGTTTTATTAATTAATAATTAAAGAATAATTAATCCATAATTAAGGATTAATTAAAATGTTGTTAAGTGATTAATCAATAGTGATAAGGGATTAATCAAATGGTAATTAAGGATTGATTATCTGTTAATTAAGGATGGGTTAACGGTTAATTAAGGATTCTTAATGGATAAATAAAGGATAGTTAATCTAGGGATTAGGGACTGATAAATTGATTGATTGAGATAATCAAGGATGTGATTAATTAATTAAGGTTAGTAATTAATTAATGATTGTATAAGCAAGATTAAGTAATTAATTCTTAAGGAGTTAATTTAATTTAAGTATTTAAATTAATCGTGATATGAATGGATAATTCTTGCTTATGGATGATTGGTTGTTGAATGTCTGAATTGGATGATACCTATTGAATTGATATCTGTTGATGGATAATCAAGATTGATTAATGAATGTAATTAAGTTAAAGGTTAATTATTATATGAGATTTAAGAATAATTAACGGATGGAAGTAATTAGAGGATCATTAATTAATGTGATTAATAAAAGTGATAATCTTGCTTATAAAGAATGGAATGATGATAAATGCTTTGGATTGGCTGATTTCTCTGATAGAAATTGTTTTGTGATATGATATGTTTGGGAAATAATGATAATGAGATTATCTATCAATTATGAATTGCTGTGGAAAAGTATTATCCAATAATAAAAGATGAATTATAATTAATCGAATAGCTTAAGTTAAGTTGGCAATGGTTTCGAAGAGACCGGAGTCGGGTATTAGTTAATACCCGAAACCACTTCGATTCTATACAGATTGATATGTGAAATAATAGGCTGGTATGGAAGGATTTAATTGAATTGGACCTTTTGATCTAAGTTCTGGTACTTAGAAATTGATGTGAGATGAAAATAATGTCTATAACAGCTTGTGAAGTTGTAAATTGATATAAGTTACCCCGGGTTTATATAAGTGCATACTTTTGTATTCTATGTTAGATGGGTTTACTCACGCTGGTTTCCAGCCTGACCCGGGTGTTACTTTGATGTAATGCTCGGGTCAGACCGAGTATTACAGATTTTCAGGTAAGGACGTTTTGGACCTCAGAAGGCGAGCTGGATGGCTGGAACGTATGGAGCATACCCGCTGTGATATATAGTTTTATATCTATGACATGTTGTTTAAAGCTGTCCAATGTCGTGTAAAAGTTGTAACTCTGATATATAAAAATGTAAATGTACTGATACAGTTCTTTTTGTGAACTGTTATTATGTGATATTATATTTTGATCCGCTGCGAATGTGAGAATTCTGTGACTTGTTGTTGTTTTCTTCTTCTTTCTCTTTCTTCTTTCACTAACTATCTGGAATTTTCGGGTTTGAAATTCCGGGTCGTTACATTTGGTATCAGAGATGAAGGTTAAGCGAGAACCTTGGCTCTGGTGGGATTACTCATTAAGAATAGGGTAAGTGGTACCCTATAATGAGTTGAGTGTATAAATATGAGAGAGCGTACTTGTTATTTTCTTATATAAAGTTTTTTAAATGATTTCAAAAGTAAATGAATCTTATATAAGAAATAGATTATCTATTATATTAAGAAAATTGGTTGTAGTATTAATTAAACTAAAAGTAATAGTAAGAATTAAGTGGTAATAGAATTACAACCAAATTGAAATTAAATTAAAGACAAGTTTGAAATGGATTCAAGCTGGAATTAAATCTTGAAATTGGGAAAGGGTTCAGGATAATCAATTAATTTATGTAATTAATTAAACTTTATTTAATGAGATTAATTAATGGATAATAATTGGAAATTAATAAATAAGAGGGGGTTACATAATGAAGTAACTATAGGTAAGTAATTTAAGGGACAATTATTTAATGAAGGTAATTAAGAAATAAGTAAATTACCAAATGTGATTAATTGGAATTAATTAATGATGTAATTAATTTAAAGAAATAATAAATAATATTATTTAAAGCATTTGAATGAAATGGTCCTATTTCAAACAAGAGATGTTTGAAAATTTAAAGGAAATTTGTTTTGAATTAAAAACCAAAGGTGGTTTAAAATTTTAAAATATAACTTGGTATGTAAAAGAAATTAATATGTACATATGTGGATATATATAATATCAAAGGTGGTTGGAAATAAATTTTAAATGGTGAGTTTTGAATTTGGAATAAGTTATGAAAACCCAAAGTGATAAGATTTTGAACTTATAGATGGAAAAGAATTTTGAAAATTTGAATAGGAATTCAAATTGTGTGAATTTGACTGAATTAAGTAAATTGAATTTAACTTGGAAGAAGTTAAATAAGTTTGAATGAATAATATAATTTGGAAATTTCAAGATGAAATTGGAATTTAACTTGGGAAGTTAAATCGTTGATTTGAATTAGGGAATTCGAGTGATCTCAAATTGGGTTTGAGATCTAGAAATTTAAAATGAATGGATGTTTTAAAATAAATTAGTTGATATCATCCTATTGTTGTTAAAAATCTTTAAGTTGTGAATTGGAATTGTTTAAATGAATGAGAGATGGTTTAAATTTGGAATTTTAATTGAAATTAGTTCAAATTGAATTTGATTTGAATTAATTGAAAATTTGATTGAAGATGTATAAGTATAAAATTCAAATGGAAAAAATTTGAATTGGATTAATTTGTAATGATTTGAAAGTGAAGTGGATTCAATTTGAAATTAGTCCAAATTTATTGGAATAATTTGGAATTATAATTAATGTTGAATGGATTTAAATCCAAATGGAATTTGAATTGAATTTGGAAAGAAATCAAGAATAATTCAACTTGATTTGGAAATGGAGTATGAAATTGGGATTAATTCAAACGGGAGTTGAAATGAATTGAAATTGGAACTAGTTCAATTGAAATTTATCTGAATTAGTAGAATTTGAGATCAAGGTTGAATAAAGTTAAATTTGGAAAGAAACTAAGGTTAATTCAACTTGAATTGGGGTTAAATCAATTTCATTGAAAATTGAAGTTATTTAAATTAGAATTGGGTCAATTTAAATGGAAAAGGAAATTTAAATTGAATGGAGTGAGAATGAAGATTGGGAAGTGAATAGTTTTGACTCTGGACTGTTTTATTTTAATATAAATTGTTTTAATATGAACCTATTTTTCCAAGCTATTTATTATATATACAACCTTTCTTTTATTAGCCAAACTATCTTATATATTTGTTTTACAATTATTTTTGAACTGTTTAACAATTTTCCAACTGTTTATAAACTAATTACTATATTTCAACTGTTTAACAAACTAATTACTATCTTAATATTATTTTGCAATTATCTAAAATTTCTGTAATTATTTTAACTATTTTCTAACTATTTTACACTTATTTTACAAACTAGTAATTATTTTTCAACTACTTATCTATTTTTAACTTTCAAGCTATTTTCTAAATTTAAACTAGATAGAGTTTAAACTGATATTGGTTAAATACCCTATCGAGATAAGAATTTAAGGAATAATCCAAATGTGGATTAAGACAACTGTGAGTATATGAATGAAAATTAAAGTGAATATGAATAGGAAGAGATTTGACTTGGCTAATAACCAATAAAGATAAATACGTAAGGTGTACGTATGTTATTCTATTCGTATAGTGATTTGATCCAGATTCGAGCACAGAATTTCGAGATAGTTATATTTATCCGAGTTGGAATTTTCCACTCGATTTTTGAAGGCGAACCTGGATATGGATTGTTGATTGGTTCTGCATATTCTCTATCATAGTTATGTCTATGCAAGGAGAATGACGGTTTCTAATCAAGAAACCAGATCTGAGTCCGCGCTAGAAAGTCGGGTGGACGATACTAGTTCGGAAGGGAAATTGTGTGATCGAGTAAGCGATCAGATTGATAATGTGTACGGATGATATGTGTACATCGTACGAATTGGAATGAAAATGATATTGGAAGGAGTAATCAAATTTGAATATTTGATTTTGAGTAAACAAAGTTAAATATCTTTGTTATATAAAATAAAACTCCCCTTGATGAATCTTTTGCCGGAAGAAAATGGTTTTTGAAAGTGTTTGAAGTATAAAAGGAGTTTTATACAAATTTGGAATGATCCAAAGTTTTGAAAGATTTTATATATCTGAATATATATATATATATAAAGGATCATATGAGGATTTTGGAAAAGGGTTTTGGGAACCTTTGGATTTGGAAAGGCTTTTGATTTTTGGGTAAAATCAATATGAGAATTTGGAAAGCCTAGTTTGAGAATTATCGATTTTGGAATAATCGATTTTGAGTAAAGGAGCTTTGTATGAGATCATACTAGGTGTATGATTTAAAGATACTATATATATAGTATAAAATGTTTTGATGATGGCTCTGGGGAAAAAGGCGCTCCCTTGGAATGGACTTCTCAGGAGTGCCACTGGGTGGTGCTGCCTTGAGCCCCAAGGGGGGTTCTAAAGTTGATCCTGTGAGGAGTCCGGACAAACTAGTTCCTGAGGATTATTGGGTAGCGAAAGTCGATGGCGCTGATGCCTACATGGGCATTTGGGTTATGCTGTGACGACAGTGTAACTCGATGTCGCTGCGATCTACTGTGGGGACCATAGCGAAAATCGTGTGGAGGATGAGTGTCAACGGTCTACACTTGATTTTGCCGGGAAGGCAACGCAACATCGGTAGACTGCGATCTATGGTCAAGTGGAGTGGAGAAGTTTCATTCTTTTAGCAGCGGAATTCGAGGGCGCTGATGCCTACAGTTATATGGGTTTTTGCTGTGATAGCTACGTAACCCCAGTTGTAGCTGCGATCTGTAGCGGGTTCCATGGTGTAATCGAGGGGCGCGGAGGCCTACAGTTAATCTATGGATTTTGTCGGGACGACAATGTAACCATCGGGTTAACTGCGACCATGGATGGGGGTGATGATTTCCAGAGCATCCTCACCAAAGATATATCCTCTATTTTCAAAAACTGTTTTCTATATATTTTCAATAAAATTATTTTTCCAAGTATTTTCACTAGGTGTTGAAAACGGGTCTGCTAAGTACTTATAGATTTTCAGTCGTACGACTGATCAACGTATGACCGAATTTCTGTAAGAACACGAATGGACTTATTGAAACATCGAGTTATAAAAAGTATTTTTGTAAAACTATTTGGTAGTATTATAGATTTTAAAAGTGTTTTAAAATGATCAAAGAATATTTTCACTGATTTTAAATATTTAATAAATTCTGGCTTTATTTCTTTTCGAGGACGAAAAGATTCAAAGGGGGGAGGAATGTGATAACCCGAATTTTTGGACATCTGCTAATTTGAAATTAACAGAATTAGATTTGTTAAATATGCTCATTTGTAGTTTGAACAAATGAATTCTTTCATACATTATCTAAAATAAGCTAAGTTATTATTTTCAAACAAATTTAAATTGTTTAAATATATATGTGAGTTAATATTTGAAATTCAAAGAATAAACATTTTAAAATAAATTGGATTTAGAAGTGTATGTATATATATATATAACTAGTATATTGTACAACTATTTAAAAATGTATAATTGAAATTTTATATCATTTACTTCTAAAATTTTATCTAGATAAATAAGACATAAAGTTTAAATATAAACACATAAGACATTAATTAAAGCAAATTGAAAATTTATAATATAAATATATAAGATTTAAATATATACATGTATAAAGTTATTATATAGATTTAAGAAAATTTATAAATACATAAAACAAATTAAGTACATTATAATTACAAATGTAAGCAATCTATAAAACAATAATTAACAAGTGTAAGCATATCTTCATTTGATAATACAAGTGGAAGGTCATGTTCTTCTCTTTGAAATGAGAAAAAAAATGAAATGAAAATCTAAACAAACCAAATTGCTTCAGATCATAAAATAGAAATAAATGAAACCCTGTTAACATGTTCCAAAATCAAAAGCAAAAACCTATAATCTCTTTTATCAAACATTTTCTCTTCAAAATCTGATATATTTTCCTAAAAAACAAAGCTTGTAATCAAAATACCAAAACCTGAAAACAGTCTCCTCAAAACATTTTCAAAATCCTGTAAACTGTTTATGTTCAAAGCCCGGAATCTCTTTTATCAAAGCCTGCAACATCAAGTTTCAGAGCATCAAAGTTCCAGTTTTATATTTCTGCTAGATCAAAACCTTTCAAGCTTCAAGCATTTAAAGTTTTTTAGAAAATAAAACTCTCAGCATTATAGGTGAGTAATCTGCTCTTAATATTTCAAAACTCACCTGCATTTTTTTTTATATGAAGTAATTATCGAAGTTTGGATGAAAACTATGTTTGCATGATTGTTTGGAAATTTAATGGGCATCTTTATTTACTATGTAATTAGGTGAAAATGTGTTTCCTATACTGTCTGTGTATATAAGAAATACAAACTGTAGCTCGAAAATGCCATCTCTGCTTTTGCTTTGTTCAAGACAGCTAACTTTCAAGTTTATAAAAAAAAAGTAAAGCTACAGCAAATTAAACTATGAGTAAACCACTAAATCAAATTCCAGCTTTTAAGTAGTTTTATTCAGATTTAAAGTTTTCCAGTTTGCAACATCACAAATTTTAAGTTACTACTTCAAAACTACCAGGAGAACAACATCACCTTTAAAAGTTTAAGTATATAAATTTGGTTGCATGTTAGTCTTTTTGAAATGAATATATATTGTGTGAAAACTGCTGTGTATATATTCATGTTTGGGTATGCATGTTTGTTTCCATATGAATACTCTCTGTTTATAGTTCCCAGTATCTTGTTTTGATTTAAATTCAATATCTCTGGATTTGATCTCTGATTAAACTTAAGTCTCAAATAAAACCGGTTTGTTTCATTTCAAATTTTAGGTTAAAATTATACTTAAGAAAAGTAATATTGATATGACCTTGGAAATCAAAATAACTGATCAAGTTTAAATATAAGTAAAAATTTAAATATCATAATTCGATGTTTTAGATTTAGGATCTGGAACATCATTCAAAAACATGATTTTTAAGACTTAAATTGTGATTTTTAAAAATGGGATATGGTCGCATTTCTGGTTTAACCAGAAATTGGATATGTGGGGTATTCTGATGATCTCGAGAATCTGGGAGATTGAGTTATTCTGTGGTGATGCAGGAAGGATTGGGAAGTTTGAAAAAAATTGCTAGAAAGTGGATCTGATCAACTTGGAGTTAGCAGTAGTCGATTTCGATTGGCAACCCTAGTTTTTAAATGGTTTGAAGAGTCGATCATTTTTGGTTTTCATAATTGATCGAGTGTTAGGATATTTTGGGAATTGATAGTATGGTCGTAGTTGAAGGTGAGGCCGGAGTGGTTGACCTACAGATGGTCGGAGCGGCGAGATTTTTGTGTTGACAGGTTTGAAGGAGGACCTGATTGTAACGACCCAAAATTTTTAATAATTAAAATTTGAATATTTAATTAATTTTAAATATAAATGAGTGAATTTATAAGTCAAATAAATTTTTATTTGAATTATTGGATTTAATTGGATAATTAAATCAATAATTTAATATGTGAAATTATGGAAATAATTGAAAATTGGGTTAAATATGATTGAAAATGATTTGTAAAATTTTATTTTATCATATGGGAGTTAGAACGATATTTTAGAACTTTTAAAATCGAATTAAGAGTTAAATTGTGAAAATTGAATATTTTAATATTAAAATCGACTAGTGAAAATAGTCAATTTTTGAACAGTCTCGGAATTGAACGAAACCAATTCCATTGGATCCGTAATAGTTAGTTTTTACCGGATTTCAATTTTCGTGTCAATCGGAGCTATCGTTTGAGCGTGGCAGCTCGAAACGCATCAATTTATTTTTAATTTTAATTTGACCAGTTAAAATAGCCATTTTTCAAAAAGTCTCGGATTTCGACGAAACCAGTTTCATCGGATCCGTAATGTGATATTATTGTAAGGTTTCAAATTTCAAGTCGATTGGATTTACCGTTTGTCCGGTACAAATTAAAACGCCTAGAAAATCGCTTAAATCGGTTTAATTCAAATTGAGCGTTTACAGCCATAACTCGCACAGATGTCCGAATTAGCTTCCGAAACCTGTTCCATTGTGTCCGGAACGCGGGGTAAACCCTAGAAACGCTGGTTACGGCGCGTAAATCGGAGTTCGGAATTTCCGGATGAATAGTGTTCGAAAATTCCTTATAAATAGGCCCCCACTCTAAAAAAAAAAAAAAAAAAAAAAAAATCAAACCCTAGCCGCCACCCTATAAACCGAAGGCCAGAAACGTCCCATCTTCCACCTCGATTATCTCCTCATCCGTCGACAATTAGCCTTAGGTTTCAACTAGAAACTCGTAGAGGATGGTGAGATCTTGGATGTCAACGGTGGAGATGTGATTTGGAGTTGTAATTTGTGAGAAAGGGAGCCGCGTCCTAGGGGGCTTGCGCACGGTTTTCAAGGCATCATGGGGGGCCAAGCTCTCTAGGGTTCAGGCCGAGCATGGAGGTCGGGGAGGCGAGCAAGATGGTAGTAGTTGATCGATGTGTAGTGGCGTGTGGTGGCTCGAATTCTTAACCCTAGTTTTCTAAATGGGTTCGGCGGCTAAAATGTGAATACTGGAGAGGTGCGTGAGTTTGGGGAAGATGGAATGCACGGTGGAGATGAGCAGATGCAAGATCTAGGGCCCAGATTAAAGATAGGTTTATAATTTAAATTTATGTTGTAATTTTATTAAGTATAAACACGTGTAACTACAAAAATTCATAACTTTTTCATACGAGGTCGAAAAAATGCAAAATCAGTTGCGTTGGAATCGTATGGACGAGCACTACGCGATGGAGTTGGATTGGAGTCGTTTGGAGTTAGTGATAATTTTGGGTAAAATTAAACGTCCGTTTAATTTTATTCGAAATAAATCGCTAAAACGAAAATAAAATCAAGGTGAGAACTTCTCACTCAATCGATTCAGTTTCGATTTTATTTTAAATAGTTAGATTTAAAATATTTGAATGCATGTTTGAATGATGATTGATAACTATTGATTGTTAAAATAGACATTATACGCCGTTAGTAAGCGGATGTTATTTATTAAAAACATATACCGCGAATATTTCATAAACAGTGAAATTGGTATTATATATAATAGCAATATATATATATTGGCATATGTATATATTGGAGTTATTGATTTCCCGCATTTTTTGTTTAGCGGATGAGACCCTATTGCGCCGTTATTAAGCGGATAATATTTATTAAAAACATATACCGCGATAATTTCGTACTGGAGCGAAATTGGTATTGTGCTAATGTTTGTGGATGCAGGAAAACAGGTTGGAGGGATCCAACTGGATTCCTCAACAGTATTTATTTGATTATGGATATTTTGATATTTGATGGATTATCATATACGATATATGATGTCGTTGTTGTCGTGATTGACTATTTGGTATGTAGCATCATTGGACCAAATTTTGGAATTTTAAAATGATTTCAAAAGTGATTTTTGAAAAGTATACGTTTTATAAAATAATTTTGGAATTGATCCATTTTAAATAAATAAACGTTATAATTTTTAAAGTTATAAAAATTATGATTTTTGAGAAAAATAGTTAAAAAACTGATTTTTGAGAATATGATGCTAATGATTTTATAAAATAGTTTAATCGGGATTTTAGAATTTATTGTAAAAAGTTTACAAATAGGATTTATAAAATTTGATTATTTTATAAATCAAAATGGTGAAATTATAAAAGACTTTAAAGACGTTTTGAAATATTAATATAAATTGATTTATATTAAGAGATTTATAAATGGATATTTATAAATTGAAATATGGACATTATAAAACGAGTTTTTATAAGTGTTTGAATGAAGTGAAAATGAATTTCATAATTGAATGGAATTCATAGAATTATAAACGGTGAAGTTATAAATGGAATTTTATAAGCAGTAGGTTTATAAAATTTATAAAGTTATTAAAAGAATGGTTTTGGATAAACAATTGAATCTATAAGTTATAAGATTTATAATTATGAAATTCAAAGGAACGATGGTGCAAACAAATAATTTATAAGTATTTTACTTATAATATAAACTTTTGGTTTATAATTGAGTTATGAATTGAATAGGTTAATAATGGAATTTATAAACGATGTTTTATAAATTCGCAAACGACTTATTTTGATAAGTAAATTGTTGAAACCTATTAATGGAGTTATATTCACGTTTTTGACTGTGAATAATCCTTTGAAATAAATTGTATAGAAAGGATGAAATGTGTTAACGTAGTATATTCACGTTTTTGAATAGTGAATAATATGTTAAAGAAAACGTTTAGAATGTGATATTTTAAACAGAATTAAAACGATCTAATGATGTTTTAAATGTGTTAAGATTCGAAACCATAGATTTCAACATTCATTGTTGAAATAGACGTTTTCGAGAAATAAAAGGAAATAGTGGACTATAACACTGTTGTTATAGTAAATGATTTCCGAAAGGAAATGTTTTGTATAGTATTGGGATTTATATATCTATTTTAATTTCGAATCCCTATACTAGTGATTTTGGGTTGTCGTAACAATGTTTTACACAACATTCGTTTTGGCCCAAATAAATATGTTTAAGAGAATGATTTCCTTAAAGAATGAAATATATACTCAATCTCGATTTGAGTATATTGAATATTTTCTAAGTGTTGAAAATAAATAAAATTTGTGAATTACTTATGAATAAATAAGTATGGAAATGTTTTTCCAATATAAAGTGAATATTAGAGAATTTATCTTTTTGAAGATAAATTGAAATGAATAATTGGAATCAAATATTCATGGATATTTTGGATTATAAATTCACTAAGGAAGTTATAAAGGAAGTGGAATTTGTTTAAAAATAAATATTGATTTATTTTTGAAATATTGAAATTATATATCTAGTGAAGATATTTTGGAAAATAAATAATTTGGAAAATTATTTGGAAACTGGTGATGTGTGCATATCCAGTGATAGTTTAATAACCGACTATCAATATTTCCCTTTGAATGGGTAATTGATGTGATTTGTTTGAATGTGAATGCTACACTTATTTTTGAATAAGCGCTCACTATTCGGGTTAACCGGGAAAGGACCATGGGGTTGTATAACCCATTTCGAATAGTGATACGTCGTTATGATAGCATTGAAGATCGGTGTTGAAGACCCGGTATTTGCGAGAACGATAGGATGACCTGTCGATTGACTCTGCACCGAGTTGCTCCGGTATAGAGTTCTCCATATGTGATGGTGAATCCGATCAGGATTGTGAATATCCGGATTGCAAGGACTTCTTTGTAAGTGCCTTCGGTTTTGTTCGAGCCCGGAACAGACTTGTATGGATTGTATGTCTGACATTACAAATTGAGATGTAAAGCCGATTTCATTCAAATATATTTCTGTTGGTGGCGGAGAATTTATTCTTTTAGCTTAACACCCTTCTCTGAGACGTACGAGCTCAGAGGTTATGTAGTTGAATGTTATCAGCGATATATTCCCAATTTGGTAATGTGATATGCTAAGTGATGCTGAAATGATCATTGTGTTGATTATTTGTGATAGGATCGTTTATTTGATCGTCTATCCTTGTGATCATTGTGTTGATCATTTGTTGACCCAAAGCATGGCTTTTGTATAAAGTATGTTTTTGTGGACGTGAATTCGTCGAGCCTCACACCCCGTGAATGGTCAAAACAGGAAAGATGCGGCAAGGTTATGAGGGGTAGCGCCCTTTAGGGTATGTGCATTTCCTTCTGGAAAAGGGTGGTATCATGGTATGGAGCCCAGATACTTACTCATGTTGAAAACACTTTGTTATGATTGTGTGAATTGATTACGAGCGCTCGGTTAAAAGGTCCCAAAGGACCGGGGGATGGCATACTCGTGTAGTAGTTACCTAGTGATAAAGGTAACCCGGCCTTGTGTTGGCAGAGAGCTGGTTAAGTTCTCGGGACGTCCATCCAGAGGCGTTTCCATGTGGCAATGGGAAGTTCCTTGGCCTGACCATTCGTTGGAAATCCAAAGAAACAATACGTGACTTGTACGGTTTTAGTTGTATAACCTGCTATGGAATGTGGCGGTAACCTGCTATTGAACATAGTTAGCTATAGTAGGCATACGATAATGGTCGTATGTTGGCTAAGATTTATATTCTACTTTCGAAATGAATTTTTCCTACACTATACACTAGTAATAATATCAAAATGTTCTTTTAAATGCGTATCAAGCATCTTTGACTATCATAAGGAGAAATCTCCTCCGATTCTGCGTTTGCATTGTGTGTGTGTGCGGGAGGCCTTATGGTAGTCTCATTTTTAAAAGCATTGCGAATTGACTTTAAAAATATTCCTCTATTTTGATTTTAAAGTTAAATAAACTGTTTTGAGTTCTCACACCAGTCACATGACTGACTCGGAGTTTATTGTTTTCCTTCCTAAACTCTGGGTGCCCACCAATTTCTACACGGGCAGTCAAGAGTAAAGGTTTATCAGGATATTCTGGATATTCTGGAGTTGCTGGAGGCAAGATGGATGGCATGGCATATTATTAGTATATAGTATTTCTTTTTCCGCTGCACTGTTTGTTGTTGTTGTTGTACACTCTGATGATATGATGTAATGAAATGTAATGTAATGTAATAACTGATATAGTTCTTTGTTTAAAGATTATTCATTTATTATTATATGTTGTTCCGCTGCGAATTGTGAGATTCTGATGTTGTTCTGTTGTTTTCTGTTCCGTTCTATATTCTATTTTCTTTTTGTTCTATTTTTCTGTTATCTTTCCCTCTCTATTTTCTTTCGGTTCTATTTTCTATCTTCTTTTTCTCTTCTTCTTTCTTTTTCTTTTCTTAAATTCTTTTTCTTAAACCATAACATTTCGGGTTTTTGGCCTTCGATTTCTCGACAGTCAATAAAGTGAGTGTCGATGTTGAATTTTCGAAAGTCGAAAATTTTCGGGACGTTACACTGATGGAAGTTTTCCAGGTGTGGGTTTGAGGACTTCAATCTCGAATTCAAGAATTGATGCATGAATCCATGATTGGGGTGGGTTGTTGAGTCATCTTCTAGTTTGTAGAGATCATCGCTGATGATCTATGGCGGCTGTCGTCACCGTGCATATGCACGGTGATGAGATGTATCTGTGTATTATTGGTTAAGTTTTGGAACAGAGGTGAGTCGCTGGAGTTACTCAAAGTAGCGTATTGATTTACTCGGGGAAGTGTGGGTTGGAACTCGAAGTAAACTTGGGAAGTCTCAGTATTTCATTGTTTACAGGTTTGATGGAAACTGAAGTATCTGTTGTTTAAATTTTGCATTTAAAAACCTGAAGCTTGTAAATGTAAAGGAAAGGTTTAAACCTAGCTGTAAATTCAAGTTTAAAATCTAGTGTTCAAGTTTTAGTTTTAAGTCTCAGTTTTTAAATAAATAATAATATAAAGTTTTTAAACTTAAACTTGTTAAACTACTTTATAAAGGTAAGTAGTTTGAAATTTTAAAACTGAAGCTTTTAAAAATGTGAGCAAGATTCTAAGTTAAAGTTAAAAACTGGAAATCAAAGATTTAAATATTTACTTCAGTTTAAAAAAAAGTTTTTTTTTAAATAATTTACTTGAATGATAAATGATTAAGATTTAAAGATTAATTATTTAAGATTAATTAATTTGTAATTAAAAAGATCATTAATTAGATAATTAATTAATGGTTAGGGATTCATTAATCAAGTAATTAAGTGTAATTAAACTTAATTTAATCCAGTGGTTAAGATTTCCTAATTAAGTAATTAGTGAGTAATTAATTAAGTAATTAAAGTTACTTAACTAATAATTTAAAAAGTGCTTAACTTGTAATTAAGTTTATTTAATTAATTAATTTAGGTTTTATTAATTAATAATTAAAGAATAATTAATCCATAATTAAGGATTAATTAAAAAGTTGTTAACTGATTAATCAATAGTGATAAGGGATTAATCAAATGGTAATTAAGGATTGATTATCTGTTAATTAAGGATGGGTTAACGGTTAATTAAGGATTCTTAATGGATAAATAAAGGATAGTTAATCTAGGGATTAGGGACTGATAAATTGATTGATTGAGATAATCAAGGATGTGATTAATTAATTAAGGTTAGTAATTAATTAATGATTGTATAAGCAAGATTAAGTAATTAATTCTTAAGGAGTTAATTTAATTTAAGTATTTAAATTAATCGTGATATGAATGGATAATTCTTGCTTATGGATGATTGGTTGTTGAATGTCTGAATTGGATGATACCTATTGAATTGATATCTATTGATGAATAATCAAGATTGATTAATGAATGTAATTAAGTTAAAGGTTAATTATTATATGAGATTTAAGAATAATTAACGGATGGAAGTAATTAGAGGATCATTAATTAATGTGATTAATAAAAGTGATAATCTTGCTTATAAAGAATGGAATGATGATAAATGCTTTGGATTGGCTGATTTCTCTGATAGAAATTGTTTTGTGATATGATATGTTTGGGAAATAATGATAATGAGATTATCTATCAATTATGAATTGCTGTGGAAAAGTATTATCCAATAATAAAAGATGAATTATAATTAATCGAATAGCTTAAGTTAAGTTGGCAATGGTTTCGAAGAGACCGGAGTCGGGTATTAGTTAATACCCAAAACCACTTCGATTCTATACAGATTGATATGTGAAATAATAGGCTTGTATGCAAGGATTTAATTGAATTGGACCTTTTGATCTAAGTTCTGGTACTTAGAAATTGATGTGTGACGAAAATAATGTCTATAACAGCTTGTGAAGTTGTAAATTGATATAAGTTACCCCGGGTTTATATAAGTGCATACTTTTGTATTCTATGTTAGATGGGTTTACTCACGCTGGTTTCCAGCCTGACCCGGGTGTTACTTTGATGTAATGCTCGGGTCAAACCGAGTATTACAGATTTTCAAGTAAGGACGTTCTGGACCTCAGAAGGCGAGCTGGATGGCTGGAACGTATGGAGCATACCCGCTGTGATATATAGTTTTATATCTAGGACATGTTGTTTAGAGCTGTCCAATGTCGTGTAAATGTTGTAACTCTGATATATAAAAATGTAAATGTACTGATACAGTTCTTTTTGTAAACTGTTATTATGTGATATTATATTTTGATCCGCTGCGAATGTGAGGATTCTGTGACTTGTTGTTGTTTTCTTCTTCTTTCTCTTTCTTCTTTCACTAACTATCTGGAATTTTCGGGTTTGAAATTCCGGGTCGTTACAGGACAGCATGGCAATACATTGACTCGAACTAGCAGTTGACCTTAACTACACACTACAAGTAGTCAAAGCTTCTTAACCCTTCCATTCTTCCAACATAGCTAACACCATATTGTGATCTCTTCTGCTAAGAGCATCCGCTACATTATTTCCTTTCCCAAGGGTGTACACTATACCAAATCATAGGCAGCTAAAAACTCCAACCATCTCTATAGCCTCATATTCAGCTCCTTCTAGGAGAATAAATACTTTAAGGACTTATGATCTGTGTATAGCTCAAATCACTCCCCTAAGAGATAACGTCTTCAAATTTTCAATGCGAAGACCACCGCCGCTAACTCCTAATCATGAGTAGGATATTTTACTTCATGTGGTATAAGCTGTCGTGATGCGTAGGCAATAACTTTATCCTTCTGCATCAACATAGCTCATAATCCAGTCCCACATGCATCGGTATACACCACCAACCCTTGGTTTCCGTCTAGAACTAATAGCACCGGTGAATTGAACAACAAATGCTTTAACTTACGGAATGCTTCCTCACATTTGTTGGACTAGACATACTTCACATCTTCCCTTTTTAACTTATTCAAAGGTGCTGCTATCTGCGAGAAATCCTCGATGAATCTTCGGTAATAGCCAACAAGTCCAAGAAAACTACTAATCTAAGTCACCATCGCTGGTCTCTTCCAATTATTAACTACTTCGATGTTATCTAAATCCATTTACAAGCCATTCTCTCAAACCATATGACCAAGAAACTTAACCTCTTTCTTCGAAAAATGGCACTTGAAAAACTTTACCTTTAGCTAATGTCAGCATCTCGGACACCACTCTAAGATGATCTTTATGATCTCTTTCATCCTTAAAGTACACTAAAATGTCATCTATAAATACCAACACAAACCTATTCAAGTACTCTCGAAAAACTCGGTTCATCGAATCCACAAAGAAAGAAGGTGCGTTTGTTAGCCAAATGGCATTACTAACCACTTGTATGGCCCATACCTAGTCTGAAATGATGTTAAAGGAATACTGTCCTTTTCCACTCTTAACTGATGGAAAACTATCGCCAAATCTAACTGGGAAAACACTCTAGCTCCACATAATTGATCGAAGAGACCGTGTATTCTCGGAAAAGGATACTTATGCTTAATCGTGCTCTCGTTTAACTTATGATAGTCGATACACATCCTCAATGACCCATCTGGTTTCTTCACGAACACCTTGGTCCCTCCCCAAGGCGAACTGCTTGGTCTAATAAAATTCCTTCCTTCTAGATCCACTAGTTTCACCACCAATTCCTTCATCTCGGTCGGTGTCATCCTGCTAAGTGGTCTACTTACAGGTTCGGCTCCTGGCGGAAGATCCACTCGAAACTCAACAACTCGTTTCGATGGTGTCTTGTAACCGGCTCAAAGACATGTACAAAATCTCTTGCTACTTGGACCTGCCCTAACTCTTCTCCTACTTCCATAGCACTTAACAAAGCACAACTACTCCTTTTAGAATTCTCTACTGAGAATATAATTCGGTTATGACTATTCAGGTCTCTTAGTGATATCTCTCTATCCTAGAAAAATATCCTAGCCTCGTACTTACCTAACCAATTCATACCCAAAATGATTTCGAAATCTACGAAGTCAAAAAAAATATATTACATGTAAACTTATGACCAAAAATACTAGCTTTGACTAGTTACATCTCATCCCTAGAGTTGCATACCAAGCTATTCGATTCACAACGTTAAGGAAGTAACAAGTTATGTGGGCTCTAAACATAACCTATGAACCAATCACCGAGATATAAATGAGTGTGATGCATCGGTATCAAATAGTACCCTAACTAGTATACTTTGAATAAAAAGCAAACCTTCCATCACGGTCTTCCCTTTTTCAATTGCAGTTGGCCTAGCGGATGATGGTTTAATAGTAAAAACCTTTCCCTTTTCGGTCCTGACTAGCTCTGGATACTGGTTCTTATAACGCCCGAACTGATTATAGTTGAAGCACTTCACATTCTTCTTTTAATTAGCTTCTTTCCCTTGCCTGACCAGCACTCATGAGCATAATGACCTTTCTTGTCACACTTAAAGCAATGTAAATCAGCCTTTGCCTTTTTGGCAGCCTCTCCCTTTTGGGCTCCTTTCTTCTTAAAGAAATTTCTCTTCTTTCCCTCGAATCCCTGGTTTCAAACCGCTTTTCTATCGCACAAATAGCAAGCATCTCCTCATGTCAGATTTCCATCTCCACAACTACATTACAAGGATCACGGAGATGTATTAGGGACGCCTTAGCAATTTTGGGCCTCAATCACCTAGTGAACCTCTAGTTCCTTCTGATGATGGTGTTTACAGTACTGTACCCATATCAAGGCAACTCATCAAACTTAGTTGCATACTCAATTACCGACATATCTCCCTACACCAAATCCACAAACTTTCTCATCAATGCTGACTTAGCAACTTCAGATAAAAACCATTTTTCAAACTTCTTCTAAAATCTACCCAATTCAACTCCTCCTACGGAACCCTGGCACTAACAGTATTCCACCAATGAAGTGCTTTCCCTTACAACTGCTTAGAGGCCAGCCTCCTCTTCTACTCATCATCCAAACCCAAGTCAGTGAAGATTCTATCAAACTGCAACAATCAATTCTCAACTTCTATGGCATCCTCAGTTCCCATAAACAACTTGCCACCAAGACTAGCGTAGTCTCTACTTAACTTACCATAATTATTCCCAATGGGAGCCATAAAATAGCTCCTCCAACATTTCCAGCAACACAGCAGCTGCTCCAGCTTGCATTAGATTAACGAAGAACTAATACATCGCCCCTATATCCACAAGTGGATTTCTAGCATTCACATTGGCATCGACATTTTTATTAGCATTAGCCTGCCGACTTGGGTTCCTCCTTGTGAGTCGAACATCCTCTTTGGTTATGGTGCATCCTGCACCAAGATTTCCTCTTCCATTTCCTGCCTAAGTATCTTCCTTCTTATAAATCTGCTTACGAGCCTTAGTAAGATATAGAATAACGGCCTAAAAGAGAGGGGAATACGTACTAACATATATATCCATATTAAATAAAAGTATGTTGCTATAGCGTTATCCCAAACCTCGATCTTAATTTTTGATTTATTGGATTATGTTTTGAAAAATATTTTAGGTTTAAATTTCTTTTCAGTATCATAAACTTATGCTCTGATACCAACTTGTAACATCCCCTACTTGGAGGTCCAAAACTAACGGCTATAGATGCTGTAGTCATCCATAGTTATTAATCCTCGGCAACTAAATACGATAATATTAGATACTTTGATATAACAAAAACACATGGATATAAAAAAAATTAAAATCATAAAATAGCTTTCATTTTCCACTTCAAATCATTTAAATAGTCATTACATAATCTCATGTTCGAGAACCATGTTTAGAGAAAACAAAATTATTACAACATATGCCAAGAGTGACATATGAAGGCTCCCCCTTGGATGATCAGAGTATATATAACTACGCAAGTAAACAACTTTTCCTTTACAAAAAACACGATGGAATAAAAAGGAAAAGAGATCCTATAGATATCTTTCCTCCTGTACGTCCCTGGAAGCCTATTCGTCTAAAGAGATACTTGAAAACCTCAACTCTCAAACTACTCAAAGTTAATTGAGAATCCAAGGGTTTGAGGGGAAAATATAAACTGCGGGTCAGATATAAAGCCCAATATGGATAATAACCTATCATCTTAAACCATTTAGATACCTAGTGAGACCACGCCACTTAGCGGAACTGGTTTTCCCCTTACTAGTATCTTATCCAGAACTTTATAAAAACCATATACTATGCTATTGCGTAAACAATGGTTAAAACATAGGAATTTAAAATATAATGATGATATGCAAACAAGTAAATCAATTCTGGATTACCATCCCCATACATTTTGACTATCAGTCACAATGATAGATTTTAGGGTCACTATTAACCTATTAGTTTTCATGGGCGAACTAATAACTTGTTTAATACTTATGGACTCTGTGTCTAGTTTCATAGTTTTCATGAGATCACTAAGAACCTATTGGCCCTTGCCAATAACTTCATCATTCATGGGTTCTCCCTGAACTTATTGGTATCTTCAATAACTTCCCTCTTATCCTTGTTTTCATGGGATGACTAAGAATCTATTGAATTTTGCAATAACTTAATCTGGATTTAGTTTTCATGGGTTCACTACAAACCTATTGGCATTTGCTAATAACTCTTTATAATCGTAGTTTTCATGAGTTTACTATGAACCTATTAACATCTGTCAATAACTTTTCCTAAACATTGTTTTCATAGGTTTACAAAGAACTTGTCTAACCGACAACCTCACTGTTTAGGCATTCTACGTTCTGGTCTATCTGACCTCCTAGATTTAATTCTGCTTATTCAGGAGTTAATTCAATTTATATTCGCTAATTGGGTCAACCTAGCTGGTTATTCTACCCTTTCTTCCCAAAATGCAGTTATGTGTCCATTATGTTGTGAATATATGAAAATTAGAAGAAGCAAACATATGTTAACATAATAATACCAAAACTTGTGGTTTAATATCCTTAAAATCAATTTCATATAAAACGTGGTTAATTGTAACATCCTATGTCTAGATACCCGAAGCTAACCATTACAGATGCTGCAGTCATCCATAGTATTAACTTCCGGTGACCAAATATGGTAATGTTAATGATATCCATGATGTCAGAGTCACATGGATATGAAATAAAATCATCATAGATTAAAACAAATTTTCTAGTCACATTTCAAAACAATATTTCATATTCAAATTGCATAATCCCATAAATGTTTCCTAGTTTCTGATAAAATATAATTATTACAAAATATGCGAAGGACGACATATGATGATGCCCCGTTGGATGACCAGAGTACTACATAGTCATAACTGTCTTAAATACAGCACAACAGAATCAAACAAAATGAAACAGGAACTCCTAAACAGATCCTTTTTAAACATATCCTTTGCAAAATATAATCCTATAACCAAACTGGTTAAAACTGTAAAGCAATATCATGTAAACTTACATGTTAGATAATAAATGGACTATCTTTCTGTACTATGGTTTTGTTTGGCTAACTACTAACATTTGGCTTACTCGGGCCTACCAAACAATACAAGCAAGATAATCTAACAACTGTTAGATCCTCCTCTTTTAGACGGTCTATCCCTAACTATTTTTTAGATACTCCTCTAGACGGATTGTCATTCTGTCCTTAAAATATCTGTTAGGTACTCGTCTTCTGGACGATATGTCTCTAACTTATCTTCTCCCAGGGTCACTTGATCCTAATGATTTTGCACGCACTCCAGTAACCTATCTGTATATAAATATATTTATTCCCTTCTGTGTGTAATTATCATTTTAGTCTTACCTGTGATAAAGTCCTACACACAAGAATTTTGGACTAAATTAGCTGGAGCTAATAGGTAATGTATAGGGTGCGACCATATACCAGTCTCATCTAGTATATAAATATCCGAGTCATTTTACTTAGGGTAACCTTCCCTTAAATTTTCCTTGAAAACCTTTTCATCTCAGACTAATTTGAAACCTTAAAATCAAACTAAAACAAGGAAAATATACACACTCTATGCTTTACTCAAGATCATCTTTCCATGTTATACACACACACACTTTACCCAAATCTTTGTTGATGGAAACATTTATACCTTTGAAAGTGCCCCTTTCAAATCCAATGAAAGTATCTCTTTCGAAACCAAGTAAAACCCTTCTTATAAACTAGGCCGAAAGGCCTTCCTTTCGAAACCATTCATAATCTTCCTTTCGAAACGATTGAAAAACTTTTCCTTCAAAAAGCATAAAAACATAGACATCCTTCTTTAAAACTTTTAGACATTACCTTTTGAAAATATTGAAAAAACCTTCAAACCTTTCGAAACCATTAGGGAACCACCCCTTCGATACCCTTCTTTAAAACCTTTCGAAAGCATTTGAGCTCAATTTAAAACATGTGGAAACACCTTTTGAAAGCATTTAAAACTATCTCCTTCGAAACCATTTGGGTAATACTTTTAATAAAGAAAAAGGGTCATAAAATATTAAAGTCGAAAGCATTCTTTCGAAAGCATTACCTAAGCAAAGAAGTGATGGTGTCAAAACCAAGCTTCCGAAAGCATTGGAGAAGAGGCTAAGTTTTTAAAACAAAGCATACCTTCTGTAAGCATTGCTCCAAAAGGTAAAAAAGCGGCAACTAGGAGTTTCGACCCCATTTGATAGCATTTACCTTAAACAAAAGGCGTAACCCATTCGAAACCATTCCTTAAATCAATTTGGCCCAATCGAAATCAAAATAAGTCAAATGCATAACCTTTGAAAGTAAAGCAAATGCATTATCAATTTTAAACAACGTCATACTTCGATCCCGTTTGAACCTATGGTCTCAACCTAGTTCCTTCCGCCTTTATCCAATTCACTCTGTACCAAGTTATTGATGCTACGTGCATTGGTTTTGATGGCAATGGAGGCGGCAGTACTTGGTCGGAACCCCTATGTCGAAAGAGGCGAAACATGCGAAAAGTAGGTAAAATATGTTTTTAACTTTAGAAAATAATACTTTTTAACTAACCTGCATTGTTTGTCAAAATACTATTGGTTGCAATTTTCCTTTCTAAATATGCTGCCAAAATTTTAGAAGCAATTAATTCAAATAATTTACAACATAACCCTTTTCCTTTTATAAATTCATAAAACATTTAAGTCGCATACCTTAAATAATTTTATATACCCAATAAAAGACTTAGGAAAATTCCACAAAAATTCAAGAAAATCCTTTTTAATATGTTTCCTAACATATATTAATTTTAGACCCAAATTATAAATAAGCCTTAAATTATTTTAAACCCAAATAAACATTTCATCACAAGAAAATTAATATATAATCTACATTAATTCAGAAAATTACAAAAATTGAAACCCGTATCTAGAATATCATTCCTTATCTAAATCTAAAATCGCAAGGCATTTAGATGTCATTAAATTGGGTTTTCACATTAAAACATATCATAGAACCGATATGATTAAGCATAAACAATCAATAATCGTTAAATAATTAATCATTCAAAATATGGCATAATCTTGCAAAATACTTTAGATTCACCTTAAAACCATAAACAAATAAAACATGAGATGTAGTCATTATTCAACTTAGCTTTGAGATTATGGAGTTTGAGATTTGAATGGATTTAAGTTGATCAATCTTCTTCCTTTAGCTTTTCTTCCTCTTGTTCTTGTTAACGGTGGCTGGCTTCTAAATTTATTTTTTGCTAATGAATGTGCGTAAACATGGCTAACGGTATTAGCATAATCTTTTCCTAATTTACCCCCTTCTATTTCCCTTATCTACTTTGGTTCACGTTAGCTCATTTTATTTCATTTATTAACATGGCACGGATACCCCTATTAATCACAAACCTCAATCCCTTAATCATCATGTTATTTTATTTAATTTAGCTAATTAAATATCCTAAATGATATTATGAAAAATATGGGGTTTTACAATCTCCCCTCCTTAATGAATTTCGTCCTTGAAATTACGTAAGGTACAGAACCAATCAAACATAAAGATAAAACATACCATCAACAAATTAGGATAAGTGTCTCTAATCCTACTCTCGATCTCCGAGATACAGTCTCTCTCATCATTGCCTCAAAAGACTCTCACTAATCTGACTATTTTGTTTCTATGTCTCTTCTCATCTCTCGCAACTATCCGAACTGGTTTCTAACTATAGTCTGGTCTGGTTCTACTATCAAGTTATCTAATATGGTTGGTGCTATAGTTGACTCCGAATCTCCAACACACTTCCTTAGATGAGAAACATAAAAAAACATCGTGGACTCATGTGAAACTGCTCAATAAGTCTACTCTATACGCGAGTTTCCCGATCCGCTCTATAGTATGAAAAGGTCCAACGAATCTCAGTGCCAACTTCACTGATTTCCCGAATCTAATCACCCCCTTCATTGGTGACATCTAATGAAAACATGATCTCCAACAGAGAACCCTAGGTCTTTCCATCTTCTATCTGCATAACTCTTCTCCCTAGATTAAGCTTCCTTCATTCTAGCTCTAATTAACATAATCTTTTCTATAGCTTCTCTAACCAAATCCAAACCAAGAACCAACATATCCTCGGTCTCTAACCAACAAACTAGAGAATTACAAGGTCTTTCATACAAAGCTTCAAATGGTTCCATCCCTATACTAGTCTGATAACTGTTGTTATATGAAAACTCGACTAAGTGTAAATGGTCTTCCCATGATCCTCCAAAATCTAACACACAAGCTCTTATCAAATCTTCCAAGGCTTTGTTAACTCTTTCCATTTGCCCAACGTTCTATGGATGGTAAGTGGTACTCATCTTAAGCTTGGTTCCTAAAATATCCTGCAAACTCTTCCAGACCTCGCTAGTGTTTGCATAAAAAATGGACAAACACCTCCAAGTCGTATTACTTAGTTGATTATATGTGATTTTCAATGATTTTAGATGAGTATGTAAATATAAAAGAAGTAGGGGCTGAAATGTAAAGACACACAGATTTATAGTGGTTCGGCGAGAATGTGCCTACGTCCACTTTATATGTTATTATCTTCTTTCTTTCAGGTTACAAGTACAATGC
This sequence comes from Allium cepa, assembly GCA_030765085.1. NCBI lineage: Eukaryota > Viridiplantae > Streptophyta > Magnoliopsida > Asparagales > Amaryllidaceae > Allium > Allium cepa. The sequence continues at coordinate 771,057,853 of CM060939.1, read as the reverse complement.
TTTGTATACAAGCGTATGAAAGCAGTTTGAAAGTTCCTTCCTTGCTTGAGCTCTCAAACTTGTCTGCCATTGTTGTACCCCTGCCCCTCTATTTATAGAGTGAGGTACGGGGCAGGGGGTCTTGGAAGTATATAGCTGCTGGCGGGCCTGGACTGGAGCAATCTGGCCTGGTAGCATTCTAGTTCGGCGAGCTTCATTCGGTGGTGAGGTTGGACCGGTGGTAGCCTCGTTCGGTAGGGAGTTGTTGGGGTTTGGACCGGTGGTGCCTCGTTCGGTAGGGAGTTGTTGGAGTTTGGACCGGTGGTGCCTGGTCCGGCTATGGTGGTCCGGTGATGGGTGGATATGTGCCATTCGGTAATGGGTTTACATGGAGTTGGTTCGGTCTTGGAGGTGAGTTGGTTCGGTGCTCATCTGGGCCGGTTGAGTACTTGGATTGCCGAATGGGTCTACACAGGGGATGCCGAATGTGACATAGCCGAACGAGCTATAGGATGGATTTTGCCGAATGGAGGTTGCCATGCTCTGCCGACTGAGGCTCTTATTTGTGAATGCCGAGTGGACTGTGGTTTTTTACGAAATGAAATGCAAGATGTGAACATGAGTGATACTGACGCTTCCTGGTCTTGAGATCCTCTGGGTGAGAATTCGCCCAACATTTGCCCCCCAAAGTGGGGCACGTGCTTGCATGTGTCGCGCTTTGTTTCCTCGTGGTAGGAAGGTTTGTTTTGTAACGCCATGGGCTGGATACTTGTATCCTGCTAATGTCCTGTAAAGGAATTTACAGTTTTCAGTGTGAATTCAAATAACAACCATTCGGGATCGAAATGTTTGTGATTAAGTGAACTGCGCCGTTCGAGGCGAGTTAGTGTGCCCCGAGGGGGCTTAGCCTTATCGATGCCAGGTTCACGTTAGAGTGGGTCCCTGGATCGTTTGTCAAGGCGGTTTGTCGCCAGCTCAGAGCATGCCTAGGGATCGTTCGCGATCCCGTACATGTGTAAGTAGCTTGGCCATTTCATAATTATCAAATATCCATTTGACCGATGAGCTTAAAAAGGGATGTCAAAGCGTAAATTCTCACGACGATAGGGTTAATAGCCATTCAGAGAGCGCCTATGGACCATTCGTGGTCGCGTACACGTGTAAATGATTAACCCATGTTAGTGAGAGATTCACGACTTATCCATCGTTATCCTGATTTCTATTTTATCAGTAGACACTAGAGTTCGGTACTTATCTGAGTAAGGCGTATTGCATGCCCCCTGTTTCAGGTCTCTGCTGGTTGCCCCCGGCTATGTTCTGCACGTGTTACGCTTTGTTTCTGGACGGGGTGCTTTCATTCGGCATGGCTCCATTCGGCTCCTAGTGCCGAACCGGCTGGTCCGGTTTTCCCGTGCTTGCCTATATATAGGGGCTACACCCCCTTTATTTTTCTTTACCGAACGAGTAGAGCCGAACCATATTGAGCACCGAACCAGTTAAGTACCGGATCAAACAAATACCGAATCAATCAAGCGCCGGACCAATTTAGTACCGAACCAGGTATGTTCCCTTTTGCCGAATACATACGAAAGTTTCTGTTTGCCGAATGAGCTTTAGGGCTTGATGCCGAATGAACTTCACGCCCATGCCGAATGAGCATAGTGCCGAATGACCATATGCTTCTTATGCCGAATGAACCTGTTTTGCAACGCCGAATGAGACTTCATACTTGGTCCTTGAGCGGAATCTTGGACTTTTTTACACGCTTGCCTTATATATTTGCTTGTTTATGTTTCTATACTTCTTATTCTAACCTCAAGTCTTTTTTGTGCTGCAGAAAATGTCTCGCAAAGCGGAAACACGATCGGACAGAAAGAAGTCTAGAGGCACAGGAGAACCTTCTTCTTCCTTGCCCCCAGTTCAACCAGGATCCGGGCAACATCGACCTATTCCGAGGTCTCTAGTGGATGGATATGGTCCACAGGAACTTTTGATCTCACCCCCTGATTGCTTTCCTAGCTCCCTAAAGGAGGAGCAACTTGACGTCATATCCCGTTCCTTCGGGATAGATAGGGCTCTGATGCTGCTGCCGGGAGATGGAGTGATGCCATATAATCCTCCCGAAGGCTACTTCGCTTATAGCAGATACCATTGTATGTGCGGTGCTATCCCCCTATCAACGCTTGGATAATTAGCTTCACCACATATTTGAAGGTGGCTCCCTTCCAGCTTCAGCCTAACTCTTATGCCATCCTGGTGAGCCTCTTTGTTATCTTCCAGAGGAGGTACGGGCGTCCTCCTTCTAACCGGGAAATTCGATACTTGTACAACCTGAGAGGCTATAAGAAGGGGTCTCCGTATATTAGTCTGGAAGCGGCCGTGCCCTTCAAACCAGTCCTGGACTTATATTCCAAGTTTACCATGTTCAAGAAAGAGTGGTTCTTCATCAAGGACGATGCTGTTTCTTTCCGCCTTTTCACTTCCGGCTGTAAGATGGATTTCATTTATATTTTCCATGTTTTGACTGTAGTGTTTTTTCTGACATGCTTCTATTTCTGGCTAGCGACAGGTGGTATTGCGGTCGTGGAGGATGATTCCTTGGTGCGAATGGCTGCTGAACTAAAGGCTATTCCGGCACGGGACCGGTCGGCCTCCTTCTTGATCAGGAACGCAACCCTCTTGGAGTATAATTTGATCTTACCGCACCAGTCCGTGGTTAAGCAAAGAGACACGGCTGAGGAGAAGGCTGCTAAAGCTAAGGAGGGGGATAAGGTAAAGAGCGGTAAGAGGGAGCCTTTCGCAGAGCGTCCCGTGGTCGGGGGGAAGAAACTGAAGAAGTCCGATGGCCCTTCTCCAAGTACTTGCCCGACTGTCCCGGAGGAGGAAGGTGTGGAAGAGGAGGAAGGAGGCGAAGTTGGAGAAGGGTTGGAGAGTGGAGGAGATGGCGACGGTCAAGGTGGTAGTGGTGTTACTGCTCTAACCTCTGAGCAAGACCTCGAACTGGATGAGGCTCTCCGTCGGGCTTTCGGGGAGTCGGAGGGAGAGTCGGAAACGGAGAAGGCAAAGGAAACCGGCAAAGCTGTGGCTGGCACTGACCCATCCTCTAAGGGTTCCTCAGCTAGGGTGATTCCGGCGATGCAAGGTGAACTTTTGTCTTCTTCCGATTCCATTTTCGATAGGGACTTAGAAATTTTTTACGGTTCACTTCCGTCCTGGGGTGAGATCCAGGACTTATTGCAGTATCCCACTCCTCCGCCGGGTTTGTATAATAGATGTGTCTTCCCACTTTTCTTTCTTTTTAACTTAGCACATTTTCTGAACTGTGGATTATTGTATGTTCATAACACTTGTTCTTTATTCCAGGGGCAGGCCAGGCAGTTAAAACGTCGGATGTTCGACACCGCCTTGAACAATTTAAGTCGAGGAGAGCTTCCGCGAAACCTTCTACTGATCGCACTGGGGATGTAGTCAGTTACCGCCCTCTTCTTGGGGTCATCGAAGAGGGCATTCAGAAAAGGAAGCGGAGCCGTTCCTTATTTGAGTCGTCCCCTGGCTCGCAGCCTCCTACTCAGCCTCCTCGTGATACTACGGAGGAGAGCACGGAGCCCGGCCCCCCTCCTCCTCCTTCCAAGAGTCCTACTGTCATTCGTATAAGGCGTCCCGATGTGCCTCGCCCCGTGCCTCGTGACCCTTTTGCCGGTCATCCTGATTTAGACCCAAGCTTTCGGGACATTTCATTCGATGAGACCACGGGCGAGCACCTCCTTCCCCGCAACCCCATGGTAAGAGTGCTGGACGAGGCCAAATCTTTAGATCTTGATTTACTTACTACACGGGTAGTCACCATGGGGGATGAGGCCAAGGCTAATATCGACCGGGTGGCCGCAGAGACCAAGAAGTTAATGGAGCATCATGCTAAGTTGGTCAAGGCCGGGGAAGAGATCGGGAGTGCTAACATTCGGTTGAGGTTAAAGGTTGCCGATCAGGCCAAGCAGCTCGCCGACCAAGCCATCCAGATTTCCCAGCACGAGGAAGCCTCCAAGCGGCTTAAAGAGACCATGGAGAAGGCCAGTAGGGCGGAATTACGGAAGATGGAGGTCGCTTGCAGGGAACGGATTAACGTAGCTATCGCAACGGTGGATGAGGTTCGAAATGCGGATCTCGAGCGGGTAGAGGAGTTGTTAGGGAGGCTCGAGGCTGCGGAGATGGCTCAGGCCGAGTTGAAGGAGGAGATGGAGGAGATGAGGAGGTCCCTCAAGTTGAAGGAGGAGGAAATGAGGAGGTCACTCCAGGCTGACTGCTTGTGATACCAATCAGAGAGGGACGTCGCCGTCGTCAAGTTGCAAGCTTCCGAGGCCCGGGTGAGGGAGTTTGAGGAAAACGAGGGGATGATGGATGAGATGCTGCAGGATATGTACTTCCACACTTGGAAGGAGGGCGGCTTGTCTTGGATGGACGATTACCCTCGGGTCATGGCCAAGGTGTATCTCCAGGCTTTAGAGGAGGCCAGGGTGAACGCGGGTAAGGAAGGCGGAGAGGCTTTCAACTTGAATGCGGTTACTGCTCAGTTCTCAAAGGAGGAGCAAGCGGCGGTGAAAGAGGGGATGCGGCTGCTTGCTGCAGAGGAAGCGGGCGTGCAGTTGGATGATGAGGATCAAGCGGCGGATGCTGGTGAGTTATTCTTCTTCCCTTTCTTTTCTTCCCGTGTTTCCATAACTTGGTTGTTCGTTTAATGAATTCCTCTTCCGAATTGGACAGGCGGGACTTCTGATCCACATGCTGGGGGCTCTGATCCTGCGGCTAAGTAGACTGGGGGAGTTGGCGATGGAGTGTGGATGCATCTGCCATCTTTTTGTTTCTTTTTTTTTTATCACTGTTTATGTTAGTCTTTGATATGCAACTGTAATAAAATTATTTGCAAAGAATAACTTCGTGTGATCTTATAATATAAGCTGATTTTGTCATGTTTAAATGTTGTTGCTATCTTTATGTGCCGTGTGAGAAGTATAATTATGTATATGCCTGTGATTCTAGTTGTGTTTGATGTTAAGTTTTTGCTTGAAATATAATTTCGCGTTTTGCAATGTCAGTGTATGAATAAGCTATAGTTACGCATTTATGTACAAGAGAAGAGAGTACTGCCCTTTATGTTTTATTCGCAGGCGGTAGCTTTGAGTGTCTTGTGTAACTGTTCACGGGTATAGCTGAGCGCCCTGCCACCCAGTACGCAGGTTTAGAGCCTCATGAGTGAATGCTTCCTATTCGGTTTCCTGTACTTTAGAGTTTGTTATACAGGATAGGAGAAAAATATTTAAATGGAATGGAAATATAGTAAAAGTAAAACTTCCAGTCACGGAAGGCCGTCGATGTGCTTAAGTTCGTGGCAAACGGGTTTTGTAGTCACTTTCCCTAGCTGTGGGTCTTGGAGACATTTGTCACCCATCTTACGCCTCCGCGGGGAGTTTTCTTTTTTACCACAGCCGCACTTAAGACACATCGGAGCCGAGATCGCGCACGGTAACTACCCGAACCATTATGGTCCGTAATCGTGGGTATTATTCGATTTACCGTGGCCGGCTAGCGTGGGTGCCGTTGGCCGTGAACTACCCCTGGCTGGCCACACCTTATGTTGGGGCTTAAAGTAGGTTCACAGTTGCCGGCGAGCCGAACGCCGTAATGAGCTGCCATCGGCTATAGTCGGCCTTTATGATGACTTATAATCGGCTCATTACAGTTGGCTTTGAGGGCAGGCGCGCAATGAGTTAACCCGCAGCAGAGGGACGCTGGAGCAAAAGTGTCTCATTGGCGAGTGCATAGAATCGTAGCGTACCTGTTAGGCCTAGTCCAGATGAGGCCGTGGTGCGTCTTGAGGGGAGATGCCATAGGATTTTGTTCAACAGAAAGGGATAAAACTTAACGAGCAGCCAAGACATAAAGGAACAAGTTAAAAAGAGACAAGATTTTTTAAAGTGGTTCGGCACGGAAATGCCTACGTCCACTGATTCTCTTTGTTAATTCACTTCATATGGGCAGTACAAGTTAAGAAAAGTATCGACGGAGGTGTCGGATGTTCCATGCCCTCTGGAACACCTCTCCGTCCACTGTTGACAAAATGTAAGCTCCGTTGTGGAGATCTTTACGAATTACATATGGTCCGTCCCAGATGGGGTCCAGTGCCCCGGGGCGCGGAAAGATTCGCCTGAGGACAAGATCTCCTTCTTGTAAGCTGCGATGCTTGACTTTGGAATTGTATTGTGCTGCCACTTTTTGTTTGTGAGCTGCTGCTTTGAGTGCTGCATCGTTTCTCCTTTCCTCGATCAGATCCAAAGACATGAGGAGGAGTTCTTCGTTTTCCTCTGGGTTGTAGTGGATCCTACGGTGGGAAGGCACAATAGTCTCAACTGGGAGCATTGCCTCCGATCCATATGCCAAAGAGAAAGGAGTATGTCCCGTTGATGTTCTGAAAGATGTGCGGTATGCCCATAGTGCCGTAGGAAGTTCGTCCACCCAAGCGCCTTTTGACTTTTTAAGTTTCTTCTTGATTAGGGTTTTGAGAATTTTGTTGACAGCTTCAACTTGTCCGTTTGCCTGAGGGTAAGCTACTGATGAGAAGCTTTTATGAATCCCATGCTCTTGGCACCAGTCGGCAAATTCTTCGCTGTCAAACTGGAGTCCGTTGTCGGATACGATCTTGAGTGGGACTCCATACCTGCACAGAATGTTTTTGATCAAGAAGTTGATAACTTTTGCTGAAGATATTTTGTTTAAAGGTTCCGCTTCCACCCATTTGGTGAAATAATCGACTGCCACTATAGCATATCTGGCTCCGCCTCGGCCCGTTGGCAGTTCGCCAATTAAGTCAATTCCCCATACAGCAAAGGGCCAAGGGCTAGTCATTTGAGTAATTTCGTTTGTGGGCAGTCGAGGAATCTTGGCGAACTTCTGACATCTGTCGCATTTCTTAACGAAGTCTAGGGCATCTTTGTTTAGTGTGGGCCAGTAATATCCATATCGGAGTATCTTTCTTGCCAAAGTCTGTCCTCCAGTGTGATCTCCGCATCCTCCCTGATGGATGTTTGTTAATATCTCCTTGGCTTCCCTTCCGGCGACGCATCTTAATAAGGGGCTAGAGAAGCCACGCCGGTAGAGGATGCCTTCTTGTATTGTGTAGTGGGGAACTTTCCTCAAGATCTTCTTGGCTTCGTCACGCCTGTCGGGTAGTATGCCATCTTGCAAATATTTCCTGATAGGAGTCATCCAGGTTCCTTCTTCGATTGCTGTTATCAGATTCACTTGTTCGAAACTTGTGGCTAGCTGCCTTGAGATTGCTAGTGCTCCGGAAATGGTGCTGTTCTTCATACTAGCTTGCTTTGCAAGTTCATCTGCCTCTTGGTTTTCTTCTCGAGGAATGTGTTTGATTAGATAATGGTCCAATCGATCGAGCAGCAGTCTGGTTTTCTTTAGGTATGCTGTGAGTCGTTCTCCTCGAGTCTGGAATTCTCCTAGTACCTGGTTTACGATAAGCTGAGAATCACTATGAATACATAAGGAATTGATTCCAATTTCTAGGGCCAGTTCCAATCCCGCTATTACTGCTTCATATTCAGCATCGTTGTTAGTGGCCGTGAACTCCAATCTTAATGCATAGTACAACTTTCTTCCCCTGGGGGTGATGATCACAATACCTGCCCCCGAGCCTTGTTCGTTCGATGCTCCGTCTACAAAGAGGTTCCACTTGATGTTTTTTGCTACTTCGGATTGTTCCTTGCCTTTGTTGGTAGTGAATTCGGCAATGAAATCAACCATGGCTTGTCCTTTGATAGCGGTGCGAGGATGGTAGGTGATATCATACTGACTTAGTTCGATGCACCATTTGAGGAGTCGCCCAGAAGTGTCAGGACGATGGAGCACTTGTCTTAGTGGTTGATCGGTTAGAACCCTGATGGAGTGAGACTGGAAGTAGTGTCGCAGTTTTCGTGACGCGATCAATAAACAATATGCTAATTTCTCAAGTTTAGGATATCTGGCTTCTGCCCCTGTAAATCTCTTACTTACAAAGTAAACCGGGCGTTGTGTACGGTCTTCTTCTCTTACCAAGGCGGCGCTTAGAGCATGAGATGATACAGCGAGGTATAAGTACAACACTTCACCTTCATTTGGAGTTGAGAGTACTGGTGGTCTCTGAAGGTGTTCGATTAGGTTGAGGAAGGCTTTTAAGCATTCGTCGGTCCACTCGAACCTCCCTTTGTCTTTCTTGAGTGCTTCGAAGAAAGGGACACACTTGTCAGTTGCCTTGGAAATGAATCTGCTTAGGGCGGCCACCTTTCCGTTTAGGCTCTGCATTTCTTTTCGAGTGGAAGGTATCCTTATTTCTTTTAAAGCCCGGATTTGTTCAGGGTTTGCTTCGATTCCTCTGGCGTGGACGATGAATCCTAAGAATTTTCCCGATGATACTCCGAAGGAGCACTTTAGAGGATTCAGCTTCATTCCATATCGGCGAAGTACCTGAAACATATCGTCCAGATGGCTTACATGGTCGTTGGCTTTCCTGGACTTTACCAACATGTCATCCACATATACTTCCATAGTCCGTCCTATCAGTTCTGCGAACATTTTGTTGACGAGGCGTTGATAGGTAGCTCCAGCATTTTTGAGTCCAAAAGGCATGACTTTGTAACAATATAATCCGCGGTCGGTGATGAAGCTAGTGTGGTCCTGATCGGGAGCGTGCATGGGGATCTGGTTATATCCGGAGTATGCATCCATAAAAGATAGGAGTTCGTGCCCAGCTGTGCTGTCTACGAGTTGGTCAATTCGGCGAAGTGGGAAGCAGTCTTTCGGGCAAGCGTCATTCAGATTGGAGAAGTCAATACATGTTCGCCACTTTCCATTGGCCTTTTTTACTAGCACTGGGTTAGCGATCTATTCTGGGTAGATGGCTTCCCGTATGAAGCCATTAGCAAGTAGATTTTTTACTTCCTCATCAAGGGCTGCTGATCGCTCTGCCCCCATGCTCCTCTTTTTCTGCTTTACTGGTACCTTGGTGGGATCGATGTTCAACATGTGGCATGCTATGTCTGGGGAGATTCCTGTCATATCGGCATGGGTCCACGCAAATACATCTAAGTTGTGGCGGAGAAAGTCAATGAGTTGATCCTTCAATTCCGTTTTCAGCTGAGATCTGATTTTTAATAGTCTACTTGAATCATGCTTATCTACCGATACGAATTCCATAGCCTCTGCAGGCTCGGCGGCAGCCTCCTCTTCTTTATCCCTGGGGTCTAGTTCATTGAAGGGATCGCTTGTGTATCGAAGAGGAGGGGCTTTCTTTAGTTGCTATGCCTCCAAGCTTTTCATGCAGAGAGTGGTCTCTGCATCTTTTCCTTTATTCTTTCTGCAGTTATTGCGAAGTTCAGTTACGTAGCAGTCTCGGGCAGCATCTTGATCTCCTTCTACTTCTCCTACTCCGTTGTCTTTTGGAAATTTCATTTTCAGGCACCAGGGGGCTAATACAATCTGGAAGTCAGACAAGGCTGGTCTTCCCAAGAAAGCGTTGTAAGCCGAGTGGTTTTCTATTAGTACGAACGTTTGTTTTCGCACAACGGAGCGAGGATGACTTCCTATTTCGACGAAGAGGTCAAGTTGCCCGAGGGGCATTTTTGCATCTCCAGTGAAACCGTGCAGTGGTTTGTCACAGGGGGATACATCCTTCATTGACAACTTCATTTTGTCGAAAGCATGTTTGAACAGGATATTTACGGAGCTTCCCGTGTCTATTAGAATCCGAAAAATTTTAGCTGGACCGAACCAGGCAGAGATGACCATGGGATCCATATGTGGGTACTGTCTTCCTTCCAAATCACGCCTACTGAATACAATGTCATCGTTTTCTTTTCGTTTCGGGTGGCGTTCCTCCGTAATGGAGTTAACATATCCTTCGGCATTTCTAAGCGACTTGCCGTACCTTTCCATCTCTGCCCAACTTCTGTCGGCGATGTGTGGTCCTCCTGAGATGGTAAGGACCACTATCTTCTCTTGACTAGAGCCACTGGTGTTGTTGCGATTCCCTCCGCCTACTTCTGGGAGGGGTTGCTTTGAGTTCTCATTGGCAGGAGTTGGAGTCCTGTTCTGACCTTTCACATAACGTTCCAGTCTTCTTCTTCTAATTTGTTCTTCGATCAAGTCCCGAAGATGGTGGCATTCATTGGTGTCATGTCCGTGGGATTCGTGGAAGCGACAGAACTTTCCGGACTTGAGTGCGTTATCTGATTCTTTCTTGTGCGGGGGGCGCTTGTATCCGAGTTCGCCCTGAGTGGCTAGGTAGATGTTTTCGATTGTTTCATTCAAAGGAGTGTAGGAGTCAAATCTTGGCCCTGGTCGATATTGGCGCTTTTCAACCTTTCTGCCCCCAGCATTGTCTCTAGATTCATTTCTTCGAGCGTCCTTAGCTGCAGCGGGAACCTTGTCCTGAACTGTCTTACCTTGTTGTCCTGATTGCCTTTCTGTAGCAGCGTCTTCAAGTCTCATATACTTTCCAGCTTCATGGAAGAAATCAGGCAAGGTAGCTGGTTTTTCCTTAGTTAACCTTCTGGCAAACTTGGTGTCTGGATGTACACCACTACAGAGGGCCATTAGAGTGAGTTTTTCATCGGCATCTTGAACTGCAGCCGCTGCGGCGTTGAACCGGGTTAGATATTGTTGTAGCGTCTCTCCGGATTTTTGTTTGACATTGGATAGAGAATAAGCGTCCTTGGGCTGTTCCACATGGATGCGGAACTGGCTGATAAACCTTTCTTTCAACGTCTCCCATGAGTTGATGGATCCTTGGGGTAGATGGCAGAACCAGGAGGTAGCTAGATATGCTAGGAACAGCGGAAAGCACTTGCATAATACTCCTTCTGTTGCTCCACTCATGAGCATATGCTGGGTGTATCTCTGTAAATGTATGATGGGGTCGGAAGTTCCTTTGTAAGGCTCCATGGTTGTCATTTTCCATTCCCGGGGAGTAATGGCAGTTTCGATATTTCGGGTAAAGGGGCTGGTGACCCTAGCGCCTATTCCTCGGTCCCTTTGCTCCCGTTGTACACATTCTCTGAATAATTGTGCCATTCGTTCGTCAGAACTTGGAGCGGACAAGAATGAGCTTGGTTCTTCCCTGCGGGATCTATTTCGTCCAGATGACTTGTAGGGATGGTACAGTCTATCACTTCTAGCATTATCCAGTGGTTGTCTTTGGCTGCTTGGATGCACGCTAGGACCAGCTATAGTTGCCCCCTGCCTTGATCTTCCCCTGCGGGGTTCTGTTTCGAGCACATCCATGGGGCTAACTTCGGGCTGGGTTCTAGCTCGGCTCCGTTCAGCGGGGTTTCTATGATTAGGTGGCATGACTGGCTCAGCTACATCCGACCCTCGCCTGGTGCCTCCCCCGCTGGGTTCGGTTCCAAGGGCTTCCTCGAGTCGGAATTCGGGCTGAGTCCGGGCGCGGCCCCTATCATTGTTGTTCCTGTTGATAGCTTCTTCGAAGAGTGAAGACCTTTGTTGCCTCCGGGATCCTCCGGATTGGGATTCACCCCATGATTTAGTGTTGCGGTTGGACTCTTCAGCATCCCTTAAGCGTGACATGAGTTGATCCACCAAAGTTTCTTGTTGGGATGTGAAGCGGTTAGTTACTTCAGCCACAACCCTGTCCAGATCTGCCCTAGTGATTGGTTGTTCCGTTGCGGGACCAGTTGGATTTTCCTGATTTTCATCTGGTACTGCTGTTGAAGTGGGCTGATCTGTGATTGCTGGATCTGGAAGGCTGCTAGTTGCGATGTTCTTTCCTTTGTTAATATCCCTTCTCTGTTTGGAAGGCATGATTTCTAAGCAACGAGTGATGTTGTTAGGAAGAAGGTTGAGTGGGAGAAGATGAAGCCTGAGTTCTATTCTCAGTGAAAGCACCAAAAATGTTTGCATAAAAAATGGACAAACACCTCCAAGTCGTATTACTTAGTTGATTATATGTGATTTTCAATGATTTTAGATGAGTATGTAAATATAAAAGAAGTAGGGGCTGAAATGTAAAGACACACAGATTTATAGTGGTTCGGCGAGAATGTGCCTACGTCCACTTTATATGTTATTATCTTCTTTCTTTCAGGTTACAAGTACAATGCTTTGTATACAAGCGTATGAAAGCAGTTTGAAAGTTCCTTCCTTGCTTGAGCTCTCAAACTTGTCTGCCATTGTTGTACCCCTGCCCCTCTATTTATAGAGTGAGGTACGGGGCAGGGGGTCTTGGAAGTATATAGCTGCTGGCGGGCCTGGACTGGAGCAATCTGGCCTGGTAGCATTCTAGTTCGGCGAGCTTCATTCGGTGGTGAGGTTGGACCGGTGGTAGCCTCGTTCGGTAGGGAGTTGTTGGGGTTTGGACCGGTGGTGCCTCGTTCGGTAGGGAGTTGTTGGAGTTTGGACCGGTGGTGCCTGGTCCGGCTATGGTGGTCCGGTGATGGGTGGATATGTGCCATTCGGTAATGGGTTTACATGGAGTTGGTTCGGTCTTGGAGGTGAGTTGGTTCGGTGCTCATCTGGGCCGGTTGAGTACTTGGATTGCCGAATGGGTCTACACAGGGGATGCCGAATGTGACATAGCCGAACGAGCTATAGGATGGATTTTGCCGAATGGAGGTTGCCATGCTCTGCCGACTGAGGCTCTTATTTGTGAATGCCGAGTGGACTGTGGTTTTTTACGGAATGAAATGCAAGATGTGAACATGAGTGATACTGACGCTTCCTGGTCTTGAGATCCTCTGGGTGAGAATTCGCCCAACAGCTAGTGAATAAGTAATCTCTATCATTTATTGTACTACTAGGATTCTATGAAGTCTAACTATATTCTTCATAAATAACATAGCTAAAACTGATTTCGTCCTAGTTGACTTAAATGGAATTAAATGGGCACTCTTGGTGAATCTGTCCACTTTGACTCCTGTACTTTCATTTCCTCGTTTTGACCTTAGCAACCCATCTATGAAATCCTTAGAAATAGAATCCCACTTCCTACTGGAATATTTAATGACTGAAGCAACCCACTTGGCTTTTGATGTTTGTCTTTAACCTGTTACGTTTCAAACACTACTTCACCCATAAGCCCCCATCGCTCTTCATACCTTCCAAGAAAGAACTTCTCTTCATGTCTTGATACATCTTAGTTCCTTATGGATGAACTTCGAACAATGGAATTCCTCTAAAACTTCTTTCCTTATGTCTCCCACATTTGGAATACATAACCTACCTTTCTTTCTCAACAACCTATTCTGGTCAAGACTAAAATCCTTCAAGTCATCGCTCTCCAATCCTTCATTTAATTTTCTAATCTGTTCAGCCAATACTGGGTCCTCCTCTTAATTAGAAGCAATGTTTTTGATCATAACCGATCGAACTTCTAAAGAAGATAACACAATAATTTCCTTACTAGAACTAGCTTCAGATCTCCACTACACTCTACATGAAGTCAATGCCTCTAAATACTTCCACTCATCTATCATTGCCATAATGCATTCTGATGCTTTCTACTAAGTGCTTTGGCAACCTTATTACCTTTCCCTGGTGTGTACTCAATTCCAAAATCATAAGCGGCTAAAATCTCTAACCACCTCTGCTGTCTCATGTTCAACACCTTTTGAGAGAACAAATACTTCAACGAATTATGATTTGTATAAAACCCAAATCGTGTTCCCAAAAGGAAACGACTCCACACCTTCAATGCAAAAATCACCGCAGCTAATTCCAAATCATGAGTTGGATATCTAACTTCATGCGGTCTAAGTTGTCGAGAAGCATAGGCAATTACTTTACCTCTCTGCATTAACACAGCTCCTAATCCAGTTCCACATGCTTTTATATATACTACCAAATCCCAATTCCCTTCTAGAACAATCAACATAGGTGCATAGGTCAATAAGTGTTTCTAGCTCTGGAATTCGGTCCACATAAACTTCACACCTTTTCGCGTTAGCTTGGTCATCGGTGCTGCTATCCACTAGAAATCCTTTATGAACTCCGAAAATATCCAACCAATCCAAGATAACTCTTAATCTTTGTCGTTATCTCGGGTCTCTTTCAATTATTCACCACCTCAATCCTAGTTGGATCTATAAACAACCCATTCTCTGAGACTAAATGATGAAGAAACTTCATTTACTTCTTCCAGAAATGACACTTCAAAAACTTCGCATTTAGTTAATGCTACCTCAACGCCTCAAGCACAACTCTAAGATGAAATTCATGATCATTTTCATCTCTAGACTATAGCAAGATATCATCTATGAAAGATAACACGAACCTATCCAAGTGCTTTTAGAAAATTCAGTTAATCGGATCCACAAAGAATGTCCGCGCATTAGTTAGTCCGAATGGCATCACTACCCATTCATAAGATCCATATCTAGTTCTAAACGCTGTCAAAGGGACATTATCCTCTGCTACTCTAAAGCGATGGAACCTTATTGTCAAATACAACTAAGAGAATACCTTGGCTCCACTCAAATGATCGATCACATCATCAATTCGGGCAATGAATATCAATTCTTTATCGTTCTCTCATTCAACTTATGATAATCGATACATAATTTTAATGATTTGTTCGACTTCTTCACAAAAACTGCGGCTACTTCCCAAGGAGAACTGTTTGGTCTAATAAAATTCTCACTTTCCAAAACCACCAACTGCACCTTCAGCTCTATCTATAGGCATCATCCTACTTGGCGATCTACTTACTTGTTCTGCTCCAGGCAACAAATCCATCTGAAACTCAATGGCTCATTTCGATGGCAATTCTATTACTGGCTCGAAGACATCCGTGAATTCTCTAACCATGAAAACTCGATTTAACTCGTTTTCTACCTCCACAACACCCAACAAAGCATTCACCTCAAGACTAGGGTGTTCTACAGTATATACACTCTGACCACTACTATCAGGGTGTCTAAATGATATTTTCCTATCATGGTAGAATATCCTAGCATCAATCTTACTTCACCAATCCATACCCAAAATAATTATGAACCCTACAAAGTCAAACAGATACAAACTACAAACAAAGGTATAACCTAGTAAATCAAACACTAGGTTGTCACACTTCATCCTAAGTGTAGCATACCCTCTTATCGGATTTGCAACTCTCAAGGAAGTGACAAAATATGAGGGTTCTATGTTAAGCTTATCCACAAAACTGTGATGAAAGAATGCAATACACTAGTATCAAACAAACCCTAACAGACATACCGTGAATTTCAAGTGTACCTCGCAACACTACCTTCCTTTTCTCCTACGCCATTGGTCCTGATACAGTTGGCTCTAATGCAAATACCTTGCCTTTTCCATCTTTTGTTGGCTCTTTGCACAGGTTCTTATAATGACAAATCTAATCATGGTTGAAGCACCTAATATTCTTCTTCTCGATCATTTCGCCTTTCCATTACGACACTCATTAGCGAAATGCCCATTTTTGTCGCATTTGAAGCAAACAACCTTAGACTTTCCCTTTTTTGCTGCTCCAACTTTCTAAGCACACTTCTTATAGAAGAAATTCCTTTTCTAACTCTGCCCTACATGGACCTCCTTCGCCTTATTCTTCTCTAGAGAAGCAAGCATCTCCTCATGTCATAAAGCCATTTCCACCACAATATCATGAGGATCTCTAATATGAGGTAATGTAGCCCTTGCCAACTCAAGCTTCAACCCTTTATGAACTTCGCATTCCTCTTTATCACGGTATCCACAGTGGCATGTCCATACCTTGACAACTCCTTGAACCTTCTAGAGTATTCCAAAACAGACATCTTTCCCTATTCCAACTCAGCAAACTTTCTAAGCTAAGCAGACTACGCCATCATAGACATGAACCTCTCTTGAAACCTCCTTCTAAAATTAGCCAATGTCATCTCCTCTTCATTCACCCCAACCGTCACCTTATTTTACCAAAATAAAGCTTCCGCATGAAGCTATATCGAAGCAAGCCTTGTCTTCTGATCATCACTAAGCCCCATGTCTGTAAAGATCCTCTCACAATGCAGCAACCAGTTCTCCACTTCAATAACATTTTCAGTTCCAGTAAAGGGCTTCCCTTCAAGCCTAGCACAATCTCTGCTCAAGATAGCATAGTTATTCACCATCGGAGCTTCTTGGTTCACTCCTCCAGCATTTCCTCCAACCACTCAAGCAATAATTCCATCTTGCATCATGTTTACGAAAAAATAATACATAGCTCCCATATCCACTTGTGGCACTCCAACACCAACATTCCCAACTTGTGCCTGATCTTGATTCCGTGTAGTATTTGGTCTGGAATTTCCATTTGTGGCGGTGCTTCCTCCAATATTGAGTCTTCCACTTCTAGCATCCATATTGTATTCAAGCTTTGTGAGATACAAAAGAGTAGCCTAAGAGAGATATGAGAATAAAGGTGTAGCATATACTTATGTATAACAAATAAAAGTATGTTATTACAGCATTATCCCATACCTTGATCTTATCTACAATTCCTTAGAATAATGTTCTTCAAAATATTTTTAAGTTAATGTTTTTCATAAAATGTGCTCTATTACCAAGTTGTAACATCCCATATTTGGAGGCCCGAAGCTAAGCGTGACAGATGCTGTAGTTGTCCATAGTATTAACTTCCGGTGACAAAAGTAATGGTATCCATAATATCAGAGTCACATGAATATGAAATAAAATCATCACAGATTAAAATAAGTAGTCTGATTACATTTAAATAATATTTCATTTTCAAATTACATAAACCTATAATCGTTTCCTATGTTATGATAAAGTATAATTATTACATAATATGCTAAAAGCGACATACGATGCCCCCTTGGATAACCAGAGTACTATATAGACATAAATGTTTTAAATACAACAACACAGAATCAAGCAAAATAAAACAACTCCTAAATAGATGTCCGTCAGCCACCTACTCATCTCCTGAAGCTTTACAGACCAACCTATTAAAAACCTGTAAACCTCAACCCTCAGTCAACTCAAATAAATTTTGAGTATCCAATCTTTTAAGGGGAAAAACATAAACTTCGAGTCAGACATAAAGCATGGTGAGAATAATACTATACATCTCGATTATTATATATTAAGTGAGACCACGCTGCTTAATGGAACATGTTTCCACTTATTAATATCCTTTTAAAACACATCCTTTGCAAATTATAATCCTGCAACAGAACTGGTTAAAACTATAAAGCAATATCATGTAAACTTACATGTAGAGTAATAAATGGACTATTTGCCCGAACATTATAGTTTTGCTTGGCTAGCTACTAATCGTCGGCAGACTCGGGACTACCAGAAAATACAAGCAAAATAATCTGACACTTGTTAGATCCTTCTCTTTTGAATGGTCTGTCCCTAACTATTTGTTGGATATTCCTCTTATGGACAGTCTATCCCGGACTTATCTATTAGATACTCCTTTTTTGGATGGTCTGCCCCTAACTTACCTTCTCCCAAGGTCACTAGATCCTAATGGTTTTGCGGACTCACCAGTAACCCATTTGTATACAAATATATATATATATATATATCCTTCTGTCTATAATCATAATTTTAGTCTTACCTGTGACAAAGCCCTACAAACTGAAATTTTTGACTAAATTAGCTGTTGCTACTAGGTAATGTATAGGGCGCGACCCTATGCCAGTCCAATATAGTATATAAATATCAGAGTCATTTTACTTAGAGTAACCATACCTTAACTTTTCCTTGAAAACCTTTTCATATTAAATTGATTTAAAACATTTAAATCAACAAGGAAAATATACATTCTATGCTTAACTCAAAAGCACCTTGCCATGTTATATATACACTTCACCTAAATCTTTGTTGATGAAAATATTTAAACCTTTGAAGTACCCATTTCGAATCCATTGAAAGTATCTCTTTCGAAACCAAGTAAAACCCTATTTAAAACCTAGCCCGAAAGGCCGAAACCTTTCTTTAAAACGTCTATTTAAAACGTTTCAAAAGCATCAAAACCTTTGTAACAACAAACCTTTCGAAATCATATGGGTTCAATTTAAAACATGTGGAAACATCTTTTGAAAGCGTTTAAAACTATCTCCTTCGAAACCATTTGGATTCTACCTTCAACAGAGAAAAAGGGTCATAAAATATTTAAGTCGAAATCTCTCTTTCGAAAGCATTTCCTAAGAAAAGAAGTGATGATTCGAAACCAATCTTCCAAAAGCATTGGAGAAGCAGCTAAGTTTTTAAAAAAAGCATACATTCCAAAAGCATTGCTTCGAAAGGTTGAAAAGCGACAGCTTGAAGTTTTGACCCCATTCGAAACCATTCCTTAAATCAATTGATCTAGTCGGAAGCAAACTAAGTTGAAAGCATACCCTTCGAAAGCAAAGCAGACGCATTTTCAATTTAAAACAAAGTCATTCTTCGGCCCCATCGGAACCTATGGTCTCGACCATGTTCCTTCCGCCTTTCCCCAATTCACTTTGTACCAAGTTATTGATACTATGTGCATTGGTCGACGGAAATGGAGGCAGCAGAACTTGGTTGAATCCCCTGTGTCGAAAAAGGTGAAACATGCCAAAAGAATGTAAAATCGTTTTCTAACTTTAAAGTAATACTTTTCAATAACCAGCCGTATTTGTCAAAATATTATTGGTTGCAAATTTTTTTCTAAAAATGCTACCAAAATTTCGAAGGTAATTACTTTAAATAATTTAAAAAATACCCCTTCTCCTTTTAAAAACATATAAAGCATTTTAGTCTCATGCCTTAAATAATTTTACATATCTAATAAAAGACTTAGGAAAAATTCATAAGAAATTCCAGAAAATCATTTTTAATATGTTTTCTGACATATATAAATTTTGTACCCAAAATATAGATAATTTAACCATAAATTATTTTAAACCCAAATAAACATTTCCTTCACTAGAAAATTAATAAAAATTCATATTAACTCATAAAATTATGAAAATTGAAATCATCCCTAAAATATCATTTCTACTATAAATCTTAATCCCAAGGCATTTGGATGTCAATAAATAGGGTTTTCACATTAGAACATATCATAAAACCTATATGATTTAGCATAAATAGTTAATAAGCATATATAAACATTTAATCATCTAAAAAATGGCATAATCTTGCAAAATACTCCAGATTCATCTTAAACCCGAAATCAAAAAATGGGATGCAGTCATTATTCACCTTAGCTTTGAGATTATGGAGTTTGAGATTTAAATGGACTTAAGTTGATTAATCTTCTTCCTTTAGCTTTTTTTCCTCTAGCTCTTGCTAATGGTGGAGGATTTCTAAATTTAACTTTTGCAAATGAATGTGTATGAGCACGGCTAAGGGTTTAGGTATTAGAATACTCTTTTTCCTATTTTACCCTCACCTATTTCCCTTACCTATTTTAGATCAAATTAGTAATTTTAGTTTATTCATTAACATGGCGTGGCTATCCCTATTAATCACAAATCTCAATCCCTTAACCATCACATTATTTTATTTTATTTAGCTAAATAAATATCCTAAATAATGTTACCAAAAGTATGGGGTGTTACATTAATTGCTTTAACCTATCATTTTATAAAGGAAAAATTCTTCAATAACCCCAATTTAAAAGCTCTTTTGTAATGCCATGGGTTTTACCTTTAAAAATTGTGATTGGGTTCTTTGTTTTGAAAACAAATGCTTTCGAAACCTTTAATCTTTACTTTCAAAACCTTTGGAAAACTTCCTTTTAAAAGCATTAAAATCACTTTTCAAAATATTAGGCACCTGGTTTTCGAGACACTTTAAAAGCTTTCTTTCATGGCCTTTCAAATGTAATAAAGCATTAACATTAAATCATAGAAGCATAGCTTCAAATCCATTTGAAAGTACCCCTTTCGAAATCATTGGGTTTAATTTAAAACATATCTTATTGGGTCTAAGTGAATACAAGTGAAAGTACCCTTTTCGAAGCCATTATAAAAAGTTAGGGTAAAAACAGATGGCTTCAGCACCATCCTTTCGAAAGCTCAAAACATTTAAGTAAAACATTTGAAGGATAGCGTCGAAACCCCTTTTGAAGCCATTGCCTTCGAAACCCTTGAATCCTTTCGAAAGCTTTAGGAAGCGGTTTAATACGTTTAAAGCAAAAGCTACCTTTCGAACTGGTTGATGACTTCAATCCATTCGAAAGGCATAGGGATGACGGAAGGGTTTCATTTTAGTCGAAACTACCTTTATCGAAAGCATTGATTTTAAAACTAAGTAACTCATTAAGAAGCTACAATTTAAACAAGAAGCAACAACCCCTTTCGAAAGCAATTTAAAATGGCCCATTCGAAAGCATATGTTTTGACTCCTTTGAAAGGATTTAGTAAACAGGCAAGTGCCTTTCTTTAAAAAGTAAACAAAGGGTCCAACCCCATCGAAAACAGTGTTTCGACACCATGCCTTCTGCTTTCTCTAATCCACTATGTACAAATGTATTGATATCTAGTGTATTGGTTTCAGCTTAGTTGGTTTCGACATAGTAGGTTTCGACTTGGATGAAGGTGGAAGCATAGGGTCGAAAGGTGGCTTCTAAAAGAGGCGGAACATTTTTTCGGATTAAAGTCCGATTTAATGCAACTTAAAGTGAATACTTTATAACTAACCAACCTAATTGTAAACATTTGACTGGTTTCCATAACTTTTCAAATTCTTTACAAGAGTAACCACCGCATAATTTCATATCTAAACAAGGATTAATTTAACAATAAGCCCATCCATTTAGCAAAACCAATATAACAATTAAGTGCTTCATCTAAACTAAATTTATTTCCATAGTAAATTACTTAGAAAAAATTCCCAAAAACCATAGAAATTCACTTTCAATATGTTATCTAACATATAAAAATTTCATATCCAAATTCTTTATAAAATAAATAAAATTAATTCTAAACCCGGTTATTCATATTTTTCTTCGAAAATTCATAATAAATTTTCCATGGCTTGGGAAATAATACAAATTGAGATCCATCTCCAAAATCATGTTTTACATAACATATAAAATCCTCATGGCATTTGAAATTTAAATGATTTTACTCTTAAAACCGTGTATAACAATTATTAAACAATCTTATTTGAATCTTATAAATTCTAGGCATATCATCATCAAAAATCATCATAATGGGTTTAATCTTAAACCCAAAAATCAAATGATCATAAAAACAAAAATATAGATGATTTTGATTATTATTCATTTTGATTAGGATAAGGACTTTGAGATCAATGAGATTAACTCCTCTTCCTTAAATCCTTAGTTTTAATTTGGTTTCCTCCTCTTTTCTCCTAAGTAATAGCCGGGTTCTCTTTCTTTTGTTTGCATTTTATATTTTTGAGAAAAAAGAACGTGAATGGGTAGGAAACGAGAATATAAGATAATAGGATTATGGTGCACAATTACCCTAAATACCGTAGCTTTAATTACTATCCTTATTAACATATAAAACCATTTATAATCCCATTTATATAATTAATTAAGCTCGACCTCTGATTTATTTTCAAATATCAATTCCCCTTATCACTCTAAGATTTACATTATTCTATTTAATTTAGCTAATTAAATCTCCTGGATAATGTTATCAAAATTTAGGGGTGTTATGATATGCTACTTTCATCCAATAATATATCTTTAGTAATGATTCCCACTCACCGAATTTCATTGTAAAGCCCTAGAATCTATCAATTTGTCCCAAGACCTAAGTTGTCTAAAAATATAGTCCTTCTAAGATTACCGAATCTGCAAATGATTGGTATATTCTTGTAGCCATTTTCATGCTCTTCAATTTGATATATAAGTTTGTAGGTTTTCGTTTAGACTTGAGAGAGGACTAGAGAATCAGAGAGAATGAGGAAAAAGGAGAATACATTACAAAAGAGAAAATAAAAATGAATTTAGACTTCTTATCAGCCTATATTATAACTTTTTGAACCATTGCTTCAGCCTAATGGGCTTAAGCCAGTTTAAACAATTCAAAACCAACGATTGAAAACACATGCAACTTCTTTATACAGACTCCAATTCGAACAAACCAATATACCATTCTGACCAAAAAAATTAGCTCTCTCAAATGGTACAATCCCGTTTCCTAATTCTAATGTTTGTAAAATTATCATTTTGACTCTACTATTAAAACATACATTTAAATTCTATAGGATATTTCATCTGCTATGAATAATATTAGTCCATCTCAAACCCAAAATATAGGTACTTAGTAAGACCATGCCGTGGAGCGAAATGGGTTTTCTCCTCATTGGTATTCTTATAATCAATTTGTCCACAATAATATATAACCAAAAAGATTAGAAATAATCATAATAATCATAATATTAATATAATTATCATGCATAAATGGATTGTACTGAATAGCCCAACAGTCACTAGGGTCAAAAGGTCTCGCTTTCCCATAATTGCACAATTCCTATAAAATATTCTATGGAATATATTTTCTAGGGTCACTATGAAGCTTTCCCATGCTAACCAAAATCCTATCGGGCTGACTTGAGTCAAAAAGATAACCAAATAATCCAAATTCTTGTCCAAAAAAAGTAAATAACCTCGACTTATGTTCAATAGAAAAATGACAACAATGTGCATCTCTACTACGAATTCCTATCTTTTTCATAACTCTAAAAGTTTAGCCTCTATATCAGCAAAGCCTTAAGCGTTGGAATTATGGACCTGACCAACCATAGGCCTAAAGTTTAGAGGATAGAGCATGACTCCACCCTAGTTTCCACCAAAAATCTGGTCTCAAAATATCTATGATTCATATCTTTTACTCAGTTCAGTGCATCCTAACACAATGTGATATTCTCGACACAGCTGCTACCCCTATAAATATAAACTATAGAGTAACCAAAACGGGTGCTGGATTCTACTATCATTACGTAGGAACTCTATCTCTTCTTTAACTCTTTCCTCTTCACACTAGTCACGAAGGCAGCTCTTCTAGGCAATTGTAGGACTTATAACTTGTTGAACCCATGTACTTATGAATCTTCTCTCTCAAACCCCTTGTAATCTCCTATAAACAAGATCAAATCAATAAGCAACAAAGCATAAAATGGACGTAGGCCTTAGATTGTCGAACCACAATAAAATCTTGTGTCTCTCCTTCTCGGTTCTGCTTATTTTCCTTTTATTGTAATTGCAATCTACTAGATCTAGGTCAAACAAGTTCTATATAACTCTATCTTAGGTGTTGGTCCATTTTTGGCACTAACATTTTGGTGCTTTCACTAACAAAAGCTGAAACCAGGCTTAGATCTAGGTTTCTATATTGGATTAGAAGTGATCAAGTGGTTAGATCTAAGAAACTTGCTTTGAGGGATTTAAAGGCTTGTAATTAAAGATCAATGACACCTAGAAATAGAAACCTGCTTTTGGAAGATCTAAAGGAGCAATAGTTGGTGATGTTAAAACAAACCCTTATCAACTTGAAGTTAACAACGTCGGGATTCTCCACTCAACGGGAAGTTGTAACCAGAGGAGAGCAAAATTTATGCCATCAATAATAAGAAGAGTTAGAAGAGAAACTTCTTTTGCATTAGAACAAGAGAAATCTTTAGTTTTTGGCTTAAACAGAAAAGATAGAAAGTAAAATCAAAAGGTAGTGATTACCAGACTTGCAGGGAATCTTAGAGGAGGAAGTGGGAATGTTCCCCTCATAAGAAAATAACTCAATACGGAACCTAATCTCAGAGTGAACACTCCTCGGGAAAATATTGCAACACATGTTTCTGAATCAGAGGATGACAAGCAACTTAATGGTGATGGATTGGAATTAATTGTTGATATAAAGAGGAAAAAGGCTGGAAATAAAGTCTAAACCGCCATGAAAAGGCCGATCGTGTGCCAACGGAACTCTGCAGGAGTGGCCTCCTATGAAATACAGAGAACTTAGGCTTCGTTTAGCGAACCGAGACCATTTGCGAAGTCAAACACTCGGTGCAACCCCTGATAGTGAACCTATATATTACCATGCCTACAAAGATTACACCGACATGGTCAAAAGGTCAATGTAGAAAAGTAGAGGTAGGAAAAACGATGATGGGATTCCACGCCGAGCTGAACTCCATTCACTGAAAATGTTCTGAGAGAAGAATATCCTCGGAGGTTCACCATGCCGACTATGCCATCATACAACAGCACAACAGATCCAAGACAACCTTTGTTCAAGTAAAATAGGCACATGGACATAGCCAAAGCTACGAATGTCATTCGATATAGATTTTTTTCTATCTTCTTGGAATGAGTCACTTCCATGTGGTTTATTAGACTTTCGTCGAATTCCATTTCCACTTTCGACCAACTATCAAAGAGGTTTTTGGAGTAGTGCAGGCATCATTCTACATGTCTGAGGGACGTGATGTCTTTATCTTACCTATCACAAGGATCTAAAGAATAACTAAAGGGCTTCTTGAATCGATGGAACCGCATTTTTGCCAGCAAAACCGCTGAGTCGATGGGAAAATTAACTAAAACAATCGGATCGATAGGGAAACTCGATCCCTTCCTTTTGTGAGCTGGCATTATTCTGGCAATTCGAGAAGAACCAGAGTTTCCTAAAAAAGCTTGGTGTCACTCCGACCACATCGGGAAGGTCCCTCAATCCCTCAAGCCTCGGTGTTGCTTCGATAACATTGGGAAACATACTCTTTCCTAAAGCCTCATTATTGCTCCGCCAACACCGGGAAACTTATTATCTGCTTCGGCACATCAGGAAACTTCCTACTCCTCAAAATCCCCAATGTCGCTCCGATAATATTAAGGAACATTATATTTCTTGAAGTATATGTGTTGCCCTAGCAATGCCAATGTAGCATCAAATCGCTCAGGACTTGCCTTTGCTTTCACATATAAATAAATTTAGCTTCCAAGAGTAATGGAACCGTGTCCTTGCAGACACAAACTCCCATGCACATCCCTAAGCTGCAGATCGCTTCTTGAGCCGATGGAACCATGCACTTGTAGGAAATCGACATGTGTGCACACCTACAAGCTATGCCTTGTTGCTTGAATCGATGGAATCGTGTTCATGTATACTTCACTCCATACTGCTTGAACCAACCGAACTGTGTTCAAGTGTGCTTCATTCCTTTGTTGCTTGAGTTGATGGAACATTGTTCAGGTACACTCACTTCTTTGCTACTTGAACTGGTGGAACTGGGTTCACGATTGCTCCACTCCCTTTCTATTTGAACAGATGAAACTGTGTTCAAGTAGGCACCACTTTGTTATTCCTTTAATTAATGGAACTATGTTCAAGTACCCAATGCTCCCTTACTGCTTGAACTGATGGAGCTGCACTCAAGTACGCAATGCTCCCTCGCTGATTGAACCAATGGAACTGCATTCAAATATGCAACACACCCCTCGATGATTGAACTGATGGATTTGTGTTCAAGTACGCAACACCCCCTATGCACCACCAATAAGCCGCACATCGCTTCTTGGACCGATGGAATTGTGTTCTTGTAATCAAAACACATACATCCCACATGGCCGAGAGATACTTCATAACCTTTGGTTAGGAAGTATAGAACACTAAATCGTCGTATCAATGGAAAAATCGATTCCAACTCCCTAAGTACCAATTGTCCTAACAATGTTGAGAAACCTTCTATTCTTTAATTCTCAGTGTAACCCCAGCAATAATGAGAGGGTATAAAATTTGCTGAGTACCGATGTTGCCCCAACAACATTGGGAAATTTTCAATTGTGGGATAGGTGGAAAATCAATCCCTACTATCCAAGAACAAGCATTTCCCTAGCAATGCCAAAAATTCTCCTACTCTTACATACCAGTGTAGTCCAGGCAACATTAGAGATCGATCTAACATTATGAGCAGTGGTGTTGCCCCAACAATGCTAAGAGATCTTTCAACTACAAGATT
The DNA here is from genome assembly GCA_030765085.1 of Allium cepa. Lineage (NCBI taxonomy): Eukaryota > Viridiplantae > Streptophyta > Magnoliopsida > Asparagales > Amaryllidaceae > Allium > Allium cepa. The sequence continues at coordinate 771,031,918 of CM060939.1, read as the reverse complement.
GGAGGGAAATTGGGTTAGCCTCCTTAGCACCCATGTTGGTGCGGCGACATTGAGAACTCTAAACTGTCATATCAATAAGAGAATCGAACTCCTTAGAGTTAGTGTCGCCCGAAGATAAGAAGTAATAGGAGGAACCTATTATCACATAGAGATAGGCGATAGCAGGAAAAACTTACCATCACTTAGAGATAGGTGACAATGGAAGGCATTTCCTAAATCAAATCTGTGGCGCACCAGTTTTCGAAGATAGAAGCAGGTTCTCGATTGAGTTTTCCAACTCTAACCTGTAAGAATCCAATAGCCTGAAGATTGGCAACTTATGGAGGGAACTGTTGTAACGCCCGGCCTCTATACCCATGCCAACCAAGAGTAATACTAAGTATTACTGTCGGAAAGCACGGAGAATGAGACTCGATAGGGCTAAATGTTGTACTCATTCCCTTGAACTAACACTGGCACGAGAAATTTTTCGATTTTTTTTTTCCTTCTACTTACCCTTTGTGCGCAGTGTTGGTTCAAAGCAATGGTACAAGATAAAAATTTTCCAGGTTACATAGTATAGAATATAATAGAATGTACAATTCAGCACCAAAAACAGCATAATGCATAATACATATCATAATGTCCACGATACATAGTCCATAGTACATATCACTTCCAAAATACATAATAACATACATACCATAATACATATTAACTTCTTCTAAGTCCAAGCTGAAAAGTCCAAAACCCCAAAACGTGGAAAGTGATAAGAATTCTGCTACAATCCACGCAACCTAACCTGCAACCACAATCCTCAGACTGACCCGAGGATTATAAAACAAATCACACAGGTCAGACTATTTCTAGTGTGAGTGAAGTAAGATCTATGAACAATAATTGTCTCAATCAACAAAAGGGAAAGAAAACGCCGCATGTATAAACCAACATGAGGCATATATGTGTGTGAGAACTAACATGCAAATTTAGTTTCATAAACAATTCCTTTAATCAAACAATGATTTAGGCCAAACCTATCGTATATAATCCAATACGATACCTTCCCAATTATTATTTGTAACACAAGGATAAGTTCATACACACATTCTCCAAAGATACTGGGTTTTCAAAATCAACTTTAATACTTCTAAAAATCATAAAGTAAAGAAAATTGCATTATGGGAATTATGGGATAAATATAACATGACTCATAAAATATACCAAATAAACAGACGCTAGTATTGTAAAATCACAGTGGTAGAGCTCGAGCGCGCGCGGAGACATCAACCCCGTAACCTACTCATAACGCCATAATACACCTGGCGATCAACCTAGGATAACCAAGACGGTCTAAGGCAAAGGCCGTATGCTACCCGTTCACGGATCTACACGTGGGACCCCCACGCCTCCATCCTTCATAGTCCGTGACCCGTCGATCGGAGATCCCAATCAAAATAAGATTAGCCCTATGTAGCAGACCATTGACCTTTGGTGGTAAAAGGGCATGTGATATACCACCGATTCAGGTAGCGATCCTGAATCAGGTCGGCCAAGATGGAGTTTTTGGCCCATTGGTACAACAAAGTCCAATCTATCCCGACCCAAAAATCAAAGTGTTTATAATTTTAAAACACTTCTTAAAAGTCAACAATGACAATCGCCTTTCAAAAATTTCATTAATAAACCCAGTATAAGATTCAAAAGCGAATAGTGTTTAGCAAATAATTGTGTGTATAAAAGAAAATAATTACATCCCCATTTCGCATTAACACATAAGTACCCCATAATACTTATGTATTAAGGCGAAACGCAAAAACCTCATTCATTTAAAAAATTCGTTAAGTTTAAAAAAATTGATAACAATAAATTCAATTAAAAAGGCTAGCTTAGTACTCAAAAACGTAATCAAAATCCTAAAATGTTTTATTTACATATTGTCGTTATTATTATTATTTTCAAACACATATTTATCGATAGTACAATAGTTTTCTCTTTTCTTTTTTTAATCAAAATAAATCTAATTCACTAATTAAGATTAATTAATTTTTTTTTCAAAATTTTTTTTTTTTTTCAACTTTGGTGCAGCTCTGACTTGGGCTGTAACTGTGCAGCCTGTCTGGGCTGTACAGCCTTCCTGGGCTGCAACAGTGCAGCCCTGGACTGTGCAGCCTGCCCGAGCTGCACCAAACAGCCCGCCCGGGCTGCCCCTGTGCAGCCCGCGGCTGCCCCTGTGCAGCCCTGGGCTGCACAGGTGCGGGCTGCACCCGGGCTGCACAGGTGCAGCTCGCCCGGGCCGCCCCTGGGCAGCCCTGGGCTGCACCTGGCAGCCCGCCCGGGCCGCCCCTGTGCAGCCCAGGTGGACTGCACCGGTGCAGCCTGGGCTGCACCGCCCGGGCCGACCGGGGCAGCCCGGGTGCAGCCCACCTGGGCTGCACCACCGGGCCGGCCCCGGGCCGCCCCTGTACAGGGCCCGGGCTGCACCCGGGCGCACCTGGGCGCACCCGGGCCGCGGCCGGGCTGCTCCCGGGCAGCCTTCTTGGGCTGCCACTGTGCAGCCCTGGGCTGCACACCTGTGCAGCCCCTGGCTGCACATTTGCAGCCTGTTTGGGCTGTACCCCTGTGCAGCCCCAGGCTGCACCTGTGCAGCCCCATCCCAGGCTGCACCTGTGCAGCCCCAGGCTGAGCTGCTGGCGGGGCTGCACTTGCAGTCTCGCCTAGGCTGTGCAGTGCATTTTTTTTCTTTTTCAAATAAAAGTTTGCTGTATTTCATTGTGGAAATTAAGCAAACATAAGGTATACATTCAAATTATATGCATTATTTCTCATTCCTTCTTCGGCCTAATATTTCAATCAATAAACATGATCCATGTAATGAGCAAACAACCATCATATTCAAAAATTTCACCCCATATTTGCATGCATACATGAAAATAAAATAAGACTATAATTTCACTCACCTAAACCTTCAAATTGCAATCTTTAAGCTCTTATACAGCTAGCCCTTGATTGCTTGACCTTCCCCTTTCAATTGCTAACAAAATGAAAGAAAACCCTAAACACCTATTTGTGAAAACAAAAGAAGAAAGAGATGGAATTGAGCTGATTTAGGAATACTTACTATTAGAATTGGGAATCTTTTCTTTTATCTTTCAATTGCAAAGTTGGATTTGGATGAAAAGATTGGAAATTAGGTTTTAGGGTTTTTTTCCTTCTCTCTGTTTTTTTTTTCTTTCTGATATCTGTACGTACAGTGAAAGATTTGAGGAGAGGGAATGGTATTTTTATTACAAAGCCCCTCCTCTAGAATCTTCTTCCAATTAAACCTTAATTTATTATTTCTCCCCCCTTTCTTTCTTTTTAAAATTATTTATTCATTATCTTTTGTCCTTATTCTAGATTTTTCTTTTACTTAACAATATTTTATTCACTTTCTAGATCTTTCCTACATTACATTATAAAAAGATATTATTTATTATTATTTATTATTATTTTACCCTTTTCTCTTTTTTTTTCCTTTTATATCTAATTGTAAATCAACATAAAAAAAATTCTTATGTAAACTTTTCATACATAAAACGCGTTTTATCTTATGTAATTAGTTACCATTCTTTCATAAAAAAACTTATCATTTTCAATGTTTAATTTAGTTTATTATTATTTTTTTTGAATAGTTTAGGTTAATAAAATGGTTCATTTATTAAAATAAATTACACTACCTCAAGAAGGAACAATTTATAACTCCAAATAAAAGCGTACGAATTTGTTACCATTTATTTTCCTCTCAACGCTATTAATATTAAATTCTCATTTTTTTCACATTTATCTATTATTTTATTTTCTTAATAAATATTTAATTGTTTAGTATTATTAACAAATTAATTATCAATTTATTAAGTTGATTCCCAATTTAGTATTCCTAAAAGTCGGGTTGTTACAGACTTCCCCCCTTACAAAAATTGCGTCCTCGCAATTTCTACGTAAGGGCGATATCTGTAACTTTATTAGTTGATTTAAATTTCAAAAAGAATAAGACATACCTTACTCGAGCGCCAAACAATTCAGGATAATGCCTCTGCATCGACTCTTGTGTTTCCCAGGTGCAGTCCTTCGGATTGCTTGACCATTGCACCTTGACTAGTGGAACCACCTTACTACGCAACTTCTTCGTCTCAGAGGCAATGATACGGATAGGCTCTCGAGTATATGTCATATTAGGAGCGATCCCAAGCTGCTGCAACTGCTTTGGCTCTATCACCTCCTCAGAATCTCTCAGACACTTTCTCAAGTGTGACACATGAAACACATTGTGCACACTTGATAAGTGTTCAGGTAAAGCAACTCTATAGGCAAGCTTCCCAATCCGCTCCATAATAGGATAAGGCCCAATAAATCTAGGAGCAAGCTTACCAGTCTTGCTGAACCTCATTACCCCTTTTAAAGGAGTAACCTTCACGAACACATGATCGCCGATGCTAAACTCCAAGTCCTTTCTTCTTTTATCTGCATAGGACTTTTGTCTATCTTGTGCTTCCTTCATCCTCCTTCTAATTATCTCTACCTTTTCTGAAGCTTCACGTACCGTGTCGGGACCAAGAACTAACTTATCTCCAGTCTCAAGCCAGCATGCAGGAGATCTACATGGTCTTCCATACAGTGCTTCGAAAGGAGCCATGCCTATACTAGACTGAAAGCTGTTATTATATGAAAACTCTACCAAGTACAGGTGGTCCTCCCAAGAGCCTCCAAAGTCCATAATACAGGATCGCAACAAATCCTCCAATATCTTGTTGACTCGCTCAGTTTGTCCATCAGACTGAGGATGATAGGCTGAGCTAATATTCAACTTCGTCCCCAAAGCTGCTTGTAAGCTCCTCCAAAATCCACTAGTAAATAATGGATCTCTGTCACAAACTATAGCACTAGGTACACCATGGAGACGAATAACTTCCTTCACATACAGCTTCGCCAAATAAGATGCAGTCCTCTTTGCCTTGCCAGGAATAAAATGGGCAGATTTCGTCAAACGATCCACTACTACCCATATGCTATCATGCCCTTGCTTCGATCGAGGCAAGCCATCAATGAAATCCATTGATACCTAAATAAAGTATTAATGGAACACTAATTGGATCACAAATAAGGGTTTATATAAGTGAACTGTTATAAAATCAAAATTCACTTATACCTGATCCCATTTCCATAATGGAATCTCCAAGGGCTGAAGAAGACCGCTAGGCTTTTGATGCTCGCATTTCACCAGTTAGCAAGTAATGCATTTCTTAACATATTCACCTATATCACGCTTCATTCCTTCCCAGTAATATAGGCGCTTCATGTCCATGTACATCTTGCTGCCACCTGGGTGAATAGTGTATCGTGAACAATGGCAGTCCTTCATCACCTCTTGTCTAAGCCCTGCAACATTTGGTACAAAGATTCTACCCTTCTTCCTCAAACAACCATGAGCGTCCATCTCAAAACCTTTCAGGTCATCCGCTTCCTCTCCATTCTTCAACCGATGAACACGATCTAAAGCAACTGAATCCTCCTTCTGAGCAAGAGAAATCCTGTCCATAAGACTTGGTCTCACAACCAAGCTAGCTAACATCCTCCCTGAGCTATGAGTAGGCATACTGTAACAGATCCCACTAGAAGCTAACACCTCCAAGTCACGCCATTCAGCCACCATCATCGATACAACTGCCTGGTGTTTACGGCTGAGGGCATCAGCAACACGATTTCCTTTCCCAGGAGTATACTGAATATCAAAATCATAGGCTGCCAAAAACTCCAACCACCTTTGTTGGCGCATGTTCAGTTCCTTCTGGGAAAATAGGTATTTCAAGGACTTATGGTCTGTATAGAGAACAAACCGCTCCCCCATAAGATAGTGTCGCCACAACTTCAAAGCAAAAACCACGGCTGCTAGCTCCAAATCATGAATAGCATACCGAATCTCATTGGGCCTCAATTGCCTAGATGCATAAGCTACAACTCGCCCTTTCTGCATAAGTACCGCTCCCAGGCCAGAGCCACAAGCATCCGTATAGACCACAAGATCCTGATTACCCTCTGGAATCACCAAAACTGGGGCGTTAGTGAGCATCTCCTTCAACTTTGTGAAAGCTTCTTCACACTTATCCGTCCATTCATACTTAACTCCTTTCCTAGTCAGCCTCGTCAAAGGAGTCACAATCTTGGAGAAATCTTTAATGAAACGCCGGTAGTAACCAGCTAGTCCCAAGAAGCTCCGTATCTCGGTAACAGATTCTGGTCTCTTCCAATTCTGTATGGCCTCAATCTTAGAAGGATCCACTGCCAGACCGGCTTCGGAGACTATATGGCCCAAAAACTTTACCTCTTTCTGCCAAAAGTGGCACTTGGAGAACTTAGCTTTTAGCTTATGTTCCCTTAAGATCTCCAAAACCATCCTCAAATGCCCTTCATGCTCTTGCTCGGACTTGGAATACACTAGGATGTCATCAATAAAGACCAGGACAAATTGGTCAAGATAGCTTCTGAATATTCTATTCATCAGGTCAACAAAATACGCAGGAGCATTCGTAAGCCCAAACGGCATCACCAGCCACTCATATGAACCATAACGAGTGCGGAAAGCAGTAAGGGGAATGCTATCTTCCGCTACTCTCAACTGATGGAATCCAGTGGCTAAGTCCAGCTGGGAAAAGACTTTTGCTCCACTCAACTGATCAAAAAGATCATCAATACGAGGTAATGGATACTTATTCTTCATAGTCAGCTCATTAAGCTTCCTGTAGTCAATGCATAAACGAAGAGAGCCATCAGCCTTCTTTACAAACACAGCAGCAGCTCCCCAAGGAGAGCTACTAGATCGGATAAACTGCTTCCCTTCCAATTCAGTCAACTGCTTACGAAATTCCTCCATCTCGACTCGCGGCATACGAGTAGGTGGTCGACTGACTGGTTGGGCTCCAGGGATTAGATCTATGCGGAACTCCACGGCCCTCTTTGGTGGTAAGCCTGTAACAGGCTCAAATATATCACCAAAATCTCTGACAATTGGTACCCTGGCTATCTCATCTTCCTCTCGTGACTCCATGGAAAACAAAGAAACATAAGCACTAGAGCTCGGTACATCCAGAGTCATATTAACAAGCCCTTTATAGGATGGATGCTTCAAAGTAACAGCTCTGTCTGAGCAGGAAAGCTGTGCATCATAACGATCCAACCAGTCCATCCCCAAGATAATATCAAAGCCAAGGCACTCAAATACATGCAAATCACAGAGAAAAGAGAGCCCGCATAAGGAAAGCTCAAAGCCTTTACACAACATTCCAAGTGTTGCGGACCCACCAATGGGATTCGCAATCCTTAGAGATGTCACGAGGTAAACAACTTCCAAATCATATCTATCCACTAATTCCTTAGATATGAAAGAATGAGAGGCACCGGTGTCAAAGAGTATACGAATGAAAGTATCTCTAAAAGGAATCGTACCTTCCATGACCGCCACTTGCTTTCCCTTCCTCTGACTCGGGCCTGGATCTCCTTCCATCACATTCAGCTTAGCTGCTTGCTTCTTCTTCATAAGCTGTGGGCAGTTGTTCTTCAAATGACCAGTCTGATGACACTCATAACACTGCCTCTGGGGACAATTATTAGCAAAATGTCCCATTACTCCACACTTATAGCACTTCACTCCAGTTTTATCTTGCTTCTGGGAGCCTGAAGCTTGACCTTTCTTTTGTTTCTTCTGAGGATTTTGCTTCTTCTTAGGGAAGAATGGAGCTTTCCTCTTAGGCGCAAAGCTCGGTCGGTTCGGTGGTGCATCATCATCTCTTTCCCGATACAAGTCTTCATACCTCATGGCCAAATCAACAATCTCATCAAAAGTGGAGCGAAGCTGAGTCAAAAGCTGTTCCTTCAACTTCCTACGTAGACCATCCACAAATTTCTGGTTCTTTTTGAAGGGAGTGTTGACCAAATCGGGGTCATACTTAGAGAGGGAGTTGAAGGTATTGACATACTCCTGAACTGTCATATCTCTCTGCTTCAGCTCAATAAATCTACGAGCGAGGATGGCCTTCTCCGCTTCAGGAATGAACCTTAACTCGAATCGTTCTCTAAATCTCTCCCATGTAAGCTCCTCCTCGCCTATCTCAGCACTAACCACATCGAACCAGTCAGATGCACCGTCTTGGAGGAAGCTGGAAGCAATCTGGACCTTCTGACGGTCCGTAACACCCATGTGTCCAAAGACTCGTTCACAAGTCTTCAACCAAGCCTGAACTCCAACCACACCTTCATTACCATGAAAAGGCTTCCCTCCAAGGCTCACAAAATCCTTACACATACGAGCGAAATCAACTCTAGGAGCATCATTAGGAGCAGGTGCGGCCTGTGGCATGTTCCGCATTAACTCTAACCACTGCTCCATGGTCAAACGGGGAGTTCTTCCAGCCATCTTTCTCACTACTCTGCATAGTGAGAAATGTTATTATGCTGGAATCAAAATAGCTCTCATACTAAAAAGATCAAAGATTTGGGGTTTTGGTTCAGGTATGTATGACTATTATTATATTATGGAAGTGATACTTATGGTATATAGACATGTACAATGCTTCTACTGCTTTGTGCTAACTTATATTCTAAATATATTCTATGCTATTGTTAACCTGGGCTCTGATACCAAAAATGTAACGTCCGGCCTCTATACCCATGCCAACCAAGAGTAATACTAAGTATTACTGTCGGAAAGTACGGAGAATGAGACTCGATAGGGCTAAATGTTGTACTCATTCCCTTGAACTAACACTGGCACGAGAAATTTTTCGATTTTTTTTTCCTTCTACTTACCCTTTGTGCGCAGTGTTGGTTCAAAGCAATGGTACAAGATAAAAATTTTCCAGGTTACATAGTATAGAATATAATAGAATGTACAATTCAGCACCAAAAACAGCATAATGCATAATACATATCATAATGTCCACGATACATAGTCCATAGTACATATCACTTCCAAAATACATAATAACATACATACCATAATACATATTAACTTCTTCTAAGTTCAAGCTGAAAAGTCCAAAACCCCAAAACGTGGAAAGTGATAAGAATTCTGCTACAATCCACGCAACCTAACCTGCAACCACAATCCTCAGACTGACCCGAGGATTATAAAACAAATCACACGGGTCAGACTATTTCTAGTGTGAGTGAAGTAAGATCTATGAACAATAATTGTCTCAATCAACAAAAGGGAAAGAAAACGCCGCATGTATAAACCAACATGAGGCATATATGTGTGTGAGAACTAACATGCAAATTTAGTTTCATAAACAATTCCTTTAATCAAACAATGATTTAGGCCAAACCTATCGTATATAATCCAATACGATACCTTCCCAATTATTATTTGTAACACAAGGATAAGTTCATACACACATTCTCCAAAGATACTGGGTTTTCAAAATCAACTTTAATACTTCTAAAAATCATAAAGTAAAGAAAATTGCATTATGGGAATTATGGGATAAATATAACATGACTCATAAAATATACCAAATAAACAGACGCTAGTATTGTAAAATCACAGTGGTAGAGCTCGAGCGCGCGCGGAGACATCAACCCCGTAACCTACTCATAACGCCATAATACACCTGGCGATCAACCCAGGATAACCAAGACGGTCTAAGGCAAAGGCCGTATGCTACCCGTTCACGGATCTACACGTGGGACCCCCACGCCTCCATCCTTCATAGTCCGTGACCCGCCGATCGGAGATCCCAATCAAAATAAGATTAGCCCTATGTAGCAGACCGTTGACCTTTGGTGGTAAAAGGGCATGTGATATACCACCGATTCAGGTAGCGATCCTGAATCAGGTCGGCCAAGATGGAGTTTTTGGCCCATTGGTACAACAGAGTCCAATCTATCCCGACCCAAAAATCAAAGTGTTTATAATTTTAAAACACTTCTTAAAAGTCAACAATGACAATCGCCTTTCAAAAATTTCATTAATAAACCCAGTATAAGATTCAAAAGCGAATAGTGTTTAGCAAATAATTGTGTGTATAAAAGAAAATAATTACATCCCCATTTCGCATTAACACATAAGTACCCCATAATACTTATGTATTAAGGCGAAACGAAAAAACCTCATTCATTTAAAAAATTCGTTAAGTTTAAAAAAATTGATAACAATAAATTCAATTAAAAAGGCTAGCTTAGTACTCAAAAACGTAATCAAAATCCTAAAATGTTTTATTTACATATTGTCGTTATTATTATTATTTTCAAACACATATTTATCGATAGTACAATAGTTTTCTCTTTTCTTTTTTTAATCAAAATAAATCTAATTCACTAATTAAGATTAATTAATTTTTTTTTTCAAATTTTTTTTTTTTTTTTCAACTTTGGTGCAGCTCTGACTTGGGCTGTAACTGTGCAGCCTGTCTGGGCTGTACAGCCTGCCTGGGCTGCAACAGTGCAGCCCTGGACTGTACAGCCCCAGGCTGCATAGTGCAGCCCGCCCGGGCTGCACCAAACAGCCCGCCCGGGCTGCCCCTGTGCAGCCCGCGGCTGCACAGGTGCGGGCTGCACCCGGGCTGCACAGGTGCAGCTCGCCCGGGCTGCCCCTGGGCAGCCCTGGGCTGCACCTGGCAGCCCGCCCGGGCTGCACCTGTGCAGCCCGCCCGGGCTGCACCTGTGCAGCCCGCCCGGGCTGCACCTGTGCAGCCCTGGGCTGCACGGGTGCAGCCCAGGTGGGCTGCACCGCCCGGGCCGGCCCCGGGCCGCCCCTGTACAGGGCCCGGGCTGCACCCGGGCGCACCTGGGCGCACCCGGGCCGCGGCCGGGCTGCACCCGGGCAGCCTTCTTGGGCTGCCACTGTGCAGCCCTGGGCTGCACATTTGCAGCCTGTTTGGGCTGTACCCCTGTGCAGCCCCAGGCTGCACCTGTGCAGCCCCATCCTAGGCTGCACCTGTGCAGCCCCAGGCTGAGCTGCTGGCGGGGCTGCACTTGCAGTCTCGCCTAGGCTGTGCAGTGCATTTTTTTTCTTTTTCAAATAAAAGTTTGCTGTATTTCATTGTGGAAATTAAGCAAACACAAGATATGCATTCAAATTATATGCATTATTTCTCATTCCTTCTTCAGCCTAATATTTCAATCAATAAACATGATCCATGTAATGAGCAAACAACCATCATATTCAAAAATTTTACCCCATATTTGCATGCATACATGAAAATAAAATAAGACTATAATTTCACTCACCTAAACCTTCAAATTGCAATCTTTAAGCTCTTATACAGCTAGCCCTTGATTGCTTGACCTTCCCCTTTCAATTGCTAACAAAATGAAAGAAAACCCTAAATACCTATTTGTGAAAACAAAAGAAGAAAGAGATGGAATTGAGCTGATTTAGGAATACTTACTATTAGAATTGGGAATCTTTTCTTTTATCTTTCAATTGCAAAGTTGGGTTTGGATGAAAAGATTGGAAATTAGGTTTTAGGGTTTTTTTTCCTTCTCTCTTGTTTTTTTTTTCTTTCTGATATCTGTACGTACAGTGAAAGATTTGAGGAGAGGGAATGGTATTTTTATTACAAAGCCCCTCCTCTAGAATCTTCTTCCAATTAAACCTTAATTTATTATTTCTCCCCCCTTTCTTTCTTTTTAAAATTATTTATTCATTATCTTTTGTCCTTATTCTAGATTTTTCTTTTACTTAACAATATTTTATTCACTTTCTAGATCTTTCCTACATTACATTATAAAAAGATATTATTTATTATTATTTATTATTATTTTACCCTTTTCTCTTTTTTTTTCCTTTTATATCTAATTGTAAATCAACATAAAAAAAATTCTTATGTAAACTTTTCATACATAAAACGCGTTTTTTCTTATGTAATTAGTTACCATTCTTTCATAAAAAAACTTATCATTTTCAATGTTTAATTTAATTTATTATTATTTTTTTTGAATAGTTTAGGTTAATAAAATGGTTCATTTATTAAAATAAATTACACTACCTCAAGAAGGAACAATTTATAACTCCAAATAAAAGCGTACGAATTTGTTACCATTTATTTTCCTCTCAACGCTATTAATATTAAATTCTCATTTTTTTCACATTTATCTATTATTTTATTTTCTTAATAAATATTTAATTGTTTAGTATTATTAACAAATTAATTATCAATTTATTAAGTTGATTCCCAATTTAGTATTCCTAAAAGTCGGGTTGTTACAACTGTCATTCATGAACCTGAGCCGCTTGGAGACCAGTGATGTCAGGAAAGATAATCCTCAACTATCATAGATTCACCATCGCTTGGACGTTAGCCGCTCTTGGAATAATCAACCACGTAGAGATTGATCGGGTACTTCGACTCCTACTTGCGAAAACCAACTGTTGTCTGAAGACAGACAACAACAAGGATGGACCTCTCGGAATCGGGCAACTAAACCATTTATTCCTGAAGATCAAAGCTGGAAAATAAGGTGGATATCCGCAATAACACTATTATCCCAGCAGAATGCAAATGGCCCGAAATAAGCAAGGATAATTTTCATAGATTCAAGGCAAGTACTACCAAACTCTATCAGTCCATGATCAAGATGGGTCGACTGTAGTCATACTGGGGGCAATGTAAAGGCTCGCTCTTTAGTGTTTAATTTTCTATAAGTGCGCAGGGTTTGGAACCTACGAATAATGGGTTCCGCAAATGGAAGCCAGATTGCAAAAAAATCGATTGGGAGAAATTTGATCCTATTAAAATAAGAATAACAATGGAATTGGTTAAACAACGGCCCAACATCGCCAAAGGGAGCATCTGGCAGTTATAAATAAAGCTATGTAATAGAATTGCTTGAGGTTCTCATTATTTGGGAATGTGGTGTAGCCTATAGTCAGGAAATGTCGTAGCCACGTTAGGTTAAAAGGAATCTACCCAATAATACAGGATCGGGTGATCAATTCGATTCCAACTAGCAAGACTTTAACATTGTTCGAAGATGGCAGCACAAAGGAGAGGCTCTTATGATCTAATGATCAAAGTCCTAGTTTTCAAATACTGAAACTTGTACTCAATTGTAATTGAACACTGCCATGTTGATGGGAAAATCCACTCAAACCACCAGATCAACAGAAAAATCGATCCTTGCCATCCGAAAACCATTATTGCTCCGGCAACATTGGGAAGGCCCAAAACCAACAGATCGATGAGGAAAATCTATCCCAGCCTCATAAGTATTGGCATTGCCCCGGCAACGCCGAGAAATTCCCTAATTTGCTAAGTGTCGGTTTTGCATTAATAATGTCTGAAAACTTCCTTTTATCTAAGTGTCAGTTTTGCCCAAGCAACGTTAGAAAGTTTTCTATTTTCTAAGTACTGGTATTGCCCCCGCAACACTAAGAAATTTTTAAACTATAGGGTTAATAAGAAACACGCATAACAATAAACCATCGATGTATTAGCTTTTGGAGATAGAAGTTGGTGTTCAACTGAGTTTCTAACCTTGTCTTTAGCAAACTATTATTGCCCAAAGATAGGCGACAGTGAGAAGACATAAACATTCACTGGACAGTCGAATGTTTTGGCCCTTCATTACAGGAATCAACCATTGCCCAAAGATAAGGCAGTATTAAAGGAAAATACCTAGGACTGAATCGCTCGTGTGCTAGTTTCTAGAGATAGAATCTAGTACACAACTAAACATCCAGTATTCAACCTAGAAAGAATTTTGATCAAGCCTAGAAATAGGTAACCTCGAGAAAAGGTTGCTTGAAACCAGCAACTAAGTTGCTAGTTCTTAAAGATAAGAACTGCCGGTGATAACGTTAACAGTCAAGAAAGGCATACATGACTTAGGAAAAGCATGGAAAATCATGGAAAGTCAGAAATTAAACCAACGGACTTCCTCCATCCCAAAGTAGGATTGAGTGCTAGACCGAGGCTGATCGAATCATTTTCCCCACACATTTCAATCTCCCTCAAATGCACAAATTCAGGCGTTCGAAATGCAAGTCTCGCAAATATGGATAGGTGTAGAAATACTTGGTGGAAGTAAACCTCGTTAAGTCCAAAAAAGAATAACCATAGAGTTGATTAGATAACAGTTATGTTTTGAAAAATAGATCATTCTAGCAGCAAATTGCCACCTAAGGAAATGAAGGTCTTAACGTTTAGGAATTCGGCATTGCCTGAAGATTTAAAACATCAAAGAAAAATCCATAAAATTAAATCATTCGTGTGCAAGTTTCCGAAGATAGAAACTGATGCATGATTAAGATCTCAATACTACGCTTGGAAGAATTTACTATGATAAAAGATAACGGTGATGCATCTTTTTGATACATACATCCAGAATGGCATTGGCTAACGATGTCAACTCAAAAGAATTTGGTCAAGGTCAAGGAACTAACAGCATTAAAAACTCATAGCTTGGAATCAAAGTGCAAAGTTGGTAGTTCCTAGGGATAGGAAATACTGTGCAAATCAGGCTGGAGCAGTCAAACGTTTTACTCAGCAAACCTAGTCTCCTAAAAATATATGGATTTAGTATTGAAAGTGATAAGCCATATGGACTGCACATATACATCTACCTTAGTCAAAATTAACATGACCAAGCATAAAAAGGAATGATCGTGGAATTGGCTAAGCTAAGCTACACCATAGTTTTGAATGGAGCAAAGTAATGCCAAAATGATAGCGGGAGTATTATTTACATCCATTGAGTTGTGATAAACAAATATGCTGTACAGGAACACAGGAAGTGCAGTAGCGAGAAAAGGAAATGCTCAAAATTGAGTAATTAAACCACTGGTCCCTGGAGATAGAGACTGGTACATAGACCGGATTCTAGAAATCGTAAAGAAAGGGGAATAAACATTATTGATGTGCACCTGGTGGAAAGGAAAAGAACAAAATATTTGATCCTTACAATCAACTACCGGTGGTGAACCCGAACTATTTGCCATGATCATAGTGAAAAAGGACAAAGAGACAAGTGAAAGTAGTGAGCTAAAAGTTCTCGATGCCGAGAGGAATCTCTTGGTACTGAATGGCTCAGAATTGAGTCATTGATGTGCCAGTTTCCGAAGACAGAAACTTATGCACGACTATAATTTTAGCCACTGCCTGTGGGAATCCACTATCGTCTGGAAATTTGCAATGTCAAGACGGTGTAATCACCAGCCTTAAGGAATTTTATTGTTCCCCAAAAATAGGCAACTTCAAGGAAGAATAATCGAAATCGAATGATTCCTGCGCTAATTTCCAAAAATTAAAACTATGCCTAACCGAACTTCAACGACATCACTAGCGACCAAGCAGAACATGCTTCGTAGAGGATAGGCAAAGATAGCGGTGCAAAATAGAAAACAAGTACTATTGGATTTTTGCCTGACCGGGAATTAGGGAAGCTCAACTAAACAAGAGGCATTGGATAATTTTCCCCATAACATCCAGCTGCTACTAGTGCATAGATTCAGGCATTTTAACCTTTTGTAAACAAGATTCGTTTCTTCGAAAAGATCATACAAGAAGGAAACAAACATCCTTGCTGTTTTCTGAGACAGTTAGGAGTAGTGAGAAAATGGGGTTATCCACGACTAGTAGCTGGTCGAAAGGAACATGACCAAATACATGCAAGAATGGATATGGAGCTATTTAAATAATGTCCTTATGTAGCCAAGCCGAGCACTTTGGCAATTGTATTTATGGTTGAATAAAGAAATATAACCAAAGAAATTGATGGGATTTTATTTATCTAAAAAAAGTTGCGAGACAACGGAGGCCACTCCAATGTATGCACTACTAAAAAGAAGGCCGAAGAGGACAACAAGCTTCAGGAAATCCGTACTTGCTCCTCCCACTTCATCTAAGATTATCCTTTTAGGGACTTACCCACCGCTATTTGGAGAAAGCGAAAAGCTTTACTTTTCAAGATCATTGAAAGTGCAAAGATGGGAAAAATTATAAGATGGAATCATCCAAATGTTCGATTTTGGATCGTTGGAATGGAATTCAAACGATGATAGAAACTTAGCCAAGTTCTTGAAATGAGATGATTAGAGCCAGAGAATAGGACTTGGCTTTAGAATGGCGTGTATTCAACCGAGATAAAGCATAGCTTTGCCGCCGGCAAAGTACAATCCAAAATTCAACTATCTTCCTTCGAAGTTTCCATCATCTCAAAACCATCACAAAGAGTTTCTATACAAACCTAAAGTGCAGTCTCTAAAGTACTGATTTCATCGCTAAAACAAAGGAATGAAATCTTCAATATAACTAAAATGAATGACTAATGGAAAATCAACCAAGTAAAAGCAACATCCCAGGATGACATCCAAATAATCAACTGGAATTTACAGGATGGCGGTTCAGGACTTATCTCGATCTAGAGCACATTTTGTTTCCAATGAAAGCATACTCTAAGAGGCAAATGTTTACTTGGTTTCTAACCAACCCAATTTCAACTGGAAAGTCAAAATGAAGAAAAATGATTCAAGCACTTTAGAAACATCATAAAAAGACAAGAAAAAAGATATATCAAAAAATGAGTGGAAAACGTAGACTTGAGATTTTCAACTTAGCGCTTGGTGTTAGACCTGAGTCCTACCAGAGTAGTACCTATGAAAATGAAGGAAAGCCCAGATTATGATTTTACTTGGGTTCAACTCACAAAAGTCATGGGTCATACTTCAACTAGAATAGAGGTTGGCACCGACATGTGACAACTCAAAATCGACTTATTTTTTTCTCGAATCTAATTCACAAAACTCTTAGGTCGACCTCCAAGCAATCATTGCTGAGCAGAACCCGAGTCCAACTCATAAATTCTCAGGTCTAACTCTAGGAAAGTATAATTCGGGTTAGACACACACTACTCTCAGGTCGGACTCCAAGCACTCCAACCTTTGGACAACCCCAAGCAAGACGAAGACAAATGGCTTGAAAATTAGCAAGCACACTTAGTAGAGCCAGGAAGTGCCTTGGGAAAGTTTCAGTCTACAAATTATCTAACCATAAAGGTCAGGGTTGATGTCTTATGTTAGGGTTGACCTCTACCGGTTCTATGTTTTCCACGCAAACTTAAGAAAACAATTTACCATAGAGGTCGAACTTGACCTCTCATGTTAGGGTTGACCTCTCATGCGGTTCCGTATTTTCCACTCAAACTTTGCAAAGGTAATTCTTTACCTTTTATATGCTTGCTCAATAGATTTCCATGGTTTTTGAACAATCTAGTGCAAGAGTCGTAGAGCTTGCAATCATTACAACAAAAAATTTCAAGTGGTAAAGAAACTATCAAAAAAAAAGACTATGGAGAAATCCAAAATCATGTAGCATAAAGAGTGCAAAAAAGATCACAATATCCAGTGTACTACAATCAAAGTACAATATCCATTGTCTAGGTATACAACCGTAATGACCCATATTTTGTATATCGGAGGATCACAAAATATATTACTCAAATCATATGAGGTCATTAGATCATTTCCCACTTTATAAAAACAGTTCCAAACCTCCGTTAGCCCTAATTTCATCAAAAAGCTTACCTTTTTCTTATTGATATTAGCCAACTTCATCATTATATGGGTAATTAGTGAAGGAGATTGAAGATACATCATTTTGATTGCTTGGAATTCATGTTCTTTGCTATATATTTCATATCTAGGGATTAAAATTGTCAATTTGGTATTATGCGGGTGATTACTGATCTCTCGCCATCCTATGCTTGTTTATATAGTTAAATTTAATATTCTTTGATGCTAAAATGATTTTAAACTTTAATTAAACCCTTAAAAATGTTTATAGTCGAATTCAAAATGATTAAAATGGAGTTTAAGTAGTTTTTACAACCTCTTTTGGATCATACTATCATTTTAGTACAAAACTATATCTAGGCTATATCTTGTGTGCTTATTGTTAGACCAGAAACCGGTATAACATCCATGATGCAATTGTAATGAATTAATCCCTGATACATAGTGACCTGATTAAGCATGACTCATCAATGTTAACGTAATGGTGTTATCAAAGACCAATTCATTACTTGAAACTTAGTGGAATATGGAATTATTAAAGGATGGATTGGTGATGGCAATAGGCCCTTGAGGAGAAATATGCAAAAGTCCGTATGTCTTATTAGATCATTATGCTTGAGATCCCTTAAGGCCATTTAGAATTGTCATATTCAAGAGTCCATATGGCCTTTCAAGAACAACATTCTAAAAAAGGCCTATGCCATATGTTCGATAGAGGTATAGAAGACAAGTAACAAATTTATGCAATAATCCGTTGGGCTTGATAATGGGCTACGCAATTCATTCTTATGTCCAAAGTACAATGTCCATATAATTATGCATATATATATATATATATATATATATAAATGCTTATTATAGTTCAGTGCTTTCATAATTGTCTATGTTGATTTTTTATCTTGAAGAGTTCGCATATATGCAAGTCCATATCAATTATGTTCAAAAAAGGCATAGTCGAAGTCAATAAGCATGTCTAACCTTGTTCATATAAATCATGAATGATTACAGTTAAGTAGGGTTTGTCCCCAATTCAATTTAGGATTTACAAGAATTTGATTTCGAGGATAGAGTGGAGAAGGAAAATCACCCCCTTTGTGCATCCACATTTACAGGAGTTATGTGGCTCCACTCTTCCTTTCATATCTTCGGCAGGCTCGACTTCGTCAGTGTTAACCTTGTGTTAGCTTCATCGTTGAATGGCATAAATAAGAGGTAGCATTGTTAAGGTTTGGTATTTTTATGAAGCTTTGTTATTACTTAGAACACCGACTTTGATAGATACCGTGAATGTTGATAGCCTTCGACCTTGATCATCTTATATATTAAGATGCTCCTGATTAATGGTCGACGTCATAGTTGAAGGCAATGTTAAACATTGATGAGAAGCGGCAGTGTTCTCTTCATATAATTTGGTGACGAAATTGATGATTCCTGATGTCAGTGATTGGCTCTTTTCATTGGTTGATAGCGGTGTTGAATTAAAGCTACATCAACTATCATCCCACCTTCGTAGACATTGATGATGTTCGTCATTGATGTCGCAAGGATAGATGGTGACAGAACACCAAAGTGGAGTATTGATGGCAACTAATTCCAATGAGATTCGGTATCATTGATGGGGAAATATTAATAATAAGTAGAACTGATGACTAGTAGCATTAATTAGGATTGGCATCATCAAAGTTGCATTGGAAGTAGGTGACTTTGACAATAATAATATGCAGAGTCAATCATTTCCATGAACAGGTGGGACATCGGCTAGAGGCTACATTGATCCATAGCCACACTAAGGAAGCGACATCAATGAAGGTCGATATAGATAGCAAATGGCATTAAAGTAAGACAGCATTATTGATGAGCGATGTTGCTCAACAATGACATTGATAAGAAGTGACACGTGTCAAAGGTAATACTTATTAAGTGTAATGTTCTCCTTTTCCTTATTGATGGAAGTGGTATGGTTTTACTTGAGGCTTGACATTGAAAAGAAGTGACGTTACATGAGATACGGTGTTGAAGGAAGGTGGCATAAATGAGTGGCGGTGTAGATGAGAGACGGAATTATATATTAACCATTTTTACGCATTGATTATAGTCCATTATTCTTCTCTGTCCACATAAATATTTTTGCCCTTATCCTTTGGAAATTATGTGGATAACGCTTATCATGTTTGGTTTGATTTCTTATGTTTAATAAATGTATATGGATGATCACTACTGTCACGACCCGACTTTCCACTCCCAGAAAATCGCGTCATGAATGAAGAAAGAAAGGGATAGAAGAAGAAAAGAAAGAAGAGAAGAAGAAACAACATCAGAATCTAACACAGCGGAACGAATAAATTATATTAATAACATAAATATTACATAGTATCATTTACATCAGAGATACACAGCACAATCAACTCATACTAGACAGTTATAGATACCTGTCTAGTTATACAACTCAATACAATCCAGAGACAATACAAAATGCACAGCGGAATTCTCAATAGCTATACGTAGAAGCCTCCTGCTCCATTGTTCCCCCACAAATCGTCAAAGCTAATCCAGAATCCTAACCTGAATTCCCTTGACTACTCATAAAAATTTGAGTACCCAAGAGTTTATGAAAAACAAAAATAAACTCCGGGTCAGACATGGGTCTGGTGTGAGTAACAGGTTAAAGTTGCTTAACTTTTAAAACCTTTTGAAAAGAAAGATATCACGTAAGACTTCCCACACATAAACATGGAAAAGTTTTTACCTTACGCTAACCAAAACATTTGATAGGAAATCCGATGATATTATAATAGTGTCTAGGGTTTTCAAATAAATAAGAAATAGCCGAAATTGTTACATGATTAAATTCCAGCTACTAGCCACAAAAGTGGGTAATACAATCAAAACCGTTGGCACTTATTGGATTTTGGATTCCATACAATGGCAGGGCTACTGGGGTACCGCCCGTCACAGTACGTGGCCTAGATCACCGTACCGAGGATTACTCCCTTCATCCCCTGCAACACAAAGCCGGACCCGTTCCTTACTGAACAGTTCCAAACAAGACAACCCCGTGGTTGTAGCTAGCAACCACCCACACAGCCGAATATAAAGGGACTTCTAGACAGGGATCAATCTTGCTCTCCAGTGGGCGCGACCCACGAAGCTTTGCTGCACCTCCCCTGTTTTAGCCATTCCCGGTTGATGAGGCTTGAGGCTACGATTACCTTTATAGGACATATCACTTAGAATGTTCATCGTCCACCTGACGATGTGCTGAAAGCATTCAATCCATACAAGTTCGTTCCGGGTTCGAACGAAACCGAAGGCATTATCTCGTTACACTCATTTTGGAATCACCCTCAGAGTTAACGACAATAACCCTTGCACTTTAAACCACCATCCCGAATCTATAAGGACTAATTCCGTCAACTCATTACGGAATCACCCACAGAGTTATACTGACTCATAGTCCTTACACCTCGAGTCTTCACAAAGCTCCACTTTGATACACGACCTAACGTTATTTGGAATCGATGTGGTTTTCGGATATCCAAATATGGAAATCCGATCCCGGTCTCATCGAAAACCAAAGCGTGTCTTTTAAGGTCCAAGTTGTTTTTAAAGGTTTAAAACAATTCAATTACAGTATCTATATACACACAGATAGATAACTTAAAACATAACTGATAATCAACATTATCATATAACAGGTAATTCACATCATCAATATCAAATAGATATTCCATATATCAACATCACAATAGATAACCTATGTTATCATCATAATACCATCAAACATCCATACCACACAATATCATACATCTCACTATTGAGATCACAAAGCATCTAAGTCCATCCATGACATCCATTCATACATAAGCAAGGATCCACTCATCACAATATAATTAATTTAAAATGAATTAAATTAATTGTCTCTATCTCAAATTAATTTAAAATGAATTAAATTAATTCCTTCATCTTTAATTAATTTAAAATAAATTAAATTAATTACTTCACAATAAAAATCTTGCTTACTCAATCATTTAATTGATTACAATCAATTAATCAATCATAAATTACTTTAATTAATCACTCTTGATTAATTACCCTTAATTACATTCATGTCATTAATTTCACAAATTAATTATTCACAATCAAACAGTAATTAACTCTTAATTACTCAATTAATTAATTAATCATAATTAATTATCCTAATCCTTAATTAATTACATTAATTAATTACCTTAATCACATATTATTGATTAATAAATCATATTTAATCAACTTTAATTACATCATTAATTAAAATAATTAATTATCTTAATTACTTCTTAAATTAATTACTCTAAGTAATTAACAAACTTAATTACTATATTAACCCAAATTAATTATCCCTAAATTAATTTCTTAATTAATTATTTGATTAATTACTAAATAATTAATCCAAATTACTCATACTTAAACATCTCCACTTAATTACAATCATGTAATTATTAAACAATTACTTAACTAGGTAATTTCCAAATCCTTAATTACATAAGGTAATTATTTATAAAACCCAAGTGTTTATAATTAATTAAACTTAATTAATTAAATTAAACAATCTCATTCAATTAAATTAATTACATTAAGTAATCAATTTCTTAATTACTTTATCAAGTAATTACCCAAACCATTTACAATTGATTATTATTAAATTAATTAATCTAATTAATTATAAAAAATTAACTACATTAATTAATTGTTAAATAATCATGGTTAATGACCTTCATTAACCATCCTCAAATTATTTTATAAGGTAATTAACTTAAATTAATTACTATTTAAACTATCTTTATTCATTTATAAATTAAAGTTAATTATAAGATTAATTAACCTTAATTAAAAACTTAATTACATAATTATCATTCATTTATCATTAATTAATAACTTAATTAATGATCTTAATTCCAAATTGATTAATCCTTAATCAATTATTAATTCCAAATTTAATTAATTTATTAAATTAATTAACAAATCTTAATTACCTTGTTAATTAATTCTAGAACAAAATCTTAATCAAATTTTCAAAATAAACATGACTTAAGAAATTTCCTTTCAAATTAAACAATCTTAATTATGTTTAAAACAATATTATCCAAAACAAAATACTTAAGAAATTTCCCTTTAAATTTCAATTTAAATTCAAGTTAAAATAGAATAATATTAAACTTATCAAATTTTAAATAATTTGAAACTTATTTAAAATTACAAGTCAAAACAAAAGTTTGACTTAAAAATGCAATCATAAGAATTTGAAGTTAAATCTATTTCAAAATTTTAGAAGTTTCAAAGCATTTATATTTTAAATCTTTCAAATTTGAATCTTCCTTTAAATTTTGAAACTGAACTTCATTTTAAACTCAGATTCCAGTTTAAATTTAATTCTTAAATCTTAATCACCTTTTAAAACTTCATCATTAAAGTTCCAACTATTTACACAAAATAAAATAGTTAATTAAATTAAATTTAAAACTTAAGTTCTGTTTTAAAAACTGAAATTTGGATTTCAAATCAGTAATACAAACTTGAATTGCATTTAAACTCAAATTTTACTTTAAATATAAATTGCAGATTCAAATTTTAAAAACCCAGATTTTGAAAAAAAACAGAAAACAGGGTTTTCAAAACCTGGAATTTTGAATTCAAATCAATATACATATTTAAATTCAAAAATACAACCTGAATTTGATTTTTATACCTGAACCTTAATCTACACCAAAAGCTACAGATTTTTTTGTTTAAAAGTTTAAAACCAGATTTTAGAAACTGTTTTCCTATAACCTGTAACTACAGAGACCTGAGAAACTTATTTTTTTTTCTTCGGGTCAAACACATGCCCACTTCGAGTCTCTGAACCATTTACTTCGAGTTTTTCTACAATCTACTCGAGTCATTCACAGACCATTCCTTGAAACCCCCCCAAACCAAACAGTTCATCAAGTTTTCATCGCCGCCACCTCTGCCGACCATTTCAGATGATCCACTACCAACCAGCAACCCCTCAACCCACTAACCTTATCACCAAATCGAACAGAAATTGAAGCATTCAACAATTTATCTCAGAAACCCCAAAATTGAAAAAAAACCTGGAATAATTTTACAGGTTTCAAACACAAAACCTGTCAACGATCAAAAATCGCCTCTCCGATCATCTGACCTCCAACCTTCCCGGCCACGAATGCTTCAACACACCCTCTACCCATATCCCAAACACCAAAGCCCTCGGTCAATCCATCACCTCAAACTGACCAAATCTCTAACCCTTATTACAAAACAAGGGTTTAATACAAAAACTCAAAACTGCAACCATCTAGCAAACTTTAATTTCTTCTCAGATTTTTCCAAGGATCTATGATCCATACTAAATGACACCAAAGAATACTAACATTCCTCAAGTTACAGATTGCAAGTATTGGCACAGATTTATATTTTTATTCAAGAAACAAACTGTTTCTATTTATACTAACTTAAATTTAGCTAACTTCAGACAGACAACACTTATCATATAAATATTATGATTCTAAACTAAAGTAAGCTAACAAATTTAATTTCTTAAAGACAGATAGTAACAAAGGTTTTAACAGACTTTGGTGGATTCATTTAAATGGGAAGATGAACTCAAAGGCAGAGCATATCAACATGCATTCACAAACATATAACCAAACTTTTCTGAACACAACATAAATTTTTCTTTATCTCTATCATTATATCAAGCAATCTAATATATTTTGAGATTTCAATGTTCTCACTTTTGAAAAAAATACAAAGCTCAGTTGAATATGCAGAAAACTCAAAATGCAGGCATTCCATCTCATACACAAACACAGGCATATCCAACATACTCAACAAGCAATAGATTTAAGCAACTATATTTTAATTTAGTTTTAAAAATAAATTGTTACTCACCACTTGATGAATGCAGACCCCCCTGTTGACCACTTGAATTTGCAGAACACAAACATATGCAGGCTTTATGAAAAAAATGCAGGTGCTCCTCTCTGTTGCTCATGCTTTCCAAGACCAAGATGTTTGCATGCAAATTTTCATTTATGCAGAAACAAGCATGTGCAGGCTCTTCTTTGAATTAGAATATGAAATGCAGTATTCTGATCTTAGTTCTGGATATGCAGAGGTTGGATTTTTTATGAGGAGGAACATGCAGTTTTGAATATGGTTTAGGTGAATTTGTATATGCAGATTTGTAGATTTTTGAGTAATATGCATATGAATTTTTATGAAGAGGAACATGCAAAATTGCTTCTTTGATGAGGGGAGCATGCAGATTTTTGGAGTGCAGATTTTTGGGTTAATAGATGCAGATTTGAATTTGTGGTGTGTAAATGAAGGATTTGAACATGCAGATTTTGAATCATACAGAGTGGTGCTTGAGGATTTTTAATATGAAAAATTGAATTTTTGTTCTCATTCGATCAAAGAAATGGAAATGCAATATGAATGAAGATGTAA
This sequence comes from Allium cepa, assembly GCA_030765085.1. Taxonomy (NCBI): domain Eukaryota; kingdom Viridiplantae; phylum Streptophyta; class Magnoliopsida; order Asparagales; family Amaryllidaceae; genus Allium; species Allium cepa. The sequence goes on along the minus strand of CM060939.1, from coordinate 771,006,903 downwards.
ACTATGTATTTCAGATTTTATGAAAGAAAAGAAAATTAAAAACTAAAACTAACACTTGTCTTAAATTAGACACTTGTCAAAATGAATGCATATAAATATAACACATGTTATCTCTTTTAAAATAATTAGTTTTTAATTACAAATTAATGTTATATTAGCTTAAATTAAGTTGTTAATGTAAATTTGAATATGTGTATGAATTATAAAAGAAAACAAACCATGTTTACAAATGAAATTTATACAAATAAAAATTAAAACAATTTAAAGACTTTATACTTTTAAATTTAAATTCAAACTAGATTCAAAACCAAACAATTTTCAAATTAAGTTATAAATAGAAATTCAATTTGAACTAAAAATTACAAATGTTATTTAAAACTTATTTAAAAATTCAATACAGTATTAATATTATTTTTATAAATCTCTTTTTATTAAATTAAAATCATTTTTCAAGAAATTATATTTTTATAAGTAAAATATGTATTTTATTAAACCATAAAATATTTTATTGAATTATTCAAAATTTAAAACAATACCAATCTATATAAAATATAAACCAAATATTTATATTGTAAACAGAAATCAATTTATATCATTTAAAAGATAAAATAACCAATTTAAATATTTATTGAAGAAGATTATTACATTTATCTGAATAACTATTTACAGATTATCAATATCAATTTAATTTTAACTACAGATTATTAAATTGATATTGTCAAAAATTCCGGGATGTTACAACTACTATCGTATATTTTGCTTTAATATAGTTTGCCAGTGCTTTTAGGATAGATGGGAATTGGTTATCGATTTGGAAGAAGCAAAATTTCTCAAAATAGGATGAAACTTGGAGGACGGGCTCGAGAGAATGGGAGAAGCTTATACTTCTGGTCTAGGCTAGTTGGAGTTGGTTTTGTGCCTAGTTTCATTTTGGTATTGAGCTAAAGATTGAGGGTTGGAAGTTGCAGTTTTGATGGGTAGAGGGAGTCAGTTTGAGGCAAAGGCAACGAAACTTTGGAGCAAGCTTCAAGATGGGGCAGGAAGGAAACCCATAAGACAAGAGAAAAAATAGATAAGTATAGTAGTCGGTACTGAGCACTTCAGGTCTGTGTCGATCTCTTTTCGGGACAAGGGTGGGGTCTGGAGACTTGGGAGCTCAAGGCAAGAAGAAAAGGGCTCCAAGCAGGCAAAAAGGGAAGTCGGAGATGGGAATACTTAGCCAAATTTTTTCTAAGTAATTCATATCTCTACCGAGCTCCACTAGTCAGCACCGACATGAATTAGTGAGCCCAATGTTTGTCAAACTTCAAGGGGTGAAGTATAGATCTTGTAGGTCGTGCTATAGGTGTTTTCTTATATGTTTGGCATTCGGTTTCAACGTGATAGTGCGACAAAGGATGATAGCTTTGAGACTTCGATGATGGTAACTCGATGGTGATAGGGTTGTATTCTGATGATGATGAATCGATGTTGAATGGAGCCGTGAGGATGATTATCCATAAGGGCGGATCCTAGGAAGGGTGACAATAGATAGATTATTTAATGGTTTTATGAAAAGAAAGGAATGTGGAATGGTTCCTTGAAGATGAATGGAAACTAGATGAAGCAAGGTAAGGGCTCGACTACGCATGCTAAGGGATCATTAACACAAAGTGTTTTCTATGGTACTTGTAAACATGGGTATTGCAAGATGTTAGAATCTCTCTTCTGGGATTTTAATGACAACAACTATACAATTACATATGCAACAAATATTTCATATATTTACAGGTGTGTAGAAGACACCACTTTGCTTACTGGTATCATGGCTCGATGACAATAGTAATGAATGATGGATCATACTATTGAAAGTAAGATCTTATATTTGTGTAATAATCATAAATTATTTTGTATAATCTCCTTAAGTGATCATAGCTCACACAAAAGAACATCGATAAACAATTACATAATTGTAAAAAAGCACTCCGTTTTTCACAAAACAACATAGGCTCAAATGTCTGGCATATAAGCTCAAACATTTGGTAGAAATTTCTGGTTCTAAACTATCAATGATCTCAAACATCTGGGACATATTGCTAGACGTCTAACGTTGTTGCAACTGCAAAATTTTGAATGGCCACTTCTTTTTAAATTTAAACGTTCATGTCTTCTCCTTGATAGTTGCAACTCTTGATCAAAAGGAAGCTTTTAAAGAAGACATACTCTTTGAAATACAATTCTTTATTATCTATAAATATACTAAAAGATTGAGATTGAGACTTATTTACAACTACAATTACTCTCTATTTTCTACAAGTAAGCTCTCTTGTACTATTATTGATTTCATATTCTGAAAATTTATATGATAAACTTATTTCCTACAAATCCAAGAACTTATGCTCACAAGCGCTCAAGGGAGATTATAGGAAGAATTGTACTAGCAGTTAATGTCCATGTTGTATAGAACACAATCTTGTCAAAGAAATATTTCTGTATAAGCTAGTTGTTCCAGGCGGAGTGAGTATTTTTGGCTAGTAAAATATCAAAGGAGAGCTTTAGGACTAGATTTCAGATGGGAGGTCTGAACCAGTATAAAACTCTAGTGTGATTGCTTTTATTCTTTACTTTTATAATCTGCTATATTGTTAAATTTAGTACATATATTAGTATACAAGTCATATTCTTTGATCCACTACACTTTCATTTGGTATCAGAGCAAGGTCATTTCATTTTACTATAACACGTAATTGAAATTTTCTGATATGGCAAGTACATTTCAAGAAGGTCGACCAACTGCCCATCCTCTACTATTTAGTGGTTCTAACTATGCTTACTGGTCAAAAAGTATGCAAACTTTTATGAAAGCTAATGGTTTAAAAATTTGGCAAACTACTCAAACTAGATATGAAGCACCTACTACAGACATAAGCACCAGGGCTGATGTACAATAGAACATGGCAACCTATAATGCTAAGGCCATGAATGTGTTATTTTGTTCACTTAATAAAATGAGTTTTCACGAGTTATGCTTTGGACATCTGAATATGATATATGATGCACTTTACAAATTACTCACAAAGGCACAACTAAAGTCAAGGAAATAAAAATCTCTATTTTGCAAAACCAATTCTCATCTTTTAAAATGAAAGCAAATGAATCGATTATAGACATGTATGCTAGATTCCAAACTATTCAACACGATCTTATGGCACTTGGGGCCAAATTCATTGATTTTGATCTAGTCACATGGATTTTAAATTCACTGACTAATGAATGGAAAAGAAAAGTTTTAGCCATCGAAGAGGGTAATGATCTCTCTTAACTCAAGGTTAAAGAACTGATAGGAAATTTGATGGCGTATGATAGTAACTTGCGTGCTAGAAAGAAATAAAATCATGAAAAGAAGAATATTGCCTTTTAAGCAAATGATGATATTTCCAACTTAGAAGAAGATAAGATTTTAATTATCATCAAGAACTACAACGAATTTAAGAAATTCAAGAAGATGACAAAATTTTAGAATGGTGGAAATCTGAATTCATTAATCATATGTCAATCAAATGTTATAGATTTAACAAATTTGACCATACGAAGAAAGAATGTCCACATCTCAACAATGAAAAAAAGAAAAATTGTAACATGCCGCCTTTTGAGGCCCAAAACTAACTGCTATGATGCTTCAGTCATCCGTAGTAGTTTTTCTTGGCGATCAGCATAGTTAATATTGATACATAGGAACACAAGAGTATGAAAATTTTTAAACTTCAACAAAACAGAATTTCTCATTTGTTATGAATAATATTCATATTAAATTACATAATCCCAGACGTTAACCACGTTCAAATCACATATACATGTACAAAATACGATAAGACCAACATATGAAGATGTCCCCTTATGATGATCAAAGAACTAATAATATGAACTTTACAGTTCTTAGCACATCATGGAGGAATACACAAAATAGCTCCTATATAACTAACACTGCTTCATGCATGTCTCCGGAAGCCTATTCGTCCAAAACATGAAAGTCTCCCACTCTCAAACTACTCAAATTAATTTTTTTGAGTACCCGAGAGTTTGTGGAGAAACAGAAACTTCAAGTTAGACAATAAATCTAGTATGAATAATCCTCTGTCATCTCTAATCATAAATAGATATCCAGCATGACCACGCCGTTTAGTGGAATGGGTTTCTCCTCACTACTATCCAAAAAAACATGCAAATTATTTACTATGCCCCAGCACCCAAAATGATTAGTCTTAACATAATATGTAATAAAGCCATAAATCATATGTATTGGATATCCCAACCACCCATTCATTAGATATCCCGTCTTAAAGAAATTTATTAAATTTCCCATCTAAATTCAATTTATTAGAGTTCCCCTCTAAAATCTTTAAAATGACTATCCCTCATAATTTAATAGGACTGTCTATCCTTAATCCATTTAATATAAATGCAGATTATCCATAATACATTGTTTCATGAAAAATGGTGTGGGCAATCCATCGCACACTCCATAGTTTTCCTAGGATGACTATGAACCCTTGGGTGCCAAATCCCAAGGCTAAACACCTCTGGCAAAGCATTCTTTACTTTAGAAATTTGATGTGGGTTATCCACCGCACATTCCATGGTTTTCCTAGGTTAACCAACGACCCATCACTTGGCCAATTAAAATATCACGATCCCCATGATTATTTATAAAAATTCACGATCCCCTTAATTAATTATATTCCCAAGTATACCACCTATTTAACGTATTTCCAATGGTAGCCCCAATTAGGTTAAAATAAATAAAAACATATTAATAGCCTCAATGTATATTTTCGAAAGCATATTTCTGTTTGTAACCCTAAACTATGTATCGAAACATTAAACCCACTCCAGTGTCCCCAAGGTTTGATGACATTCAATTTAAATAAGGATCCCCCTTATAATTTCAAATGAAGATAAGTATTTTATGCTATAACCCTTTGAAGTAACCCCTTAAATTAGAAAAGTTTTACTTAAGAAAATGGCTAAAACAACCCTTTAAAACCCTTTGAATGAAGTCCCATTCGAATGCAAATAAACATCCAAAGTTAGCCCTATCGGAAACCTTTCTTTTGAAAGCATCACAAAATCATACCTTTCGACCTTGTCGGAAGGTTTATTTTTGACCTAGTTGAACGGTTCTACACTTCGACCTTGTCGAAAGTCTAAGGTATCCCCCTTATAAAATTTTCAAAAGTATCTAACTCAAAACCTTTAGCAATCATTGAAGATAACCCCTTCAAACCCTTTCGATATCAAACCTTTTGAAATTAAACTTTCGAAATCAAAACCTTTCGAAATCAAAGCTTTTGAAATCAAAACCTTTTGAAATTAGAATCTTTCAAAATCATTCAAAATAATGAAGTGTTGGTATTGGAGCCAACCCTTCAAAAGTATACTTTCGACCATGTCAGAAGGTTAGCCATTCGACTTTGCGAAAGGTTTTAAAACAACTTTTTAGAAAAAAAATTAAAACAATACTCTTGAAGGTTTAAGATTTCAAAGATTCCCTTCGAAACCCCTTATTGAATAAAAATAGTCTTTTGTAAAATGATAGAGTTGAAGGATCCCCCTTCAACTTATTCGAAAGCAATAATGTTTCTATTCAAAGAAAAGGAAGCAGCCTCCCATCCCTTCGCCCCTCTTCCCTTCGACTTGACCTTGTCAGAGGGTAATTGTTTACCTTCTATCTTAGATAAAAGGTAACTTTCGACTTCGTCAAAAGGGTAAAAGCAGGCTTGTTGGAGTCGAAGGCAGAACTAGGCCTACAGAATTGATGTTTAATCTTGCTTGTCTAATTTTCATTGGCTGAGAAGCCTTCTCTCGTACTTCCAAATAGTAAAATGTATAAAATAGTCAACCTTTTTCTCAAACCACTATACTTCTTCCCCCAAATCAGTTTTTGAAAGCAATTTCCCTCTGGCTTTGACCAAGGCGGAAGTAATATTGTAGATTAGCCCTTAGGTTTAGTTAATTTAATTACCTTAGTTAACCACTAAGGAAAAATGTCCTAAAATCTTATAAATCATATACTTCAACATACTAAAATTTCAAAGCATATGGAGATCAAAAATAACTCGGAATTTAACCAAAATCAAATAAAACATGTTAATTAGCCTATCAACCCTTTAAAACCCCTAGGTTTTATCCAAATAAAAGTTTAAATGGTTATATCCTTACCAAAATCACAAACATGGATCGGGTATAACCGATCCAAGCATAGAGCATGAAATGATAAACATGATTATTTGCCTTGATTAGTAAATTGGAGGATGAGATAATTTACTAGCTTTAATTCCTGAGCTTTTTCTTCAATTTATTGCTCTTCCTGGAGCTTTTGATGGCCGACCGAAATATAGATGAGGAGTTATGAATGAGAGAGTGGAAATTGATTAAAGTGGAGGAAGAGATTTGTACTAAGAAATGTAGCCCCATTTCCAAGTTTATCCCTTACGAAATTCCTCCTTCTTAATCTAGTTAAGTCTTATTGTAGTTCATTCATTAAGACATGACCATTGGATTTATTAATCTCATCTCCCTAATTATTCACATTATTCTATTTAATTTATCCAATTAAATATCTCGAATAATGTTAATTAAAAATTCAGGGGCATCACAAAAATAGATCGAGAAATTCAAGAAAAAGCGAAGAGCCTTTCAAGTAACTTGGATGACACTGACTCATCTTCTTCATCTGACAGTGAAAATGAAAGCGACTCAGAAAAAACAAATGTTTTTTTAATGGCTAGCATGGATGAGGTACATCTTGAACTAATATCTGATAAAATTTTGGAACATAGGATTAGATGATAAGTATAGAGAATCTAAGAAACTAAATAAGGAATATGTAGGAAAATCGAATAGAGCAGAGCTAGAAATTTTGTTTATTAAAAGATGAGAAAACAATTTTAGAAGAGGATTTAGAAATAGCACAAAAGGAATGTTAAAGACTATCTTCTCAAAATGCTACTTTATTACATGATTTAGCAAATAGCAAACTAAAGAATGATAAATTTAAAAAAGAAAAACTTGAACTAAAAAAAAGCTTAGATTCTACCAATGCCGAAATCTATGATCTTAAGAACAAGTTAGATCAAATTACTAATAATGTTTGAAAATATAATAAGATAAAATAGACTTGGAAAATTTGATTAAAATATCAAAACCATCAGGAAATCAAAATGGATTTGGTTTTAAAAATAAGTAGAAGCTTAAGAACTAGAGTACATTATATACAAAGTTCAAGACACCAAAATCTTGTCTATAATGATAATTACATTTCTAAAGGTCCCAAACCCTCTAGGGTATGGCTACCTTCTCCTACTAACACATAGGACCCTAACAGGGAAAATGGGTGCCAATCAAATTCTTACTTTGCAGGTGCTCAAAAACGATGTTAAAAGCAAGGAGAAATGTTACCCTATAGCGGATGCTCTAAGCATATAGCTGGATATGCGCACATATTAACAAATATTACTTATATCGATGGCGGCACTGTGACATTTGGAGATAAGTCAAAAAGATTTTTCATCGGCATTGGAGACGTCATTAACGTCGGTATATTTCCTTCTCCCATAATTACTAATGCTTTGCTACTAGAAAATTTAAGACACAATTCATTAAGTACAAGTCAGTTGTGCGATAAAGGGTTTAGAATTGACTTCGAAAAATATAGATATAGATGCAATATCTTTTATCAAAATAAAAATCTAATATTTGAAGGATTAAGAAATTGAAACACATATGTTTTGAATATGAATATCAAACATAATAATAATTTATATTTAGCTACAAATCATAATGATCCATGGCTATGGCGCAAACACATTTGTCATGTAAATTTTAAATACATAAATTAGCAAAAAATGATTTAGTTAAGAGATTACCCAAAGTCAACTACAAAATTAAGAATTTATGTGATACATGTCAACATGGAAAATTAAAGAAAAGTCATTTAAGTCTAAAAAGGAAATTTCCTCAAAACAACCACTCGAACTACTTCATCTAGATCAATTCAGTCCAACTCAAGTACCATCGATAAATCATAACAAATATGTTTTTGTGATTGTAGATGATTTTTCAAGATGCACTTGCACACTGTTTTTGAAACATAAAAGTGGCATTTTCGAAAAGTTTAAGATTTTTGCTAAAAGAATTTAGAATTTAATGAACTTAAAAATTAAAAGTATAACAAGTAATCATGTTGGAGAATTTGAAAATGAAAATTTTTGAAAATTTTTGCAATAAAGGAAAATTAGTCAAAATTTTTCTTTTCCACGAATACTACAACAAAATGGTGTACTAGAAAGGAAAAATCGTACACTACAAGAATGTGCACGAACATTGCCAAGTAGTAGTAATTTACAAATAATTTTTGGGTTGAAGCCATGGCTGCCGCATTTTATATATTAAATCGCGTATCATTTAGACCAATGACTAAGAATACATGCTATGAAGATGTTTTTGGTAAGAAACCTAAAGTGTTATTTTTATGTTTTTGGTTCTAAATGCTTTATTTTGAATACTAAAGATAATCTTGGAAAATTCGATCCAAAAGCCGATGAAGGAATTTATGTTGATTTTTAGAATCATAGTAAAGCTTGTAGAATTTTTGATACACGAATTAAGACTATAGAACAAAGTCTTCATGTTTCCTTTAATGAAGATTTTAACAATAACAAAAATAATGATGATGAAGAACAAGTTTTCGACGATGACAATGACGATGATGATGGTAATGATAATAATAATAACACTCTTGTACCTAAATTAATATCACAAACAGTAACTATAATGATAATATTTTAAGATCTTCACCTCGAATTTTAAAAGATCGTCCGATTAATAATGCAGCCGGTGACTTAAGCACAACTAGAAATAAGCTAAATAAAATAAGCCATGTAGCTTTCATACCTAACTTCGAACCTAAAAATTATAAAGAGGCATCAAAAGATGATTTTTGGATTTTAGCAATGCATGAGGAATTTAATCGATTTGAAAAAAATGATGTATGGGAACTCTTACCATGATTGAATGATCAATTCGTAATAGGAACAAATTTTTTTTCAGAAACAAAGCAGATGAAGATGGAAAAATAGTCCGTAATAAAGCAAGATTAGATGTTCAGGGATACAATCAAGAAGAAAGAATTAATTACGAAGAAACATTTTCCCATGTAGTAGTCTTGAAGTTATAGAACAATACTCTCCTTTGCATATCATCATAATTTCAAATTATCTCAAATGGATGTTAAAAGTTCATTTTTAAACGTTCTATAGAAGAAAAAGTTTATTTGAACAACCACCCTTATTTGTTCATGTAAAATACCCGGATTATGTTTTCAAACTTAAAAAGTCAATATACAGATTAAAATAAGCACCTTATGTTTGGCATGAGAGATTAAAAAAACATTTAATAAATTTTGGCTTTCAAATTAGTTAAATTGATATAACATTATTTATAAAAAGAGAAAATAACGATATACTAATTATACAAATCTATGTTGATGACATCGTTTTTGGATCCAATAATGAGAAATTATGTAATAACTTTTTAAACAAAATGAAAAACGAGTTTGAGATGTCACATATGGGAGAACTAAACTTTTTCTCATGTCTATAGATAAAATAATTAAAAACTAGAATCTTTATAAATCAAGAAAAATTTCGTAGAGAATTGTTAAAACATTTTGGAATAGATAATGCATCTAACAAACCAACCCCAATAAGCACGAGCTTACATTTGGATAATGATGGAAAAAGAAAAAGACTTTGATCAAAAATCATACCAGAATATGATAGAATCTCTATTATACTTAACACCTACTAGATCAAATATAATGAGTGTTTTTTATGCGCAAGAATTCAAGCACAAGCGAAGGAATCACATCTTCAAGTGGTTAAGAGAATCTTGCGATATTTAACCAATGATTACGATCTTTTTCACCTGGAGGTAGCTCTTTCAAACTTTTATTATATAGTGATGAAGATTTCAGTGGTTGCAAAATAGCTAGAAAAGGTATATTTGGCACATGTCATTTTATTGGTCGACCTTTAGTTTTGTGGTTTAGTAAAAAGCAAAATGGTGTTTCCCTCTCGACATGTGAAGTCGAGTATATCTCCGCGGTCTTAGCTTGTGCCCAAGTAATTTGTTAGCCACTTTTTGGTAAGGCAACATATAAGTGGTTAAACCCAAATAATAACATATCGAGGCTGGAATATGATGATATTGGTTTGGATGATGGATAGATGATAAATCACGGATGATAAACATGATTATGAAGCCGGGTTTGGCATAGTCAATGGACAAACAACACATGGTAATTGAAATATGGGTTTCGGCAAAAGTCGAGTTGTTTCGGGTTGTTTGGAGTTTGCTTCGAGTCATCATTGGAGTTGCTTTGGCTTTTCAGGCGACTTGCTTTGAGTCAGGCAGGGGTACGCTTCAGGTCATGGAGTGATTGGATTGGATCGCCATAATATGGAGGGCTCGGTAATTACTTTGGGTAGGCATCATGCACGCTTCGGGTCAGCATCATCCCCACTTTGGGTCGGCATAACATCAAGGGATCAACATCATATTGGGTCGGTAAACTATATACTTCGGGTCGACAACTATGTTTCTTTGGGTCGACATTAATCGTGGGGTCAGCAACTTGGACATTGGATCATCATCATCTTTTTGGGATTAGTAGTTTACAAGTGCTTCAGGTCGGCAGTATTCTTTTTTCAGGTTGGCATTAGGTCAGGTCGGTACTTTACTCTGGGATCGGCTAGGCTGTGGGATCAGCATTGGGACTCAGGTCGGTATAAGGTGAAGCCGGGTCGGCCTTAGAGAAAGCTCGGGTCGGCTATGATATGATAAACATGGGGTCGGCATTGGAAGAGGCGAGGTCTACTTTGGGTCGTATGCAAATTTACTTCGGGTCAAGGATGGAGCTGCTTCGAGTCATTACTCGGGTTTCTTGGGGTCGGCATGTTGTGTACTCCAAGAAATCAATTGTCCATAATATGGACTCCATTATGGTTCTCGTGGGCCCGTATCACTCAGGAAGCCTAGTAATCATGATTTTGTCTGTAAATACAGCAGGTGGGGCTTCAAAAATGGAATTCTCATTCCCTTTGTCTTCTACCAACATACTACCTACCATTATTATTTCATAAACTCTGGATTGTAATTGTAATCAATTCTCAAGCAATAAAAAGGAAATTTCTGGAGTGGACGTATGCCGGTGTTAGCCAAGCCACTATAAATCTTGCCTTTCTACTGCTTTCTTTTTAATTTTTGTTGTTCTTCATATTTATATCCTCTTTATATATTCTGTCTGCGATCTGTGATTGTGAATTGGTGCTTTCATCAATCCTCAATTGGATGTTGGTGGCCAATTTTGACGCTAGCATAATTTATGTGCAACAGACACTTCAAGATTTTGGAAAAACGATAATAAATCTCCTACATATTGTGATGATACAAATGCTATAAATTTATCTGAAAATCCAAATTACCATTACCGAACAAAACATATTGATATTCATCGCCATTTTCTACGAGATAATGTGGAAAAAGGATTTGTATCGCTAGAATTTGTAAATATCGAAAATCAAATAACTTATATTTTTACTATACATAAGCAAACTAATTATTTGTTGTTTTCTATTATGTTTGTAAAACTATTGTCGTGGACGATTGTTTTCGTCAATAAGATACGTGATATTTGCTTTCTCTTTATGTTATTTTTGAGCATAAACCATTTACGTTATTGTTTTTTATAATGAAAAAGGGAGAGAGATTTTCTTTTAATGTGCATATAGATAAGGGAAGATAACATATTCAAGGGGAGCAATTTTTTTTAAATATCATTACAAAAGATTTTATAGTTGTCATCATCAAAAAGGGGGAGAATGTTATAACTCTCTTCTGGTTTTTAATGACAACAACAATACAGTCACATATGCAACATATATTTCATCTATTCACTATAGAATACATCATTCTGCTCTCTAATTTCATTGCTCAAAGACAAACATAATAAATGACGGAGTAAAAGTAAGGTCATATATTCATATAATAGTCATAGATTATTTTGTATAATCTCCTTGAATGATCATAGCACACACAAAAGCACATCAATAAACACTTACCTAAATTGTAATAAAAACTCTATAGTTTTTACAAACAATATAGGCTCAGATGTCTAGCATATAAGCTCAGACGTATGACAGAAATTTTGGGTTCTAAACTCTGAATGCTCTCAGGCGTCTGACGCTGTTGCAACTACAAAATTTTGAACGGCCGCTTTTTTTCAAATTAAACGTTCATGTCTTCTCCTTGATAGTTACAACTCCTGATCAAAAGGAAGCTCTTTGAAAAGACTTACTCCTCGAAATACAACTACTTGTTATCTATAATATATCAAAAGATTGAGATTGAGAGTTACTTACAACTACTATTACTCTCTATTTTGTATAAGCATTTAAACTCTCTTATGCTATTATTGATTTCATACTCTCAATCAATTGCAACTAAAATCTATATATTGGCAAACTTACTTCCTATAAATCTAAGAACTTACACTCACAAACGCACAAAGTAGATTATAGGAAGAATTGTACTAGCAATCAATATCTGTGTTGTATAGAACACAAGCTAGTCAAAGAAATACTTTTTTGTAAGCCTATTCCTCCAGGGAAAGAGAGGATTGTTGGTTAATAAAATACCAAAGGGGGCTTCAAGACTGCATGTAGGACGAGAGGTACGAATAGCATAAAACTATGGCGTGATCGCTTTTATTCTTTACTTTTATAATCTGCTATATTGTTCCATTTAGTATACATAAGTATACATTCACATATTAATATACAAGTCATATTATACAATCTACAACACTTTCATAAGGATGTTCATTGGATACTTGGAGTGGCTACCTTGGATCGGTAGAATGGATCTGTATACCATGTATCGGTGGAATAGATTTAATGTCGGCTTCGAGCTGTGTGCGAGTACATTGAAAATTGGGGTTTTCCCATTAATCCTTAGTGGAGGAATGGCCATGCGAGTTATCATATATCTGAGACGCATTTAGTGGCAGTGAGGATTCTTTGATGGATGCTATGTTGCTTTCGTTGTTTTTCTTGTAGGGTGTCACTCTAGGGATGTCAAATGATGTAGGTATTATGCATGGAGATACATAGGCACCCTATATTGTACTTAGGATGTAGTACGCCTGATGATGATAGTAGAGTAGCATATTGCTTTTGTTATGTATTAACTCTTTGGTTGCAGGGACAGGCTAAGTATGGTTTGTATACCTTTGTTCCTTACTATATCGACCTGTATAGTATTATGAGATTTCTTATCGCTCACAATGAGCTTTTTCTGATTTGAGGTTTTATGCTTTATTTCTTAGCATCTCATGTATCCTTAAATGCGTAGAATAGATAGAAGGTCTAGGTTGTACATGAAGGCTGTGCAGAGGACGAGTCTGATTAGTTTTTCTCATATTGTACATAGATTTTATGTTGCTTATTCTATTACGAGGCACCAAGAGCCTAGACAATGTTTGTTATTATATTTCGAGATAAATTGACTTTATTATTGCTTGTATAAACTCTATTATTATCTTTTATAACTTTGTGAACCTATGTACTCTTATATGGTGATTCATTTTAATTATTGTTATCTCTCCTATTTTATATGTATGGTGTTATTCGACGCGTTGTGTGATATATGACAAGTTCTATGATTACTTCTTTTCACCCTTGGGTATTGTCTTACATCAGGCACCGCAGCAGTGCATTATTCAGTTATATTGGGTGCTCGAAGTGTAAGGCGTTCCACTATTTGGTATCTATTGAACCAAAAAATGGCATAACACCACAAAAATAATGGAAACCAAAAGATCTAGCAAAATAAAGTAAGAAAAATAGAGAATTTTTATAATGGTTCGGTAAATCTGAGGACTACGGCCATTGTAATATTATTGCTTATTGATTTGAGTCACAAGTATAAAGGATTTCGAGTTTTAATAGACTAGAACAACAAAAAGTAACTATATTTGTTACTACGTTCATGCAGAGAAAGAGATTGAAGAAGATGAAGTGGAAAAAGTCCATTCTCAGATGCTTTAGCTCCTACATTTGTAGAGAAATAACCCCAATGAAAGATCTAAGAAATATTAGCTCCAGCATGAAATCCTAGAATATAGGAGGGGAGACGAAATCCCCAGAGCCAAAAAATCATCTGGGTTTAGATTAGAACTGATCGATATTGATCTGATTTTGTGGGGGGAGTTATTCCATCTTCCTTCCCTTGGTCTTTTATCTTCAATCCATCGAGCCTAAACATTTTTCGCAAGAAATTATGTTGTTTTCGAAAGGTTCTAATATCTCTTGTACTTGTCTTCTTTTTTCAGAGCTTTCTTAGAGTTATTCACATATTCCTTTAGAAATTGACCTAAGGATGATCGCTCTAACTAATAGTCCACAAGCCATAGCTCTAGGAGCCTACAACATGCATAAAATATGTACGGTACCAACCTATATCCTTGGCTCCAATAGCTCTCCAATCTCTTAAGACGACTTCTATTTCTCTTCCAGGCATGTTCTTAAGTCCTTGAATCGTTTCTTCTTCATTTTGATGTTCAGATTCGATTAAAAGCCATTTGGTCAAAAGGCCAGATAACACTTGTCTTCTAGAGTATGCTTTTGTTGGAAAAAAGCTTGCTCTAGAACAAGATAAGCTTATGCTATTGTCCGTACAAATCGTTTGTTTATCCAAAAATTACTTCAAAGCATTGCCTCTATTTTATCGACACCTGTCTGATTGTTTTATATAGTAGGAATTTCATTCTTCGTGATAAGGACAAGTTCTACACTTTGGAGACCATTACCTGCCTTAGCTTGGTACGTATTACTTTCCTTCTTTTTTTAAATTTTTTGGCCAAAATTTCATCTCCGTACCAACCTAATTTGGTCAATACCGAGTACTTTTGTAAAGTCAGTCAAGCTCAAAATTCTCGAAGTGCTGAATAGTTAGCATATTTTATTTTCATGCCTTTATATATCCAATTCCATCAAACTTTTTTCTTGGTAACGATTTGAAGCAATCTAACTCTCCAAGCTCAAACTCCTCGTCGCTGATCAAATCATACCGACGTCGCTTCATTCCTTCAACCGCTACTATTTGACACTCATTTTAATCATGATGTCCATCAAAAAGAGCTCGACCTTAAGTTTATGTCAAACCCTAAATCCATATCTACATTCCAAAGGTGGCTTGCTTAAGTCTCTGCCATGACAACGTGTGTGGGATTCCTTCAATGATGGGTGAAGATTATCTATGACCAACAAATGGTTGTGATCGGCCTATGTTCCATTTCTTGGTTAATGTGGATAAACGAATAACTCGAAGTATCTCATAAGGAGTCCCAGGCTTGACCTAAAGTTTTCTTTATCGCTGCTAAAATTACAATAAATCCATATTTTCCTAGGGTCTGCCTTGAGCCTTTCTTGACTTTGCTTTGGATTTTGCTCCTCCGCCACAAATTCAAGCCTACATGCATTTCAAAAGGCCTTAACATTCCTTTTTTGAGCTCGACTGATCACAAAACAAAGCTCAAAATTCTATTGAGATTATTCTTTTTGAGAGAATGGTCAAGTTGAAAGCACTTTTTCGTTCGATCAATTCCATTGCATAACATATCCGATCATTGCACTTCCTATATTCCTATAAAACAACACTTTGCTTCACTCCAGATAATGGTTCCATTATCGATTATCCAACGGCGGTAGGTAAGATTTGATGCATAGTTCCATCGTGCAATGTGGTTCGTTTTCTAATACGAACGAGCCATCTACCTAGAATGAATCATTCATCGTATATGGGACATAGGATCCATTACATATAGAATAACACTTCCAATTGCCCTGATTGACATTCAAAATATGATTGTTCAACACACTTCAGCACCCATTAGATTATGCACGCCTGTCAAATGGATGTGCATTTAAACTAGAATTCTAATATAAAGCGTGCCTAATCGTGTTCAACGTTGAGTTTTCCTATCTAGAATGATATGTCACTCCCCTAGATTCCATGTTGATGTTGAGTTGTCAACAACTCCTGAAGCTGGGTCCACCACAGCTCAGGCTTCAACTTCTACACCTATCGGTCCTCAACGTTCGATCATTGCAGAGTTACAAAGAGTGGTAGTACCATCAGAACCAATTCAAGGTCAGTCTCCTCCTCTAAATAAATTGATCAGATTAAAAATTTTGAATGATCCTTTCGAACAAATGCCGACAGTTCTAACTATGAAAGCACTTCAAACCATCTATCAACAACATGTGATTCTTCAAGGTGATGTTATGCTTCTAACATAGGGTCAACTGGCGCATTCCAGTGGGCAATACGGTTTCAATAAATATACGTACTTAGGTGGCACTATACTGCCCTTCAATTCATTCTTTTGTACGTTCATTCAGGAGCTCTAGCTTGCTCCTACTAAGGTTCATCATAATTTTTATGCCATACTGAGCTCCTTGTACATCTTGTTCATAAACCAATTTCAGCGACCTCCAACCTCTAAAGAGTTAACGCGTGTCCTAAGCTTCAAGAAACAGAGAGTATCTCCTTCTTATATGATCATCGAAGCCTGGTACCGGTGTATAGTCATCAAAGCGCTTCACACATAGTTTGAATTTCAAGCCTGGTGCCAGAAGTAAGATCCCTTCTTTTTTGTTCTTTTCCATGCTTTGACTTTCACCATTTAAGTATTTAACGTGTATCTCCTTTCTTCATAGATATTCCTGCCCAAGATATGAGCGTCGAACGCTTTGAGACTCTTCAAACTCTCAAGATTATTTCCATCTGATATTGCCTTACCACTTATCTTCTTACGAATGATAATCTTAGTCGATACAATCTTTTACATCTTGACCATTTTTCCATTCTTGTTGAAACTCCACCAAGTAATTCCAAGATGCTAATTAGCTCTTCTTTCCTAATCCACAACTCCAGTGAAGACATCCAAGGGGGTATGGTGAATCCATTGATAGAGCAACAGAAGTACATGCTGCTGGTGAAATTCAAGTGGAAGAAGAAAAACATGCTGAAATGGAAACAATCCATGTAGAGGGAGGAAGAATAGAAGAAGGAGAACATAGAGAAGGAAATGAAGAAAACGACAATGATGAGGATTTTAATCAAGGAGGAGACAAGTCATACGAAGAGACATCTTCAGAAGGCATCAAACTTCTCTCCTCGCCATGCCCAGAATGAATAACCATCAACTTCTTAGTAAACCACAGAACTGAGCATGATGCCTATAAGCAAGACAACCCCTCTAATTGGTCCTTTAGAAGATATTTTTGGCATATTGAGTGACGTTGACATTCTGATTGCTGATCTCCTTAAGAAGTGCTCTCCTTGCTCCAACTTCCTCCTCAAGGGGATTATATCTGAAGGAGGAAAGATTCCATCATTACTTCCTTTCGAACATGGTCTATATAGTACATAGGGAGACACCAGTCCTCCACATACTTCTAGGATCATGAACAAGCATTCCTTGCACTCGCACACATTCCAATGCTCCAAAACTAATATGATCTTTTCATTAATTTAAGGTACAATGGGCAGAGACCTATTTGGCTAACTTAATGATGGTGTTTTTGAGGAAAGAAAATGTAATC
Organism: Allium cepa; assembly: GCA_030765085.1. Classification (NCBI taxonomy): domain Eukaryota; kingdom Viridiplantae; phylum Streptophyta; class Magnoliopsida; order Asparagales; family Amaryllidaceae; genus Allium; species Allium cepa. The sequence goes on along the minus strand of CM060939.1, from coordinate 770,989,198 downwards.
TTGATTCATATCTGCCTTAATCTAGCCTTCATAGGGAGCAGAAACCAAAGAAGATAGTGCTTGTTGGAAAGAAAGGTATGCGATACGGAAAGAGATGGCCAAGTGGATAGGGATAGAAAAACAAGGTAAGCCAAAGAGAGACAATCCTATGATTATGGGATGAGACATAAAGACATAAAGATATACGTGACCTTCATGTTTCCTTTTTTGGCATTCCTCTACCTCGATCTAAACCACAACTTCCTCCACAATAACAAACTTCAACATCACTTTCTCTTACTACCACCGTTCCTCCTCCCCCCTCAATCCAAAGTATTTATGTTCATCTAGCCCTATCGAGCCGAATGCAGGCTGCCTTCCCAAAACTTTACTTAACTATGATTATGTTCAACCATGATCACGAAGACATCACATGGGAGGAAGAAAACCATAGGGTTAGAGGAATCCAAGAGCTTATCGACTAAGGGTTCAAGTGGAAGAAACTCTACTTCACTCTCTCAAAGTCAACTGAATTAATCAAACAAGTAACCAATCATTTTAATAAGATAAGAAAACCTAAGATAGACTCATAATGGGATACAAAATGGACCCGGAGAAGGTTGAAAAGGAGAGAGATGCAGCTTGGGAATCAAAGACAAAGGCCAAAGACTTGGTCTCAGAAATGATAAAGGCTCACAAAAAGCCGAGATCATGATTAAAGATGTTATAAAAATTGTTCACAGGGAAAATTCCACTTTCAAAATGCAGCTAAAAAACAAGGACCTAACCCTCCTAGAGAAAGACAAGACCATCAAGGACAACGAAGCCGAGATTTAGAAGCATCACGTCAAAAATGAAAGGCTTGAATCCGACTCTTGGTAATAACAGAGAGACTAGAGGCCAAGGTTGACTACACTGTAGCAATTAATTAGCTAACAAAGCTAAAGGAATAAAGGGCTGAAGAAAAAGAAAAGATGAACTCACCCTTCAATAGTTTTTTTCCAATGTCATCTAATACATGAATTTTAAGTCGCTCGGAAGTACATAAGCCGTTACTTATTCCAATGCCTGGGAAGAGGTACTGCGCCATGCTGAGGCCTTCGATGAAAGGTTCACCGAAGATGAGTTAAAAGTCAAATGTCTTAACATAGACAATATCTTGAACTAGAGGAAGGATGGGAAATCGTGGTTGTAGAGGACGCCACTGCTGCTAAAGCGACTATCGAGGCTCCTACTGGTCCAAGTGTATCGGGCCATGTAGAATCACCATCTCTAAAATCCAAAAGCTTGCAGTAAAGATCCTACCATCCAAGGGGGCTAGCTTCAAGACCAACTGAATTATTCCAGCCTCCACAACCACTTCTTCTGTTGAGCCTTATGTTGATGTTTCCATCATACAACCTATCCTATCAATACAAAAGAGGGTAAGATTATTGTACTCCTGCTAAATAGGCTTCATTCAACAAAGGTATATCTCTTGTCTTAGCAGTATTCAAAGTCCTTCAATTCTCCCTTAGACTGTAAGTAATCTTTACAACCATGTTGGTGAACTCACGGGCCATCCTTCTCTTGCACCTCCTCCACCCCCAATTACTTAAGGCCTAGGCTTTGCTACAATCACTATCAAGTTAATCTCCATGACTGTGGGACTAGTCGTTTCAAGCCTTCCCTCCAACTCTATTCTTAGTTTTAATGAGGAAAAAATTGATACTCTGAAGAGAACGATGCGTCCCAGTCCCTAGGGGAAGATATTACTATTACTAGTGCCTCTAGCTTAACTGGTTCCATCTATAGTGGAGAGGCTGAAGATCGACATTTCCAAAGACAAAAGCAAGACTGATTCAAGACTTGAGAAACTTACTGGCACTGACGAAACAAAGCCTTCTACAGGAATCCTCTCTGTCACCTTCAGGCCTCCAATGGGTAGTAGATCCGACGCCACTATAGAGACAATCGGTTTAACACCCTATATTTTTATAGCATTATATAGAATAATTAATTGGTTAAATTAAATAAATAATGTGAAGATTAATAAGTTGATATTTAATTAGCTAAGGGCAGCCGTGCCATGTTAATATGCAAACTAAAGTGAAATAACCTAAGCAAATATGTTAGGATATAAGAAGGGCAATATGGAAAATAGGTGGATCTTATACCCTAAATCCTTAGGAAATAGAATGCTCAAATTCATTTCATTTTACTCAAACAAAAAAATACTAAGTCCGAACATACTTATCATTCTCAAGAAGAAGATTAAAGGTAGGAAACAAGAGAAGGAAGATTGTCAACTTAATCAACATCTAATCTCACATCTTATATCTCAAGGCTAAGATGAATAATTACTACATCCCAATTTATTTTAGTTTTTGGTTTTAAGATTAGACTCGAAATGATTTTACAAGTATATGTCATGTTTTGATGATTAAAGTCATATATATGCTTGTTGATGAATTATATATGTTCATGTGAATTTTTTAATGATATGTTTGGTATGAAAACCCTATTAGACGACATCCAAATGCCTTGAAAATTTAATTATAGGTCAAAAATTATATTTAGAGATGTGTTTCAATTTTCATGATTTTTTGAATTTATGTGGATTTTATATTAATTTTCTAGTAAAGAAAATGATTATTTAGGTTATAAATTATTTATGGATAAATAAATAATTATTTTGGTTTCAAATTTTTATATGTTGGAAAAAATATTAAAATAGATTTTCTGGGATTTTTCATATTTTTCATACGATATTTGGTGGATATATAAAATTATTTAAGGTATGAGATTTAAATGTTTTATATATTTAATTGAGGAGAAGAGAAATTTTATAAAATAAAATATTATTTAATTCTGAAAATAGTGGCAGCATATTTATGAAAAGAATTTTTTAACCAATGAAAATTTGAAAAACAAAGGCAGGTTAGTTGAAACGTTATCTTTTAAATTAAAAACCAAGAAATCATACTTTTAGCATGTTTCAGCTTATTATAGCAGCAAACCTTCCGACCCAGACCTTCCGACAAGGTCGAGAGGTTCAAAGCTTTCGACGAGGTCAAATCAATGCATGTGGTATCAAGTTACTTGGTACGTAATGAATTGGAAAGAGTCGAAGGGTTCGAAGTCGAAGGGTTGATGGCCGAAGAGGTTTTGGTATGTTTGTTTTATAAACCAAAAGCTTTCACCTGCTTAGCTTTCAAATAAGAGCTTTCGACTTGGTTGCTTTCAACTGAGTCAAATGTTTAAATAAAGTTTGTTAAACCTTTCGACACAGTCAAAAGGTTACTGCCGCTTTGTTTTGTTTTGAACCTTTTGACAAAGACGAAAGGTTTACTTGTTTTAAACCAAGCCATTTCTCCTAATAATTCGAAAGGAAGATTTTGACTTCGGTGATTTACCCTTGTTTTATAAATTGAAGAATAACTTAAAGCTTTCGAAAGAGTTGTTTTAAAAGATATGTTTAAAGCTTTAGAAATGGAGCTTTCGTCTCTGTTGAAAGTTTGCTTTCAATGACTTCAAAAAGTTTTAAATGAAGGTTTTCCACTTGCTTGAAACAAGTTAGTCTTCGAAAGGTTGATTCCAATGAGTTTGAAATGTTTTAAAAGAAGGTTTCCCACTTGTTTTAATTGAAACCAGTAAGTCTTCGAAAGGTTTAATTCAATGCTTTCGAAAGATTAAGTTGAATGATTTCGAAATGTTTGAAGGTTGATTTCGAAAGGTTTAATTCAATGGTTTCGAAAGGTTTTAGTTGAATGATTTCGAAAGGTTTGAAGGCTGATTTCAAAAGGTTTAATTCAATGGTTTTGAAAGGTTTAAGTTGAGTGGTTTTGAAAGGTTTGAAGGTTGATTTCGAAAGGTTTAATTCAGTGGTTTCGAAAGGTTTTAGCTGAATGATTTCGAAAGGTTTGATAAATGATTTCGAAAGGTCTATGTGAACGATTTCAAAAGGTTTATATGAATGATTTTAAAAGATTTAAGAGATTGATTTTGTAAGGTTTGATGATTGACTGCAAAAGGTTTTAGTGATTGTTTTTGAAAGGTTTGAGATGGAAAGTTTTTCGATGTTTTTCTAAGGCAACGTTTTAAAGAGATTTGAAGGATGTCCAAAGTTTTATTGTTTTCGAAGGGTTTGATTTCGAAAGGTTTGATGTTTAAATTTGAAATAGATGATTTTGAAAGTATAAAAAAGGTTCTTTCAACTGGTTAAATGTTTTGTTTGAGTGAAGAATATATATAACATGGTGACATGATTTTGAGTAAAGTGTAAAGATTATACACTTTTCCTTGTTTAAATTTGATTTAAAGGTTTAAATCATTTTGGAAATGTTTTCAAGGAAAATTATGGGAGGGGATCCTTAAGTGGACATGACTCGGATATAAGAATACTAGTTGGGACTAGTATAGGACCACGCCCTATACATTAGCTAATAGCTCCAGCTAAATGTTGTCCAAAATTCCAATGTGTAGGGCTTACAGGAATTTATGTTTGTATGCAGATAGGTTATTGGTGAGCCTGAAAAACCATTAGGGTCGGTTAGACCTGGGAGATGATTAAGTTAGGGACAGACCATCCAGAAGTGAATTAGTATTTAACAAATAGTTAAGGATATCGTCCAGGTGGGAAGTGTTTAACAGGTAGTTAAGGATAGATAATCCAGAAGAATAATATTTAACAGGTATTAGGTTAATTTTGATTGTAGTGTCTGGTAGGCCCGAGTCAGCCAAACGTTAAAAGTTATCCAGACAAAACTTGTGAGTTTGAACAAATAGTTCATTATTACCTAATATTTATGTATGTTTACATAATGATTTCTTTACAATATTTAACCATTGTGGATGCATGAGCATAGTATATGGCTTTATGAAAGGTTTTGCAAAGATATGTTTTAAAAGGATGTTAGTGAGGGGAAAACCCACTCCGCTAAGCGGCATAGTCTCACTTAACTTATTTAACCGGGATGTGTAGTATTATTCATACCAGGCTTTTTGTGAGACTCGAAGTTTATGTTTTCCCCTTAAACTCTCGGGTGCTAAAAATTGATTTGAGTAAGCTGAGGGGTTAAGGTCTTTTTTAGGTTTTAGAATGTTGACGAATAAGCTGCCAATGGCATATAGGAGGCAACATGTAGTTATATAGGATTTGTAGTTCTTGTTATGTTTTGATGAGTTTTCCACTATGTTGTTTATGTTAGGTCTATTATAACCATATGACTCTGATCAATAAGGGGGTATCTTCATATACCGCTTTTGGCGTAATTTGTAATAATTACATTTGATCTGTGCCTGGGAACGTTTTGTGGGATTAAGTGTTGTGAATGTGAAACAATTTGATTTTGAAATATAATGAATTAAATATGTTTTATGAAATCTGTGTTTTATTTCATATTCAAGTGCTTCTGATATATTATTGATACCATTAACATAGCCGGATTTAATCACCAGAAGCTAATATTATAGATGACTACAGTATGTGTGGCGCTTAGTTTTGGGTCTCTAGATAGGGTATGTTACAACTTGGTATCAAAGCATGGTTTATGAAATACTTTAACTAAAAATGATTTTTGAAAACATAATCCTCGGAAATTAGAGTTAAGATCCGGGTATAGGATAATGCTATAGTAACGTACTTGTATTTCCTATATATATAAGTATATGCTATATCTTTAGACTCCTATCTTAGTTAGGCTATTCATCTGTATCCCATGAGGTTTGAATACATATATGGAAGGAAGAAGAGGCAAAGTAAATCTTGGAGAGATAGCACCACCACTAATGGAAATGCCCGATCAAAATATTAGGAGAGGTCCCGGTCAGGCATAAGCTGAAACTGTTGGTGTAGGAGTTTCCCAGATGGACATGGGAGCAATGTATCTATTCTTTTTAAACATGATGCAGGCTGAAATTGTACACAAAGTTGTTGGAGGTAATGCCATTGGAGGTGGAGCTTAACAAGTTCCGATGGTCGATTGGTATGCTAACTTGAGTAAGGAATACATTAGGCTTGGAGGGAAATCTTTTATTGGTACTGAAGATGCGATCGAGGTGGAAAATTATCTACTGCATGGCAAGATAATTTTTGCTGACTTAGGATTGAATGATGCAATGAAAGGAGATTGCCTTCGAGGCAGCTGTAGGGTGCTACTCTATTCTGGTGGAATACTGTTACTGCTAGAGTTGATAAGGAAACCATAACTTGAGAGGAGTTTAGGAGAAGGTTTTCAGAAAGATTTATGTCGATAATGGCGCAGTCCGGAATTGATGAGGAAGTTTGCAGAGTTGGAACAAGGAGATATGTCCACCTTGGAGGATGCGAGGAAGTTTGGGTAGTTGGCCTAATACGGGTATGCTTTGGTAGACATCGTGATCAGGAGGAATGAAAAGTTTATAAGGGGCTTGAGGCCAACGTTGATAAGTGCCACTTTGCCGCATTTGAGAGATCCCAGTGATGTAGTGGTTGAAATGGCATTAAGATAAGAAGAGGCGTTGGCTAGCTTGAGAAAGTAGATGAAGGAGGCCCGGATGGGACAGGGCCAGAAAAGGAAGCTTTCCTAGAAAAAAATGCTTGGAATGGGGGAGCATAGTAGAAAGGAAATGCTGAAGTGGTTTGCCACTAATGTGACAAGAAGGGACACTATGCTAATGAATGTTGAATTGGTGTAGGAAAAGAGGCTGGTGGAAATAAGAATATTAGATGTTTTAATTGTGATAAGAGTGGTCATTACAAGAACAAATGTCGAGAGCTTGTAAGAGAAGGAAGGGCAAGTTTATGCTTTGGAGCCCACAACCTCAAGGCTCGTTGTGCAGGACAAAGGAAAGGCTGTTTCGGGAGGCTCGATGCAGATTCACTGTATTTTTATTAGCGTTCTATTTGATACTAGAGCATCTCATTCTTTTATTTCTCGATGTTTGGTAGATAAGCTTGATCTGGAACCCTCATACTTAGTTACTTCATTAATGGTTGCAAATCCAATAGGAGGGTATGCAACACTTGGGATGGGTGTGACCATTTAGAGTTTGATTCGCTAGGCTATACCTTTGACTATTGTTTGCATGTGTTTGACTTTGTGGGATTTGGGACAATCCTTGGGATGGATTGATTAAGTAAATATGATGCTAGGATTTTTTGCCATGGTAGGAAAATATCACTTAGTCGCTTAGATTGTAGTGATCGGATAGTTTATACCATAAAGAACACTCGTTGTGAAGTGAATGCTTTATTGGGTATTATGGAATTGGAGGATGAGTTGCATCGAATCTTTGTAGTTAGAGAATTTGATGATGTATTTCAAACCAGTAGTTGGACTGCCACCGAAATAAGCATAGAGTTTCGAATTGATTTGGCGCCTGGAGCAGAACCGGTCGGTAAGCCGCCAAGCAGGATGACACCTACAGAGATGAAGGAATTGAAGGTGCGGTTAGTGGATTAGGAAGGAAAGAGTTTTATTCGACCAAGTAATTCACCATGGGGGCTGCCACCGTGTTTGCTAAGAAGCCAGACGAATCGTTAAGGATGTGTATCGATTATTGTAATTTGAATGAGAAGACGATAAAGAACAGATATCCATTGCCGAAAATTGATGATTTGTTCGATCAGTTAAGCGCTAAGGTATTCTCCCTACTGGATTTGGCGATGGGATTTCATCAGCACAGAGTGGCAGAGGATAACATTCCTTTGGCGGCATTTAGGACAAGGTATAGATCGTACGATAGGTAGTTATGTTATTCGGACTAACGAATGCACCGACATTTTTTGTGGATCTGATGAATAGAATTTTTCGAGAGCACTTAGATAGCTTTGTATTGGTCTACATAGATGACATTTTAATATATATAAGGATGAGAAGGAGCACGAAGTTTATCTTAGGGTTGTGCTCGAGACGTGGAGAGAGCATCAGTTGAAGGCTAAGTTTTCGAAGTGTCATTGTTGGAAGAAGAAAGTGATGTTCCTTGGTCATGTTGTCTTAGAGAAAGGATTGTCATAGATCTAACTAAGATTGAGGTGGTGAATAATTAGAAGAGACCCGAGATAGTGACCGAGATAAAGAGCTTTCTTGGATTAATTGAATATTGTCGAAGGTTTATAAAGAATTTTTCATGGATAGCTGCATAGATGACCAAGCTTACGCGAAAAGATGTGAAGTTCATATGGACTGATAAGTGTGAGGAAGCATTCCAGACCTTGAAACACTTACTAACCCATGTGCCGGTGTTAGTGGTTCCAGAGAGGAATCAAGATTTGGTTGTTTGTACTTATGCGTGTGGAACTGGATTGGGAGTTGTGTTGATGCAAAGAGGTAAAGTGATCTCTTATGCTTCAAGATAGCTCAGACCACATGAAGTTAGGTATCCAAAGCATGACTTGGAGTTATCTACCATTATATTTGCTTTGAAGGTGTAGAGGCATTATTTTTCGGGAGAGTGATTTGAGCTTTATACCGATCATAAGTCGTTGAAGTACTTGTTCTCTGAGTGGTAGCTAAACATGAGACAACAGAGATGGTTGGAGATTAGTGCTCCTTATGATTTAGAATTGAGTATACACCCGAAAAAGGAAACAAGGTAGCGGATGCACTTAGCCGGAAACATCATAATGTAATATTGGCTATGACTGCTGAGTGGAAAGATTCGGAAGTATTATCAGCTTGTAGTGTGCAGTTTAAATCTGAGCTAGGTTCAAGTGCAGGAAGTGTTGTGTTTGTCTTGTTTAGAAGTCTGACCGATAATGATTGAGAAGATAGCTTCTAAGCAAGAGGAGGATCCAGTTTTGGATGAATGGATCAAAAAGTTGAGGGAAGGAATAAAGAGCGATGACTTAAAGGATTTCAATCTTGACCTAAAAGGGTGGTTTAGAAAGAAAGGTAGGTTGTATGTTTCGAATGTAGGACACGTTAGGAAGGAAGTTTTGGATGAGTGCCATCGTTTGAAATTCACTATCCATCCAGGGGGAAGGAATATGTATCAAGACATGAAGAAAAGTTTCTTCTGAGAAGTTATGAAATGGGACATTGGTGCATGTGCTAAGCAGTGCTTGAATTGACAGTAGGCAAAGGCTGAACATCAGAAGCCTAGTGGATTGTTTCAACAGTTAGAAGTTCCGTTATGGAAATGGGCTTCTATCTCTTTGGATTTTATTAATGGGTTCCCAAGATCTAGCAGAGTAAATGAAAGCATATGAACATTAGTAGATAGACTGACTAAGAGTGTCCATATCATTTCGATAAAGTCAACTAGGACGGCACCTATTTTGACGAAGTTATTTATGAAGAATGTGGTTAAAACAGGGATTCCTAGTAGTATTGTTAGTGATATGGATTCTTTATTTAATAGTGAGTTCTGGAAGAGTCTAAACAAAGCATTAGGAACCAAGCTCAACATGAGTGATGTGCACGTAAATGTGCATATTTTTTGCCATCATATTTATTCTAATTGATTTAAATAAATGATTATATTGGGTATTTTAAGTTGTTTTAACCAAAATCCATATTAACTCCAAATTGTCACATATTCATCTTCATCCAAGAGTAAATTAGTCATTTTTTGCATAAATTAACTTGAGAAAATTTAATTAGAAATTTCCACACTATTTTTTAGGAATTTGATTTCAATTACAACTTTTTCATGAAGAAGATATGTGTGAACAAAAAGAACACAAAGGAATGAAGATGAAAATAATTCAATGTGAAGATCATGGAGGACCACACCTACCCACCACCTTAGTGTACAAATTAGAGGCTAATGCATATGCTTATGGAATTAATGGCATCATGTAACTCAAATGATGATTAGTAGAAGCTAATGATTACTTGGCCTACACACTACCTCAAGGGCATTTTGGGCATTCCTCAAATTATGTATTAGGGTTTCATGCTTGTATAAATAACCCATTATGTTCATGTAACCTCCTCTTCCTCGTCATTATTTTTAGCTTAGAAAATAAATCAAAGTTCTCTTTCTTTCCATGGCTACTTAGTCATTTCTTCTCTTATGTAATTCTTTTTTATGCAATTTAATACATGTTCATTTTCTTTTCTTGTTTATTTCTTTTCATGTTGTAGTGTAGATCTCTTTTATTTTACGCAAGTATAATAGTTTTTCATTTAACTTTGCTCTCTTTTCCTTTTCTTTTTCTTTATGTTGCAAGCTACATTTGTTAATCAAATAAAAAATATGAGAGGCTAAACCCCTTCATATGTAGCTTCAACTATTTGTTTATTCATGCTATCTTTTTATGCTTAGTGATAATGATAGAAATGGTTTACTAGTTGTTTTTTCATTGAATTTGATAGCCTATATTATTGACACCAAATAGGCTATGCTTAAACAATCACTAACACTAATTGCAATTCATCAAAATATGATTACAGCAAATGAAAGTGATTTGAAATTAAAATTTGATGGTCTATATTTCTAATCAATAGTTAATAGACCATACATAAAAAGATTTCATTTTCTTTGTCAAGTTTCATGAAAGTTAGTAAGTGCTTTAAGGAATGTGTCATAGTTTGATGGCTGATGTTAGTAATCAATAACACAAATATGCCATACTTATGATAGGCACATCAATTAAAGCAATAATGACCATAAAAGATATATCGTGATTTCATGTGTGTTGAATTACATGATCTAAAGAGTGGATTTATTCTCTAAATTGTCACTTAACTCTTATATTTTCTTCTCTTTTCTTTTAGTTAGTTAGTTAATTCTCTAATTCTCTAGCTAAACTTTCCATCGACTTTGGTTTAATTTGATTGAACAGAATTTTAAAATCATCAATTCCTTGCGGATCGACTCGTATTCGCCACAGGCTATATTCATACACCGTGCCCTTACGGTTATTTTTATTATAAAATCTGTTCGGCTATTTTTATTATAAAATTCTTCGGTTATTTTGAAGTTCAATATCGATACGATTGAAAATTTTGGTTATCAACAAATTCAAAATGAAAGTATTCAAATTAATAATCATGAATTTGATTTTTTTGACCAAATGGGAAATGACAACAGGGATTTATTACTTGAAAAATACAAAACTTTTCATGAAAATCATAATCAAATCTCAACTCGCGAAGAATCAAATAATAATCTAACATTTATCAAAATGGATAATTCTTGTTCTCAACAAGTCCAAATCGAAAATTTTTAGGTTAATAATTACAAATTTGACTTTGTTGAGCAAATGAATGGAATTTACGATGATCACACGAATTTGTTTATTAAAACATTAGAAAAATTTTGTGAGAAACAAAATCGAATATCGATGTGTGACGAGTCAAATGATAATCCATCTTTTACCTAAATCGAAGATTTTCAAATAACAACTTTTGAAATTGATAATGAAGATCTTAATCAAGTTGTTGAAAATACGATAATTAAGTTGGATTTCAATTATTTTGAGGATGCGAAACTTGATTTAAACTTCGATCTTCTTTTTCCAAAATTTAAATACAACAACTTTGAATTTGAAACTCGAATTATGCAATGAAGTTGTTGATAATCCAACAATGGAAGATGAATTCAAAACACAAATTTTTTGGACTTTTGGATGATGAGTTGTTAAATACCGATGGGAAAGATTTAAATCACCACTTTGATTATGAAATCGATAATTTTGAAAAAAATTCAATGGTAAGTTTGAACTCCAACTTCATGAAAATAAACTTGAATTTCAATCAATTGTTTTATCTACCCCCAAAATCATCGAAAATGAAACAACTCATGCAATTTTCAATAAACGACATTCGTTTTTCCAAACAACACTCAACTTTGAAATCTTTTACGATTTGGTTTTCTATGCTTAAGTTGTATCTCGCATACTTGACGATTCCGGTCTTTGGAAGACCGTTTCATTTAACTTTTAACGATATATTTTCTGATGCCGTGTAAATACATTTCATTTTCATGTAAATAATAATAAACCTTCCTTTCACTTGGGTTGACAGTGGGGACACAGTCAAAATTAGGGGGAGACTCACCTTCTTTTTTGACTTCTCATAGTTTATTTTACATTTTCTTTTCAAACCCAAAAAAAACTTTGGAATTTTTTTTATAGCCATTTTGATTTATTTTCAAAGAAACACCATAGGATAAATATATGGTTTCGGTTTATTAAATTGAAATTTTCGAAAATTTATATGTCTTAACAAAAATAAAAATGAAGTTTGATTACAAACAACAATGGGTAAACTAGTATATAGGAAGATTCATACGTGTTAATTATGAAATACATCCTAATTGAAAATCTTTGTTTTAAAAAGAGGTTGATTTAAAGTAAAGGATGTAACATTATTTTTGTCTTCTAAGTTAAGTGGTGCTAAGATGATTTTGCAAAACTTTCTTTTTCTTCAAAAAAATTGAAAAAAAATAAAAAATAAAAACATCTAAAAAAATATATTGTATATATGTAAATATTTTCTATTAACACCTACGGTCGACAGAGTGTACACACTTATGTGTACACTCGTCACCTTTCTTATGTATGCCCGAAAGGCAGTGCGTGATCTGTATATCTGGCCTCAGTTTATCTGAGCTAGGTATATATATAAAAATCCTTTTTAATAACGCCTACAGTCAATAGGTGTTCACACTCTTGTGTTCACTCGCCACGCTCTATATTCCCCTTACATAAGTCCGCAAGGCAGTGCATGGGTAATATATCTGGCCTCAGTTTATCCGAGTTAGGCATATATAAATATTGTTAATATCAATATAATTTTCAAATAAAAAAAATGGAGAGAGTAAGCAAAAAAAATCCAAGCACTATTTAACTTATTTGATTTTATTTGTTATTGAAAAGAAATGAAAATACCACTTTGATAAACTTTGATAGTTAACTAAGGATCCTTTTCATATTTACACTTTGTTATCAACCGAAATATCGAGAGTCTATTTGTTATGATAACTTCGTCTTTATTGGAAACTTTGACGAGTAAATGACTTAAATTTCAAGATAATGACCGAAACCTATATTTAACTTATTTGTATCGATTTAAAAGTGAATCCTTCATAGTAAATATTTTCAAAACCTAATTCATCTCTTTGTAAATAAATTTTGCATTTTGTAAATATTTTAATCTTGCATTTGGATTCTATGGGTAGTATCCGCTTAAAACCCTCACGAGACAACACTCGTCCTACTGGGGTTACCCAGAGGTTTAGCGGCTTGTTGCATATGCCCAATGCAATCGTGCTTCCTGCGAAAATAGATTTATCTTAGTTTTAATTTATTCGAGGATGAATAAAAAGATAAGGGTGGGGGTATTTGATGTGCACATAAATGTGCATATTTTTACGACCATATTTATTCTTATTTAGATTAAATGATCATATAGGGTATTTTAACATGTTTTAACCAAAATCCATATTAATTCCAAATTTTCACATATCCATCTTCATATAGGGGAAAAATGGTCATTTGTGTGCATATTTGAGAAAAATTAATTGGAAATTTATACATATTTGTGTAGGAATATGATCTTAAATAGGAGTGTGTTCATGAAGATACATGCACACACAAAATGAATACAAAGGAATGAAGAAATAAATAATTCAAAGTGAAGAACAAGGAGGATCTCACTTACCTACCTACCTTAATGTACAACTTAGAGGCTAATGCACATGCTTATGAAATTAAAGGCTTCATGTACACTTAAATGATGATTAGTAGAAGCTAATGATTACTTGGCCTCCACACTACCTCAAGGGAATTTTGGGCGTTCCCCAAATTATGTATTAGGGTTTCATGCTTGTATAAATAACCCATTATGTTCATTTAACCTTCTCTTCCTCTTCATTAGTTTTAGGCTCAAAATAAAAGAAAGTTTCTCTTTTCTTTTCATGGCTACTTAGCCATTTTTATTTCATGTAATTTCTTCTTATGCAACTTTAATACATTGCTCTTTCTTCCTTTGTTTGTTTTCCTTTCATGTTGTAGTGTAGATCTCTCTTATTTCATGCAAGTAGATTAGTTTTCCCTTTCTTTTTCTCTCCTTTTCCTCTTGTTTGTTTAATGTTGCTTTCTACAATTTTTGATTTGATAACAAAAATAAGATGCTAATCCCTTCAATTGTAGGGTGATGAAGCTCTATTAAATCATGTAGATGTAACATAATTTATTTTATGTCTCTTTTGTGCTTAATGGAAAGTATTTGTTTATGTGGTTTTATGTTTAATATTGAGTTTGATAACATATAATGTTCAAAACAAATAAGCTATGCTTAGTCATATGAATCATTAATTACCTCTTCATCTGCATATAATCATGGTAATGGAAGTAGATTTAGAATCAAAATTTGATGGTCCATGCTTCTAATTCAATAGTTAATAAACCATGCTTAAAATAGATTCTACTTTTGATTTCATATTATTTTCATTGAAGTTAGTAAGTGGGTTAGAGGGTGCATTAAAATTTGATGGTTTAAGTGTGTTAATTAATAATACAATTAGGCCATGCCTATGATAAATGCATCAACTAAATTCATAAATGACCAAAAAGAAATCATAATGTCATTATACTGATTTATATGATCATGAGAGGGTATTTGCCTCCAAACTGCTCTTTAATACCATCTTTTTATTCTTCTTAGTTTTAGTTTGTTTTTACTTTCCTTTTGTTAGTTCATAATCACTCGACTTTGATATAATTTGATTGAATAGAATTTTAAAATCATCAATTCCCTACGGATCGACGCATATTCGCCACGTGCTATGATAGTACGTTGTGTGCTTGCGGCATAAATTTTATTTCTAAATTCGTTCGGCTATTTTCTAGTTCATAGACATTTAGCCTACGTGAAAAATGAGTACCGCTTACCATCCATAGAATGATAGGCAAGCGGAAAGCGTAACGACCCGAAATTTTGGTCATTTGATTTTGAACGTTCAATATATTTTTAAATATTGAATTTGAAATATTGATTGATTTTGAATATGGAGGTTTTAGTTGAATTAGTGAATAGTAAATTTAATTTTTGAAAATGGGAAAAAATATGTGAATCAGGGGTTAAATATTAATGGAAATAATTTTTAAAGTTGATTTAAACTCTATTAGAATTTGAGTGATGATAGTGGACTTCTGAATGGAATTAAAATTCGATAAATTAAAATTTGAAATTTTTATATATTAATTTAATGGTGAAATTTAATATTTGGAATGTAAATAACTGAATTTGTGATTTAATATGAATCGGAATAGTTTATAATATGAATATAAATCCTATTTGATTTATATTTGAGTCAGTAAGTATTTAAAATTTGCATTTCAAGTAATTTCGTCAATTTTGAAAATCGTGTGATTTATTCGACATGTTAAAGTAGCTTTTTGGGGCACAATATTGGAACGATGAAACCAATTCCATTGGATCCATAATAGTATATTATTATCGGATTTCAAATTTCGTAGCGTTTGGAGTTACCGTTTGGTCGTATAGGATAGAGACGTATTGAAATTAATATTGATAATTTAATATTATAAATTCGATTCGAAAAAATATCTTCCATATATGATCGAATTAGGCTTCGAAACTTGTCCATTATGTTTGGAATAAGGGTAAAACATTCTAAATGCCAGGCGGCACGTTTCGTTTGGAGTTCGTTTGGAAAAGCTTGTGAATAGTGGAAAATAATAATAAAATATAACGTATACACGCATATATACGCGTATCCTCCCCTCAAAACCCTAATTCTACATCTCCAGCCGCCACTTAAGGTTTGGTGGCCATGGAAGCTCGATCGTTCCTCCGCCATTTTCTCCCAATCACTCCCATATTTTCAAAAACTTCCAACTAGGAAATCATAGAGGTTGTCAAGAGCTTCAAATCTGTACGATGAGGATCACCTGAAGTTCATCATATAGCGGTGAATTGTACTTGAATTATAATTGAGTTAGTAAGTGTTTAAAATTTGGATTTCAAATAATTTCGTCAATTTTGAAAATCATTTGATTTAATGGACATGTTAAAATAGACTTCTGGGGGCCACAACCTTGAAATTTGATGAAACTAATTCCATTGGATCCGTAATAGTATATTATTATCGGATTTCAAATTTCGTAGCGTTTGGAGTTACCGTTTGGTCGTACAAGATAGAGACGCGTTGAGATTAATATTGAAAATTTAATATTATAAATTCAATTCAAAAAACTATCTTTCACATATGATCGAATTAGACCTTGAAACTTGTTCCATTGTTGTAACGATCACCATTTTTAGTTAAATTTAGTTTGGCAATTTAGATAAATTTTTCAAATTAAATTATGAATTGATGTGGTATTTTCCAAATTAAAATAAACATTTGTTTGTTATTTAAATAAATGTATATAAATATGATTTTTAATAGAATTTCTAATTGGAAATTCAGAAATAAATATTTTGAATAATATATTGAGCTTGAATTTATTTGAGAAATAATTTGAATATTTGGAAATAAAAATAAAATATATTGTAAAACAGAATCTGGATTTGAAAATTCTGTAAATTTATACTCAAAGGAATTTGTTTTCTAATTATAAGAATTTTGGTTAAATTATGAATTAATTGAGAACTAATTTGAAGATTTAGGAATAAAACATAAATTGTGTTTGAATTTTCAAAATTTATAAGATGTATGATTATTTATTATTTGTTTTCAATTCATTTTCCTTTATAAATTGTATAAGGTTTGATAAAGAGGTTAAGATACATTTTCTCTTAAAATGAATAAGTATAGCTAGTATATTTATAAACATACATATGTAAAATTGGTTTGTAAATGCATAAAATAAGATTTTAAAGGTGTATGACATTTAAACTATAGTAAGTATAATTTGAAAATAAACATATGTAAATATAAAATTAGCAAAGTTTTAAACCATAATTTCAAAGATAATTTAAATGAGGACTTAAACACAATTTAGGTTGCAAGAGACATTTGTAAAAAGATCAAAACATGTTTTAACAAGTGTTAACATGTTTTAACCAGTGGCAAAGATGTTTTTATTTTATTTTATAAGGTAAGTAAATACCAAAAGGAAGAAAACAAGGTTGTTCATTTTTCTCTCATTTGAAAGAAAACTTGAAAACAAACTACTTCATACAAAATTTAAACCAGAAACAAAAATATGAAAGCAAATCAAAGCCAAGATCATCTCAACACAATCAAGTTTCAGATCAAAACAAACCTGAAAAATCAAACTGTTGCAACCTGGAAAACATCAATAATGCAAGCAACAAATATGAATTCAGTTCAAAATCAATAGCAATCAAACTGAAGCATGCAAGTTCAAACCAGTGTCAAACAAAGATTAACAACTCAACAAAGTAGCAGGTTGAATGAAGCTCTGAAACAAATCAAGTTTAGGCTAAATCAAAATTCCAGATCAAAGCAAAAATCAGTTCTTTGCTTTCAAGCATCAAGCCAGGTAAGCAAACTTAAAATTTTAAATCACTCTTTGCTTCTGGTGTCTGTGATGATAAATAAGTGTTTGCGTATGCATGTTTGTATATGTATTCATGGCAAGGATAGGGTGTATGCTTTGTTACAGGCAGATAAGTTTTGTTCCAGGTTATAGAGTAAACCATTTCAAAAACTCAAATCTCCAAGTGCAAGCGGTTTTGAGTTATAATCGGTAAAGGTAAATTGTTAGAGATACTCAGATTCAAATTATAAAAATAATCTCAACCACAGAATATTAGTAAACAATTTGAAATTGTGAAATTACAGAGGAAAAACATTTTAAACCGAAAATTTAAGTATTTTAATTTGATGTTTTGATCATTGGATCAGATTTATCTTGTAACAAGATGATTTTTAAAAGAAATTTCATGATTTTTAAGTGAATGGATGTTGAGATTTCTTGTGATAAACGGAATTTGGGTTTGTGGCAATTGTCGGTCGTCGGCGAAGTAAGGGAGGTCGTGGTCATGGCGAAGGATAGCTTGGGTGACGAGGATTCATGGAAAAATACTCGCGGATTTATCTGATGAGCGTGGTGATAGAGTTGATCGAAGTAGGGCTTTAGGCTAGTTCGAATACGATGTTGGAAATTTAGTTCGTGCGACATCGTCGAGGAAATTGGGTCGATCACATCTGGGGTAGATTGAGCATGGAAGTGTGGCGCAGCTTTGGGTGCGGTGGTATGAATTCTAGTAGCCGGAAATCGATGGTGCGAGGTAGATTTGGGTGATAAGGTTGGGTTTCAGATGGTAATTGAATGCTCGAAATTGTTTAATTTTGTTTTACTGTTGTTCACGTCGATCTGGGTGGTAAGAAGCGATAGGTAGGTGATCGTTGACTTAAGGGAACGGCGAGGATGACTGGAGATCACCAGAGCTTCGGTGCACTTTCACGAGCATTAATAGTGTTAGTGTTGGTTGTGAGAAGAAGAAAGGAGTGGCCTCAAAGTAGTGCTCGAGAAATCTGGGTATGTCTCGAGTTGAATCGCGGGTGATTCAAATGTTTTCACAGTTTTTTTTATGTCTTAACAAAAAAAAGGAGGGGTAACTTGAAGCAGGTATCGGGGAAAACATGTATTAACTCGAGTAAAAACCCGAAGCTATCTCGGGTCAGAAAAATGACGTTTTTCTATGTTTTAGAATTTTAACAAATCAAGTTTAAATTTGAACAAATTTTCTTAACCCGTTTCTTTTAAATTAATAAATGTTTTATTTAATTATGGGTTGGTTAAAAGTTTTTAAAATAAATTATTTTAAAATTTACTTAAGCTTAAAATATTTCATACATGTATCCTTTAATTAATTCAAAGGTTTATTTAAATAATTTTTAATAATGTGATTAAGTGATTTATAAAGATAAATGGTTTATCTTTTAAAAATTAACTGAAAGCCTTAAGTTAATCTATGGGTTAATAAACAAACTTACTTCATGAGTTATCTTTAATTAATTAGAGTTTTGATTTAATTAAAAGATTATTTGTTAATAAATTTAAGGTAATTAATTAATCGTAGTTAATTAAAAATAATTAATTGATTAAGAGCTAATTAATTAATACAATTAATCAGAGGTTAATTAAATGTAAGTAATTAAAGGTAATTAATTTCTTAAAGATAATTACTTAATTAAGAGTAATTAATTAATGATTAAAGGTAGATTAATCAAGTGGTAAAAATTAATTTGAGATTTATTAAGTGATTAAGGATAATCACTTATTGTAATTAATTAAGGATAATTAATTAAATAGTAATTAATTAAGGGTTAATTAATTAATGTAATTAATTAAGGATAATTAATTAAAGGATAATTAAATAATTAGTGGTTAATTATTTAATGATTAAAGGTTGGTTTATTGATTAATTAAGGATGATTGATTAATAATAAAAGGTTAAAGGTTAATTAATTAAAAGAATTTGTAATTAATTAATATTAATTAGCCAGGATAGTAAATTATTCATAAGAAATTTATCTGATTTAATTTAATCAGATGACTAATAAATCTTGCTTATGAATGTTTGGATTCTATTGAATGTTTGAATGGTTTGGTATTCCTCGTATGTGATGCTTTGTGATACGAATTATTCTGATTTGTGCTGTAAACTGTTATGTAATTTATTCATATGTGATGTAATTTATTCATCTGTGATGTAATTTATTCATTTGTGATGTAAGTTATTTATTTGTGATTCTGTGAATAAAGATAAGTGTTATAGGATTATACCGCTTATCTATATTGTTATGATTGAATCTGTGATGACTGATGTTGTTGCACTATTGTGTGAAACCCCTGGACTGCACCATACACACACAAATATGTATTGCACGAGGAAATTGGTTAAGTCAAGATTTTTGAAATGGTTTTAAAGTTGGATTTTGAATCTAAATGGTTTTGGAAATGTAATTAGGTTAAATATAAAAAGCTTTTGCAAAGAAGTTTTGAGGATGGAAGTTATTTTGAATAACTTGATTAAGTTTTGAAATTAGATAATTTAATTTGAATTTGGATTCAAAATTTTGAAATTTAACACTATGTCTGGAAATGATTTAAAAAGGTTATACAAGTTATAGATGTGTTTATATGGGTTTTAAAACCATCTTAAATGTATTGTTTTGGGAATTTGAATTTAATCCAAGCTTTATACTTAAAGGACTTTAACTTGTATAAATGAAATCGGATTTTTCCAAAACGAAAACTATTTGTTTTCAAATAATAATAGCTTTAATATAAAGAAAAGATTTCCAATTTGTGTTGAAAGGATTTCAAATTTGAAATAGGATTGTTTTGAAAGTTACCTTTGTGAAAGATTGTTGAACTTAGTTTTGAAATTGAAGAGGACTTTAAAGGAGTATCTTTTATATAAAAGATTTGAAATCGGAATTGTGAATGAATCTTTGGAAATGAGTTTGAAAGTCACGAATTGAGTTTTTGATTCAATAATTGGATGATTTAATCCAATTTGAAAAGGGAAATGGTTATGAAGGCTATGAATGAATCTTTGTGAAAGATTGGTAAACTTTGTGAAGTGAATCTGTTTGTTTAAAGATTTGTAAATGGTAATTTGTTTAAACCATTTGAATGAAAGGTTTTGGGTTTTAAAGTTGTGACTTAACTGAATCCTAATATCCATATGTTTTTAACTATTGCCCTCATTATTCGGTTTAGCCGGAAGAGGACCTTGTGTCATATAACCCATTCCGAATAATGATATGACGATATGGATAGCATTTGGAAGCTGATGGGTATTTTCGAGAACGATAGGATAACCCGTCGATTGTCTCTGCACTGAGTCGCCCGGGTATAGAGATCTTCATATGTGATGGGGAGTCCAATTGGGATTGTGAATACCTAGATTTGCAAGGGCTTCTTTGGAAGTCAGAACCCGGAACAGACTTGTATGGATGTGTGTCTGACATTACACTTTGAAATGTAAAACTGGTTTCTATCAAATACATTTCTTTTTGGTGGCGGAGATTTATTCTCTTAGCTTAACACCCTTCACTGAGACGTACGAGCTTAGAGGTTATGTAGTTGATGGTCACTAGTGATACATTCCTAATTTGGTAATGTGGCATACGAAGTGTTGCTGATCATTTTTTGATCAAAGCATGGCTTTGTGAAAAAGTGTAGCTTTGTGGACGTGACTTCGTCGAGACTCACAACCCGGTAATGGTCGAAACAGGAATCGTGGCAGCAAGGTTAATTGGGGTTAGCTCCCGTTAAGGGTATCACCATTTCCTTCTGGATAAAAAGTGATACATGGTATGGAGCCTAGATATTTACTTATGCTGATTTTAAAAGTGGTATCATGGTATGGAGCCCAAATACTTTACTGTGTGGTTGTTGGATTGAGGGCCCTCGGATAAAGGTCGGTAACGACCGGGGGATGGCAAACTCATGGTAGTAGTTACTTCTGGATAGGTGTAACTCGACCTTGTGTAGCAGAGATCCGGTTAGGTTCTCGAGGATGTCCCTCCAGAGTTGTTCCATTTTGTATGGGAAGTTCCTTTGCCTGACCATTTGTTGGAAATCTAATCATCCAATACGCGCCTTGTACGGTTTTAGTTGCAGAACCTGCCATTTAATATGGTAGCTATAGTAGGCATTCTACAATGGTAGGTATGCTGGCTAAGGTTAATATTATACTTTCGAAATGTTTTCTGCACTATGCACTAGTAATAATATCAAATGGTTTTCGCGTATCAAGCATTTTTGACTGTCATAAGGAGAAATCTCCTCTAAGTTTGCGCTTGCATTGTGTGTGTGGCGGGAGGCCTTATGGCAGTTTCATTTTCCAAAAAAGCATTATGGATTTCAACTTTTAAAATATTTTGTTGTTTGTTTTAAAAATAAACCTGTTTTTGTTTGCTCACTCCAGTCCCATGACTGACCCGGAGTTTATTGTTCCTTTCCTAAACTCTGGGTGCCTACAATTTTCCACACGGGCAGTTTAGAGTTTGGTTTTTCAGATAATCAAGTAGTAGGAGTAGAGTCGATAGCTTTCAGCCCTTTGGATTTTGGCGATAGCATTTCGGGATCGTATTTGCTTAATCCAACTTGATGGGGGTTCGAGTTAGCTTTGGATTGGAGATGGATTTTTTGGAGTTTTGCATTGAAGATATTATCTTTCCGCTGCAGTTGCCTAGTTTGCTTTATCTTCTATTGTTGTTTCTTTCCGTTGCTATTTCTTGTATCCCTGATGTATATTAATATTCATTGTATCATCAGATATTGTATTCATTGTTCTATCAATGATATTATTCTTTTTCTTCCACTGTGATGTTATACTTAATGTGTTATAAGCTCTGGCGAGCCAGATTCGACGTTTGAATCTGCGGCATTCGAGTACATGTGAAGTACGGGGCCGATTTTCGAAGGTCGAATCAGGGACGTCGTTATATTTGGTATCAGAGCTCGAAGGTTGAAAATTTAGCTCAGGAGTATAACACATTAAGTAACTCATCAGAGATAGGGTGAAGTATACCCTAGAATGAGTAATCCCTAAGATATCCGTCCCTATGCCTCAGTAAATTCTCTTACTATCCACTAGTAGTAAGTATGAGTGCAAGAAGAGGACGAGATAGGGGACAGGGGAGTACCACAACAAATGTTCAATACCCTTCAACAATGGAAACAACCTTTTCTCTATCAATCTCCTTTGATCCAATCTCAATTCTTTGATGGCTTCGTGGCAGCTCATGGGAGAAGCTTTGGTGCGATGGTGGCCCTGCGAATCGGGTAGATAAGTTCCTATCTCATATTCTCGTTATCAGCTTTTTGTTTTAAGCACTTAAAACTTTAAATTGAAGTTAATTGGTTAAAAAACTGAAGATAAATTAAATTGTATCGATAAAACGATTTCGATTAAACCAAATTTGGAATTCTATTGTGATTTCTTGTGAGTATCAAATTCCAAAGAGGAACAAGTTATATATACTTTGGGGTGTTCCGACTTAAGTTAGGAATCCATATCTAGTGTTTAAGAGTCGTGGAAGATTAAATCCATTAGTTGTTCTCTTGGGTCCAGATATATTCTACGAGTGGTTAGTTATCCCTTCGAACTAACCAGTGCCTTGCATATTTCGTTGATCTGGTGGCCAGAGTTTCTTGTGTAATATTGAAAGAGTTTGTTCTCATATTATTGGTGATATTCTGATTTGGTAAGCCAAATGCAGAATGGATATCTCAGTTTGATCTGATGAGTCGATTCTCTATCTTTTATCTGTTCTTTTGTTATCTTCCCGTTTGGCAAATTTCATGGACGAAATTTTCTTAAGGTGGGAATCTGTAACGATCCCGATTTTTAATTAAATTTAATTTAGAAATTTAGATCAATTTTTCAAATTAAATTGTGAATTAATGTGATATTTTTCCAAATTAAAATAAACATTTGTTTGTTATTTAAATAAATGTATATAAATATGATTTTTAATAGAATTTCTAGTTGGAAATTCAGAAATAAATATTTTTAATAATATATTGAGCTTGAATTTATTTTTGAATTTATTTGAGAAATAATTTGAATATTTGGAAATAAAAATAAAATATATTGTAAAACAGAATCTGGATTTGAAAATTCTATAAATTTATACTAAAAGGAATATGTTTTCTAATTATAAGAATTTTTGTTAAATTATGAATTAATTGAGAATTAGTTTGAAGATTTAGGAATAAAATATAAATTGTGTTTCAATTTTAAATTTTTTTAAGATGTATGATTATTTATTATTTGTTTTCAATTCATTGTCCTTTGTAAATTGTATAAGGTTTGTTAAAGAGGTTAAGATACATTTTCTCTTAAAATGAATAAGTATAGTTAGTATATTTATAAACATAATATGTAAAATTGGTTTCTAAATGCATAAAATAAGATTTTAAAGGTGTATACATTTAAACATAAGTATAATTTGAAAATAACATATGTAAATTTAAAATTAGCAAAGGTTTAAACCATAATTTCAAAGATAATTTAAGTGAGGACTTAAACACAATTTAGGTTGTAAGAGACATTTGTAAAAAGATCAAAATATGTTTTAACAAGTGTTAACATGTTTTAACAAGTGGCAAAGATTTTTTTTATTTTGTTTTATAAGGTAAGTAAATACCAAAAGGAAGACAACAAAACTATTCAATTTTCTCTCATTTGAAAGTAAACTTGAAAAAAAAATACTTCATACAAAATTTAAACCAGAAACAAAAATCTGAAAGCAAACCAAAGCCAAGATAATCTCAACACAATCAAGTCTCAGATCAAAACAAACCTGAAAGATCAAAGTGTTTCTACCTGGAAAACATCAATAATGCAAACAACAAATATGGATTCAGTTCAAAATCAATAGCAATCAAACTGAAGCATGCATGTTCAAACCAGTGGCAAACAAAGATTAACAACTCAACAAAGTAGCAGGTTAAATGAAGCTCAGAAACAAATCAAGTTTAGGCTAAATCAAAATTCCAGATCAAAGCTAAAATCAGTTCTCTGCTTTCAAGCATCAAGCCAGGTGAGCAAACATAAAATTTTGACCCAGCTCTTTGATTCTGGTGTATGTGATGATAAATAAGTGTTTGTGTATGCCTATTTGTATATGTATTCATGGCAAGGATAGGGTGTATGCTTTGTTACAAGCAGATAAGTTTTGTTCCAGGTTTATAGAGTAAACCATTTCAAAAATTCAAATCTCCAAGTGCAAGCATTTTGAATTATAATATGTAAAGGAAAATTGTTAGCGATACTCAGATTCAAATAATAAAAATAATATCAACCATAGAATATTAGTAAACAATTTGAAATTATGAAATTACAGAGGAAAAACATTTTAAACAGAAAATTTAAGTATTTTAATTTGAACTTTTGATCATTGGATCAGATTTATCTTGTAATAAGATGATTTTCAAAAGAAATTTCATGATTTTTAAGTAAATGGATGCTGAGATTTCTCTTGATGAATGGAATTTGGGTTTGTGACAATTGTCGGTCGTCGGCGAAGTAAGGGAGATCATGGTCATGGCGAAGGATAGCTTGGGTGACGAGGATTCATGGAAAAATACTCGCGATTACCCAAGCTCTGGTGCACGTGCACGAGCATTAATGGTGTCAGTGGTGGCTGTGAGAAGAAGAAAGGTGTGGCCTCGAAGTAGTGCTCGAGAAATCTGGGTATGTCTCGAGTTGAATCGCGGGTGATTCAAATATTTTCACAGTTATTTTAGGTCTTAACAAAAAAAATGAAAGAAGGAAGGGTAAATCGAAGCAGGTCTCGGAGAAAACATGTATTAACTCGTGTAAAAACCTGAAGCTATCTCGGGTCAGAAAAATAATGTTTTTTAACGTTTTAGAATTTTAACAAATCCAGTTTTAGTATGAATAAATTTTCTTAACCCATTTCTTTTAAATTAATAAATGTTTTATTTAATTATGGGTTGGTTAAAAGTTTTTAAAATAAATTATTTTAAAATTAACTTAAGCTTAAAATATTTTATCATGTATCCTTTAATTAATTTAAAGGTTTATTTAAATAATTTTTAATAATGTGATTAAGTGATTTATAAAGATAAATGGTTTGTCTTTAAAAAATTAATTAAAATCCTTAAGTTAATCTATGGGTTAATAAATGAATTTACTTCATGAGTTATCTTTAATTAATTAGAGTTTTGATTTAATTAAAAGATTATTTATCAATAATTTTTAAGGTAATTAATTAATTGTAGTTAATTAAAGAATAATTAATTAATTAATAGCCAATTAATTAATACAATTAATTAAAGGTTCATCAAATGTAAGTAATTAAAGGTAATTAATTACTTAAAGATAATTACTTAATTAAGAGTAATTAATTAATGATTAAAGGTGGATTAATCAAGTGAAAAAAATTAATTTGAGATTTATTAAGTGATTAAGGATAATCACTTATTGTAATTAATTAAGGATAATTAATTAAATAGTAATTAATTAAGGGTTAATTAATTAATAAATAACTAAGGATAATTAACTTAAGGATAATTAAATAATTAGTGGTTAATTATTTAATGATTAAAAGTTGGTTTATTGATTAATTAAGGATGATTAATTAATAATAAATGGTTGAAGGTTAATTAATTAAAATAATTTGTAATTAATTAAAATTAATTAACCAGGATAGTAAATTATTCATAAGAAATTTATCTGATTTAATTTAATCAGGTGACTAATAAATCTTGCTTATGAGTGTTTGGATTCTATTGAATATTTGAATGATTTGATATTCCTCATATGTGATGCTTTGTGATACGAATTATTCTGATTTGTGCCGTAAACTGTGATGTAATTATTCATATGTGATGTAATTTATTCATTCGCGATGTAACTTAATTATCTGTGAATCTGTGAATAAAGATAAGCGTTATAAGATTATACCGCTTATTTATATTGTTATGACTGAATCTGTGATGACTGATGTTGTTGCACTATTGTGTGAAGCCCCTAGACTACACCATACACACACAAATATGGATTGCACGAGGAAATTGGTTAAGTCACGGATTTTTGAAATGGTTTTAAAGTTGGATTTTGAATCCAAATGTTTTTGTAAATGTAATTGGGTTAAATGTAAAAAGCTTTTGAAAAGAAGTTTTGAAAATGGAAGTTATTTTGAATAACTTGATTAAGTTTTGAAATTAGATAATTTGATTTGAATTTGAATTCAAAATTTTAAAATTTAACTCTATGTTTGGAAATGATTTAAAAAGGTTATACAAGTTATAGATTTGTTTATATGGGTTTTAGAACCATCTTAAGGTATTGTTTTGGGAATTTGAATTTAATCCAAGCTTTATACCTAAAGGACTTTAACTTGTATAAATGAAATCGGATTTTTCCAAAACGAAAACTATTTTTTTCAAATAATAATGGCATTCATATAAAGAAAAGATTTCCAATTTATGTTGAAAATATTTCAAATTTGAAATAGGATTGTTTTGAAGGCTATCTTTATGAAAGAGTGTTGAATTTTGTTTTGAAATTGAAGAGGATTTCAAAAGGAGTATGTTTTATATAAACGATTTGAAATGGGAATTGTGAATGGATCTTTGGAAATGGGTTTGAAAGCCATGAATTGAGTTTTTGATTTAATAATTAGATGAGTTAATCCAATCTGAAAAGGGAAATGGTTATGAAGGCTATGAATGAATCTTTGTGAAAGATTAGTAAACTTTATGAAGTGAATCTTTTTGTTTAAAGATTTGTAAATGGTAATTTTTTTAAACCGTTTGAATGAATGGTTTTGGTTTTAAAGTGGTGACTTAACTGAAATCCCAATATCCATATGTTTTTAAATATTGTGCTCATTATTCGGTTCAGCCGGGAGAGGACCTTGTGTCATATAACCCATTCTGAATGATGATACGACGATATGGATAGCATTTGAAGACCGGTGGTGAAGACTAGGTATTTTCGAGAATGATAAGATAACTCGTCGATTGTCTCTGCACTGAGTCGCGTCGTTATAGAGATCTCCATATGTGATGGGGAGTCCAATCGGGATTGTAAATACCCAGATTTGCACGGGCTTTTTTGGAAGTGCCTTTGGTTCTGTTCGAACCCGGAATAAACTTGTATGGATGTGTGTCTGACATTACACTTTGAGATGTAAAACCGGTTTCTATCAAATACATTTCTTTGTGGTGGCGGAGATTTATTCTCTTAGCTTAACACCCTTCTCTGAGACGTACGAGCTCAGAGGTTATGTAGTTGATGGTTACTAGAGATACATTCCCAATTTGGTAATGTGGCATACGAAGTCCTGCTGATCATTTGTTGATCAAAGAATAACTTTGTGAAAATGTAGCTTTATGGACGTGACTTTGTCAAGCCTTACAACCCGGTAATGGTAGAAACAGGAATCGTGGCAGCAAGGTTATCCGGGTAGCTCCCCCTGAGGGTATGACCACTTCCTTCTGGATAAAAAGTGATATCATGGTATGGAACCCAGATATTTACTTATGTTAATTTTAAAAGTGGTATCATGGTATGGAGCCCAGATACTTTACAGTGTGGTTGTTGGATTGAGGGCCCTTCGATAAAGGTCGATAACGATCGGGGGATGGCATACTCGTGTCAGTAGTTACTTCCGGGCAGGGGTAGCCCAGCCTTGTGTAGCAGAGATCCATTTAGGTTCTCGGGGACATCCCTCTAGAGGCGTTCCATTTTGCGTGGTAAGTTCCTTTTCCTGATCATTTGTTGGAAATCCAATCATCTAGTATACGCCTTGTGCGGTTTTAGTTGTAGAACCTGCCATTTAATATAGTAGCTATAGTAGGCATACTATAATGGTACATATGCTGGCTAAGATTAATATTATACTTTCGAAATATTTTCTGCGCTATGCACTAGTAATAATATTAAATGGTTTTCGCGTATCAATCATTTTTGACTATCGTAAGGAGAAATCTCCTCCAAGTTTGCGCTTGAATTGTGTGTGTGGCGAGAGGTCTTATGGCAGTTTCATTTTCCAAAAAAGCATTGTAGATTTCCACTTTTAAAATCTTTTGTTGTTTGTTTTAAAGATAAACCTGTTTTTGTTTGCTCATACCAGTCCCATGACTGACCCGGAGTTTATTGTTTTGAAGATAAAATCTTTTGTTGTGTGGCGAGAGGTCTTATGGAATAAGTGTAAAACATTATAAACGCCAGGCGGCATGTTTCGTTTGAAGTTCGTCTGGAAAAGCATGTGAATAGTGGAAAATAATAATAAAATATTATGTATACATGCATATATACGCATATCCTTTCCCCAAAACCCGAATTCTATATCTCCAACTGCCACTTAAGGTTTGACGGCCGTGGAAGCTCAATCGTTCATCCTCCATTTTCTCCTAATCACTCCCATATTTTTGAAAGCTTCCAACTAGGAAATCATAGAGGTTGTCAAGAGCTTCAAATCTGTACGACGAGGATCACTTGACGTTCATCGACGTAGCGATGAATTGGATTTGAATGTAGCGTATTTGAGCATGATTTCCAATGCGAGGAAGGAGCCAATTTTCCCGTGCTTTTGGGCGATGGTGTAGCATGGGGCGGCAAACGTTTCAATGGTTGTTGATCGTTGCATAGATGGTCATTGGTAGTGAGGTGATCGAAGGAAGTGGACGATGTTTTGGGTTACTTGCGTGAATAATTGTAGGAGCAATAATGAAGGAAGAAGCAAAGAGCGGCGGAGATCTACTTCCAATGGATAAACGGCTAGATTTCATTTAGGGTAAAAGAAAAGAAACATGTAAATCTTTTTACATAAATCGTGTATTTTTACAAATGAGTATCTTTGTCAATCGAGGTCCAAATCAAGCGAAACAAGTGGCAATAGAATCGTGCTGACGAGCACTACATTGTGCAATTTATTTGGAGATGACTGGGAATGGCTAAAATATTAGGTTAAATCGAACATCGTTCGATTTGATTTAAAAATTAGAACTCAAGGTGAGTATTTTATGTGCTCACGATTGACTAGAATGTTTTTATGTTAGTTAAATCTGAATTTATGATTTGATTTAAAGTTATCGATTGTTGTTTGATAAATTAAACTGATATTTAAATCGACATCGGAATTAATTGATAGAATTTGAATTTTAATATTTGGAATGTAAATAACTGAATCTGTGATTTAATATGAATCAGAATAGTTTATAATATGAATATAAATCATATTTGAATTATAAATGAGTTAATAAGTAAAATTTTCATTTCAAGTAATTTCATCAATTTTGAAAATCGTTTAATTTAATCGACATGTTAAAATTGCCTTCTAGGGCACAATCTTGGAATTCGATGAAGCCAGTTCCATTGGATCCGTAATAGTGTATTATTATCGAATTTCAAATTTCATAGCGTTTGAAGTAACCGTTTGATCGTACAGAATAGAGCGCGTTGAAATTAATATTGGAAATTTAATATTATAAATTCGATTCGAAAAACTATCTTCCATATATGATCGAATTAGGCTCGAAACTTGTTCCATTGTGTTGGAAATAAGGGTAAAACATTACAAACGCGCGGCATGTTTCGTTTGGAGTCCGTTTGGAAATGCATGTGAATAATCGAAA
Organism: Allium cepa; assembly: GCA_030765085.1. Taxonomy (NCBI): domain Eukaryota; kingdom Viridiplantae; phylum Streptophyta; class Magnoliopsida; order Asparagales; family Amaryllidaceae; genus Allium; species Allium cepa. Next base: position 770,959,230 of record CM060939.1, on the reverse strand, counting down.
ATAATAATAAAATATTATGTATACACGCATACATATGTGTATCCTTTCTCCAAAACCATAATTCTATATCTCCAGCCGCCACTTAAGGTTTGATGGTCATGGAACCTCGATCGTTCCTCCTCCATTTTCTCCCAATCACACCCATATTTTCGAAAGCTTCCAACTAGGAAATCGTAGAGGTTGTCAAAAGCTTCAAATTTGTACGATGATGATCACCTGAAGTTCATCATGTAGCGGCGAACTGGATTTGAATTATAATTGAGTTAGTAAGTATTTAAAATTTACATTTTAAGTAATTTCATTAATTTTGAAAATCGTTTGATTTAATCGACATGTTAAAATAGCCTTTGGGGGCACAATTTTAGAATTCGACGAAACTAGTTCCATTGGATCCTTATTAGTGTATTATTATCGGCAAATTTCATAGCGTTTGGAATTACCGTTTGGTCGTACAGGATAGAGATGCGTTGAAACTAACATTCGAAACTTAATATTATAAATTCAATTCGAAAAACTATCTTCCATATATGATCGAATTAGGCCTCGAAACTTGTTCCATTGTGTTCGGAATAATGATAAAACATTATAAACGCCAGGCAGCACATTTCATTTAGAGTTCATCTGGAAAAGCTTGTGAATAGTGGAATTTAATAATAAAATATTATGTATGCACGCATATATACACGTATCCTTTCCCTAAAACCCTAATTCTATATCTCTAGCCGCCACTTAAGGTTTGATGGACATGGAAGCTCGATCGTTATCCTCCATTTTCTCCCAATCACTCCCATATTTTCGAAAGCTTCCAACTACGAAATCGTAGAGGTTGTCCAGGACTTCAAATCTATACGATGATGATCACCTGAAGATCATCGATGTAGCAGCAAATTGGATTTGAATGCAGAGCGTTTGATCATGATTTCCAAGGCGAGAAAGGAGCCGAGTTTCCCGTGCTTTCGGGTGATGGTGTAGCATGGGGCGGTGAATGTTTCGATGGTGGTTGATCGTTGCATAGATGGTCATTGGTAGTGAGGTGATCGAAGGAAGTGGACCACGTTTTGGGTTAGTTGCGTGAACAATTATAGGAGCAACGATGAAGGAAGAAAGCAAAGAGCGGCGGAGATCTACTTCTAATGGATGAACGGCTAGATTTCATTTAGGGTTAAAAAAACTAGTAACATGTAAATCTTTTTATATAAATCGTGTATTTTTAGAAATGTATATCTTTGTCATTCGAGGTCCAAATCAAGCGAAACAAGTGGCAATTGAATCGTGGCGACGAGCACTACATTATAGAATTTATTTAGAGATGATTGGGAATGGCTAAAACATTAGGTTAAATTGAACATTGTTCGATTTGATTTAAAATTTAAAACTCAAGGTGAGTGTTTTATACGCTCATGATCAACTAGAATGTTCTTTTGTTAGTTCAATTTGAAGTTATGATATGATTTAAATTTATCGATTGTTGTTTGATAAATTAAATTGATATTTAAATCGACACCAGAATTAATTTATAAAATATGAATGGATGGTTAAATTTAAAATTTGAATTTAATTATTAGTGAAATAACCGATATTGATAACTATGTGATTGTTCTGAATTATATTGAGTATTTGGATGATAGATTGTGACGGATGCTATTGATTGATGTTTTGAATTATTTGCATGTTTGTTTATTTTGATATATCCTGCTATCATCCTGTATACTATTTACATTATATAAAACTGTAAATCAAATTATTTTGAATAAATTAAGAAATATGTTGAAATAATATATACCTATGACATTAATTTTAGATTGAAATGCTATATATCCATCTCTGAAATTAAATTGAAATAAGTGATCACTTGGCCATCAGACAGAAAATTATATACGGATGCCAGATTGGTTAATTTAAAGGATTTCAAAAAAAATTGATTTGAAATTTATTTTAAATGATTTTAATTTAAAAAAATGAAAAATCAAATTTATAGAAATCAAATTATTTTCGAACTTGAGCTCTGAGTGTTGAAATTTAGATTGGATAATGGAAACTGTTTAAATAATCCACGTTGAGATTTTGAAGTTATATAGAAATATGATTTGAATTTCGGAAATTGATTTCTTTTATAAAGATTTGAAATTTCTTTCGAACTTTGAATTGTTTCTAAGTAAACGTAATATAATGGGATATATAGATTTGGACCCAAGAATGGAATTTATAAAAAGATCCAAATCTTAAATTGAGTACGGAAGTTACATTTAATTTAAGTAATTTAAATTATTTTGAAAATCAAACTCGAATTTATATAGATCGAAATGATTTAAAATTGAGAGTTGAATTGAAATTAATTCAAATTGGAATTGAAATGGAATTGAATTATTTGGAATCGAAATTGATTTGAATTAAAATTGGACTCAAAGTTAATTTGAATTGAAATCGAAATTGAATTGATTTAAATGGAAATGGAAATTGATTTGAATTGGAAGATTTGGAATTGAATCAGTTTGACTTTGAAACAATTTTCAAGAAAATTATTTTAATATAAACTATTTAAAATCTACCTTTTCATATATTCAATTTATTTTGATTTTTTTTCCAAACTATTTTACCTTATAAAACATTTTAAATACTCAAATTATTTTATATCAAACTACTTTAATTATTTAAACTAAACAATTTAAATTTTAAGTTATTTTTCTAAAATTCAAACTAGTCAAGGGTGGGATATTTATTTTTAAATCATTGATTTAAATACAGATTGGATTAAAATGAAGTTATAACCCAAATTGAAATTCGAAACAATTTTTGAAATCAAAATCGAGGTATTAAGGCGAACATGATTTTGAATTGAAATAGTATATTTTGAGTAAATATGATGATTTTGAAATGAATTTAATTTTGAAGCGAATATGAAATTTTGATATCAAATACGAATTGTTTTCGAAGTGTAAAAGTACCAACTGGTGTGTAAAACGATGTTTGGTTGTTAAAGCGACCGGAACCGGATACGGGCATACTCTCCATCGATACCGGAATCACTTTAATAGTTGTGTCCGTAGAGTGATGATCTAGAACGAAGTTGTTGGATTTGGCGTACGTTTGTTGGATTTGAAGAGAGAGAACGATGATGGATTAGCTTGGCACTTGTGCCAATTTTAAATTACTAAAACAGGAGTCGTACCGGCCAAGCGGGCCATCTACCCCAAGCGGACACACTTCTTCATATGAATATCCTTATTTCAGTTGTTGTTGGTAATCACCCTTCGATTATGGAAGTGTTGGACACGATGAGCGGTCATGGGTATGATGCGTTACCACCAGCCAAGAAGGGTAAACTGGTAACATCCTACCTTGGACATTGCCTCACGTGCCTTGTCATACTTTTATCCTTATAAAAGATCCTTATATTTTGGTTTAGTGTTGTCATATCACGACGCATCCCTATCCACCGATGGTTTTCTAGTGTTTTATATGCAAACTGTACGACAATGCTTAAAAACGCGTTAAGGGGGATCAATGTAAAGCTTAACGCTATTTTGATATTAATTTTACGGATTAGACATTATATATATATATATATAGTGTATTCTACTACATACAAATTGTTTGACGGATCCTTAAGAATAGAAAAACCCGTAACATCTGTTGATTTATTGCACGCACGTTATACACTTGATAGGAGATGTGAAATCCCATAGACATCTCTGACAATATTACACTCATGTTATATGCGACATTGATTTGCCTCATATGTGATATCCCGGAATTTCGAGGAATTTAAAATGTGATAATCTTCTTAATAAATTAATTAAAATTGTTATTTTCAAGTATAAATAACCAAAATAATTAATAACATGATGATTTTAAATATAGTTATAAATGGATTCTTAATAGAATAATTATTTGCAAATTTAATTGGTAATGTTTTATGAGTAGATTTTTAAATGAAATAATTATTTTCAAATATAGTTGGTGTCGATTTATAAATGGATTTTTAAAGCAGAATTATAATTTTGAATTAAAAAGGTGTTTATATATATATATATATATATATATATATATAATTGAGATTAATTTTAAAAATAGATTTTTAAATAAAGTTATTATTTTCAAATTAAATTAGTGTTTGTTTAAAGTTAGTGTAAATTTGAATTGATATTAAATTTGATTTCAAATTGAATTTGAATTTTAATTTAGATTTAAATTTTAATTTGAATGAATATTTATATTTTTAAATTATTTTGGATATAAAATATATGAATTAATTTTTATTCAAACTAAGATTTATTTCTTTAAAAAAATTATTTTTGTTTATTAGGAAAGTGTTTATACTTTATTTTCTTTTAAAGAATTTATTTATATAAATTTTAGAAGCATTTATTAATTTACAAATGTATTTATTTACTAGGAAAATTAATCAAAAAAGCTTTTTAAAATCTTTTAAAGATAAATAAAAATGAAGTATTACAAGTGTTAGGATAATAAAGCTAACAAAAACACTTGTAGGATAATTAAAATTACTAATGACAAGTGGTAATAATTGAGACAGGTGGCAAAATTAATTTTTATTTTTCCAAAGTTTCAAATAAATCCTAAATCCACATTTTATAAACCAATCTCTTCTTTTTGCCATCTCTTTTTCTTATTTCATTTCTAAAGAAACTCAACATTTTAAATCTATCTTCACAACCAGAAATTCTTTTGCATTAAAACCTGAAACCAGATCAAAACTTGAACACCTCCTCAAACAAGTCAATAAATCACTTCCTCAAATAAAAACCAAAGCTTTGTAATCATTTCAAACATGTAACCCTTTTCAATCTCAAAAATTAAAGGCCAGGAAGTGCTAAACCTAAAAACCATTTTCCTCAAAAATGTGAGAAATGCAACCCTGTAATCACCTCCTCAAAACAAATCAAGACTGTAACATTTCCAAACTCAGGTTCAAGAATTTGTAAAACTGTTTTATCCTCAAGCAAACTCTAATATTTAAGCAAAGATCCTCAAATGCAAACTTGCAAACTCCTCAAACACTAGCATCAAAACAGTAAGCAAGCCTGTAGCAGATTTTTAAATGCAACCAGAAAGTTCAATGACAAGCAATCCTCTCAGCAAAATTTTTGAAGTTACGGGGTTTAAATCAAAAGCTTTTCAGCTATAAAAAGAGATTAGCAAATTCAATGTTCAAAACTTTCCAGCTTCAAAGAAAATCCAAGCAATTCTAAGCATTCAGGTCTCTGCTTTTAAGATCTGGTGAGTAAACAAATTTAATTAAAATTTAAGTAAATATACTTCTGTTTGCCTGTGAAGTTTAAGATGAATAATGCTTGATTGTGCATATAAGTAAGTTATCTCAAGGATATGAATTTTGTATATATGCATGTCTGTTGTATTTTATATTTTTGTTTTTGGTTCAGGAAATAAGAGCTTGATCAAAAATCAAAATCAAATCATTCAATATTTGTTAGATTTGGAGATACAAACAATATATGTTTGTTCAATCATAAACTTAAGTTTAAAATTTATTTAAAACAATATAGGTTTAAATTTTGTTCTTGAACCAAGAAATACAGTAACAATTTTAAAATGCATGTTAAATCAAGTATTATGATTTGATAATTCAATTACATAACTTGAAACATCTATGAAAAGTATGATTTTTAAGACAAAAATCATGAATTTTAGATTAGGATTTTTTGTGAAATCCTAAAATGACTGGAGAGTAGTTTTGAGGCATTTGCTGATGATTGAATGGTCTGGGATGACCGGGATCTTTGCTTGGGGTAGAGGAAGGATAGGGGTATTCGGCAAAAATGGCGGGAAGGGTGACCGATCAGTGTGGTGTTGGCGGTGAGGCAATCTTGTTTCTAACCCTAGTTTGGGTCGAGCTGAAAGATTGGGATTCTTCTTTTCTCTTGTGCATCGATTTTTATGATATTCTGGGAATTGGTTCGTGGAAGACAGGTGATGATGTGGTTGGAGTGTCAAAGACTCATATGGTCGAAGGGAAGGTATTCGAGGCGTTTTCTGGTGGTTGTGGGTTCCGGTACTTGTTCTACCTAGCTCGATTTTGATTTGAGGTTTGTGAGTGTGTTTGGGCGATCGGGAATTGAAGTTGAGATGATGGACGGTATGTCGACGATACCAGAGGTGATCGTCGTCGTCGAGGATGGTTGTGCAGGTGCATAGGGGAGATTTGGTGTCGGTTTATTCGAATAGGTTTTAGCTCGAAGGGGTGATCGAGCGTTTGCGGAAGAGACTGGGGTTTGAACTCGAGTTTATTTGTGTGTTTAGGCCTGTAAATTTAAAACTTAAATTTTAGACTAAATTTTTAAAATTGGGTAGAAGTGGATTGACTCAGGGATAGGCCCGAGTGGCCTTTGGGTAAAACCCAAAGCAACTGTTTAAAATAGTTTTTAGAACGTTTTAAAATCAATTATTTTTGAAATTTGAATTTAAATCTAGTTTAAACTTCTATATAAACTTACGTTGTATATAACAACTATTTCTTAAACAATTGGTTATGAAGTTTTAAAAGATGTTTAAATTAAATTTTATAAAATGAAATTTAAAGTGATTTTAAAACATTAATTTAAAATGTAAATTTAAGATTATATAAAAAGTAAGTTTTAAAATACAAATTGTAATTAGTTTTGAAAACTTTACTTGATAATGTTTTAAGTTTTTTTTAAGGACATTAAGTTTTGATAACTTTGAAATTATCAAGTTAAATGATTAATTATTAAGTACAATTAATTAATTTTGATTTATTTAATTATAAAGGATTAATTAAGTGATTAATTAAGAGTAATTGATTGGTTTAATTAATAATTAATTAAGGGTTATTAATTAATTAATTTACGATTAATTAATTATAATTAAGGATTATTAATTAAAGATTGTTAATTAATGATCAGAGATTAATTAATTGAGTAATTAAGTAATTAAGGTTTAGTTAATCGAGTAATTAAGATTTGATTACTTTAGTAATTAGGGAGTTGTTAGTTAAGTAATTAGAGATTACTTAATTAATAATTAAGATATACTTAATTTGTAATTAGGTTTTATTAATTAATGATTAGGTTTTATTAATTAATACTTAAAGGATGATTTATCTATAATGAAATATAAATTAATTGATTTATCAAAGGATGATTAAGGATTAATCAGAGGGTAATTAAGAATTAATCAAAGTTAATTAAAAATTAATCAAAAGTGATTAAGGATTAGTCAAAGGAATTAAGAATTAATCTTAAGGATTGATTAATTAATTTGAAATTTAGGTTGTTAATTAATAATTAAGTATTATTAATTAATAACACAGAGATAATTAATTAGTTAATTAATGATTAATTAATTAATTCTAAGAGTAATTGTGGATTAATTAATTTGTAATTGAGAGATATTGGTTAATAATTAAGGTTATTAGTTAATAGTTAATAAGTTAATTAAGGTTAATTAATTGATTATAAAAGTAATTAAGGGTTGATTAATTTGTATTAAAGGAGATTAATTAATAATTGAGCATGGTTTTTTAATTGATAATTAAAGGATAATTAATCTGTGATGGAGATTAATAATGGATTGAAAGGATAATCAAGAAGTGATTAAATAATTAAATGTTTGTAATTACTTAACGGTTGTTTAAGCGGGATTAGGTGATTAATTCTTAAGTAATTAATTTAATTTAAGGCGATTAAATTAATTATAACATGGATTAATAATTCCTGTTTATGGATGATTGTTTGTGTAGAATATCTGTATTGGATGATATCTATTGGAAGATATTTATTGGATGATATCTATTGGATGATATGTTGTGATATTTTGTGATATCATATTAGATATATCAGTGATAAATATGTGATATTTATCTATGTTAAATGCTGTGTAAATTCAAGTATTGAATTGAATTGAAATGAATGGTTTTAAAACTTTAAAACAACTTGGACCAAAAAGATGGCATTTTGGATTTCGATGAGACCGGGATCGAGTTTCCAGATTTGGATATCCGAAGACCACATCGATCCAAATTAAGCGTTACGTCGTGAATCTCAAGTGAAGATGAAGATTCAGAGTACAAGGGTTATTGTCGCTAACTCTGATTGTGATTCTAAAATGAGTGTAACAAGATAATGCCTTCGGTTTCGTTCGAACCCGGTACAAACTTGTATGGATTGAATGCTTTCAGAACATCATCAGGTAGACGATGAGCATTCTAAGATAAATGTGTTCTATAACGGTAATCGTTGCCTCAAGCCTTATCAACCGGGAATGACTAAAATAGGGGAGGTACAGCAAGGCTAAATGGGTTATGCCCAAGTAGGACGAGAGCTTCCCCTGTCTAGATGTCCCTTTTTTATTCGGCTGTGCGGGCAATTGGTCTGCATCCAACTGCGGGGTTGTCTTGTTCCGGACTGTTCAGTAAGGAATGGTCCCGGCTTTATGTTGCAGGGGATTTAGGGTGGATCCTCGATACGTTGATCTAGGCCACGTATTATGACGGGCAGTACCCTAGTAGCCCTGCCATTGTATGAAACCCAATCTCTAATAAGTGCTGTACATTTTGATTGTGCCCAACTATGTTGGAACGTGAGATGCAAGCATTCCAGCTATTTCTGTATTTTACTTGAAAACCCTAGACACTATTATAATATCACTGGATTTCCTATCAAATGTTTTGGTTAGCGTAATGTAAAAACTTACCCGTATTTATGTGTGGGAAGTATTACGTGATACCTTTTGTTTTCAAAGGTTTACAAACGTTAAGCAACTTTAAACCGTTTACTCACACCAGACCCATGTCTGACCCGAAGTTTATTTTTGTTTTCCTCAAACTCTCGGATACTCAAATTTTTATGAGTAGCCAAGGGATCAGGTTTTGGCTTGACGATATTGGATAGCTTGGAGCAGGAGTCCAGACATAGCTATATCTATCTATTTATGTTGTGCTGTGTTGAAGTCTTTGTCTGTTGTATTTGAGATGTATGATAGACAGGTTTTATAACTGTCTAATGTGAAAGGTTGTTGTACCTGTGTAACTCTATTGTAAATGACTATGTAATTTCCATTTGACATAATATATTTTGTTTCGTTCCGCTGTGAGAGTCTAATATTGTTGAGTTCTTTTCTTCTTTCTATTCTATTTCTATCTCTTTCTTTCTTATTGTTGATGTGTCTTTCTGTGGAATGAAAGGTGGGTCGTTACAGTTGGTATCTGAGTGTAGGTTGAGATAATACCTAGGCTCTGGAGTAGTGTATATCGAGCGCGTATTTGTAATATATAATTATATATCTATTTAAATTTTTTGGGTATCTGTTCGGATTTCCAACTTGAGTTCTAGAGAAGTTTCATCTTTATCTTTATTTGGTTGACCGTCCTTTCCTTAGGCGGAACAACTGAGTTAGATAAGATCTGTAGAGGCTTAAGATTTCTTATCTTCCCCATTGTTTTCTTATGACCCATTGATACTGGATCTCGAAGGGTTTGATCTTATTCTAGATATGGATTGGATGGATAGTAAGGATTGTTTCTTTGAGGCTGAGTAGGGAATCGGAAAAATGACTTGCGATGATTCCGGAGTTCTTTGAAGCATCTGTTGCTTGGAAGCGAGGTATCTCCCGAAGGTGTAGAGTCCATCGAAGTGGTTGGAGATTGTCAGGATGTTTCCAAGGTATTGGAAGTTTGCCTTCATTAGGAGATAGAGTTGGAGAAGCAGATCCAAGTTTTCTTTGAGGAGGCCTTTTGTTTCTAGTGGAGGTATTTCTGTAGATTCAGCCAGGGTAGCTACTATTTAGGGGTGAAGCAGCACAGTTTTTTGGATTGGCAGAGTTTTACAGGAAGTTTGTCAAGTCTATTCTAAGATTTCTTTGCACTTGACCGAGTGACTCGGGAAGGAACTAAGTTAAGTAGACCCGAGTGTGATGAGGCTTTCAGGGATTTGAAGGCAAGGCTGACCAGTGTGCCTGTTATAAATATTCTGGATGGCAAGAGTAAGTTGAGTTCTACACGGACAATGTGTGTGTGCCTGTTATGGATGGGTTGATGGCCAAGGAAATTTGAAGATCATCGGAAGGATTTGAGGCAAGGAGTTTTCTGGTAGCTGAGCATGAAGAAGGATGTAGCTGCTTTCGTCAAAAGATGTGTGGTCGATCAGCAAGTGAAGGTGATCAGCAGAAGACCGCAAGTTGTTGCAGCCTTAGAAGTTTTGAAGTGAAGTGAGAAATGATTTCTTTGGATTTCATCGACCGTTTTCCAAGGACCAAAAAAGGAAATGGAATATGGGTAATTGAAGACCGGTTAATTAAGAGCACCTATTTTATTCCGGTCAAGGCAATCCGTACTACATCATCTTTGGCTGAGTTTTCTTGAAGGAGTTTGTCCAAATGCTGGGTGTTTCAGTCAGGATTGTTAGCGACTGTGATCCTGTCTTCTCCAGCAGAATATTTGGAGACTTTGTGGTCAACCTTGGGTTTGAGTTTGAGTTTGGGTTCAGCCTATCATTCCCAGATCGATGGTCTGACAAAAAGGCTAGATAGAATTTTGAGATTATGTTGAGGGCTTTGTTTTGGATTTTGATGAGTCTTGGAGGACCATCTGTATTTAATGGAATTCTCATTTCTGTAATCAGGCGAGGGTTTAGATGGCACCTCATGGAGTTTTGTATGGAAGACCTTGTAGATTCCCATTCTGGTGAGTAGAGTCGAGAGATCGTCTGGTTCTTGGTCCAGTTTGATCCAAGAGACATCTGCGAAGGTGGAGCTTAGCTAGAAGAGTTGAGAGAAGCATAGGATTGCCAGAAGAATTCGTGGACTAGAGGCAAAGACAATTGGATTTTGAGATCAAAGGATTTAGTCTTCGTCAAAGTTTTCCAATTTAAAGGAATTATCAGTTTTGGTAAGACGGAAAATTTGTTTCGAGATGTGTTAGTCTGTTCTGAGTGTTTGAGGAGGTTAGTGATTGTGGTCTACAGGATTAAATTGCCACTTTGGATGGTTGGAATTCATGTTGTGTTTTTCACGTATCTCATCTGAGGAAATACATGAATGATCAGTCTTAGTTAGGATCTGTAGTTCAGTAGGATATGGTAGTTGAACTGGTTTTTAGTCTGGTCTGATTTTTGGTTCAGATTTTTGGATCAGAGTAGGAGAAAGCTCTTTATCGTAGTAGTTAAGATGGTTTAGGTTCTGTGAAGCTAGGATTTCAGAGTTTGTCTTGAGAAACTCTGAATAGTTTTAGGGAGGCTTATCAGGATTTATGTCTGGATAGCTAGTGCAGTTTGTTCAAATGAATTTTTAATACAAATAAATTGGTTGTTTGAATGAACTGTTTGTTTGAATAAATTATTTATTCGAATGATTGTTGTTTAGTTAATAGTGTATGGTTGATATGGATGCTTGGATTGTTGAAATGAAATAATTTTTTTTGGATTATCTCTGTTTTAAATTTCGGCGATGAAATTCTTTTAAGGGGGAAGGAATGTGATATCTCGGAATTTCGAGGAATTTAAAATGTGATAATCTTCTTAATAAATTAATTAAAATTGATAAAATTGTTATTTTAAAATATAAGTAACCAAAATAATCAATATCATGATGATTTTAAATATAGTTATAAATGGATTCTTAATAGAATAATTATTTGCAAATTTAATTGGTAACGTTTTATAAATAGATTTTTAAATGAAACAATTATTTTTAAATATAGCTGGTGTTGATTTATAAATAGATTTTTAAAGTAGAATTATTATTTTTGAATTAAAAAGGTGTTTGTTTGTTTATATATATATATATATATATATATATATATATAATTGAGATTAATTTTAAAAATATATTTTTAAATAAAGTTATTATTTTCAAATTAAATTAGTGTTTGTTTAAAGTTAGTGTAAATTTGAATTGATATTAAATTTAATTTCAAATTGAATTTGAATTTGCATTTAGATTTAAATTTGAATTTAAATGAATATTTATATTTTTAAATTATTTTGGATATAAAATATATGAATTAGTTTTTATTTAAAATAAGATTTATTTCTTTAAAAAGAATTTATTTTTATTTATCAGAAAAGTGTTTATTAAATTGTGAAGTAAATACAAAAGGTTTATTTTAACATTTTAAAATGGATTAAAAATATTTCATGTGATTTTATTTAAAATATAATTGGTTTATACTTTATTTGCTTTTAAAGAATTTATTTATATAAATTTTAGAAGCATTTATTAATTTACAAATGTATTTATTTATTAGGAAAGTTAATTTAAAAGGCTTTTTAAAATCTTTTAAAGATAAACAAAAATGAAGTATTACGAGTGTTAGGATAATAAAGCTTACAAAAACACTTGTAAGATAGTTAAAATTAGTAATGACAAGTGTTAGTAATTGAGACAAGTGGAAAAATTAATTTTTATTTTTCCTTAATTCCAAATGAATCCTAAATCCACATTTTATAAACCCATCTCTTCTTTTTGCCATCTCTTTTTCTTATTTCATTTCTAAAGAAACTCAACATTTTAAATCTATCATCACAACCAGAAATTCTTTTGCATTAAAACTTGAAACCAGATCAAAACTTGAACACCTCCTCAAACAAGTCAGTAAATCACTTCCTCAAATAAAAACCAAAGCTTTGTAATCTTTTCAAACATGTAACCCTTTTCAATCTCAAAAATTAAAGGCTAGGAAGTGCTAAACCTGAAAACCATTTTCCTCAAAAATGTGAGAAATGCAACCCTGTAATCCCCTCCTCAAAACAAATCAAGACTGTAACATTTCCAAACTCAGGTTCAAGAATTTGTAAAACTGTTTTATCCTCAAGCAAACTCTAATCTGTAAGCATAGATCCTCAAATGCAAACCTGCAAACTCCTCAAACTCTAGCATCAAAACAGTAGGCAAGCCTGTAGCAGATTTTTAATGCAACCAGAAAGTTCAATGACAAGCAATCCTCTCAAGCAAAAATTTTGAAGTTACGGGGTTTAAATCAAAAGCTTTTCAGTTATAAAAAGAGATTAGCAAATTCAGTATTCAAAGCTTTCCAGCTTCAAAGAAAATCCAAGCAATTCTAAGCATTCAGGTCTCTGCTTTTAGGATCTGGGGAGTAAACAAATTTAATTAAAATTTAAGTAAATATACTTCTATTTTCCTATGAAGTTTAAGATAAATAATGCTTGATTGTGCATATATGTGAGTTATCTCTAGGATATGAATGTTTGTATATATGCATGTCTGTTGTATTTTTATATTTCTGTTCTTGGTTCAGGAAATAAGAGCTTGATCAAAAATCAAAATCAAATCATTCAATATTTGTTAGGTTTGGAGATACAAACAATATATGTTTGTTCAATCATAAACTTAAGTTTAAACTTTATTTAAAACAATATGGTTTTAAATTTTGTTCTTGAACCAAGAAATACAGTAACAATTTTAAAATGCATGTTAAATCAAATATTATGATTTGACAATTCAATTATATAACTTGAAACATCTATGAAAAGTATGATTTTTAAGATAAAAATCATGAATTTTAGATTAGGATTTTTTGTGAAATCCTAAAATGACTAGAGAGTAGTTTTGAGGCAATTGCTGATGATTGAATGGTCTGGGATGACCGGGATCTTTGTTGGGGGTAGAGGAAGGATAGGGGTATTCAGCAAAAATATTGGGAAGGGTGACCGATCAGTATGGCGTTGGCGGTGAGGCAATCTTGTATCTAACCCTAGTTTGGGTCGAGCTGGAAGATTGGGATTCCTCTTTTCTCTGGTGCATCGAGTTTTATGATATTCTGGGAATTGGTTCGTGGAAGACAGACGATGATGTGGTTGGAGTGTCAGAGACTCACACGGTCGGAGGGAAGGTATTCAAGGTGTTTTCTGGTGGTTGTGGGTTCCAGTATTTGTTCTGCCTAGCTCGATTTTGATTTGAGGTCTGTGAGTGTGTTTGGGCGATCGGGAATTGAAGTTGAGATGATGGAAGGTATGTCGACGATACCAGAGGTGATCATCGTCGTCGAGGATGGTTGTGCAGGTGCACAGGGGAGATTTGGTGTCGGTTTATTCGAATAGGTTTTGGCTCGAAGGGGTGATTGAGCGTTTGGGGAAGAGATTCGGGTTTGAACTCGAGTGTATTTGTGTGTTTAGCCCTGTAAGTTTAAAACTTAAATTTTAGACTAAATTTTTAAAATTGGGTAGAAGTAGATTGACTCGGGGATAGGCCCGAGTGCCCTTTCGGTAAAACCCGAAGCAACTGTGTAAAATAGTTTTTAGAATGTTTTAAAATCAAATATTTTTGAAATTTGAAGTTAAATCTAGTTTAAAATTCTATATAAACTTACTATATATATAATAATTATTTCTTAAACAATTGGTTATGAAGTTTTAAAAGATGTTTAAATTAAATTTTATAAAATGAAATTTAAAGTGATTTTAAAACATTAATTTAAAATGTAAGTTTAAGATTATATAAAAAAGTAAGTTTTAAAATACAAATTGTAATTAGTTTTTAAAACTTTACTTGATAATGTTTTAAGTTTCTTTTTAAGGACATTAAGTTTTGATAACTTTAAAATTATCAAGTTAAATGATTATTTATTTTAAACTTAATCAATGATGTAATTAAGTAAAGATAAATTATAATATTTTTAAGTATTAATGTTAATAAAGGTATTAATAAGATAATATTTTATCTTAAGTTGATTGAAGGTCTAATGCCTTGAGATAAACTAAGTTAATTGTGGAAATTAAGTATAATTAATTAATTTGATTTGTTTAATTATAAAGGATTAATTAAGTAATTAATTAAGAGTAATTAATCGGTTTAGTTAATAATTAATTAAGGGTTATTAATTAATTAATTTAAGATTAATTAATTATAATTAAGGATTATTGATTAAAGATTGTTAACTAATGATAAGAGATTAATTAATTGAGTAATTAAGTAATTAAGGATTAATTAATCAAGTAATTAAGATTTGATTAATTTAGTAATTAGTGAGTTGTTAGTTAAGTAATTAGAGATTACTTAATTAATAATTAAGATATACTTAATTTGTAATTAATTTTTATTAATTAATGATTAGGTTTTATTAATTAATACTTAAAGGATGATTTATCTATAATTAAATATCAATTAATTGATTTATCAAAGGATGATTAAGGATTAATCAGAGGGTAATTAAGAATTAATCAAAGTTAATTAAAGATTAATCAAAAGTGATTAAGGATTAATCAAAGGTAATTAAGAATTAATCTTAAGGATTGATTAATTAATAATTATGGATTAATTAATTTGTAATTTAGGTTGTTAATTAATAATTAAGTTTTATTATTTAATAATTAAAAGATTATTAATTAATTAATTAATTTTAAGAGTAATTATGGATTAATTAATTTGTAATTGTGAGATATTGATTAATAATTAAGGTTATTAATTAATAGTTAATGTGTAGTTAATCAGTTAACTAAAGGTTAATTAATTGATTATAAAAGTAATTAAGGGTCGATTACTTTGTATTAAAGGAGATTAATTAATAATTGAGGTTTATTAATTGATAATTAAAGCATAATTAATCTGTGATGGAGATTAATAATGGATTGAAAGGATAATCCAGAAGTGATTAATTAATTAAATGTTTGTAATTACTTAATGATTATTTAAGCAGGACTAGGTGATTAATTCTTAAGTAATTAATTTAATTTAAGGTGATTAAATTAATTATAACATGGATTAATAATTCCTTTTTATGGATGATTGTTTGTGTAGAATATCTGTATTGGATGATATCTATTGGATGATATTTATTGGATGATATCTATTCGATGATATGTTGTGATATTTTGTGATATGATATTAGATATATCAGTGATAAATGTGTGATATTTATCTATGTTAAATGCTGCGTAAATTCAAGTATTGAATTGAATTGAAATGAATGGTTTTAAACTTTAAAACAACTTGGACCTAAAAGATGGCGTTTTGGATTTCGATGAGATTGAGATCGGGTTTCCAGATTTGGATATATGAAAACCACATCGATCCAAATTAAGCATTAGGTCGTGAATCTTAAGTGAAGATAAAGATTCAGAGTACAAGGGTTATTGTCGTTAACTCTGAGGGTGATTCCAAATGCGTGTAATGAGATAATGCCTTCGGTTTCGTTCGAACCCGGAACGAACTTGTATGGATTGAATGCTTTCAGAACATCGTCAGGTGGACAATGAGCATTCTACGATAAGTGTGTTCTATAAAGGTAATCGTAGCCTCAAGCCTCATCAACCGGGAATGGCTAAAATAGGGGAAGTGCAGAAAGGCTAAGTGGGTCATGCCCAAGTAGGACGAGAGATTCCCCTGTCTTGATGTCCCTTTTTTATTCGGCTATGTGGGCAGTTGGTCTGCAGCTAACTACGGGGTTGTCTTGTTCGGGACTGTTCAGTAAGGAATGGTCCCGGCTTTATGTTGCAGGGGAATTAGGGTGGATCCTCGGTACGTTAATCTAGGTCACGTACTGTGACGGGCGGTACCCCAGTAGCCCTTTTATTGTGTGGAATCCAATCTCCAATAAGTGTCGTACGTTTTGATTGTGCCCAACTATGTTGGAATGTAAGATGTAAGCATTCCAGCTGTTTATGTATGTTACTTGAAAACCCCAGACCCTATTATAATATCACTGGATTTCCTATCAAATGTTTTGGTTAGCGTAAGGTAAAAACTTACCCATATTCATGTGTGGGAAGTCTTACGCGATACCTTTTGTTTTCAAAGGTTTACAAAAGTTAAGCAACTTTAAACCGTTTACTCACACCAGACCCATGTCTGACCCAGAGTTTATTTCTGTTTTTCTTAAACTCTGGGGTACTCAAATTTTTATGAGTAGCCAAGGGATCAGGTTTTGGTTGACGATATTGGATAGCATGGAGCAGTAGTCCAGACGTAGCTATATCTATCTATTTCCACTGTGCTGTGTGTAAGTCTTTGCCTGTTGTATTTGAGATGTATGATAGACAGGTTTTATAACTGTCTAATGTGAAAGGCTTTTGTATCTGTGTAACTCTGCTGTAAATGACTATGTAATTTCTATTTGATATATTATATTTTGTTCCGTTCCGCTGTGAGATTCTGATATTATTTAGTTCTTTTCTTATTTCTATTCTATTTCTACCTCTTTCTTTCTTATCGATGATGTGTCTTTCTGTGGAATGAAAGGCGGGTCGTCACACATATAAGAAATGTTTTGTCTTTTCATTACGCTCGGGTCAGCCCAGAGTTTTTAGCTCATTGAAGATTTATTATAGAGGACAAAAACGAAGATTTTGTATATTATTACTATTATTATTCCTGCATCATGTCGTCTGCTGCATCATATTTTATTCTGTTGTATATGTATAACTTTGATAAATGTTTTATAAATTATAATCTAATGTTTAGTAAACAGCTTCATGAACTGATTATTTGATTATTATATTTTATCATTCCGCTACGAGATTATGTGTTTGTTTTCTTCTTCTTTTCTTATTTTTTTTTATTAACACCACTGGTTATCTATATTCTGGATTTTTTAGTTGAACATGTGTGGATTATTGTTTGTTTAAACCTTCTGTAATGTGAGTCGTCACAGTTGGCGTCAGAGCTTTAGTTTAGCAATAAACTTAGCTTTATGGGGTTTGACTCATCAGAGATAGCGTAGTAATGTCCTAGAACAAGTCTGTTTGAGTGTATATAGGAAAGCGTACTTATAAGTGTTAAAAACTTTTTTATACTTTGTTTACTTATCCGTTGAGTTGTTTATAAATTCTGGTCGGCGCTTGGGACGTCATGTTATTGGTAGGGGTTTATAAACACTTAAACGAGGCAAGTTGACATAATATTGTTTTAAAATCGGTAAATGAAATAATTTTACCTAAATTATTTCTATATAAGATTATAACTTTCATAAGCCTATATGATTATTAATAAAGTTGTTGTTAGGAGATGATAATATTTAGTTATCATCGATTATTGGTTAAACTAAAATAAAACTAACACTTAAGTACTTTATTTTACGTAGCATTCGTTAATTAAATTGAATTGAAATGTAATTGTAATAACAATTGTTTAAAATAATGTTTTGGAAAAAAGGTAATGGGATTTATATAAGTATATTTATAATATAGTTTATAAGTGGAAAGAATTTAAAAGTCGAGAATTTTTTAACTTAAAACCTGTTGCTTTTAAAATTATTTTCAAAGCCTTCAAAATTAATAATAACATTGTTTGACAATGTTTTGACTAAAAATATATTTTGAAAGGACTTTTGAAAGAAGCAATAGCAATGAACTTGCTTTAGTCGCCGGGAAATAGTTCTGGAGATGATTGCAGCATCGCCAATATTCATTTTCGAGTTTCTAAGTGAGAATTGCTACTAAAGAAAATTTATTTTCGATTAAAACAAGTTTTGATTGTGAAAAATATCTCCAGTATGATTTGATAAATATATTAAAATAGTTTGAACTTATAATTGAAAATAGTATAGAAAAAAATAAGTTTATAAGTAATAGATTTGAACAGAAAAGTAAAATTAAATTTTAAATTTTTTTGAATATTTTGATTAAGAAAATAAGATAAATTTTAATTCGAGAAATGAGATAAAAAGGAAAAAGAATTAACTTAAGAAATGTTAAATTAATCAAGTTAGTGAAATGAAGTAAATAAATATATTTTAACTCACGAAAGCTTAAATAAAATGAATAAGACTAATTTGTATAATAATCAATTACATTCTAAAGCATCAAAATAGCTTATGATAAATGTTTTAGAAGTTAAAATGTTTATAAGAATATCTAATGGAGATTATAAAAGTAAATCTATACTTAAGTAATTAAAATGTTTACAAATGAAATTTAAGTGGTGATAATAAATGTTTATAGTCGATTAGTGTATTATGAAATGATTAATAAATAAGTTGAACAAGTAAATGGAACTAAAGAAAGTTGACGAACGAATGAAATAATATCTTGTGAGTTGTTTATAGAATTAAATGTCAATTTGCGAAGAGTGTTGTAAATTAAGTTGTAACTTTTTGAGAAAATTATAAACTTGAACAAGTTGGAAAAAAAGAAACGAAGATTTATAAAATAGTGATAAACTAAAGAAATGATAAATGAAATGTTACATGAATGAATTTAGTATTAAATGAAAATTTGTGAAGGTAAATGTAAAGGGGAAATATGAACGTTACAATTGAAGGGTTGGTGAAAACGTGTAAGTCTTGTAACTTGTAGAATTGAAAAATGGAAGTAAAAAAAAATTGTGAACATCAAAGATATGAAAAGGAAATATAAAATGAGATATGAAATTTGGTTTAACTTAAGGGTAGTTAATGGAAATGAATAAACAAAATCCGTGAAGGGAATAAATTAACAAAATGAGTCAAATAAAATAGAATTTGATTCAAAATGAAAATAAACTTAAGTTTTAAAGTTAAATTGAATATAACAAATTTAATCATTGAATGTAAGAGTAATTTTATTTCATTAAATGTAAATAAGTGAATGTGAAACAATTTGAAATTGAATAAAATTGAATATACATTGATTGGAAAAGGATAATTGAATGTTTAAGCCTTGTACTTATTTACGCATTTGAAATATACATGTTATAAAATGTTTGTTTTATAAAAACACGTGTTTAAGTTCGTTACAGGAATGGAATGTTGTAAAATTTCATGATTATGAACTTATGTGCTTCATTTGAGTAAGTACAGGTATAGGGAGCTACCAGCGTAGATTTTGGTTGCATAATTGCATTAAGTTAAGAGCACTCACTTAATAACGCTAACATAAGGTACGCTTATGCATTAAAAGAGAAAATGAGATAAATATTGATATATATTATGTTTCCGACCGTGTGGGTCGATGTATATTATATTTATCATATTTGTAATATTGTAAAAGGCTCTCCGTATAGGGGAGACTCTGTAAAAAAAATCGAAATTTTAGGGAGTTAGAAAATTTTTGGAATTTTTTTGTTAACTAAATTTGATTTGAATTTATAGTTTGAAATAATTGAATCCGATGCATAAGTAGAAATTTGTGGTTTTGGGTGAGTCTAGAATTAGGAAATGACAATAACATAACTTTAGCCAAATGGATTTTGAAAAGAAATCAGTTTGGAGCATTTTTCCTACCATAGCAATTTTAGGGACGAAATTCTTTTGAGGGAGGAAGAGTTAACAAAATCTTGGAGGATTTGTTAAGAGCTTGTGTACTGGATTTCGAGGGATCCTGGGAGGGCCATCTTTATCAAGTCATGTTCTCGTCTAACAATAGTTATCAGAGTAGTATTGGGATGGCACCATTTGAAGCTTTGAATCGACGACAATGGAACTCTCTCGTATGTTGATTATAGATAGGGGATAGAGTGGTTCTTGGTCTAGATTTGGTGAAGAGAGCTGTGGAGAAGATCGAGTTAATCCGAGTTAGGATGAAGGAAGCTCAATCTAGGCAGAAATGTTATGCTGATAAAAGAAGGAAGGATTTGGAAATTTCAGTTAGAGACTATGTGTTTATTATGGTTTCACCGATGAAGGGTGTGACTAGAGTTGGGAAATCGGGAAAGTTAGAACCTAGACTCATTGGCCTTTTTTGTATTCTAGAGAGGATCGAAAGACTCGCTTATAGAGTAAAGTTACCGAGTAGTTTAGCTAGAGTCCATGATGTTTTCCATGTTTCTCATCCTAGGAAATGTGTTAGAGACCCAAAGACTACCATAGCACCTATAGTGGTAGAAGATTTAGTACTTGAACTGGATTTGACCATAATTAGAAAGCCGATTCAGATTGTGGATAGAGATGAGAAGAAGTTGAGGAACACGACAATCAACTTAGTAAAGGGTTAGTGGAGTGACGATGTTAGATACTATACTTGGGAGGCGGAGAGCAGGATTAGAGACTCTTACCTTGGTTTGTTTGATGGTATGTTTTACCTTTGATTGTTTTGTGTATCTTATCGTAATTACGAGGACAAAAATCTTTAATATGGGGAGTCTGTAACACCCAATACTTTATAACATTATTTAGAACAATTAATTGGCTAAATGAAATAAATAATTTGGAGATTAATAAGTTGATAATTGATTAGCTAAGGGTAGTCATGCAATGTTAATGTGCAAACAAAATGAAATAACCTAAGCTAAAATGTTAGGATATGATAAGGGGCAATATGTGAAACAGGTGGAGCTTATACCCTAAACCATTAGGAGATAGAATGCAAACATTCATTTCATTTCACTCAACCAAAAATTACTAAGGTCGCCACCATTATCATTCTCAGCAAGAAGATTAAAGCCAGGAATCAAGAGAAGGAAGATAATCAACTTAATCAACATCTAATCTCACATCTTATGTCTCAAAACTATGGTAAATAATTACCACATCCAAATTTCTTTTATTTTCTAACTTAAAGATTAGACACAAAATGATTTTGCAAGTATATGCTATGTTTTGATGATTAAAGTTACATATATATATATATATATATTTGTTGATGAATTATATATGTTCATGTTAATTTTTTATGATCTGTTCGATATGAAAACCCTATTAGATGACATCCAAATACCTTGAAAATTTAAATGTACGTCCGAAATGATATTTTAGACATGGGTTTCAATTTTCACAATTTTCTGAAGTAATGTGGATTTTATATTAATTTTCTAGTAAAGAAAATGTTTATTTAGGTTATAAATTATTTATGGCTAAATAAATAATTACTTGGGTATGGAATTTTAATATGTTGGTAAAAATATCAAAATAGATTTTCTGGGATTTTTTCAGATTTTTCCTAAGATATTTTATGGATTTACAAATTTATTTAAGGTATGGGACTTATGTTTTATATATTTAATTAAGGAGAAGAGAAATTTTATAAATGAAATTATTATTTAATTCTGAAAATAGTGGCAGCATATTTCTGAATAGAATTTGTTAACCAATAAAATTTGACAAAAAAAGGCAGGTTAGTTGAAAAGTTATCTTTTAAGTTAATAACCAAGAAATCATAATTTTAGCATGTTTCATCTTATTATAGCGGTAAACCATTCGACCCAGACCTTCCGACAAGGTTAAGAGGTTCAAAGCTTTCGACAAGGTCAAACCAATGCATATGATATCAAGTTACTTGGTACGTAATGAATTTGGCAGAGTTAAAGGGTTCTAAGTCGAAGGGTTGATGGCCAAAGAGGTTTTGGCATATTTGTTTTATAAACCAAAAGGTTTCACCTGCTTTGCTTTCGAATAAGAGCTTTCAACTTGGTTGCTTTCGACCAAGTAAAATGTTTAAATGAAGGTTCTTAAACCTTTCAACACAGTCAAAAGGTTACTGCCGCTTTGTTTTGTTTTTTACCTTTTGACAAAGATAAAAGGTTTTCCTGTTTTAAACCAAGCCACTCCTCCCAATACTTTCGAAAGGAAGCTTTCGACTTTGGTGATTTACCCTTGTTTTATAAATTGAAGTATAACCCAAAGCATTTGAAAGAGTAATTTTATTGGATATGTTTAAAGCTTTCAAATCAGAGCTTTCAAATTAGTCAAAAGGTTGCTTCCAATGACTTCGAAAGGTTTTAAAAGAAGTTTTTCCACTTTTTTGAAACCAATAAGCCTTCGAAATGTTGCTTCCAATGACTTCGAGAGTTTAAAATAAGATTTTTCACTTGTTCTAAATTAAAACCAGTAAGTCTTCGAAAGGTTTAATTCAATGGTTTTGAAAGGTTTTAGTTGAACGATTTTGAAAGGTCTGAAGGTTGATTTTGAAAGGTTTAATTCAATGGTTTTGAAAGGTTTTAATAGAATGATTTCGAAAGATCTGAAGGTTGATTTCAAAAGGTTTAATTCAATGGTTTCGAAAGGTTTAAGTTGAATGGTTTCAAAAGGTTTGAAGGTTGATTTCAAAAGGTTTAATTTAGTGGTTTCGAAAGGTTTTAGTTGGATGATTTTGAAAGGTTTGATGAATGATTTGTAAAGGTTTAAGTGAATCATTTCGAAAGGTTTAAGTGAATGATTTCGAAAGGTTTAAGAGATTGATTTCGAAAGGTTTGATGATTGACTTAGAAAGGTTTAAGTGATTGTTTTCAAAAGGTTTGAGATGTAAGGTTTTCAAAGGTTTTTCTACGGCAATTTTTAAAGAGATTTTAAAGAAGGATGTCCAAAGTTTTATTATTTTTGAAAGGTTTGATTTTGAAAGGTTTTATGTCTTAATTTGAAATAGATGATTTCAAAAATACAGAAAGAGGTTCTTTCAAATAGTTAAATGTTTTCATCAACTAAAGTTTGTATATATATATATATATATATAACATGGTGATATGATTTTGGGTGAAGTATAAAGATTATATACTCTTCCTTGTTTAAATTTGATTTAAAGGTTTAAATCATTTTGGAAATATTTTCAAGGAAAATTATAGGAGGGGATCCTTAGTGAAAATGAATCGGATATTAGAATACCAGATGGGACTAGCATGGGTCATGCTCTATATATCAGCTGATAGCACCAGCTAATGGTTGACTAAAATTCCAATGTGTAAGGCTTTGTCATAGGTAGACTAAAACTATGATTACCCCCAAAAGGAATATATGTTTGTATACAGTTGGTTATTGGTGAGCCCGAAAATCCATTAGGATCGAGAAGACCTGGGAGAAGATTACGTTAGGGACAAACCATCTAGAAGTGAAGTATTTAATAGATGGTTAAGGACAGACCATCCAGATGGGAAGTGGTTAACAGATAGTTAAGGATAGATAATCCAGAAGAAGAATATCTAACATGCTAGGTTAATTTGATTATATTGTCCGGTAGGCCCGAGTTAGCCAAAGGTTAAAAGTTATCCAAACAAAACTTGTGTGTTTGAACAGATAGTTCATTATTACCTGATATTTATGTATGTTGACATAATGATTGCCTTATAGTATTTAACCATTGAGGATGTAGAAGAACAGTATGTGGTTTTATTAAAGGTTTTTTCAAGGATATGTTTTAAAAGGATGTTAGTGATGGGAAACCCATTCCGCTAAGCGGTGTGGTCTCACTTAACATATTTAACTGGGATGTATAGTATTATTCTTACCAGGCTTTATGTCGGACTCGATGTTTATGGTTTCTCCTTAAACTCTCAGGTGCTCAAAATTTATTTGAGTAGGCTTAGGAGTTAAGGTCTTTTTTAGGTTTTAGAATGTTGACGAATAAGCTACCGATGGCATGCAGGAGGCAATAGATAGCTATTTAGGATTTGCAGTTGTTATATTTTGATGAGTTTTCTGCTATGTAGTTTGTATTAAGTCTATTATGACCATATGACTCTGATCAACCAAGGGGGTATCTTCATATACCGCTCTGGGTGTAATTTGTAATAATTATATTTGAACTATGCTTGGGAACAATTCGTAGGATTATGTGTTGTGAATGTGAAACAATTTGATTTTGAAATGTAATGAAGTAATGTGGTTTCTAAAATCTATGTTTTGTCTAATATTCAAGTGCTTTTGATATATTGACACCATTAACATAGCCATATTTAATCGCTGGAGATTAATACTATAGATGACTACAGTATCTATAGCGCTTAGTTTTGGGCCTCTAGATAGGAGATGTTATAATTGGGCTCCCTATCGACTATCCTAAAGATCATGCCACCACCATTACTGATGGAGACCCTATTCCTTCTGAAGGCAGCATACCCAAGGGTGAGAAGAGCCAAAAGAGGCCTTATGATGGCTTGGGTAGCAACAACAGCAAGAATAATACAGATAAAAGTAGGCTCCTAAATTAGCTTTGCATGATGACATAGTTTCCTTTTATCTCTTTTTTGGTTGTACTTCTTGTCTTCCTATTGTACATAAGCCATGGTTATATGGAACTTTCGCTTCCGTTGTATTGAAGTTGAATGTAATGAAAGATTGTTTTTCCATTTCAATCTCTATTCAATTTACATTTCCACATTTTATATATTATTCCTACCTGTATACAACTATCTGTATACATAATATAATTATTTGTACTGCAATTTTATATGGATTATACTTACTTTAACTTTGTGCATACAAGTAAAATTCCTGCAATTGCTCTAGTTGTATTCTATTATCTAGTTCTATTTACCATTGCCAAAGGGTTTTCGTTTGGCCAAAAAAAACTATCATTTACACAATTTTGTGGTTATTCCTGTTTATTGTGGTTTAAGTTTCCTTCAACTAACAATCCACTAAATAAGCTAAATTTCATGTCGTTCCTTGTCTTTAGGAAGCAATGGATTAGACCATCGTATCTTGACATCTTCAATCTCACCAATAACCGGACATGATCAATATTACCTATTAATTTCTACCACTCAACTTCGACCAAGCATGTCCCGCTAAACTGTTAATGTGATCTTACCTTTTGTAATTCCATTGCATACTATGTCCTATCTTTAGAGCTTGATGCTCCAAACACTAGAATCCAGGCATCATTCCTTGACCTAGCCTACTTTCGAGCATCGGTCAAAGGTTAATAATATGGGGCAAACTATTCGATTCCCCCTAAGTCTGATTATACACTCACATCCTGATCCTGGATCAAGGAGTCCAACAGTACCTATTTTCAAGTTTCGGCTTCCAACTAACCTCTTTCTAGGAGTTGATTGAAAGCATCCACGGACTATCCTCACTTACCCTCAGTTGAGAATGTCCTTCTGGGCTAAAAGCACGATCATGAAAATCTTGGTCATACACTAGATCCGTTATCCGAGAACATGTGCCTTTGGATGCCTATCACTGGGAACCACCCTCAGTCTCACATATCTTTGGGTATTGACCGAGTGTATCCATTGACTGTCCTGGCTTATCCTCGGCCTAGCATATCCACTAGGCCACATGCATGGTCATCAATTTTCTATCCATGCACTAGTTTCTATCTCTGGATATTGGCGCTTCTAGCTACCTGACTTCGGATATTCCTTTTTGACCTTACCTATTTCCTTGTAGTAGTCAATACAGGAAAAATAAGGTCAACTCTTCAGATCGACCGTTATGATTTTATTCCTTTTTTGGATCTTGGACTAAAGGAGCCAGTACCTATTTTTGAGTACCTGATTGCACTGCTAATTCCATAGCATAGGCGTTTTCTTAGAAAAATATGGTACCATTGGTTCAAAAAGCCAACTTTCATTAATAAACAAAAAATGTGGCTAATTCTGCCTTATTACATTGCCTCCTGAATACTTAGGTGGCTTATTTGTGGAAAATAAACTAAATATGTTACAAACCTTGATTTTCAAATTTCCTTAATAAAACATATAATGATTTAAATTGGAAATTTAAACTTGTAATTAAATTTTCAAACTATTGAAATATGAACAGAGTTGAATTTGTATTCTTTTTTGGAAGACGATAAATTTTTTAAGAATAAGCATTTTGAATTTAGTATTGGAAAATTTAGGATATGGAATTCATATTTTGGAATCCATAAATAAACCAATATAAGAAAAATGGAGATTTTTATTTTTTAAATCTCCTAATAAGTAGGGGTTATGAAGCGTTTAAATTGTAAGCAATCAATTTTAAATGATATATTGGGATTTTATCTATTAAATTATTCGATTATTTATAAGAAGAGTTTGAGAAACGATTATTTTGTAAATAATCAACTTAAAGTGTTTGTAGAAATTTGACTTAAAGAGTTTTATGAAAATTTATAATTTAATGTCATAAAAAGAAGATAAATTGGAGAATTGATTAGAAGTAATAATTAAAGAGTACACTTTAAAATTGGTTGAAAGCACTGATTAAAATGAATTTGAAAAGTAAAGGATTTAAAAGAATGAAATAAAAAGAAATAAAGACCTTTCTTTTCTAATTAGGTTATGTAACAACCTAAAGCCTATTTAAAACTTAACAAAAGAGAAGTCTCTCCTTTTCTTAAAATTCAGTACATACAAGCATAGAAAACAGAAAAGGAACTTTAGTATTTCATCTTCAAACACTAAAGGAAAATCCGCCATTTTAGTTCAAGTAAAATTTCAGAAAATTCTAAGAAATTCAAAGTAATGTTATTGGACCCTAAAATTTTTTTAGACCAATTGATTTTAAATTTTACAGTGTTTTGATTCTTGTTTTTCTTCTTTTTGTTTAAGGCATTTTCTAGGTTTTTACTAGGAAGGTCCAATTTTAATTATTGGCAAGCTTATTTGTGGAAATAATGTGAGTAATCCTTATCACTTTCTCTATATTGACTGCAGCTTGTATAATTAATTTATTAATTTATAATTTTAATAGTGAATTGAGTTTGAATTGTTGTAGTTAAGAAGTATTGCCTTTTGAAATCATATCCTAGTTTAAATAGAAAACTAGATGCTACTATTTCATTTTACAATACTTTGTTGTGTTGCTATAGATGCATATGTGCTTGTGGAAGCGTTTTCTTGATCCAAAAATGAAGTACCATCATTAAAAATGATGAAGTGTCGATCAAAGTGGTTTTCTGGAGCCGAATAGCTCCATGAATGATTAACATCGTTCAACTGGTGGTTGCCCACTTG
Organism: Allium cepa; assembly: GCA_030765085.1. Lineage (NCBI taxonomy): Eukaryota > Viridiplantae > Streptophyta > Magnoliopsida > Asparagales > Amaryllidaceae > Allium > Allium cepa. Next base: position 770,931,705 of record CM060939.1, on the reverse strand, counting down.
TGGCCAATACTTTGAGCTAATCGGGTTCGTGCAAAGTACCATTGGTTGTCTATTTTCCTATTTTCATTTTCTTTTGTTGATTTCAATTGATTCATGAACATTTATTTACATCATATTCTTATGGAAATTTCATTTATAATTTCTTTAAAATAATATATTTATTTGAATAAATATGTTATGGAAAGAAATTATTATTAAACTAGTGTTATTATAATATATGCAATAAAAATCATTTTTAGAGTTATTTAAAATACATATATTATTTACCTCAAATTCAGGTTTTGAAATATGTTATATAATATAAATTTACAAATATCTTGAAGAAGAAGATTATCATTAATTTTTAATAACAACAATGTTCTAAAAGGTGAATTGAACTATATATGTGTGTGTGTGTGTGTGTGTGTATGTACATACATATGTATGTTTAGATTTTAAGATCTGATATATATATATATATATATATGTATGTATGTATGTATGTATGTATGTATGTATGTATGTATGTATGTATGTATGTATGTATGTATGTATGTATGTATGTATGTATGTATGTATGTATGTACGTATGTGTGTGTGTGTATGTATGTAGTAGCATATTCTTATAAACCTATCAATTCTACGGAGTTTTATACAACTACATATATATATATATATATCAATTCAGATTCATAGCTTGTTATATCAATAAATTAATATATATATATATATATATATATATATATATATATATAGTTGAGTATTAAAAAATTATGGTTGAAGAGAAAAGGTTTAAAAGTATATACAGTATTTGAAAACCATTCCATAAGTTTGTGAAGTCAAAACTTATGTTTTTTGAACTATAACTTCTCCTTTAGCATCTCATTAAGTTTGGCCCTAGGGGTGTTTATGTCTTCTATGTGATTTTCTAATGACTTTGGAATTATTGCTTTCATGTAAATTCTTCTTTCTATAATATGAGAACTATAATTAAACAATTTAGTGGTATGGAGTGATATGGGACATTTAGTATCACTTCTATGATTTATTATACTATTTATTGTGTGGAATATTAAGTGGAATTTAATAACTTATAGTAAATACTCTAGCAACATCGAGTAGTATGGGACACGCGTTGTTACTTTAGTGATTACTATTTGTAGAATAGGTAACACTTTTTGATTAAACAATATTTGGGAAGCGTGCTATTTCTATAGTTCGCCATATTCAAAAGTGTACTCTTTCGCTTGACCACAGTGGTCGCACCCCGAGTCATGGTATCTTCGTCAGTTATTAGCCAACTACCAGACAATCCAACGATATGTACAACGGGCACATCTCATGTTATGAGGATCAGGTATATTATGGCTATAGGAGTTTAATGGCGTCAGTCCTTCTTAAACCCCTGGAGCATGTCTTATCAGCCCCCACTTGGAATAGAGCAACTCACAGTAAGAATTCCCTTATAGACAAGATATCTATAGGATCAGCTATTTTACCCCGACTTGCTTTGTCTTGTCTTTTCTTGTCGACCCGCTTTCATAGGGTCTTGTGTATTTTTTCTTAGATTTGCTATCATTCAGTCTTCTACTTTTGAGGGATTGAGTTGTTATCATGTGATAAATGATGTCTTCAATAATGATTTTCCATCGTGTGGTCATTTGATTGACTTAATATTTATTCACCATATTTGAGATGATCATCAATGTTAGGTAGAGATGACTTTATAGCATGGTGATTATTTATGAGTTGTATACTTGATGAGATCTTTGTATATTATATAATGTCTACAAAATCCATGAGTTATTAGCATGCATATTATTGTAATCTCACCCAAATTTATTTAGAGGTAGTCTGACCCGTTTGATTTATAATACTTGGGTCAGACCAAGTCTTGATAGGTATAGGGATTCAATGACCTTGGATGTTGGGATAGCTTATGGAGATAGATGGTCATATATATGTCATTGTGTTGTAGTCCTCGTATTTATGTTGAATGACTTCTATGTGAGATATAATAACTCTTGACGTACATTCTCTTGGTACTCATCCATTACTTAGTTATGTATATGTATTATGTAAATCTAGTATTTCCATTTTGTAGGCTCACTTTATGTATTTATTTTCATGACCTTATTATATGTTCCGCTGTTATATGTGATTTCGTGTTCTCTGAGTTATATTATATATACTGTTCTATTCTGAAATACCCAATGTATTTATTTCTTTGTGGCAATACTATACACATCATTTATAATATGTAAGGTAAAATAAAACTTGTCGATGTTAGCCCAAGGGAATATTCACGGATGGTCGCTTCTGTCCAACCTTATTCTTTGATTTACTCGACAATATTACTTATAATATTCTTGGGTAATATAGGTTTAAAGGTGGGCATTACAAACAAAACTAAGTAAAACAGCATCGTAATAAGTCGCTATTCTATGCCCATGGAACCAAGATTCCATCAACATTAGCTAGCTTGAAAGTTCCATCTCCATGATTATGTTTGATCGCATAAGGACCTTCCGAATTCGAACAAAGTTACCCCATATCTAGGTGACCTCGTTTCAAAATGAGATCCCCTAACTCAAAGTACGATTTCAGACCTAGGTGTTGAAATATTATGCTACTCTTTTCTAATGAGAAGCTACCCTTAATTCGTCCTCCTTTTCTTTTCATCAATCAAATCGAGGTACATAAACAAGAGTTCTTCATTGACCATGGGATCATAATTCCTTTTTTAGTAAGAAGGGATTTCCAGTTCAGTCAAAATCATAACCTCTAGTCCGAAGGCCAAAGTGAATGGTGTGTGTCTAGCCGTGGACTTGTGGGTCGTCTTATAAGCCCACAATGCTAGCGGAAGCTCATCAACCCAGTTGCTCTTAGCTTCAGTTAACCATTTCTTCAAGATAAACTTGGTGATTTCATTCTTCGCCTCCATCTTCCATTCACCTATGGGTGTGCAACTGTAGAAAATCTTTTCTCGATCATATATTAGTTAAAGAAATGCTTGAACTTGGTGATTTTAAACTGAGCTTCATTACCTATTATAATTTTCTGAGGTACTCCAAACCTACAGATACTATTATTCATCACAAAATTGATTACTTTTTTATCGTTATGATGGCGAGTGATTCTACACCATACCACTCTATAAAGTAATCCACTGCACCAATTGCGTATTTGGCTCCATTTCGACATTGTAACACACCAATTATATCAGCTCTTGAAATTGCAAATGGTCATAGGCTAATCATTTGCTTAAGCATCGTAAATGGGGTTCTTAGAATTTTTGCAAACCTCTGGCATCAGTCACCTCATTTGGTGTACTCGGTAGCATTGCTGTTTATCGTTGGCTAAAAGTATCCATAACGAAGTATCTTCTTCACTAGTGTCTGCCCCTCGATAGATTACTTCATGGACATCCATAAGGATTTTCCTAGCCTCGTCCTTGTTTACACAGCAAAGTATAGAGATCGAGAATCCTCTCCTATAAAGCACTTCTTCTTACATTACAAACGGATGTAGTTTACGAAGAAGTTTTCGTCTTTCGTTATTTCCTCTTGGGAGAGTTCCCTTAAGAAAATAGTCCTTGACTGGAGTCATCCATGACTCCTCCTCCTCGGCTTTCAAAATTTAGTTGTCATCCATCTACTAGATACTAAGAGCTAATAAAATCTCCATTGGAACTAATCCCAACAATTGTGCATCACTACAATTAGCTAACTTGGCCAGTGAATCAACATTCACATTCTCCTCTCCAGGGATATGTGTAATTGTGTAATACTCTATATCGCCTAACAGTTCCAGTGCCAAAATCAGGTATGGGGCAAGTCTTTCACCTCAGCCTGGTATTCCTTCTTCACCTGACAAACTGCCAAATAAGATTCATTGAATATATGCAGCATCCTTACCCCTTGTTACTTCGCTATTCTGAGTCTCGCTATCAACACTTCATACTCAGCTTTGTTGTTTATTGCAGATAAATCCAACTTCAATGCGTAGGAAATAAGTACCACTCCTGCCCTAGGGTTGTGTTCATTAAAAGCTCTATTTACAAACAGTTTCTATTGAGAAAGTGTGACGACATTATCTTCCTCATTCAATGCAGCGGATCGCTCTGAACCCAGACTATGTCTCTTCTGCTTTACTAGTGGGTATTTCAGTTCCACATTCAGTGTGTGGCATGCCATTTATAGCAATATCATGCACATTTATGAATGTGTGCAAGAAAACACATCCAAATTTGCTCGCACAAACTAACCAATTCCTTCCTCAATTCTATGCTAATTTGAGATCCGATCTTAAGAGCCTGAGTAGGATCGTCCATATTGATCGTCAACTTAACGGGTACTATCGAAATTTCTTTAACTTCTTCCTGAGATCCATAAACATATCAAACTTCTATGGTTCCTAATCCAGGGCTTGGCCTTTAATAGCTTTTTGAGTTTTTAATGTAGAGAAATTTCTCTATATATTTTCCTTTCTTCTGTCACTTTGCTTCTCTCAACTCAATGACATAACATTCTCAATCAGTGCTTTGATCACCTCATATCGATCCAAACAAATTTTCCATGAAGAACTCCATCATTAAGCACCAAGGAGCTAGTGCTATTCTAAAATTTGAAAGGGTTAGTCGGCCCAAAAAGGCATTTTACACTGAATATTCATCCACAATTACAAAATTTTAAACCCGCACGATCTTGCGGTCTCCATCTTCCAATTTCATAGACAAGACAGTTGTCTCTGTAGGTTTCGCCTCATTGATAAATCCTTGAATCCTTGATTTACAACACTTTGCACTCTATATACTTATTCTCACCTAATCAAATGTCCTCTTAAATAGACATTTACTGAACTTCCACCATCCACCAATATTTGGTATACTATAGCCGAGCAAACAAGAGTTGTAATCACCTTGGGATCGAAGGTTCACACTTTTACCCCATCATAATCCCTATTCTGAAACATAATGCCAACAGTCATCGTTCTTTTCTGCTTAATCGGAGCTCCATCGTCAATGAAAAAGTAGCCCTTGTGCGGTACATGCCTCAAAAAACTTTCATATCGTTCCATCTCATTCTAGCTTTTCTTTATTGGATGAGGTCCTCCAATTATGGTGTTTATATCTGTACTTTCATCTGTCTTCCTAGGCCCCTCTCCTTTAGGTCTAGGTTTGTTCCCATGGGCATTCGACCCTTAGGGTCTACATTTTGTTTGCCATCCTTGGGCCCTCTAACATACTGCTGCAACTTCTTTTTTCTTATCAATTAATTCCTCAATGAAATCTCTAAGATGTTGGCATTCATTCATGTTATGCCTATGAGTTTCATGGAACTGATAGCACTTACCGGATTTCCTTCCTTCCTACCTCTATTCTACGTGTCTTTTTATAGCTTTCTTGCCTTGAGTGGTAAGGTATATATTTTCAAGTGTATTGTTCAAAGAACGATATTGATCCAGCCTCATATTCCATGGGCGCTTTTGTCTTCTTTCCACCTGCCTTCGGCGCCTTGATTTCTCTTTCGTTGATTAACAGAATTACTAACATTTACAGCCATGTTACCGGAGCTCTTTCCTTTCTATTTAATCATTTCATTGCTTTATATCACAATAATTGATTATCTTCCCTATGGATTTCCTCCATAATCATCGGCTTCTTCATCCTTATCCATTTCCCAAAGTCCATGTCTCAATGTATGCCATGGACTAATTCCACCGGCATAATGTTTTCATTCGGATTTTTAACTTCAGTAATTGTTATACTAAACCTGTTCAAGAACCCTTTTAATGACTCCTAAGATCCCTGAGAATGGCCCGACAAGGACATCACATCCTTAGGTTGAGCAGTGTGGAGCCGTGTTTAATGCTGATGATTGCAAACATGCTACAGAATGCCCAAGAGGCTGCTCCTAATGTTGCTATAGGTAGTGATGCTCAAGTGCAAGCGCACAAAGTCGATTTCATGAAGTTGAATAAGGATTTTTCTAGTCTTGGTGGCAAAATTTTGCAAGGAACAAAGTTGGCTATGGAAGCACAAGATTGGTGAGATACTTCCAAGAGGATTTTGGATGATATGGAGCTAGATAATGTGATGAGGGGGAGGTTGGCTTCCCGAAATCTTCAGGGGAGAGCCACGGTGGAATGCTACTAATGTTGCTACTCTATATGATCAGGTTACTCGTAACCAGTTCAAAACTAGGTTTAAGGAGAATATCATATTGGCTGCCTAAAAGTCGGTGTTATTTAGGAAACTTCATATATGGCCGAGTTTGACGCCTTGTCAAAGTATGTAATGTCTTTCGTTGACACTCCCTTGAAAAAGAATGAGAAGCTGATTATGGGATTAGATGATAACCTAGGTGAGAAGCTCATGGGGCATATTGATGAGCCGTTTAAAAAGGTGGTTGAGAAAGTCCGATGACTTAAGAGTTTGACCGCAAACCCATGTCTGTTGTTGTTACTGAGGAGGAGCCAAAGCTGCAGCAGTGTAGTGGAGGCAAGAAGATATGGAATGGTAAGAGGAAACTGTTCTAAGGGAAGAATGCTTTGAAGTAATCAAAGTGGGATCCTATCTGCTATGCCTGTGGAGACAAGGGCCACTAGATTAGATTTTGTAAGGCTGATGCAAAAAGGAAGTGGTGTACTATGGCAAGTTCAAACATATGTAGAAGAATTGCATAAAACCAGTGCAACAGAAGTTGGTGCAAAAGGCATATCTTTGGATGTAATTCCGACTTCATTAAGTACTCCCTCGACGAAGGAGAAAGGGAAGAGTATTACTATCAAAGGTATGTTTTCAATTTATGACATTTTCGTATGTGTTTTGTTTAGTATCAGGGCTTTACATTCCTTTACATTCAATGACCCAATAAATAGATTGGGATTGAGTCCCAAAATAGTAGACCAACCTTAGTGGTGATGAACCCTATTAGAGGCCATGCTAGTCTTTTATTGGTTTGTCATGGTTTGGTCTTATCAAGGCATGGATGCTCATTTGTTTGTGATTGCTTTGTTTTTGATTTCCTTAGATTTAGGATTATCTGCTAAGGAATTATGCAATGTTGGTGGACTACAAGAAGCTATCAGTGAGAATTGGAGTTGAGGAGGGGCAGAAGATAATGATTGGTTGCCTACTAGATGATGGAGTTATGATTAGCTTCCTATATTCTCTCGAGGTCCCACATGATGGGTTGTTATATGAGCCTATCTTTAGAAAGTATCTAGATATATTCGAGGAGGTGTCTGGATTGTCACCACACAAAGAGATTGATTTCCAAATAGACTTAGTGAAGGATGAAGACCAATAGTTATGCCTTTGAGGCATATGGAACCCAGAGAGCAGATGGAGTTAAAGGTGCAAGTGAATGACCTAGTAAGGCGTTCATTCGTAGGAGTATATCTGAGTAGGGTGCACCTATAGTATTCATCACCAAAGAAGATGGTTCGTTCAGGTTGTTTTGTAGATTACTATAGCTGAATAAACTAACGAGGAAGAACAAGTATCCACTCCATATATTGATGACTTGTTCGATCATCTCCATGATGCGTAGGGGTTCTCCTAGTTAAATCTTGCAATGGGGTTTCACCAGATGAGAATGACAATGGAGATTGTGCCAATAATTGCATTTTGTATGTCGTTTGGTTTCTATGAGTGGTTGGTTGTGCCCAATGCTTTGGCATACTTTCTTGATCTCATGAACCATGTCTTTAGGGACCAGCTAAATAAGTTCGTGCTTATGTTCGTGGATGTTATTCTGGTCTATTCTAGAATGGAGGAGGAAAACAAGGTGCACTTGATGATTGTGCTTGAATTTTTGAGGAAGCACAGGTTAAGAGCAAAGTTTTTATAGTGTCACTTTTGGAGGAGCAATGTTGGATTCTTATGTCATGTTGTCTCCGAGTAGGGCATCATTGTAGATCCTGTAAAGGTAGAAGCAGTTTAGGATTGGAATCAACCCAAGAAAGCTATTGATATGAGAATTTCATAGGATTGGGGGGATATTATAGACGTTTCATTAAGGACTTATCAAAGGTAGCAGCGTCGTTGACTAATTTGACGAAGAAGAACTAGACTTTTGTATAGGACAAAAACTGTGAGCATGTGTTTATGAGTCTGAATGAGAGGTTGACGAGCGCACCTATATTTTCATTTCAAGTAAGAATGAGGAGATGAAGGTATACGCTGATGCTTTCAGTACTGGATTGGGTAGGGTATTGATGCAAGGATGTAAGGTCGTCGCATATGCCAATTGATAGCCACAACCGAATGAATGGAAATACCCGACCCACGATTTGGACTTAGCAAGAATAGAATTTTCTTTAAAGATGTGGAGACATTATCTTTTTGGAGAGAGGTTTGATTTATTCACAGACCATAAATCCTTAAAGTACCTTTCCTCCTAGAAGGACCTTAACCTTTGTTGGTAGTGATGGTTGGAGTTCCTAACCTCTTACGACATTAGAATATCTTATGCACCCGGTAAAGGAAATGAAGTTGCTAATGCTTTGAGTAGAAGACATGCCAAATTAGGAGTAATGTTTCTAGAGTGGAAGCAGTTGGAGTAGATCATTGGATATGACTTCAATCCTAGTGAGTTAGAGCCAGGATGTTAGCTAGCTTCATGATCATACCTACTATGATTGAGCAGATTGGCAATAGTCAGAGGCTAGATGCTAGTTAGCAAAGGTCATGGCAAAAATGGAGGAAAGAGTAGACTTTGAGGAGATGAATTAGTACGGCTTTGACCGTGAAGGTTGGCTCCGTAAGGGTAGAAGATTATTTGTTTCCAATGTTGTTGATTACGAGATGAGGTTCTATGAGAGTGCCATCATTTTAGATTGACTATACATCCCAATGGTAATAAGATGTACCAATACATGAAGCTGACCTATTATTGGGGGGTGAACAAGGATGATTAGGCGTTCATCTCATAAGTGCATGAACCTCCAGTTGATAACGCTAAAGCAAAAGAAGCTAAGTGGTTGATGCAACCACTTAAGGTGCCTGAGTGGAAGTGGGAACAAGTTTCTATGCACTTGAATGATGGATTGTCAAGGGCTAGAAGAGGATATTATAACATTTGGGTCATAGTCGATAGATTGAAAAAGAGTTCCCGATTCATGCCCATTAAATCCAGTAGAATGGCATCAAAGTTGGTTGAGTTGTATGTGAAATGGGTGGTACGATTTAATGGTGTGCTGAAGAGATTATGAGTGACTATGACCCTTTATTCACTTGTCGGTTTTAGAAGAGCTTACAAGAGGCATTCAGGAAAGAACTACATCTCACTACAGCTTATCACCCTCAAACCAATGGGCAGACCAAGAGAGTGGATCGTATATTGGAAGATCTCTTGCGAGATTGCATTCTCGATTTCAAAGGCTTATAGGATGGTAACCGTAATTGGTGGAGTTTACATACAATAATAATTATCAATCTACTATTAGTACGGCACCATTCGAAGTATTGTATGGCCCACCATGTAATGCTTCTTCATATTGGTGGAAAATGGGGGAGAAACCGATACTCGGGCCAGATATTATTGATGAGACATCGAAATATTGAGATCGTTCAATAACGAATGAAAGCTGCTCATGATAGGAAGTGGAGCTACGCTGATAAGAGATGTCAAGATTTAGAGTTCTCTATTGATGGTATAGTATTTATGAGGATTTCTACATTAAAGAATTTCATTTGATTCGGTATCAAAGGGAAGTTGGCATCAAGGTTTATAGGCTCTTTTTAGATAGTAGAGAGGAATATGAACCTAATATAAGATAGGTTTACCTCAGAAGATGTTGAGCGTGCATAATATATTCCATGTTTCTCAATTGTGGAAATTTATGCACGACTCCGACGTGACGATTGCATTAGATCGACTTGATGATATCGAGAATGAATAAGAAGCTTTGAGACTTTTTTGGTCGATTTGTATTGTGAGATGCGATACAAAACAGCATTGAAGGAAGATAGTGGAGTTGGGGAAGGTTCAATGGGGAAAAATTAAAGACGATTACATGTGGAAATCCATGGAGAGCATGAGGGATGGACATCTGGAGCTCTTTGCGTGGTAAGGCCTACTATTTACCGTATTTTCTTTGACTTTAGATATCATATAGGAAAGTATAGCATCATGCATGCTAGGATAGTTTTACCTACACTATTGATTGTACTACTGCTCGCTTGGTATGTTTGATGTTATATATGACTGTTAGGTATGCAATGTAACTATGGTTGACTATTCTTTAACTTGTTTGGGAATTTCGAGAGTGAGGTCCATAAAGGGCCATGGGTAGAGTGTAATAAACATTATGTTCCATATCGAAGGATAATAAAATATTATTATTTAAATCATATGAGATTATATGGTTCTAAAACATTAGGAAATGACTACTAAAGACATTTCCATACTTAGAATTTTTATTGGACATTTTAGATTCATATATTCTTGTAAGGTCTATAATTTTTGATAGTGATTGAATAAAGGCTTGAAACCACTTCCATCAGATTGGGCTTGTAGTTTATCTTTCCAAGAGTGGTCATAATAGGAAAACAGACTTATCATTTATTAGATATTGTCTTTTTAAGTTTTGTTTAATGTTGGATGGATTACCGAGAAATTAAACTAAGCTCACACTTAGGCCCACTAACTAAATTTTGGAATTGTGCCTAATTAGGGATAAGGGGAAAGAGATAGATCATTTCCCACTTTCCAAAAATAATTCCAAACCCCATTAGCCCTAATTTCATTAAAAATCTTACTTTCTCTTACTAATCTTAGCCTTATCCATCATTAGAAAGGGAATTATTGAAGGGGACTAAAGATCCATTATTTTGGTTGCTTAGAATTCATGTTCTTTGCGATCCACTTCAGATCAAGGGATTAAAGTTGGTAACTTGGGTATTAGGTGAGTGATTAGTGAGCTCTCACCGTCCCATGTTTGTTCATATAGTCAAGATTAATTTTTTTAACATGATTTTGACGCTAAAACTTTTTTGATCTTTAATTTAACCGTAAAAATGTTTATGGTTGAATTTGAAAAGATGAAATTGGATTTTAAATGGTTTTACAACCCCTTTTGGATCGTATTGTTATTTGTAGAAAACTATATTTAGGCTAAATCTTGTATGCATATTATTTTTGGGTTGATTGCTTATGTTTACTGAATGTAATGTATGATGGCTACTATTGTGTGTTTTGCTTTGATATGGTTTTCTACTGCTTTTAGGATAAATAGGAACCGATTATTGTTTTAGGCAAAATGAAGCCAAAATTTCTCAAAATGTGTTGAAACTTGGAAGAGGGGCTCTGGATATGGGATTGGTCGCATGTTAGTTGGTATGGATGTATGGCCTCGTTTTGGTACTGAGCTAAAGATTAGGGGTTAGAAATGGTATTTTTGATCTATAGAGGAATTCACTTCAAGGCAATGTCAATGAAACTTCGGGGCAAGCTTAAGGACTGGGCAAGGGTGGAACTCCAAAAGATAAGAGCCAAAAATTGGCTAGGTATAGAAGTCGGTACTGACCACCTCAGGTTGGTACCGGTCTCTTTTTTTGGCCAAGGATGTGGTATGATGACTTAGGAACTCAAGGCATGAAGAAAAGGGCTCTAAAAAGGCAAAAAGGGAAGTGATTAGGGAGGGAAGTACTTAGCCAAATTTTGGATAAGTAATTTATATTGGTACCGAGCTACTGGTGAGTACCGACATGAATTGGTGAGCACAATGTTTGTCAAACTTCTAAGGGTGAAGTATAGGTCTTGCAGGTTGTGTTGAAGGTGTTCGCTTGTTCGTTTGGCATTCGCTTGCGATGTGATAGCACAATGATGGATGATAGCTTCAGGAATTCGATGATAGTAATTCGATGGTGATGGAGTTATGCTCTAATGATGATGGCTCGATGTTGAATGGTGTCATGAGAATGATAATCCACAAGGGCGGGTTTTTGGAAGGGTGACCATGGATAGAATGTCGAATGGTTCTATCATGAAAAGAAAGTAATGTGGAATGGTTCCTTGAGGATGAATGGAAACTAGATGGAGCAAGGAAAGAGCTCGACTAAGCATGCTATGGGATCCTTGATACTCAGAGTGTTTATTTATACTCGTAAGCAGTGGTATTATGTGGACATCCATCGGGTACTTGGAATGGCTACCCTAGATCGGTGGAATGGATCTATATATCATAAATGGTGGAACGAATCTAGTGTTAGGTTTGGGCTGCGAACAAGTTCACTAAAAATCAGGATTTTTCCATTAATCCATGATGGAGGAATGGTCATATGATTTATCATATATCCAGGGAACATTTAATGGCACTAAGGATTGTTTAATGGATGTTATATTGCTTTGGTTGTTTCTCTTGTAGGTTGTCACTCTAGGGATGTCGCATGATGCAGGTACTATGAATGAAGATACCTCAACACCAGATATTGTACTTATAATGTAGTACACGTGATGATGATAGTAGAGTAGCATATTATGTTTGTTATGTGCTAACCCTTTAGTTGTAAGGGCAGGTCATGTATGGTTTGTATACCTTTGTTCCTTACTATAACGACTTGTATAGTATTTTGAGATTTCTTATCGCTCACACCAGAATGTTGAATAACTTAAGGTTTTATGCTTTGCTTCTTATTATCTCAAGTGCTCTTAAATGAGTAGACTAGATAGCAGGTATTGGTGGTACGTGGAGGTAGTGCAAAGTATGAGCAGGATGGAGCTTTCTCGTATTATATATGGATTTCTCAATTGTATATTTCGCTGTGTGAACCATGGACCATAGACAGAGTTCGTTATTTTATTTAGAGACAATTTGAGTTTATTATCACTTATATAAACTTTATTATTTTCTTGTATAACTTTGTGAACTTGTGAACTCTGGTATTGTGGTTCATTTTAGTTATTATTGTCTTATACTGATGATGTTATTATTATATTTTATTTGATGTGCTATGAGATATATGATAGGTTATATGATTGTTTCCCTTCTTTTTCACCCATAGCTATCATCCTCCATCGATCGGGCACTGCAGTAGTGCATTATTCAGTTATATTGGATGACAGAGTTATAGGGCGATCATCACAATGTGCGAAAATACCTACATCATGTGACACCTAAGAGCGATAAATAACAATGGAATATATAGCATCCATCCAAAAATCCTCACCATCAATCGTGTACACTGAATATATGATAACTCATATATCACGATTGCAAACAGGAGACTCGATTAAATCATGGTTTCTTGGTGCTTGGATCCTGCCACTTGTAAGGTAAGGAGCTGGTCTCATAATCGCAAAATTCCAGGGTAATCCACAATCGTAAGACCTAGATGCAGTTGTAATCATAGTGGGCATCCCCATGTACCCTTTCGTATGAGCATACTAGAAATCTCTGAGTTATCAATAATCCCTTTGCACAAGTCCCCATAGTGGAACTTAATTGTCATTAAACTTCGGCTTTCTCCTTAGTAGAACGCAACAGCAAATTTTACTCACAAGTCACTATCGTTAAACTTGTCTTGATGGATCACCATCACAACTCCCATCGTTGAGTCGTCGCCATTGGACCATCCTTAGACACCCCTCATAAGTTGTAGAGCCATCACACTAAAAATTCCAAAGTCGTTACACCAAAGAGTCATGGGTCACCACATGAACCCTAAAGTCACCTTGCGTTATCCAGGAGTCTTATGCCCTCGTCCCAAGAAAATAAATCCTAAAGTCCAAATTTCTATCAGAGTAAATTCATAACCGAACCTGTAGTCACCCCCTCAGCAACCAAAAGCCACCATTCCCTAGACCCGAAGCAACATAAAATTGTACCACTCCATTTCTTGCTTAGCAAATCCTCTGTTTGCACCCGAAGCCAAATCCCTTATGTTCCAAAGCCACACCAAAAGTGTAGAACACTACCACCCAAACAAGTTCCTCTGTCCTGCCCCCAAAATAGAACACTATCGGACAAAATTCGACGTCCTAGTATCCTTCATACTGAACCTGGAGTACATCCCAAGCAAAACACCATCGAACCTGAGCCAACTAACCCTGAACAAATGCTACCAAATAGAAATGTTATAGTATCCCCAAACTCTAATTTCACATCGATTTCAACGCTATGATATATTCTTCGACCCATATGTATCCCTATGCATCGATACAACTCCTAACTTTTAGAGCATATCCATCGATGTTTGGTTCAATGTTTCCTACCTCTAATTTGCACCAGTGAGCATTTTCAACCATTCAGGCATACACACAAACACCACACGCGCATCAATCAGCATCCAAGCATGCAAAACATACAATAAATTATAATCTCCATCATATAAAATATCTATACCATAGCATAACATCTATAGATGTAATAACATATCCAAATAACATGATTAAAACATCAAAATCATTTTAATCTTGTTTTTACTTCGGTTTTGGTTTTAATATAACATAAAGACAAAGTTTTAACTTTAAAAATAGATCTAAAAAATGTTAAAACCTATATATACATATATAATAAAGTGTGAGATTGTAAATCACTTATCAAAACCCCAAAATGTAATTAGCATGCAAAAAGAGGTAATCCAAAAATGAATAGGAAAAGCCCCAATTTTTCTTCCTAAAAAATGTGGATTTGCAGAACTTTACATATTCCCCTTATTAATCTTCCCAAATCTATGATTTGAACATGATTTAGAAAAGAAATGGGACGGTTTTGGAAAAGAAAGGGTTAATGGAGGCTTAGATCTATTTGGGAGATGGAAAAATGGTTTGTGGAAGGTTATTTCAGCCTATAGTAGCTTAAAACACAAAATGGGTTAGTGGACCTATCTCCAATCTCACTAGTTACCCATTAAGCTACTTCAAAAACTGCCAAACTTCAAACAGCATACCTTCTAACCATGAAGTCCAAATCGCTATTATAACCACTCTACGAAAAGAAAAACCATCATATCTTTTTAATGTAAGTCGTCCGGGCCCTAATTCGGCTTCTTTTAAGAGTTATAGCCGTTACAAGTTTTCAGGGGTAAAATCATCCAATAAAATTTCACAGGGTAAAAAATGTCACAACTCTATAGTCTCCAAAGTTATAGTGTAATATGACCCAATAAAAATTCAAAAATAACATTTTACGACCCTATAGTATGTAAAATATGGATCGTTACACTCTCCCCTTCAAGAATTCCGCCTCCGAAATTCCTAATATAACCAAGATAAAGTCAAACATAGCTATCTCACATGCCTAACATTCATGAGAAACCATATCAGACATAACCATGCACACATAAGCAAGAAATGTATTCTAGACCTATCCTAGCATGCAAGATAGTAAACAACCCTATATGATATTAAAAGTGAAAGTAAATGCGATAAATAGAATGTCTCACCATGTAAAGGGCTTCAAATAAGTGGTCTTTATTCTCTCTCAACTGAAATCGTCTTTGCTCTCACTTCACTGAACCTTTACCAACTCTAATGTCTTCCTCTTAAGTTGCTTCGTATCACATCCTATGGTACAAATAAGCTTATGACGTCGTGAAGGCTAATTCAATTAAACTATCATGCCTAAGTCATGCACAAACTTTGTAAATGAGATATATAGAACACATTGTGCACCCCTGCCAACTTCTGAGTTAAGCCAATTTTGTAAGCTAGGTTCACAATCCTCTCAAATATCGAAAAAGGACCAATGAATCTCGGTGCCAACTTCCCTTTAGTACCAAATCGAACAAATTCTTCAGTAGAGTGGCCTTAACAAACACCATATCACCAATAGATAACTCTAAAAGATATCTTCATTTATTAACGTAGCTCTTTTGTTTATCCTGAAGAGCTTTCATTCGTTGCCAAATGATTTCGATCTTCTTCGAAATCTCCTTAAACATATATGGCCCTATCATTACTTTATCGCCTGCTTCCCACCAACATAAAGGAGCATTGCACGGTGGGCCATATAATGCCTCAAATGATGTCATACAAATGGTGGACTGATAACTCTTGTTGTATGCAAACTCTACTAAATGCAAATGATCACCCTATGAGCTTCCAAAGCCAAGAATGCAAGCTTGTAGGAGAACCTATAAAATACGATTCACCTCTTGGTCTACCCATCAACTTGTGGGTGATGAGCTATAATGAGAGATAGCTTTATCTCCAGTGCCTCTTCTAAGCACTTCTAAAATCTGTCAGTGAAAAAAGTGTCTCGATCGCTCACGATGCTCTTTGGCACACCAAGAATCACACAACCCACTTCACAGACAACTCGGCCAATTTGTATGCTGTTCTTCTAGATTTTATGGGAAATCTAGCACTCTTGGTTAATCTACCGCTTATGACCCAAATGTTATAGTTCCTCCTCCAGTCATCAACAGTCCATCGATGCATTCTCCCATTTCCATTCAGGAATCTCAGTGGTTGCAACAAACCGCTCGACTTCTTCTACTCTTCCTTTACGAACTTACAGCTCATACACTTGAGATTAAGGGCCCCGCTGTCCTTCTTCATACCACCTCAATAAAATACATGCCTTATATCATGGTACATTTTATTTCCATTGGGATATATGGTCAATCTCGAATGAAGAAACTCTCGATGCACATCATTCCTCAACCCATTGACGTCAGGTACAAATAATCCCTCATCTTTACAGAGCCATCCTTCACAGTCGAGCCCATACTATTCATCACCTCGGAGTCTATTCCTCCCACTATCTTCACCATGATCTTTGCTAGTCTAACATTCCCTTTGACTAATGCCAGTCCACTCAATCATAGTAGGTCTGACCATCAAGCTAGCCAACACTTCCGGCTTTAGTTCGGATCGAGGTATGAAATCATAACCGACAATAAACTCTAACCGCTTCTACTTTAGGAACATCACTCTTAATCTAGAAAGTCTTCTATTCAAAGCATTAATGACTATATTTATCTCACAGACGTATAGGAAATGTCAAAGTGGTAATAGGCTAAGAACTCTATCCACCGTTGCCGACGAAGGTTAAGATCTTTCTGGGAGAAGAGTTACTTCTATGATTTGTGATCTATGAATGACTTAAAACTCTCTCCAAGCAAATAGTGCCTCCATATCTTCAATGCGAATACTATCACTACTAACTCCAAATCATTAGTTCGATATTTCTTCTCATGCAATTTTAGCTATCGACTAGCATCGATGACAAACTCCTCCTCTATATCAGCACCGAACCTAGTCTAGTACCACAAGCATCTATGTATACTGTCAACTTCTCATTCCCACTCGAAATGACTAACACCTGTGCTTCATCAACCTCTCCTTCAGACTCATGAACGCGTGCTTGCACGTCGTACCCCACGAAATAGTATTATTCTTTGTTAAGTTGGTTAATGGCACTACTACCTTTGAGAAGTCCTTGATAAAACATCCATAGTATCCCATCAGTCCAAAGAAACTTGTCTTGTCTATACTGGTCTTTGGTCGATCCTAATCTCATATTACCGCCACCTTCACAGGATCTACAATGATGCCGTGCTTAAAAATAACATAATGTAAGAATCACACTTCTCATGACACTTCGAAAACTTTGCCTTCATCCAGTTCTTCTTTAACACCTCGAGCACAATCCTCAAGTTCTCCTTGTGTTCTTCCTCTGTCCTTGAATAAACAAGAATATCATCCATGAACACAAGTATAAATTTATTTAATTGATCCCTGAAGAAACGGTTCATAAGATCAACAAAGTATGTTGATATGTTAGTTAGCTGGAATGGCATAACTAACAATACATAGAATCCAAATAGCATATAAAATGCGGTAATCGACCCACTCTGCTTTGCCACCCTCAGTTGATGAAACTTCATCGTAAGGTCCAATCGAGAGAACACCTTAGCACCATCAAGCTGATCAAACAAGTAATCAATACGTGAGGAGCGGATACTTGTTCTTCATCGTCATCTTATTCACCTCAATGGCATAACAATCGGTCTGGCATCCTTCACCAAATCTATATGGAATTCCATCTGTCTATATAGTGATAATCTGGTACCTCCTCGGATAGGTCCAGATACTCCCTAGCTATAGGCATAGAAGATAACTTGTTCATGTACGATCTCAAGCTAATAAATAAAGCTAACTATCACCTCATCATCAACTAGGCAGCATATCTCCAATCTACTCCCACATCCATTCCCATCGTCACTAATGACTTCTCGCAATCCACCACTACTCTTTACTTCATTGGCCATTCCATCCCTAGATAATACCGAACCCAACAAAATCCAAAACGAAACAATCACGAACAAGCAAACATCCATGACTCAATAAGGCCAAGTATCAATATTTGCTAGTTGATCCACCAATAGGGTTTGTAACAATTAAATATTGGCCAATTATCTCGGGTTTCAATCCCAATCCACCTAAAAAATCATTAGATATGAAGAAATGTGAAGCCTCGGGTGTATTTGAAATAGAAAGCATACCCTATGTAATGATTTTCTTCCCCTTCTCCTTTTCCGATGGAGTTCTCGACAAAATTGGAACAGTATTTAAAGCATAAGCAGACATAACCTACTTATTCGTCGATGGTTCTGGACAGTCCATCTTAATATGCACGTGTCTTTTGTAGTTGTATCACTTCTTGTCTTCCACCTTATAGTCTTTAAAAAATGACCCTTCTCCCTAAAATTATAATAATTAAGCCCCCACTTTCCCTTTTCTGGCCACCTTTGTTGTGAAGATGCTTCCATTTATTGTTGTTGTTCCACTTTTCTTGCTTCTTCGGCCTACTTGTGGCTTTAGCCCATTTTGGAATCAACAACCAATCTGGACTTCGAAGACTTTTGTGTCAGAGAGCCTTCACCACCAGTTTCTCAAAGGATTCATCAATATGCCTAACCAACTTCTTTCCTAAGTTGTCATCCAAGCCTATAATAAACTTCTCATTCTTCTTAAATGGGGTATCGATAAAAGACATCCCATACTTTGGGAGCATATTAAACTCTGCTACATACTCCGAATACAGACATATCCCTTATCTCAAATTAGCAAACTCCTGGAAGCATACTAACTTCCGAGCGGCTACTATATACCACTCCTCAAACCTCGCCTTAAACTATTCCAGGATAGTTTGATCCTCAAGAGAAGTAATCTGGATTCCATTCCACCACCCCATCGCTCGCCTTTGAAGTTATCTAGAGGCCAACTTCTTCTTCATTGCATCCTACAACTCCATATCCTTAAAGATGCGTTCACAAGTGTCCAACCAATCTTGCACTTTGATGGCTAATTCGGTTCGAAGAAACTATTTTCCACCCATAGTAGAATAATCATTTTTAGTTTGGCAAAGTCGGCCCTTGGCGCTTGCACCAGAGCACCACCATTAATAGCCACCACATTGGCAACTCCTTAGGCATTCTGCAGCATGTTCCTTATCATGTTGTTGAACATAGCCTGCATATCAGTGTTCACAAGCGCCACATCACCCATTGCCTATTCAGTAGAAGTTCTAACAACATTCCATGTTTGCTGGCTCATTCTTATACGCTATAATAAGAATGACAAGTCTCTCAAAAAGGAATAAGTGGTGTTTGTGAAAGGACTGTGACTTATATATTATACATGCTACAATATAGTTTTGAAAAACAAAATATAACAAGCATGCACTCTCATATATCGCTTGATTCATTCTACGGCAATAACTCACACCTTATCTCTAATGTATCTAAGTATCAACGTAGGCTTTATCGAGTTGACTTAAGCCAGGGTCAGTTAACCTAATCTTTGATGCTAAATCTAAGGACCGCCTTACACCTCTGGTATCCAATATACCTATAGAGTGCACTGGAGGTATTTAGGTGCCGTAGGACGATACCCAAAGTTGTAAACTAATGGAAATTCAAACATAGAACCTATAGAACATCTCATAAAGCATAGATAAAATATAATAAACAAATAGATGTAAAACAGGCGAGACAGCAATAAAATCAAATGCGCCATAAATAAGAACAGCAGAGTACAACAAGTTCGTATATTATTCAAAATTGAAAATAAAAGAGTTTATACATCCTATATCGCTAGAATAAACTGTATAACTATCTCTCAAAGTATAGGTATTGATATAGCTCCACAGTACTACACAATGGAATATAAGTGATAGTAAGCTTTAAAGTATAGATACATAAAAGAGTAGCCTCCTACTCATACTTTGTATAGTTTCATGCGCTATCCAGACCTATTATCCCTAATCTACCCACTTAAGATCATCTAAGATGATAAAAGGTTAAATATAAAATCTCGGGTCAGTCAACAGTCTGGTATAAGAAACATATCATCTCAAAATACTATAAAAAATATATAGTAATAAGGATACAAGGTATGTAGAATCATACCTGACCTATCCCAACATCCAAAGAGTTAACACATAATAATCGATATATGCTAATCTACTATCATTGTCATATAAGTGTGTTGCAACCCAAGTACAATACCTTGTGTCTTGGTATACAATCAAAAATACCTACATCTTGTGACACCTTAGAGTGATAAACAACCATAGCAAACAAAGCATCCGTCAAACAATCCTCACCATCACTCATGTGCATTGGATATATAATAACTTGTATGATACGATCGCAAACTAGAGACTTGATCAAATCCCAGTTTCTGGTAATCGAATCTATGCCACTTCGTAAGGCTAGGAACCCGACACACAATCGCAAAAGTCTAGGGTAATCCATAGTCCTAAGATCTGGGGCAGTCAAAATCTAGGTGGGCATCCCCACGTAACTTTCTGCACAACATGCTAGAAACCTCCTAGTTATCAATGATCCCTCTGCATGTGTCTTTGGTGGAATTCAATCATTATTCCACTTTTTCTATCTCGATAGTAGAACATGGCCGCAAATTATACTAACAAGACCCCATCGTTGAACTTGAGTTTATGGATCACCACCAGAACTCCTATCGTTGAGTCGTCATAATCAAAACATCTCTAGGCATCCATTGTAAGTCGTAGAGCTATTGTACTAAATTACATTGTCGTCTTGCTGAAGTATCATGCCATCGCTTCACTAGTTACCAATCAAACACTAAAATCACCTTTCATCATCCTAGAGTCGTACACCCTTGCCCCAAGAACAAAACTCCCAAAGTCAAAATTTCTGTCCGGATCAACTCAAAGCTGAACCTGAAGTCACCCCATCAAAAACCCAAAACCATCTCGCCCAAAACCTAAAGCAACCCAAAATTTAACGACCCAATTTCTTATTTAGCTAATCCTTTGTTTAGACCCAAAGCCAAACCCCTCATAACCCAAAGCTGAAGTCAAATCACTTAACACTACTACCTGAACAAGTTCCTCTTTCCAATCCATGAGCAATAACACCATAAATCATCATCTTCTATCTAGGTCTCCTTTATAATCAAACCTGTAGTACACCCAAAGTAAAACATCACTGAACCAGAAGTCAAAACCTAACCAACTACCCCGAACAAATGCCATTGAACAGAAATGTTATAATATCTTCAAACTCTAATTTCACATTGATTTCATCAATATGCCACATTTTTCGACCTATGTTGTAATGAATGGGCTTTTTCGACCCTCGAAAATCGACATCAATGCATCCACTGTATAAAATGCCAAGCAACCGAGTGCCGGAAATACCAGTTCATTAGGGGTGAAGAAGAAAAAGGTAGAAGAAAAGAAACAGAACAACAAGGAATCTCACAATCGCAGCGGAACAAAATATAATATATAACAACAGAATTTAAATAAAAGAAATCTATAACTGTTATATACTTACAACCATCAAAGTACAATAGGCAATAATCAATCTATATAGTTTAGTAACTTGCCCTTACACAGTGGGATAATAATCAAGTACGGAAGTATGCCTTGCCATACAGCTCATTCTATGATGACCCGAAAATTTTAAACATTTAAACTTGAAATATTTAATTGATTTTAAATATTTGAAAGTTAGTTTAACTTGAATTTCAAATATCACCGTTATTTGGCAATTAAAATTTATGAATTTAATAATATGGAATCGAGTAAAATAAGAAATCTGAAATTATAAGCTTGTTAAAAATATTTTAAAGGCTTAGAAAATTCATATTGATAATACTGAAGGTGATAAAAATTCTGAAATTGAATTTAATAGTATTTTGTTCAGTTTTGAAATTATATCGTTTAAGTCGATATTTTTAAATAGCCTTCCAAGGCACAGTCTCGAAATTTGATGAAACCAGTTCCATTAGATCCGTAATATTGTATATTATCAGATTTCAAATTTTGTTGCTTTTGAAATTGTCGTGTGATCGTATGGATAGCAAACGTGTTGAAATTTATATCAAAATTTAATTTAATAACTAGGTTCAAAAAGCTATCTTCTCCATAAGATCGAATTTTGACTCAAAACCTTTTCCATTGCGTTCGAAATGGGGGTTTAACATTATAAATTCCTGGCGGCACGTCCTGATTGGTGTTCGAGATTGTAAGTTGCATTTATTGAGGCAATTTGAATTAGAATTTGAATTTAAATTAAATGAATATAAATATTCTCATGCAATTGAAAAAATTTAACACGTTTCATCTTTTCAAACATTTAGAAAATTTTAGCATGCGTCACATTTTATTTTTGATTTCTTAAACGCATATTCGTTTCAAAGAAATAAAATAAAAAATCCACAGAACAGTTCGAAACCCAAAAGTAAATCGAACCTCTACAAATCAAATAATGGCGGCCGAGCATCTCAAAACAAAATAAATCAAATTCAGTTCGAAATCATGGCCGCCCTCATCCACGATGACTCACGCGTCTCAATCTTGAGTTACATGCCGCAAATTGAATCACGATGGGTGGATGGAGTTTCAGGAATCGCGATGCAATCGAAGCTGGAGGCTCGCGCTGGGTCGAGGCGAGGGCAGCAGTCGCAACGGGGTGTTAGGGCATGCATCGATTAAAGCCTCACATTGCAGTAGGAAGTGATGGGAAATTCATCGATCTGGGGGCATTGCGTTTGTCGAGTCGCGTAGGGTAGCGGCTGAGGGGAGGTCGTGGCATCGTGGTTAGAAAATGTTCGGCAGCATGAACGAGATGGAACTGGGTTTTGGTCACGACATTTATAGCCTGAATTGCGATTTCAATAAGATTTATTTCTGTTTTTGGCCTTATATTTATTATAGATGTATATAATTTATTTTTGTTAATTTTAATCTTATAATATATATGTGTACATAAGGATATATATATATACAATTAGTTCAGAGCTAGAAAATCCTATTTTTAAATAAAAAAATATACACACACACACATATACATTTTAATACATATAGGTAAAACAGGAAAATATAAATAGGGATAAAGTTTGAAAAATATAGGGGTTTTTAAAATCTATAAATTTTATTTATAAATATATATATATATATATATGCGATTCAAAAATAACTATAATAATAAAATATACATACGCATTTTTTATTTTACTAAGCTTATTTTTAAATAATTTATTTAAGTGATTAGCTTGTTAATAAACTTATCTAATTATTTTAGTTACTAAGAGAATGATTTAAAAGAAAATTAGTTTGAAAATTAATCATTTGTTTAAATTAAATCATTAATTTAAAACTAAATTACTAGTTGAATTAAAATTATAAAATGGCAAATAGAATTGTTCGATTTATTTTGAATATTCATAAATTGTTCAAATGTTTATACAAGGTCTGAAAACATGACGGAAACAAACTCGAATGGAAATGGATCGCAAATCAAAGGTGAGATCTTCACACTCAAATTAAAATAATTGAAATCCAGTTATTGATTAATTGTCTGATTGTAATAGTATATATAGTAGTATATATATATCGGAGTGATTGATTTCCCGCAATTAGCAGATGAGACCCTATGCGTCGCATAATAGCGGATGATATTATATAATCTCATATACCACGATATTCTACCTCGAAGTGGTATTGGTATTTAATTGTTGTGCAAACATTATAGATGTAGGGAAACAGGTTGGATGGATCCAACTGGATTCCTCAAATATTTGAATTTGTTTCATATGTTGTGTGTTGATTTATTTATAATCTGTGTATGATTATATTTGTGATTGAAATCGTTGAAGACTATAATTTAGCCGAATATACTTCTGGCATCGTAGGATATCAAAAATAAGTAAAATTTGATTTTTGAAATTTAAGTAGAAATTTTATAGTAAAATTAATTCCTAAGAATTGGATAATATAAAAGAAGGAATTTAAAAAGAAGGATAAAGTTTTATTTTTTAAATCCTACTGAATAAATTCCAAAATATGGGAAAAGATTTTCATAAATGAATTTCGAGTAATATTGTTTAAAAGTTGGAGAATTTATTTAAAATTCAGATTTTAATATAGTTTGGGAAAAATAAAAGGGTTTATTTTGAAAGGGAAATAAATTTAGAAATAAATTTGAAAATTGATCTAGTATTTGAAATGAATTTTAGGAATCATTTGGAAATTGTTTAGTGTTTGGAAATAAATTTTTAAAATCAATTTGGAAATCGATTTGGTGTTTGGAAATAAATTTAGAAACCAATATAGAATTTGATTTGGGTTTTGAAATAAATTTGGAAATCCATTAGAAATTTAATTTGGTGTTTGAAAGTGAATATTTGGAAATCGATTTGAAAATCATATATTAGTGGATATTTGGAAATTTAAATTCCCAATAGGAAATTAAAAGGGAAGGGAAATTTGTTTTAAAAATAAATATTGATTATTTTGAAAAGTGTGGAAAGAAATTTGCGGATTTGGAATGTATATTGAGATAAATCAAGAAGAATTTAATTATTGATTTAAATGGACCATTTTGAAATGGAAAGTGCATTTTCCCTGGAAAACCGAGTATGTTTTCAAAGTAGTTTTCAAATATAAATTAAAAGTTCTAGAGTTGGTTTTAAAAGAATGTTTTGGATAAATTATTCTCTTAAGTTATTTGGAAAATCTTTAAAGTAAAGATTTATTTAACTAATTATAGAAGTGATTATTTAAAGATTTAAATTGATATTTGATTTAGAAAATGGTTATTTAAATAGTTATACTCTATAAAGTAATTTTTATTTTTAAAATAAAATTAATTTGGACTTAAGTTTATATGCGATATTAGAGTAATATTTCATAACTAATGAGAATAGTTTTCATTTTAAGTGTTTCCAAGTATATTTTGGATAAGTGAGTTAAATTATTTTTAAAGTATTTAGACTCGATAGATTTTCGTTGGAAACAAATAAATATATAGATTAGCCGGGAGAGGACTTTGTGTCATAAAACCCATTTCGAATAATGATAGGACGAAATGGGATTGCATTTGAAGGTGGTATTGAAGACCGGGTATTTTCGAAAACGAAAGGATTACCTATCGAACGTCTCTGCAATGAGTTGCTCCGGTATAGAGATTATATCACCCTTTATGATGGGGAGTCTGGACGTGATTAGTGAATATTCAGATTTGCAAGGGCTTATTTGAAGTGCCTTCGGTTCTGTTCGATCTTGGAACGGACTTGTATGGATGTGTGTCTGACGTTACACTTTGATATATAAAGCTGGTTTCTATCAAATACATTTCTGTTGGTGGCGGAGAATTTATTCCCTTAGCTTAATACCCTTCTCTAAGAGGTACGAGCTTAGAGGTTATGTAGTTGATGGTTACTGGTGATACGTCCCCAATTTGTTAATGTGGCATGCGAAGTGCTGTTGATTATTTGTTGATCGAAGTATGGCTTTTGTGAAAAGCGTAGCTTCGTGGATGAGACTTCGTCGAACCTCAAAACCCAGAAATGGTCGAAACAAGAAGGATGCAGCAACGTTATTGGGGGTAGCACCCCTTAGGGTATGTCCATTTCGTTCTAGAAAAGGGTGGTGTCATGGTATGGATCCTAGATATTTAAGTTATGTGGTTACTGCAAATTTGTGCTTTGTGGTTGTTGCTGTTGAGGATCCTCGAATAAAGGTTGGTAACGACCGGTGGATGGCATACTTGTGTCAGTGGTTACTGGTTACAGAGGTAACCCGGCCTTGTGTTGGTAGAGATCCGGTTAGGTTCTCGGGGCGTCCCTCCAGAGGCGTACACATGTAGCATAGAAAGTTCCTTAGCCTGACCATTTGTTTGAAATCCAAAGAAATAATACGAGACCTGTATGGTTTTAGTTGTATAACCTGCCTTTTACTTATGGTGGTGACGTGCCGTTTAATTGGTAGCTATATTAGGTATACCATAATGGTGGTATGCTGGCTAAGGTTAATATTATACTTTCGAAATGTTTTCTGCACCATGCACTAATAATAATATCAAAAATATTTTTGTGTATCAAGCATGTTTCACTCTCATAAGGATAAATCTCCTCCAATTCTGCATTTGCATTGTGTGTGTGGCGGGAGGACTTATGGTAGTTTCAATTTTCAAAAGCATAGCGGATTTCTTTTTATTTTTCTTTGTGAAAATAACTGTTTTTTTATAAATCTTACACCAGTCCCATGACCGACCTGGAGTTTATTGTTCCTTTTCTAAACTCTGGGTGCCCAAAATTTTGCACACGAGCAGCCTAGAGTCAAGTTAGCAATTATTCTGGAGCAAAGTCAGAAAAGTATTCTGTGGGGATCAGGAGCAAGCGGGATGGCAAGGCGCATTACTTATATTATATAGTATCTATTGCATATGGATTGCGGCAAGTTCAATTTCCATGTAGTCAAGTTATAATGATTGCAGTGTTGTATTGTGTTGTTGAAAACTCTGACGATATTTTGTAATAAAAGATATGGTTCTTTGTTTTAAAGATTATTCATTTATCTACTATATATTGTTCCGCTGCGAAATGTGAGATTCTGTTATTACTTTTGTTTCTTCTTCTATCTTCTTCTTTAACCCTAACGATTCGGTTTTCCGGCATTCGATTATGCGGTATTTGATACAGTGGACGTATTGATGTCAACTTTCGAAAGTCGAAAAATTGGGTCGTTACAATGTGGTATCGGAGCATTAGGTTAAGCAACAACCTTGGCTCTGGTAGGTGTTACTCATTAGAGATAGAGTCAGTAGTACTCTAGAATGAGTTTGAGTGTAATAATAGATATGAGCGCGTATTTGTTAGTGAATATAAAATTATTTTATATTGCGTTGACTTATCGGTTGATTGTTTATAGATTCTGTCGGTGCGGTTAGGCCAACAATATCGATGTGGGTTTCTAAACTCTTAAACAAGATAAACCGATACGGTATTGTTTTAAAAATCTGGTAAAAGGGATAATTTTACCCAAACTATTTTTGTATAGAAATGAAATCATTTTCTGTAAATTATTATAGTATATGGTTGCCTGATTGTTAGGAAGTGATAATATTAAATTATTATCATTGATTATTGAATAAGAAATTGAAAACATAACCGAAGGTTAAGAAATAAATTTATATAAAAATGGGATTTGTAAATGTAAATTGTAAATGTGATTTATAATTCGAAATAGAATTCCTAAGAGATATTTGAATATGTTTTTGAAAAGATTTGAAATTTTGAGATATGGAAAAGATTAAATCCCTTTGAGTTTGAAAATGATTTTTTAAAGGTTTGGAAAATAATTGTAATCTTATTTTGAGAAATATTTTTGAACTGGATATGAAATCTGTTGGAATTTGGATTTAAAAATAATTGGAAATGTTTTCAAAGGAGTAAAAGCACTAAACTCTTTTCGGTCCTTGGAAAATAATTTCGGTGATGATCGTGACATCATCGGTGTTCATTTTCAAGTTTCCAGGAGAGGAATTGCTGCAAAAATGTTTTAGATTGAAATTGTTTGTAAAATTTGTGTTTGATTTTGAAATGCAAAGGATTTTGGATAAAATTGATTTCAAAATGATTTTGAAATACTAAGAAATTGTTTAAAACTCTGGAATCATATTTAAAATATTTATAGAATATAGTTGAGTTTGGCAACTTATATATTTAAAATTGTTAGAATAAAATATAACTTGAAGAAAGGTTACATTTAAATAAGTGAGAAATGTAAATAAATTGGAATGCTTATCAAAGCTTAAAAGTTCAAATTAAAATTGAATATTGGAAATTGAATTCGATTTGCCATACAAAGTAAAGTGAAATTTTGTTAAGTTGGACCCAATGAAGCAAAGTATTAAAATGAAGTTAGTAACTTAAACTAATTAAAGAAATGACAAATTAAATTTGGTTTGAAATGAATTGAATTCACATCGAATTGGAAATCCAGTTTGAATAAAAGTATAGTTAAACCAAAGGTGGTGAACTGAAATTAATATAAGAAATATATAGAATATTTATATCGAACTTAAGGCAAAATGGTAAATTCTTAAGTAAAATTTGGAATTAAGAAAATATTCTAAATTAATATGTGAATGAAGATTAAACTGGAAATTGTGAAATGGTGATTGTGGATGAGTGGACAGAAATAAAAATTTAAATGTGAATAAAAGGGAATTAATATAGATAATAATCAATTGGAAATAAATACGTAGGATATACGTATATTATTTTATTCGCATAGCGATTTGATCCAGAATTCGAGCACAGAATCTCGAGATAATTATATCGATCTGAGTTAGGATTTTTGACACGATTTTCGACAGCGAACCCGGATATGGACTTTTGGTTGAGTGTAGAAATTCTCTATCATAGTTTACGGCTATGCAAGGAGAATGACAATTTCTGATCAAGAAACCAGATCTGAGTCCGCACTAGCAAAATCGAGTGAACGATACTAATTCGAAAATGAAATTGGGTGACCAAGTGAGCGATCGAAATTGATATTGCGTACGAATGATATGTGTGCATCGTGCGAGTTTGAATGAATTAAATATTGAAATGTTTGTAAAGAATGTGTAAAATGATAAGCAGGATATACAGGTGTGTTACAAGCAAAAGATAAATTGAGATTTGATTTCGAAGAAAATTTAAATTGCTCGGCAAAAGGTAAGCATTTAAAATTCTATATGAAATTTGATGATTTTCTTGTCTAGCCATTTGGCGTTTTATTTTCTTTTGAAATCCGGGGGCCCATTGTGGCATTTTGTAGTTGCATCGAGCTAGCCGCGCAAAGGAGACGCTGGCAAAAATTTTTGAAAATTTAGGGAGTCAGAAAATGTTTGAGAAAATTTTGAAAATTTAAAATATGAATTTAAATTGAAATTTAAGTTATGAAGTCAATAATGCTATTTGGAAACTATGAAAGATTTTTAAAAGTTAGTTGAAGTAATAATGGGTCTTTCATAAAAAGATTGTTTTGGCAAGTTGATAAAACTATTTGGATTGGGAAAATAATAAACAGGGGTTAAGGATCATTCTTCTTAACTAGTAATTTCGGGACGAAATTCTTTTAAAGGGGAAGAATGTGACGACGTGGAAATTTTGAACATTTAAAATTGAAATATTTAATTTATTTTAAATATTTGGAAGTAACTTTAACTTGAATTTCAAATATCACTGTTATTTGGCAATTAAATTTTTTGAATTTAATAATATGGAATCGGGTAAAATCTGAAATCTGAAACTTTAAGCTTGTTAAAAATATTTTAAAGGCTTAGAAAATTCATATTGATAATACTAAAGGTAATAGAATTTCTGAAATTGAATTTAACAGTGTTTTGTTCGGTTTTGAAATTATATCGTTTAAATCGATATTTAAAAATAGCCTTCCCGGGCACAGTCGTAGAATTCGACGAAACCAGTTCCATTGGATCAGTAATATTGTATTATTATCGGATTTCAAATTTCGTAGCGTTTGGAACTGTCGTGTGATCTTACAGATAGCAAATGCGTTGAAATTTATATCAAAATTTAAATTAATAACTGGGTTCAAAAAGCTATTTCTCCATACGATCAAATCTGAACTCGAAACATTTTCCATTGCATTCGAAGTAGGGGTTTAACATTATAAATGCATGTGGTACGTCTTGATTAGGTTTGAGATTTAAGTTGCATTTGTCGAGGAAATTTCAATTTCAATTTGAATTTAAATTAAATGAATATAAATACTCTCATGTAATTGATAAATTTCAACACGTTTCATCTTTTCAAACATCTGGAATTTTTTAGCACATGTCACTTTTTATTTTATTTTTTTACACGCATATTCATTTCAAATAAATAAAATTAAAAGAAATCAACAGAACAATTCGAAATCCAAAAGCAAATCGGTCCTCTTCAAATCAAATAATGGCGTCCGAGCATCTCAAAACAAAAATAAACAAATAAGATCAAATTCGTTTTGAAATCATGGCCGCCCTCATCCACGATGAATCGCGCGTCTCAATCTGGAGTTTCATGGCTGCAAATTGAATCGCGATGGTTAGAAGGAGTTTCAGGAATCGCGACGCGATCGAAGCTGGAGGCTCGCGCTGGGTCGAGGCGAGGGCAGTAGTCGCAACGTGGTGTTAGGGCATGCATCGATCAGAGCCTCGCATTGCAGTAGAAAGTGATGGGAAATTCATCGATCTGTGGGCATCGCGTTTGTCGAGTCGCGTAGGGTAGTGGCTGAGGGGAGGTCATGGCGTCGTGGGTGGAATGTTCGGCGGGTTGAACAAGCTGGAACTGGGTTTTGGTTGCGACATTTATAGCCTAAATCGCGATTTCAGTAACGTTTATTTCTGTTTTTGGTCTTATATTTACTGCAGATGTGTATAGTTTATTTGTGTTAATTTTAATCTTATAATATATATATGTACATAAGGATATATATATATATACATACAGTTAGTTCAGAACTAGAAAGCACTATTTTTAAATATACACACACACACATATATTTTAATACATATAGGTAAAACAGGAAAATATAAATAGGGATAAAGTTTGAAAAATATAGGGGTTTTAAATGTTGAAAGTTTATATATAATTTGATTTTTGAAATCTATAAATTTTATTTGTAAATATATATATATGTATGTATGCAGTTTCAAAAATAATTATAATAATAAAATATGCGTACACATTTTATTTTACTAACTTGTTTTAAAATAATTTATTTAAGTGATTAGAAAGTTAATAAACTTATCTAATTATGTTAGTTACTAAGAGAATGATTTAAAAGAAAATTAGTTTAAATTTTAATTATTTGTTTAAAATTAAATCATTAATTTAAAAATAAACTATTAGTTGAATTCAAATTATAAAATGGCAAATTGAATTGTTCAATTTATTTCGAATATTAATAAATTATATAAATGTATATACAAAGTCTGAAAACATAAATGAAACAAACTGGAATGGAAATGGATCGCAAATCAAAGGTGAGATCTTCTCATTCAAATTAAAATAATTTAAATTTCAGTTAATGATTGATTGTCTGATTGTGATAGTATACATACTGGTATATATACATATATTGGAGTGATTGATTTCCCGCAATGTATAGCGGATGAGACCCTATGCGCCGCATTATAGTAGATGATATTATATAATCCCGTATACCGCAATATTCCACCTCAAAGTGGAATTGGTATTTAATTGTTGTGCTAACATCTATGGATGCAGAGAAATAGGTTGGAGGGATCCAACTAAATTTGTCAAATATTTGAATTCGTTTCATATGTTGTGTATTGATTTATTTATAATCTGTGTATGATTATATTTGTGATTGAAATCATTGAAGGCTATATTTTAGCCAAATATACTTTTGGTATCGTCGGATACCAGAAATAAATAAAATTTGATTTTTTAAATTTAAGTATAAAGTTTATAGTAAAACTAATTTTTGAGAATTGGATAAATTTAAAAGAAGGAATTTTTTAAAAAAAAAGGATAAATTTTTATTTTTGAAATCCTATTGAATAAATTCCAAAATATGGAAAAAGATTTTAATAAATGGATTGCGAGTAATATTGTTTAAAAGTTGGAGAATTTATTTAAAATTCAGATTTTAAAATAGTTTGGGAAAAATAAAAGGGTATATTTTAAAAGGGAAATAAATTTAGAAATAAATTTTGAAATTGACTTAGTATTTGAAATAAATTTTAGGAATCAATTTGGAAATTGATTTAGTGTTTGGAAATAAATTTTTGAAATCAATTTAGAGATCGATTTGATGTTTGGAAACAAATTTAAAAATCAATATGGAATTTGATTTGAAGTTTGAAATAAATTTGGAAATCAATTAGAAATTTGATTTGGTGTTTGAAAGTGAATATTTGGAAATCGATTTGAAAATCGCTTATCTGTGGATATTTGAAAATTTAAATTCACAATGGGAATTTAAAAGGGAAATAGAAATTTGTTTTAAAAATAAATATTGATTTATTTTTTAAAGTGTCGGAAGAAATTTACGGATTTGGAATGTAAATTGAGATAAATCAAGAAGAATTTATTTATGACCATTTTGAAATGGAAAGTATATTTTCCTTGGAAAGCCGAGTATGTTTTCAAAGTAGTTTTCAAATATAAACTAAAAGTTCTAGAGTTGGTTTCAAAGAATGTTTTGGAGAAATTATTTTCTTAAGTTATTTTGAAAATCTTTAAAGTAAAGATTTATTTAATTAATTATAGAAGTGATTATTTATAAATTTAAATTGATGTTTGATTTAGAAAATGGTTATTTAAACAGTTATACTCATCAAATAATTTTTATTTTTAAAATTAATTTGGACTTGAGTTTATATGTGATATTAGTATAATATTTCATAACTAATATTTTAAATAAAGTGATTAAGAATATTTTTCATTTTAAGTGTTCCAATTATATTTTGGATAAGTGAGTTAAATTAGTTTTAAAGTATTTGGACTCAACAAATTTTCAGTGGAAATAAATAAGTATTTGGAAATTTATTCCACGTGAGGAAGGTGATTTGAAATTTGTTTTCAAAGGGTTGAAGTGTGAAAATATATTTTGCGAATATATTTTGAAAATAAATAATTGGGTGAAAATTAATTAAATTCTGATGATTGTTGTGAATATTGATTGATAGTTAAATACCGACTGTCAATATTGGCCTTTAAATGGCATCTGAATTTCGATGCGACTGGGGGTCGGATTCCACACTGTTATTCGAAAACCACATCGAATCTTTGTGATGGATCTTTTGTTTAAAAGATCAAAAGTGTTGTGATTTACTTGAAATCTGAATGTAACACTTATTTTTAAAATAAGTGCTCGTTATTCAGATTAGCCGGGAGAGGACTTTGTGTCATAAAACTCATTTCGAATAATGATACGACGAAATGGGATTGCATTTGAAGGTGGTGTTGAAGACCGAGTATTTTCGAAAAGGATTACCTGTCGAATGTCTCTACACTGCATTGCTCCGGTATAGAGATTATATCATCCTTTGTGATTGGGAGTCTAGACGTGATTAGTGAATATCCGGATTTGCAAGGGCTTCTTTGAATTACCTTCGGTTCCGTTCGATCCCGGAACGGACTTGTATGGATGAGTGTTTGACGTTACACTTTGAGATGTTTAGCTGGTTTCTATCAAATACAGTTCCGCTGGTGGCGGAGAATCTATTCTCTTAGCTTAACACCCTTATCTGAGACGTACGAGCTTAGAGGTTATGTAGTTGATAGTTACTAGTGATACATCCCCAATTTGATAATGTGGCATGTGAAGTGTTGTTGATCATTTGTTGAACAAAGCATGGATTTTGTGAAAAGAGTAGCTTTGTCGATGAGACTTTGTCGAACCTCACAACCTGGAAATGGTCGAAGCAGGAGGGATGCAGCAAGGTTATTGGGGTTAGCACCCCTTAGGGTATGTCCATTTCCTTTTGGAAATGGGTGGCATCACGATATAGAGCCCGGATATTTAACATATGCGGTTACTTCAAATTTGTGCTTTGTGGTTGTTGTTGTTGAGGATCCTCGGATAAAGGTCGGTAACGACCGGAGGATGGCATACTCGTGTCAGTAGTTACCTAGTTACAGAGGTAACCCGGCTTTGTGTTGGCAGAGATCCAATTAGGCTCTTGGGCGCCCCTCAAGAGGCGTACCATGTGGCATACGAAGTTCCTTAGCCTGACCATTTGTTGGAAATCCAAAGAAACAATACGAGCCCTATACGGTTTTAGTTATATAATTTGCCTTTTACTTATGGTGGTGACCAGCCACTTAATTGGTAGCTATAGTAGGTATACCATAATGGTGGTATGTTGGCTAAGGTTAATATTATACTTTCGAAATGTTTTATTCACTATGCATTAATAATAATATCAAAAAGATTTTTACGTAACAAGCATGTTTGACAATCATAAGATGAAATCTCCTCCAATTCTGCGTTTTGCATTGTGTGTATGGCCAGAGGCCTTATGGTAGTTTCATTTTCCAAAAGCATAGAGGATTTCTTTTTTTTGTGAAAATAACTATTTTTTTAAAAATCACACCAGTCCCATGATTGAACTGCAGTTTATTGTTCCCTTTCCAAACTCTGAGTGCCCAAAATTTTCCACACGGACAGCCTAGAGTCTGGTTAGCAGTTATTCTAGAGTGAAGTAAGAAAAGTATGCTGTGGAGATCAGGAGCAAGCTGGATGGCGAGGCGCATTACTTATATTATATAGTATCCACTACATATGGATTGCGGCAAGTTCAGTTTCCATGAAGTCAAGTTATAATGACTGCAGTGTTGTATTGTATTGTTGAAAACTCTGATGATGTATTGTAATAACAGATATGGTTCTTTGTTTTAAAGATTATTCATTTATCTATTATATATTGTTCCATTGCGAAATGTGAGATTATGTTATTGTTTTTGTTTCTTCTTCTATCTTCTTCTTCTTTAGCCCTAACTGTTTGGTTTTTCGGCATTCGATTATGCGGCATTAGATACAATGGGCGTATTGATGTCAACTTTCGAAAGCCGAAAAATTGGGTCGTTATACATTTCCTAAGCTCCATAGCATCTTATCCTGAATTTAAATGCTCGGTCTGATGTGAGCATTATAATAAAATAGCACCCGAGTCAGTCTGGAAAACCAACGTGAGAAAACACACCCAATTTGAATTATTAACTTTTCAAAATCCTTTGAAAAACAAAGGTATCTCGTAAGACCGCGTCACACATAAACATGCTGGGTTTTTCCCTTACGATAACTAAAATATTTTATAGAAAATCCAATGATATTATAATAGTGTCTAATTACAAATACTTATTCAAATAACTGACATTGTTACATTGATTAAATTCCAACATACTAGGCTCTACAAACAAAATCGTAAGCTTGTATTGGAGAATGGATTCCAACGAATGACTGGGCCACTGGGGTACCGTCCATCACAGTAATCCTCTAGAACCATGTACCAAGGACCATGCCAAGATCCCCTTCTACACAAGACTGGCCTACCCCAAACCTGGATAGACCAAATATGTTATCACTCCGGGTGTTCCCACCTTACTATCGAGCGCTTCTTCTTTCATGTGTAACCATATCTAAGATAAATAGGGTTTCTGAAGACATCTAGAAAGGTGATAACATACCCTACTTGGGTGCGACCCACTTAGCCTTGCTGCATCTCCTGTGTTTTAGTCATTCTCGGTTGATGAGGCTTGAGGCTAAGCATTACCTTTCAAGGAACAATTTCTCTTAGAATGCTCATCGTCCTCTGATGACGATGTTTTGATAGCATCCATCCATACAAGTTGCCTTGGGTCTGGAAAAACCAGATCACTATCTTCATATCTTCATGGTATTCATTCATAACGTTCAAATGGGATCGAAGTGGTTTTTGGATAATTAAATCTGATTCCGGTCTCTTTGAAATGATTAACAAAATTGGTCAAAATTGATAATCGGTTATTTAACTATCAATAAACATTCAAAAGCAATCATCGAGACTTATCATAAATTTCCTAAAATTTATTCTAAATATCTTTATAAGATATTACTTTCAGTTCTTCAACATTTGAAAACAATTTTCAAATACCTCATATTTTCAACGAAATATTTCCAACCCTCCCCAATGCTTAAAATATCTTCCCTACATTATTTTATATTCAACATTTAGAAAGTACTCCTTTTATTTTCTACTTCACTTTCTTAAAATCATTTACAACTTTATTTGTAAATTTCTTTACTAGTTTATAACGAATTCTATAAATTCTGGAATTCTTTACTAGTTCCTTTTATAATTCCAAAGCCAATTTTACTTGCTTATAAACTCATTTTTCCCTTTTGTACTTCTTTATGAATTTTATTTTCATTTTTGAAGTTCGCTTTTATTTATTCCCTTTGGGAATTTTCTTACTTTTCTTTCCAATTCCTTTTTTTGGATTCTCTTATTGGTCCATCTATGAAATAACCATTTCATAGCTCCTGAGAAGATTTACAAATACATTTAAACCATTTTCAAAATTTTATATATATACATATATAAATAAAAATAGGAATTTAAATAAAAATAGTAATTTTTTTTGAAACATGTTCAAATAGTTATCTATTATTGAAAAACTTTTATAACATCACTTTTCAAAGTTGATTTTAAAACCTAGGATTTATTAAAATAAATATTAAGTATTTGAAAATTCACTTTTGAAGTATTTCAGTATTAACTAACTTATATAGTTTAATAAATATAATTTTCCTTTTTAAAATAAAACTTAATTTATAAATAAAATATATTTTTAAAACACAATAACCAAATTTCAATTTATAACCCCTCTCGATTTCTACCACATCACTTCCATTTTGGCCTTCTTAACCTTTTTCACTTTGAAAATAGTATCCACTATTTCCCTCTTACCCTATTTCCATATTTAATATAAATTCTTGTTGTAAATTTATATTTCCAATTTATCACCAAATATCAATTTTTCTTTATTTATAACATCATCTACAAATTGTTATAACTCCTTTGAATTTCACTAAAATAATCTTATTTATAAAATTCCATTTTATAAATTTAATTCCTCATAAATTGCACTTATTTTTACCAATCTTTTTTAATATCGATCTCAAATTTTCTTTCTATATTTTTTGAATATCATTTTAAAAGCTGGTATTAAAAATCCCTTTATATTTTTTATTTTAAAATCTCTATTAAAAATATTTTTCCCGCATTATTTAATACGATCAAAAATTCACCATTATTAAACCAATCTCCTTTAAATAATCCAAATTTCGATATGCATAATTTTATAATAACAATCTTTTTTAATTCCTTAAAAATATATTAAAATAATACTTATGGTATATGATTTACCCAAAGTTAATTTCCATAACATTATAACATCTAAAAATTCTCAACACACAATAATCTAGCATTTTATATATATGAAATACACTAATATATTTGAGGAATCCATTGGATTCCTCCAACTTATTTTTCCTGCATCCATAGATGTTAGACAACAATAAAAATACCAATTCCACTTCGAGAGGAATATCGCAGTATATAGGGTCATCCGCTATTATGTGGGGCGTATAGGGTCTCATCCGTTATAATGTGTAGGAATATCACTCCAAATACTAATATATATATATATATATATATATTACGATATATATATTTAACATCTGTTTGCGCCAAAAATGGTCACAAACCCCAAGTATCGTGAAAGCACCAGTATATGAACACAAATCAGTAATATTCAAGCACAAATCTCATATCTCAACAAATAATAAACAGCAATATGGAAATAATGAACAGTGACACAGGGTTTATAGTGGTTTGGCTATCTCCGGCCTACGTCCACTTCAAGGTATTTTCTTTTATTGATATTCTTTGCTGGTTACAAATGATTGCAGCAGTTACAATGATTGAATTTCGATTATAACAGTAATGCAAAAATGTAGAATCGAATCCGGCAGAGTCTGGACGTTGAATGGCTAAAAGATCCGTTTCCTGTAGGCTCCAGGATGGTATTTATAGGCATAGGAGGCTCAGATCTCGCTCAAACTTCAGGAGACTTTTTCTGGCACGTGAGTCGGCCCACGCGACCAACCTCAGGAAGTTTCGACTCGATCGGCGATCGATACGAAGTCATTTCATATCAATCAAGATGACGTCCAA
Source organism: Allium cepa (assembly GCA_030765085.1). NCBI lineage: Eukaryota > Viridiplantae > Streptophyta > Magnoliopsida > Asparagales > Amaryllidaceae > Allium > Allium cepa. The sequence continues at coordinate 770,893,748 of CM060939.1, read as the reverse complement.
TCGAGCTAAAATTTGGTGGAGACATTCCTCAGCATGTACGCAAGCTTCTATGAAAATTTCATGGCATTTGGATCAACGGTTTAGGAGATATGGTCGATATGAAATTGGTCTGCTCGATGGCTGTTCGGTTCGAATTCATTCATTCGAATCGATCACTTCGACTCGATGGCAACGCGCGTGAGCAGGTTGACGTGGCGCAGGCTATTCATGTCGATCCGCCTTTTACTCCGGTTTGATCGAGTCACTTCGAGTATTTCGCCGCGTTCGCATCCATAACTCACGCGCCATCCCTGGCCTGTTTGACTTGGTGGGTTCGAACAAGCAATCATCCATGGATTCGAACAAGGATTCCTGATGGATACGAAGTGGTCAGCGCCTGATGGATGCGAAGTCATCCGATGGATTCGAGATAGATGGATACGAAGGACTTGTATCCCCGACCGATGTGAAGACGATGGACTCGAATGGAAGCTCATCCATGGATGCAGATCGTGTATATCTGGATGGATATGAGACAGGACGTTGCTGATCGATACGAAGCGCCTACCCTGTTGATGGGTATGAAGTCCATCGATACGAACTCGATGGATTCGAACATGGACAAGTTCATCGATACGAAATGAGGCACTTCGATGGATACGAAGCCGCTGGACCCCTGATCGATACGAACATGGTCGATTCGAATTGGTGTACGAGGATGGATACGAAACCGGAGCTTTTCCCTTCAAATTGCATCCATCATAACTTGAGCATACGAACTCGAATTGACTTGAAACTTGGAACCTTCGGTTCCTTGGCCTTGCTAGCCATGTCCTATCAATTATAGTTCGATCCGGAAACGGACAAAATTCATCGATACCATGGTTAACCTGCAATGCACAGTTGATATTCATGACTAGTTATTATCGATTTTCAATTAATTTTGGGGTATCTCAGCTTTGCCAAAAGGTGGGATAACACTTTGCCCCCCAAAACATGCCTTTTGGCAAAAGGTGTGTTTTGATTAGTCTCAAATCGAATGCAGTGAGTTTATGCTTTATTCAGAGCTTATAGCATTTTCAATCGAGCACGCGGCTGCTCGAAGCCAAATCGTTATCAATTTATTCCTGTGGAAGTTAAAATTGAAGTTTTATAGTCTCTCCGGACTATCGATGGTCATTCTGGACCCTTGCCAAGTCCATTCCAGACTTAGCGATTGTATAGAAAGATCCTATTGCACTCTGGCATTGCTCTCTATTCCTTGCACTCCGACTCCAGTTAGGGCATATAGCGATGTCTTGGTTGTTCTAAACCGATCATAGCTCTCCGGGCTCTTACTGGATCCCATCCTGTCACTCTCCGGTGAAGGGGAAGCAGCGTTAAGTGAGTCGATCCTGTCGCTCTCCGGCGAAGCAACTAACTTCTTGCACTCCGGTTCAGTGTATCTGAACATTAAGCAATGTCATGGCCTAGATCGTAGGCCGATCATAGTCTCTCCGGGCTCTCATCGAATCCCGATCCAATCACTCTCCAGTGAATGGGAAACGATGTTAAGTGAGTTGATCCTGTCGCTCTCTGGCGAAGCAACTCACTTCTTGCACTTCGGACCCCGCCTCTCTAAGTAGGCTCGTAAAGCGATCGTTTTTATATTGGTGTTCAATACTCATCCTTTAACTCTCCGGTCAAAGGTTTATTTCAAGAAATTCTAATTTATTTATTAAATTCAGGTCCTAGATGTTCAATCTCAAACATCAGGAAAAAGCTAAACATTGCCTCTCCGGGCATATTGGTCTATCTCCATCTCAGAGCATGCCTAGGGATCTCTCCGGTTCCCGTACATGAGTAAGTGGAGTAGTCGTTTATTCTAAAAATAAATCTAATGAAATTATTTGACCGAAGTCCAAATCCTGGACTTGGCCCTTGCTATCTTTAATCAGTTGACGACGAGTCGCGATCCCGATCCAGGATCGTTTCTGTTAGGTGGAGGCGGTAGTTGTTCAGGCCTTACCGCTGCTATCCGTTCTCTGACATATTGTGGCAATCTACCACTCCTGGCATGTTCTTCCACCTCATCCTTTAGGTGGCGGCATTCATCCATAGTATGCCCGTCCAGCTCATGGAATAGGCAGTATTTTCCAGTTCTGCGCTCCCGCTTAGTGGGATTTCTCCTAGGTGGTTTCGACAGGGTAGTTGCCCCCGAGGTTCGGTATAAATTCGTTCCAGGCCTGCCGTCAGATCGGTGTATTGCCTCAATCTAGGTTCTCGGAATTTCTTTCGTTTATCAGGACCGTCACGTCTATCGTCCTGCTTTCTCTTTCCTTTGTCCGCTCCGGACTCTTCCCTGGCGGTTCCTTCGCCCTACATAGCATTTATTTCTCGCCTTTCGGCTCGTGATTCTTCTAGCCGAATGAATCTTTTAGCTTCATGATAAAATTCTCCAAGATCTTGGGGTGGATCTCTTGCCAAAGAATCCTTGAATTCGGTGCCTTCCCCAACTCCTGCAACCGCCGCCATTAAAATCATTGATGGATCCGGGCGATCTACAAAAGCCACCATTGCATTGAATCGCAGTAAGAAATCTTTTATGGACTCTCTGGTCCTTTCCTTTATTGAAGCTAAAGTCATCACACTCTTGGGTCGCGTCACGTGGACCCTGAACTGTCTCATGAAGCATTCTACAAGCTCGCCCCATGTTCTGATCGACCCGTTCTCTAGCTGCCTAAACCAAAGCGCAGCCAAATCTGACAAATATAAAGGGAAGCATCGAGCCATTACTTCCTCGGATGCCCCCAGCACTTCCATGTGCCTGATGTATCGTGTAATATGCATATTTGGGTCCGACTTCCCATCATATGGATCCAGCATAGGTAGCTTGAACTTTGGAGGGTTCCTTGCATTCCTGATATTCGGAGCGAACGGACTACGACTGACTTCTTCCAACCCTCCACTCGACAATCCTCCTCTCATGATTCGTCGCGCTAGACCAATCATTCTTTCATCTCCATCCGGGGGCTGCCCCCTTTTCATGTTTCTATCTTGCCCCCCAAGCCTCGAAGGGAACTTTGGTACATACTCTTCATGTGGCTCCGTAAGATTAGCATTGACTCCAGCCTGTTGAGCTTGATCCACGGGTCTTCCTCCAATGTCTGATCTTGAGGGTTTGCTCCCAAGCCCTTGTTGATTACTATCAGGCCCTGCATTCCGGTCTTGAACCTGACCTTCATTGGTTTCCACAATCCTAACTCCTTGTCCGGCACCTGCAGCCGCTGTAGTTGGCCCAAGGTTCTGCACGTTCACTGCTCTCATTTGTTCAAAGAAATTTTGCAGTATCTCATGTTGGCTTTTCATCATTCTTTCATTATTAAATTATCCATAGCCTCCATCTCATCCCGAGTGATGTAGATCGAAGCTTGTCCTTCTGCAGCTCCAGAGGATGCCTCCTGGCTTCCTCCTTGTTGGATTCTCTCAACTCTTTGTCTTGTTTGTCGAGTCATCGTCTCTAATTCAGGATTCTTCTAGCTCTTAAATCTGAACTTTGAATCTGGTGCAGCGGGTGCTAGTTCCTTCTCAGTGAAAGCACCAAAGTGTTTAAGCCAAAAATGGTCACAAACCCCAAGTATCATGAAAGCACCAGTGTATGAACACAAATCAGCAATATTCAAGCACAAATCTCAGATCTCAGCAAATAATAAACAGCAATATGGAAATAATGAACAGTGACACAGGGTTTATAGTGGTTCGGCTATCTCCGGCCTACATCCACTTCAAGGTTTTTTCTTTTATTGATATTCTTTGCTGGTTACATATGATTGCAGCAGTTACAATGATTGAATTCCGATTATAACAGTAATGGAAAGAAATAGAATTGAATCCGGCAGAGTCTGGACGTTGAATGGCCAAAAGATCCCTTTCCTGTAGGCTCCAGGATACTATTTATAGGCGTAGGAGGCTCATATCTCGCTCAAACTTCGGGAGACTTTTTCTGGCACGTGAGTGGGCCCACGCGACCAACCTCAGGAAATTTCGACTCGATCGGCGATCGACATGAAGTCATTTCGTATCGATCAAGATGACGCCCAATCGAGCTGAAATTTGGTGGAGACATTCCTCGGCATGTACGCAAGCTCCTGTGAAAATTTCATGGCATTTGGATCAGCGGTTTAGGAGATATGGTCGATACGAAATTGGTCTGCTCGATGGCTGTTTGGTTCGAATCCATTCATTCAAATCGATCACTTCGACTCGATGGCAACGTGCATGAGCAGGTTGACGTGGCGCAGGATATTCGTGTCGATCCGCCTTTTACTCCGGTTTAATCGAGTCACTCCGAGTATTTCTCCGTGTTCGCATCCATAACTCACGCGCCATCCCTGGCCTGTTTGAGTTGGTGGGTTCGAACAAGCAATCATCCATGGATTCGAACAAGGATTCCTGATGGATACGAAGTGGTCAGCACCTGATGGATACAAAGTCATCCGATGGATTCGAGACAGATGGATACGAAGGACTTGTATCCCCGATCGATGCGAAGACGATGGACTCGAATGGAAGCTCATCCATGGATACAGACCGTGTATATCTGGATGGAAACGAGACAGGACGTTGCTGATCGATACGAAGCACCTGCCCTGTTGATGGGTGCGAAGTCCATCGATACGAACTCGATGGATTCGAACACGGCCAAGTTCATCGATACAAAATGAGGCACTTCGATGGACACGAAGCCGCTGGACCCCTGATCGATACGAACACGGTCGATTCGAATTGGTGTACGAGGATGGATACGAAACCGGAGCTTTTCCCTTCAAATTGCATCCATCATAACTTGAGCATACGAATTTGGATTGACTTGAAACTTGGAACATTGGCTTCCTTGGCCTTGATAGCCATGTCCTATCAATTATAGCTCGATCCGGACACGTACAAAATTCATCGATATCCATGGTTAACCTGCAATGCACAGTTGATATTCATGACTAGTTATTATCGTTTTTCAATTAATTTTTGGGTATCTCAGCTTTGCCAAAAGATGGGATAACAACATCCAACAGATAAAAATTTATAAATTCATCCAAACAACCAATATTTTAAATTCAACACTTTTAAATTCACCAGCTATCCGAATGAGTTCGGTTTTACACAGCTTGATCTTCCAAAATTGTTAATCGTTCCAATTCCACTTTTTATTCCACTGCGTAGTATTCGCCGCTGTGAATCCAACGTGGCCCTACACGTTATATTTTTTACCTCGTATAAAGGTTATGCAAATCTTATAACCATTTCATTTTAATGAATCAATTAAAATCATAAACAGCTAATTAACTGTTATTAAATTTAAATTAACTTAACCAAAATTTGAAAATTAACCTCACCTTCTTATCTGTTCACACACGTTGCCAGGCTCGAGACCATCGCTTCAACCACACATGATTTCAGAACCCAAACTGCATCTCCCTGAAACAATTACTTGGCAGAACAAGCGCGACTCCGCCTCATCGAAACCCCTCAGCTCATATCCTCCTTGTCGTAGCCTCGACCCATTTCCAAAGCCATCCCACTTCACCAAGGCTCATCTCGATCCCCCTATCCTCCACCAGTCACCATCAAAGTCGCGTGCCACACCCTACCAACCCATGCACATGCGTACGCATACGCACCTTCAGATCGAACCCCTCTCTTCCCTAAATCCTCGTATGCGTGGTTCCCAAGTCGTATCGACCTTGCCCTAACCCCCGTTCGAGACGCCGATGTAAGTCATCCCACGTGATTGCCTCCTTCTCTTCTTTTTTTTTAAACAGATACTCGCTTTCAATTTAATTATTGAGAAGGGGAAGGAAAAAAACGTTCGAACTGATTTGATTCGAATGAAGAAAGAAAGAAGGAGGGGCTTGTGATTTTATATGTAGCGTCCATTCTTTTTGAACGAACCATTTTTTTTCTTTCGTGAGTTTTGAACTGAAGGAAGGAAAAGGGGAAAGACGTGCTTTATGAATGAATGGTTGCATGTTAGGATGGGTGTACAGTTTTTAGAGGTGAGGGGGAAAAGTGCTGATGTGAAAATATTAGTCAAGTCGAATAAATATGTATATTTAAAATTTAAATCGTCTCGATTTCGCAGCTTAAAACTTCGAACTCCTACCGAGGCATATCGCTAGGTGTTTTTTTGTTATACTCCTATTCCAAATGCAATGGAAAAGGTTCCAAGTCCTAATTCGATCGTATGGAGAAGATAGCATTTTGGGCCCAATTATTATATTAAATTTTCGATATTAATTTCAACGCGTTTATATCTCGTATGACCATATGATAACTCCAAACATAACGAAATTTGAAATTCAATAATTATACACTATTACGGATCCAATGGAACAGGTTTCGTCGAATTCCAAGACTGTGCCTCGGAAGGCTACTTTTAAACATCAATTTGAACTAACTATTTTTAAAATTGAACAGATCACTTTTAAATTCAATTTTTTTAAATTACTATCTTTATTGTTATTAATATAAATTTTACAAGCCTTTAAATTATTTTTATTAGGCTTAAAACTCCAGATTCACTATTTTAACCAATATTCAATTATAAACTTCAATAATTAAATTATCCAATAAATTGCTATATTCAAACTCTGAATTTATTTTATAAATAAAAACAATTTTCATATTCAAAATCAATCTATAATTCAAATTCAATATTTAAAACAATTTAAATGTTCACAATTTACGGTTGAAAAATCTGGATCGTTACATGTGTTCATTCACTATGCATCGATACGACTCCTATCACACTAGAGCCTATCCATTAGAATCTAGTTCAATGTTTCTTGCCTCTAGTTCACTTCGAAGGTCATCTTCAACCAATCAAGCACACACACGGACACCACACATCCATCAATCAACATCCAAGCATGCAAAACACATAACAAATCATGGCAATCTCATATAATTTATCTATACCATAGCCTAACATCTATATAGGCAATCACATATCCAAAAACATGATTCGAACACCAAAAATCATTTTATTCTCGTTTTTATCTCAAGTTAGGTTTTAAAACATCATAAAAAATAGTTTTCACTTTAAAAATGGATTCAAATATGTTAAAATCTACATATACATATATAATAAGGTGTAAGATGATCACCCATAAAATGCCCAAAAAGTTGCGATTTGCAACAAAACGAGGTAAATCCAAAAATAAACAGCAAAGCCTTAATTTTTATTCCCTAAAAATGCAAACTCCCTTGTTAATCTACCTTGAATCCATGATTTAAACTTGATTCGGAAGGGTAAGGAGAAAGTTTTGTCAAAGAAGGGGTTGATTGAGGCAAAAATATACTTAGGAGATAAGAAAAATGTTTGGGGAAGGTTATTTCAGCTTAGGCTTAAAATCCAAAATGGGTTTATGGGTGTTAGAGAACCACATATTATCACAAAACCAATTGGTTAATGTGATGGAAATTCTCTTAGTATTTATTCATAATTCATATTGTAAATTCCCCGATGTGGGACTAATCTCAACACGCTCGCGCACGTGTTGGGTATGATCATCCAAACACGTGAACATTCATTGAGGGTGACGTGTGACACAATTAAACTCGCTCTTGAAACACTAACCACGACGTAATGGGGTATGGCTTGTTCAGCTGGCTGTTGTTGGTTTTAGGTGACTTCGTGGCTGGTCCACTGAACAGAATACTTGTTTTTTAAATGGTAAAGATTTTGCCGTTTTATTGCAAATATAGGTCAAAACGGAAAAGTCTTTTCTGTTTTAAGTAAAACGGAATTTTTTTACTGTTTTAACATATATTTGCAAGCAAACTAAATAAAAATTAATTTAATTTGCAAAATAAAACGGCAAGGCTTTGCCGATTTGCTTAATTTGCAAAATAAAACAGCAAAGACTTTATTGTTTTATTTTTTTGCAATATTTTAATATTAGTTTGATGGCTTGTTTTGAGATTGTCTAGATGCATAACTGGTTTGATCAGTGCAAAAGGGAGAGAGAAAAGAAGTGATAAAGCCTATTGCTAGTTATGGTCTAGTTCAATCTTATGTCCTCAAGTTGTGTCTACGTGTGTCAAGCAAATCGGAATTATTCATCATTGGTGTAAAAAATTAAATAATGGAATACAAATCTATTCTATTACATATAAAGTAGCATACGAGACCATATATATTCCTGCTTCTCATTCGTTCTTACTTCCATCATCTTCTCTGGTTGATTTGAGAGAAAATGTTTCTCTTGCCCCTCTAATAGTTACTTAATGTTCCAAGCTCCGAATTAAATTTACATTATATATTAATAACAATACCCTTTGGTTTTCTATTTCAGTTGTTTAGAAATGTTCCACACTTATTTTCTTTTCTTAATTTCAAATTCTCTACTTCTTATCTAAAATAAATCATTTTCTATTTCAATTACTCAAAAATGTTCCATTTTCATTTTATTTTCTTATTTTTATTTGCTCAAATTCTTATCCTACGTTTTTCCCTTTGAATCCATATGGAAAATTGGCTCTTATGGATGCAATAATAGAATTCTCTCTTTCATGTTTTATGGTATGCTTCATGCTTTTGGGTATGTACTATTTTTTTTATGTTGGTTAATATGAACTAGAGAAATTAAAATGTTAAATAAAATACGGCTTAATCTTCAAAAAAAAAGTTATTGATCATGGTTGGAAAAATCATGTTAATAGATATTTTCTTTCAAAAGGTTTCCCCAATCATCTTTCTTTGGTCGTGGGTAGGAGAATTTGATTTTATTTTTGTGGTAACTCTATTGCACAAATTTTGTTCGATCTTTTGAACTTTTTATTCTAGCTAGAATTTCATTCAATTCACTAATAATTAACTTTGTAATCATCTTAAATTATTTATGATTTTATTAAAGTATGGCGGTTTCTTTCTGGATTATTTCAATGTTACTGATATAAAGAGCCCCAAAAATCTTACCTGACTGGATCTATCAAAATCAATTTAAAGGTTTGAATTGTATTCTATTATTTTTCTTTTCATTTAATTCAATGTTGAATTTGTTATTTTTGTTCCAATTGTAGTGCTTTCTTTGAGTTTTATGCCTAAAGTTATGTCTTCTTATGATTTTTATTTCGATTTGTAGGATTATGAGTTTGGTTATTTATTTTAGTATGTTACTGGATTTGTAAATGCTATTTTGAGAGTAAAATCTTTTTTATAGCATATAGCTCTTTATTTCATGTGCTTCACTTTGTGACATTCTTATCTCCACATACAACAATCCTACATTTATTTTTCCTTCATATTCTAACAATAGTTCTTTTCATCTTCTCTTCATTTTCAATACAAGAGTTTTTGTATTTCCTCGATTATTTTCTCATGTTCAATAATTTCAATACAAGGATTCATTGCAAAAAACTTGGTTGATTTTTATTTCTTTTATTTGATAGAATTCAATTTAATTGACTAATAGTTCTTCACTTTACCTTTATCTTGAATTATTTGTCAATATAAACATATTTTATAGTGATTGGCAAATGGAATTAGATACCCAGTAGTCCTAGCCGTAAGGATACTAGGCGCTGCCTTACATACTTACTTTTAATACTACTGTGTTTATGGAAACATTATTTAAATACCTCCAGACAAACCTCTAATTGATAGAGATTGCTTGATAAGTTCAATTTTTTATTTATCTTTTCATTTAATTTAGTGTTCAATTTGTTGTCTTGTTTGATTTCATTGAGATCGATTAAAAATTTTGAATTTTATATTATTATATTTCTTTTCATTTAATTCGACGATGAATTTGTAGGTTTTGTTTTAAATTACGAATCTCATATCTTTGCTTAGGGTTTTTGGCCGTAAATTATGTTTTCTTCCGAGTTTGTTTTTTCGCAAGAGTAAAAGTTTGTTTCCTTTGTTTATTTTACATATTTCTTACATTAATTACCACATTTATAATTACTTTGTAACATACTCGCTTTATTTTATCTTCTAGACTCTTCGCTAATAGTTATTTATCACATATTACCAAAAGTACATTTTGCCTTTCATATTCAACCTTCTTTTTATTTTTCTTTACCGCACCTTATAAATTCTAATAGACTTTTTAAATTTTAGAATATTATGGCAAGTTATTGACTTTCTGAATTACTGTCATTTTATTACTTCAAGTATTCAATTTGCACCCTTTCAAATCCATTTATCCGTTATTTTAATTTTATATCTTCCATATTCATCTTCATTCTCCGTTATTATAACGTCTTTATTTACGTTAATCAGGAATTTAATTTATACCTTATTTAAATAATTTTATTATCTTCTAAGTTATTTATCAAATATATATTCAAGATGAAAGGCTATATTCTACTTATGTTGTTGATTGCTTAACATCGCACACTAATAATTTCTTTGTTGATCCTATTAATATTGCAAAATTATTATTTATGAATATGTTTATACATTACATAAATATTTACTTTTATGTTTCAATATGTTTGAATCTTACGTTAATTGCTTTTAAAAAATTATTATAACTATATAGTAATTGCTTATAGTGGTTTGATATTTTTTCTCCTTCTTTCAGTGTATTTAATTTCAAGACTATTCATGGTGGTTCAACGTTGCAAAAAATGTACAGAGTTTATGAGCATGGTTTAATGGTTGGGATAACTTATTTTAATAATACTAAAGAATTTTAATTGTTGTTAAAAAAATATTTTCTTCTTTCTTTCTGTATCATTTTGGGCAAGATTTCAAAATCATCCATGGTGGTTGAATGTCGCGCTAATGGTAAAAAATTGCATGCATGTTAGTAGTAGATATGGATTTAAATCTCCACTTTTTCTTTATGAGTTGAATGAATTGTAATTTTACAAAATAAGATTAATAAAACTAATAATTGCTTGTGTTGGTAGAAGGAGCAATAATTATTCATAGTGAATTGTTAAATGGTGAGTCATTTTGACTAAAAGGAATGTAAACAATCAATTTTTTTAAATTAAAAAGGTTTTAGTTGTCATTTATATAATCTTATTAAAACAACACATTTTCCTCCTACAAAATCTTATTAAAATTACTGGATTGTCATTTATATAATCAATCTTTCTCTTCCTTCTTAGATTTCCAATTCATGTATGTTATTGCATCACAAAATTTATCTTTTCATCTCCCAACCTTAAACCCTAAGTATTTAATTATGACTGTGGAGGAAAACTTATCTCAATCTTAATTTTCTCAATCTTCATCAAAATGACATGGGTATTATTAATCTCTTTCCTTCTATTCAAGATTCCAATTATGTTTTTGGAGGAATTTTAGTATCTTTGTTTTGATTGAATAGGTTTTACATTTAATTAAGGTATGAGATTTTGAAATGGTAGATGGATATTATTGATATAAAGAGTTACAATTTTATACTAAAACTTACTATAGATTTGAAGATTCTCCACCTGTTAATTCTTTTTTATATCATTTGTTTTTAATTTTTACAGGATAATATGTCAAAAGAAATTGATTTGATGTTATAGCTACATTCAGCAGATGAATCAAAACAATAGGTATATATTTTTCTAAGAAAAGAAGAAGAAAGGATTTGTATTTCATTCTTATTCTTTTTTGATAATATTATTTTTTTTAGTAGATAATTGTATAAGAAGTATTTAATGAAAATAGGATTATCATTTGAGAAAGTTAGTCATAATCTTTAATATATGAGCAAAAATTGATTTAGTGCGAGTTATCACTAATTTAAATTCAATCAAACTAAATTTAGGGTATAAATGCAATTAGTAAATTCATTAACAAATGCAATTAATGTGGTAATGAAAGAGGTAATTAATGTCAGTATGATTTACTTATCCATTTATTTTGATTTAACTTAATCTTTTAGAAAGTATTTTGAATAAACAAAATAAAAGAAGTAAAAGAAGTAAAAGATATAAACTTTGTATTTGGAAAAAAATGAATAATGCTTGATAAAAATATATATTCAAGTTGGTTCAATGACCTTGATTTCCATAATGCTATAAAAATAACTAATTTATTCCTTTTTAAATACCATTTGCATGGTGGTATGTATATATACATATACACCAAAAACTAATTTATTCCTTTTTTTTACCTTTTACATGGTGGATACACATACATATACATACATATATATATATATATATATATATATGTGTGTGTGTGTGTGTGTGTGTGTAACTCAAAATATTACGTGATTTTGTTTTTATGCTTTGGGACAAGTGCACATGTGTTAAAATGACTTTTAAAATTAAATCATATTATATAATTGTAAAATAAAATAATTTACTCTTCTCATAATAATTCTCTTATAATACTTTCACTAATATCGTTCATATTTCAAAAAAAATGCATGTTTTCTTGGTCCACTCATTGATTATTATAAATTGAATTTTCATATTCTAAATTCTTATCTAATCACTCCAAAATCATTATAGATATTTTCACTTGAGTGTTTTCGAATTTAAAACTTTAAAAACTTGAATAATATTAATACTTCAACTACAAATGTGTCATTAATTTATCCAAACAAATTTGTTATCTATAACTAAATATATCGAAATAATTATTTATTTCAGCAAAAATTTATAATTTTAGATTCAAATTGAACAATAATATGATAACACTCATGTAACGAATAAAAGCTTGATAAAAATAATAACAAATTCAAAAAATATCTTACTTACTTGATGGAATTTAGTTTGTACACAATCTTAACAAAAATTAAACCTCTAAATAAATACACAAATTCTTGATTACATTCTACATTCTAGCCATGTTATACCTTAGTTTTCCTAATCAAAAACTCATGTACACCAAGTCTAAAACTTACATACCTTTTGTTTTATACTTTCCTATAATATTTTGGATAAATTATATATATATTTTTAATATTGAATAACTTTCTACCAGTTTAACTTAATTATTATTTTTCTAATTCTTTTGTTGTTTACTTGATACTAATAAACACAAGGAAGCAATAAAGGAGAAATGGGATAGGATCCAACTCAACGATTGGGAAGTTCTACTGTCGTTATTTCCCATTTAATCTATTCTGTCATATTTTAATATATCCAACACTTTATATTGTAATACCAATCTTTGTACTGTAGTTTTATCATGGTGACTAGCAATATTAGTTTCCTTGATAAATAAAATTGTGGGAAATGAATCAATGGTTCGAAGACTAAACCATATAATTATTTATTATCATTGAACATTCCTAAGATTTTTAGTTTTATTGTAATATATTTTATAGCTCAAATGTTTTGAGTGTTTGACATTATTCCTTTTAGTCCACTAATCGCATGTGGACTAATTCATAATTTTTTTGTTATTGTACAATGGTGGCGTATCTTTTTTATGATTTTTATATGTGTGCATAGTTACTTGAATCAATCCATTATGTGAGTTATTTTATCAATAATGATCTATCAAACCAATCTTCTAGCTTATAGCTTAAGATTTGATGTGTGCGTCTGTATAATTATTTATAGGTGCATATGTAATTATTTAAGTCTTCTTCTGTATGGTACATAAATGTAGTTGTACAGACGTACACAATGACATATAAATGTATTTTCTAGATAAATAATTTTGAATATTCAAAATATAAAAAATATTTAAATATGAAATATGTTTGGATATGATGGTATTACTTGAGTTAATCATAAAAATATACTCAAATAGATTTGCAAATATATAATTGCAATGTATGTACGCAGCACGCACTAGTTTAGCATAAATATTTGAATTTCTGGGAGGAATTGGTTGTGGTTAAATAGTTGGGTTTATAAGTGTTCACATAACTCGGCGTTCTTTTAATTGTAAAACTGGAAACCTGTGAACAAACAATCAATATATAAAAGGTAAGTATATCTTCTTAATCAAATCAAATATATGCTTTTGCAACCATTTACAGATAGTAAAGTATATAAAAGGTAAGTTGGATTTTATTATACACACTGCAAATATTTTCCAATTTTACATATGCACTGTTAAATTTTTATTTCTTTAAATAAACATGGAACTTACCAAATATAAAACCCTAACATAATGCAGCCCTTTAAACTTCAATAAATCAATCCAAATCACAGATAATCAACATATAAAAGGTAAGTATATCTTCTTAATCAAATCAAATATATGCTTTTGCCACCATTTACAGATAGTAAAGTATATAAAAGGTAAGTTGGATTTTATTATACACACTGCAAATATTTTCCAATTTTACATATGCACTGTTAAATTTTTATTTCTTTAAATAAACATGGAACTTACCAAATATAAAACCCTAACATAATGCAGCCCTTTAAACTTCAATAAATCAATCCAAATCACAGATAATCAACATATAAAAGGTAAGTATGTCTTCTTAATCAAATCAACCATGTGTTAAGTTTGATTTATTCTAATAACACAAAACGATATAAATAGAAATATTCTCTGCCCTATTTGCAGCATAATTCTTATATCTCTAATTCCAAAAGGAGAAAGACAACCCATCATGACGGACTTCTTCACAGAAATAATGGTAATGGACCTTCCCCACTCCGACAAAGCCCTGACCTTCCTATACAAAATCGCAGACGACGTAGAACCGCTCATGAGAAGCCACAACTGGAAGGTACCCCTCCTGGTAGAGTTCTTTGAACCCACGCTTCTAGGCACTAACGCCGGCCGTGGAGAGAAAATAAGCATCAGCCTAAGGGAAACCACCGATGGAGCCGACTTCTTCCCTTACTCTGAAGTGCTCGACACCATGCTTCATGAGCTTGCACACAACGAGTACGACGAGCATGACCAGGATTTCTATGACTTCCTCGAACAGCTGCGGGTCGAGCACCAGAGCAGTCGTTCTGGTCACCCCGATCCAGTTCCCGTGCACTATGTTAGTTGTGGTGGATGTGGCTTCCCCGTTGTTAGCCCTTATGGAGGTTATTATAATTTTGGTGGAAGTACCGGTGGGTTCGGTTGGTTCGGTGATTATGTTGTGGCTGGTGCAACTACAGCTAGTTATGATGATTATGGTGAAGATGGTACAGCTACGACTAGTTATGGTGATTACGGTGAAGGTGGTGCAACTACGACTAGTTATGGTGATTACGGTGAAGGTGGTGCAACTACGACTACTTATGGTGATTACGACGAAGATGGTGCAAGTATGACTAATTATGGTGGTGCAACTACGACCAGTTATGGTGATTATGGTGAAGATTGTGCAATTACGACTACTTATGATGATTACGGTGAAGGTAGTGCAACTACGACTACTTATGGTGATTACGACGAAGGTGGTGCAACTATGACTAATTATGGTGGTGCAACTACGACCAGTTATGGTGATTATAGTGAAGATTGTGCAATTACGACTACTTATGATGATTACGGTGAAGGTGGTGCAACTACGACTACTTATGGTGATTACGACGAAGGTGGTGCAACTATGACTAATTATGGTGGTGCAACTACGACCAGTTATGGTGATTATGGTGAAGGTGGTGCAACTACGACCAGTTATGGTGATTACGGTGAAGGTGGTGCAACTATGACTAGTTATGGTGATTACGGTGAAGGTGGTGCAACTATGACTACTTATGGTGATTACGACGAAGGTGGTGCAACTATGACTAATTATGGTGGTGCAACTACGACCAATTATGGTGAAGGTGGTGCAACTACGACCACTTACGGTGATTATGGTGAAACGAATAACTGGATGACTGACTTATATACTGGGATATTTGGTGGTTAGGTTCAATATTTGGTAATATAGGAAAAATATAATGATAGCAACTGTTTCTTATTTGTTTTGATGACGTTTTAATGGTGCGAAGTATATGCGTGTATGAAGTGGTTTCAAATCCTTGAATTTAGCAAATTTTGAGTTTTGTTATGGTAATGGTTTTCTTAATTTTGGTATGAGTTATATTTT